>OY720634.1:117244583-118444583 GCA_963169105.1 Ceriagrion tenellum | reverse complement strand
AAAAAAGATGTCATAGGAGTGACTAGAAAAAGCATAAAAAAAGAAAAAACTCGCACAAATTTAAATATTTCGGCGGCACAACTCAACTGACCGTCTTCCTTACAAGAAGACAGGAAGTTCAATTGTACCGCCTGTCTTCCTTACAAGCCCAGCGCCATCAAACAGCCAATAGCGAGCGCCATTCGGTGGCGGAAATTGGCCATAATTTTCCCCCGAAACCTTGACCCTTCTGGTACTTTTACATGGCCTCCTTCATGAAGGAGGCCATGACTTTTAACCCTTCGTCAAAATCGTACGAAAAACTCCGATTTTCTCGTCGGAGAAAAACTCACGGAAATCGGCTGTTCAAGGTGAAAAGTGGCTGGAGTGCGGGGAATCGACCGAGGCAAGGAGACGCTAAAGCCCTGGTTACACGATACATTAACCCGTACGAGTTACTGTACGAATGCATGAACGCGTGAACAGGGAACTTGTTCTATTTGGTTCATGCATTCGTTCATGAACTTGTACATGAACACGTACGGGTTAATGTGTCGTGTAACCAGGCCTTAAAGGTTGCTTCATAATAGGCGTAGGACAGTGAAATAAAGTCAAGTGGGCTAGGGTAATCCCATTATGCCGGAGAGAGAAAAACAAAAGCGTAAATAGAATGCCTCAAGAAGTACATTGATATGGACATATTTCCGCAACCAAGGAACGTATCAGCGAGTGATACCCCTCGTTTGAAAGATAATAAAAAAACAATTTCTTTCGCCAGGAGTAAGGATTTGCTAGGGGTCATAATTGGGTTAAATCGATCTTTAATTCCTTAGATCCTTGCGCATGGATATTTCTATTCATTCATGGCAACCTGGGAGGCGCGCAGTGGATCGCACGCGGCACGACTAGGGACGAAAGAGAAAGTTGCTCCCAGCCAAGGTCTTCTCTCATGGGTGCGTTGCTACTCATGCAAGAATTTAAATGCTCCAAAACCAACTCCAAACACCAATAATAATGCGAAAGTACCGTGGGAAAGCAGAGATTAGTAGATATTTGCATGTAAATGACACAAATTTTCATCTCGTAAAACAAGCTTTACTTAATTTTACTGCAAAAAGTAAGCCATTTCAGAATAGTTGATTAATTCAAAAAATGCCATATTACACCAAAATATTTCGCTTTAATGCCTATTCCAAAAATTATCCATTTTCAGCTTGGGTAGTAGGATTGTTGTGTTATAACCTCAGAGCCGCTGCCATAAAAGGGACGGACAAAGGTAACTGCGTGTATTGAATATGTAGCTGTCTATCTCCGAGGATAGGAGAAAGCCATGGATATAAAATGAAAGTCATTTCTTTCCTCATGTGCCCCTTGCGGCCTGCAGATCGCCCTTCTCGCCGGCCGAGCCACTGAGGCGTCGATGTCGCGCGCACGCGCTGTAGTCTGTTAGTTATCCTTAATGCCTTCGAAACTTCAAATCACATAACGCTAATTAACTCATCAAGTTCGCCTTTGAACTGAGTTTTTGCTGCCAGTTTAAAAAAAAAAGTTGGGAGCCTCAATGTGAAGTCTCCTTTTGTAAGTTTGACTATGCGGTAAATGAGACTATGTAAAAACGCCGCGAAAAACAACTCATTGAAAACCATTACGTAAATATTGAAACGAACACAGTGAGCTCAACACACATATTTATTCCTACGTTTACACATCCGAAAGTCAATTTGGTGTGATTACAACTATATCTTTACTCCGGTTGCAAGAAGAGTATGAAGAGAATTCTCACAATCAAGTTGATGCATTGCAAAAAGTTTACCATCCGTCACTAAAGAGATAACGTTTTAAATGAAATTGGAGATGAATGTTATTTTAAATGAGAATGAGAGGAGGGAGCGAATTTGTTAAAAGAAATTGATGACTTAAATGATAACTCGAAGAGGTTTAAAAAAATACTTTTTGGCTTGAGAGATTTTCACGGATGATGAGCTTTCAATTAGAGGAGCGGTACGGAAGTGCAATGTGGGCCTCAAACCTCATAAATATTGATCTACGGCTTTCGGTTCAACAATGATACTACTCAAGGAATTAGCATCCTGCAATTTGAGGAATTTTGTCTTTTGTTCATGGCGTAGAATGACACGAACATAACGTGGGAAAAGTAATACTGAGATCATTACCCTATACTTTTCTGGAACTGGAATGAATGATCTTTCTCTCCCCCACAATCCACATTCCGTTTCCACGAAATAAAACGGTCCATATTACGACTTTCACTAATCTCTTCTCATTCATACCTTTGGCACTTCTTACTATCAATCTCCTGACAGTATACTCTTCACGATTGAAGGAAAAATTGAGTAACAAGTATCTGCATTTGAAAGCATTTTCAGGGTAATTAGAAGTACATACTTACCTACATTGCTCTATGATCGAAATTAACATCTCTCTCTATCGTAAACGGCATTCAGAAGGACCCACGAACCATAGGAGCTATGTCCTCTCCAGAATGTATCCATGGATTTCAAAATCTGTAAACATTTGGCCAGCTACTCATCTTTCGTCTGTGATGTCTCTTTCCGGGCAAAGAGTATAACCTCGTCATTGACTTCTAGGTAACGTCCTCCAGAAGGTTTAGCTGACAATCCAGGTAATAGGTTGAAATTTAATAATTCTGTAGCTACCGTCGTACATGCATGGGATTGGGCCTCTTACGTTGTTTTCGAAACATAATCGACCTAAAAACAAACTTCGCTGGAGATCCTCGAACACATTCTACACAAAAATTAAATATTACACCACATGCCTTAACCCACACGACCACAAGGTGGCAAACAGCAAAGTATTAAAGTATAACGAAGTTCTATATTTGACATTTTCCCGCGAATCTGGGCCTGTTTGAGATAAAGCCGGGACAATTTTATTACATTTTCTCTCCACAAATAAATTGTCGTCAACGTCCTCAACTTAGGTCCCGCGATAACTCCTTGTAAGCACACTTGCAGAACTGTTGCTGCATCAAAAGTGTGTGAGTAAATTGAACACAGAAAATAATACGATTCTCTTGCCGTCATTCATTTCTGAATTTAGGATGAAATATCAATGCATAGTATTTCACATGAATAACCAAAATATTTTATATTAAATTATATATATATATTCATTCCCTCAGACCGCTCAGCGGCAAATACTCATATAAATGTTTATACAGAAAGGTAGAAAGAAAGTGGATAGGAACACATAAAATCAACAGACACAATGGTGGTGTGAAGATGTAAAGATGGCCGATTTCAAGCAGAAAAAATTCGACTGTACCGGGAGTCGAACTACAGGCCTTTGGAATTCGCGTCCAATGCTCAGACCACCAAGCTACCCAGTCTACTAAGAATCCACTGGAATCGGCGGGGGGTTTAAGGGAACAAACACTCCCCAAGGCATGACCCACGAGAGCGGCCAATAGACGGCGCGCGGGCTGCTTTTCACCCACCGGCAGAGAGAGAATGACATACACAGAAGGCGAAATGAAAGAATAACTCAAGCACACAGACAGTGGTGCAAGACATAGAACAGGCGTTTCGGGTACGCTAACCCAAGTAGGAAATGAGCCGTTCAGGCCATACAATCGTTCGTTCATTCACTCAGACCGCTCAGCGGCAAATACTCATATAAATGTTTATACAGAAAGGTAGAAAGAAGGTGGATAGGAACACATAAAATCAATTCACCCATAAAATCAAAGACACCTAACTGTTTTCTCAAGGACCTCATGGCATCTGGTGGATTTAAGAAAAACTAGATGTTTATGCTAGGAAACGACGATTCCTGTGCTGTGACGCCATTACGAAGCTTGAAGCGAGTCAGAGAGCACGTTTTTTCTTTGTGAGCCATTTTATATTTTCTACTGCACTGACTGAGGACGTGATAATCAGTAAAGGTAAGCTCCTATACACATTTTATTATTTTTTTCGAAATGTTCATGAAACGTTGCGTATTATAATCTATGTACTAATATGTAGAATAACTTTTTTTCAATGTGGGTTTCAGGCTGTGTTATTCCCTAATAAGAGATACCTAGCACCCCAAATAAGAGATAGTGTCTCTTATTTGGCAACCCTGTTAGTCTGTTTCAGAAGTATATCTATATACCCGAGTTTGAAGCAACGTAGTAACATGATGACTCGTCCGATTACAATGTAGTTTACATCAAAATGTAGCTTAATTTAATCTACGTTGAGCATGTGTAATGAATAATTTTTATTCTATTTTTAAAGGTATGTTATTAAGGCGAGAAGAGCAAAAGTACCCGTTTTTCGGCACACTCCGCGCAATCACTGAATTTACGGCCTTCTAAAAGCAAAACCAATGACTATATCAACGTCATATCATTGCCACGGCTATATCGTACTTTCATAAATGCGATTATTCTGGCTTCTTAGACCTTTGGTGTGCCGAAAGGCACGATAGAAAAGTACGTCAACAACAGGAACAAGACACCTGAAGACATAATGGAAATGGAGTCCGGTCGAAAACCAGTGCTTCCGGATAACTTAGAAAAACTGTTAGTAAAATTTTCATGCAAATGGACGAAAGATTTTTCGGCTTGAATATAGAAGATGTAAAACGTATGGCTTTTCAATTAGCTATTCGGAATGGACTGCCTCATCCTTTCAACACTCAAAATGCCACCGCTGGAAAAAAAAGTTGTTTTTAGGTAGGCACTCAAATCTTTCTATGCGCACACCACAAGGACTCTCGGAAGCAAGAATTAAGTCGTTTACCCCTGAAAATGTAGCTCCTCTCTTCGACATTTATGAAGGGGAGATAACAAAAATAAATGGCCACAGAGTGTACAATGTCGACGAGACGGGGTTGACTGTTGTGCAACATAAGATGCAGAAAGTCGTGGCCTGCAAAGGCAAGAAGCAAATTTCTAATTTGACTTCTGCAGAAAGAGGGGCTTTGATCACCGTTGTGACGTGAATGAATGCAACAGGGATTTTTCTGCCGCCCCTTTTTGTCTTTTCTCGGAAAAATATGAAGGCGGAACTCATGGATGATGCTCCTCCTGGATCAATTTGGGCTTTCCATCAATCCGGTTGGATACAAACAGATTTTTTCTGCCGATGGTTCGACCACTTCATTCCATTTACAAAGCCTACAGAAGAAAATCCAGTGATTTTACTCTTTGATGGCCATTATTCCCACACAAGGAACATAGAGGTTATCGAGAAAGGCAGAGACAATCACGTTTCAATCATTTGCCTACCATCTCATTCTACTGCTAAAATGCAGCCTTTGGATGTAGGTTTCATGAAACCACTGAAGACCTACTATGCACAAGAAATTTGTTACTGGCTTCGCAACAACCCAGGGCGTGTAGTAACACATTATCAGGTTGTAGGTCTCTTTGGTCTTGCTTACCATAAAGCTGCTACTCTCCAAATCTCTATAAACGCTTTCCGGAAGACTGGTCTAGTTCGCTATAGCAGAAATATATTTTCTGATGTTTATTTTGCCATCCACACTGGAGGAGGAAGTGATGCCATTGTAGTTCCTCATTCTGAGAACTTCATCGTGCCAGCGGACGTGTCACCTCTACCTCAGCTGCCACCAAGGGCACAATCACAAGAAGATCAGGCTTCAGCGAGTGGAGTACTGGCGACACGAAAAAGCAGAGCTGGAAACGCAGCGCTCATAACATCTAGCCCCTACCGCCAGAAGTTGCAGGAGAGTTTGAACAGGGTTAAGAAATGGAAAGCTCTTACACGTAAGAAGTTGTTCGAGAAGGAAAAGACAGTGAAAACAGCAAAATTTCGAAGTCGAAAGCGCCAATTGAGTTCATCCAGTGAAGATGAATCGGATGGTGTAGTCCAGACAATAGATTCTATCGATTCAGATGGTGACGTTGGCGCTGATGATGCTGACTGCATATTCTGCGCAGGACTCTTTTCAGAAGACCACAATGGCCAGAAATGGGCTCAGGATATTAAATGCTACTGCTGGGCACATGAAGAGTGCGGTGGTGATCAAGAACCTTTCATATGCTCAACTTGTTCCAAGAAAAGAAGATACGATTTTGTGCTGAAGTAAGAAATTGTCACTTATTGAACATCAAAAATATTCAAAGCATTCTTTTTAATTTTCATACGTATGTCCATGTTCATTGTACTGCATTAATAGAGTATTTTCATTAAAATCAGAAATAAAAGTATATGTATATCTTATTTGGACCCCTCATATAAATCTCAACTTTTTTTAACTTTTGACTTAAACTTGATTTTTGTAAAGATCAGTATATGTGTGAGATCCATACTGTAAAATTTGAAAATAAACAATGTAATATACATGTTAGGTTTATAAAAAATAATTACTTAACTATGCTTAAAAGCAATTAATAAAAAGGTGTCTCTTATTTGGGGACTTTACCTTTTAAATAAATAAATATATATATATATATATATATATATATATATATATATATATATATACCTACTATACTAATTACTGAAATTTTACTGCTCCATATGATATTTATAATTAATGATCCGATGAGGAACTAAAGATTAATCTATCAAAAAGTGACTGACCAGTGAAGGATACTCATGAATCTCCTTCTCTAGTAGACTCATGAGGTCCTGCAGGTCATAATGAATAACACGCGCACAGCAATGAATGCTGTATGACTGCATATTGGACTTCTTAACTTTCTGGTCAGAACTGAGAATTACTCTTAAACGAATTTTGAGGATATCAATAAAGCTCACTAATATTTCTAGAATAATCGAAGTAAATGTATGTATTATTGTGTATACCTTTATCTGATAGGGCAGAAAATATGGTATGAATTAGGAAGAAGAAAGACTTATGAAATATGGCAATGAGTAATAGCTGTAAGAGACTGTCCATAATCTCTGTCTCAAAGAGAATGTTCATAGTGAAACACACATACTTAGCACATCTAAGAATTTTATTGTCTTCAAAACAGGTAAGACTGGCCAGACACATGTAGCCTTCCAGGAAGCTGTGACTATGAAGATTTGGGCAGAATATATCATCTAGATGGAAGACATCATGTTGTGTTGGCAAATACAAAAAACATATTAAAACAATAAATCATAAAAAGGAAATATAAATATTTTATTAGTCAACATGAAATACAATTCCGTAAATAATAACATTCACCAAATGGAAAGTTGACAATCCTTCTTCCCTTTAATTGAGTATCTCTGCAAACATTATAATTGGGGTTTCACATTTTGAATGAACTCTCAGATCTGCATTTCGCCCACAAGAGAAGACATAGTCCAACAACTATCAAGGCAATGCCAACACCAATAAGAGCCCACGTCACCCCAGTCACTATTTTTAAGTTATTGACTAATTGGTCTTTCAGCTTGTTTACATTGGCGTCATCCAATGCCACACCCTGGAAATAAATAAAAAGTATATTAGAATTTACCACAGCTAACTTGAAATCCTTGTGTCCTCATATCACATTTGAAAGCGATCAGTTTCTTTTACCTCCAACGACCCCACACAAACAGTTTCGGAGAAAATTTTGCATATCATTACCACAGGCTAATTTTTTTCGACGCCGTAGATTGCAACGGTATTACTTTTCCTCAATTGCAAAAGTTTCTCTTGAGAAGTATTATTGGAATAGAATTTGGGTCTCCACTTTAACTCTAAGTGATCTATGGTCAATATTCTATTCTCCTTTAAGTATCAAAACCTATGCGTGTAGAACTGCAATACTCGAGATAAAAAGACTACATAAAAACCTCTAGCAACTATGCAGATGCATGCAAAATTTTTATTCATAAGAATTAAGGAATCATTTCTCCCCATTCTCCTTTAAGTGGAGAGTTCTTTGATGACATACACTGCCAATCTTCCTATGCTATAAGACGCATATGAATTCCACATTTGTGAAATGAAGCGCCTTCAATGACTTCCTCGCCTTCTATTTTGTTTCTGACTCCTCATTTACTGTCCCGACCAAGGTCGCACTCTTGCTATTTCAAGATCAGATCTATGATAATTTTTATTCCTCCGGAAACTGCTAATGGGTCAACACTGACACTTTGTTTGCCATCATAATTCCATTAAGAAACTTGGGTGGTTCTATTGGAGACTTGTAAGGATGATTTAATATGACATGATTTTAATCGATTTAGAGTTAAATAGCTAGAGAATAAAACAATTTAACATGAAAAACTTAGTTTCCAAAAGTTGCTCTTTCAGAGGTATTTTCTAATACAAAGTGCTGTGTCTGGCTTAAACTATTCACGGGCTTTAATCAGCATAGTCAAAATGTATTTAAATTGCTTCATATTATACTCTTTGGAATTTTGTGGAAATTGATTTTGAAGAGCATTATATCAGGAAAATTATGAAAATTCACGTGGGAATAGGCTCAGTGGCACACGAAAAGGATACCTAAAATCATTCTGCCCACCGACACATGCAAGCTTCAACCTTCCTGACCAGGTAATTCTGGATGGCAGAGGCCGCCAAGTCCTGAAATGTTTTAATACCCAGCCCCAAAATAACGGTTTCGAAAACTCAATTCCGTTTCGTTTTCCTTAACGCTCGCGCTTCAAATAAGCGCTCTTCGAAACGTTCATGGGATTTTGTAAAGACTCATAGGGATCGCTTCACCCGATATGGAAGGCATTATAAACTGTATTAACCATCTCTGCCGCTATTCGTGCTCAAAGACGACCCTACACTACAAATTCCACACTTTTTCCTCGATTTCCTAAAAAGTCATAGTTTCTATAATATCTACCGGACTTCAGGGCATTCGGCTGGACTTAAAGAGACCACGAATTTCCATATACGTTCTGAGTTTCTGGGCTAAGCTTTAAATGGACTAAAAAAAGAATTGTTGACCAATAATTAACCAATACCCACAAATAGTCCAGTCAAAGAAATAGTCCATATCCGAAACGGCACTAATAACCTCCCAACGTGCCAATTTATAAGTCGCACGCACTTCAAAGTCCATTATTTTTGCCCTTTTGGTATTTTGATATAAAAAATCCCCCATTACGTTTTTGAAAGACGAAGTGTTGAAAGGTTGAAAAAATGCCATATCAACCTAAATTAACTTGTCGAAAATCGCCTTACTCACGACGAAGAATTTGCAAAACTTTCACCTTAACCTTAACCACCTTAACAATGTTTTTCATCTATATCGGCGTTATTGTCAGCAACAAATTAAAGTTTATGTATTACAGGTATAGTCCTGCATCATGATTTCCCAGTTAAATACGGGCTGGTCTTCTCTAAGAATTATTGAAGGTATATCTAAGTAAGTCCTAAATGAAACAAATTTGAAGGACAATGATTAAATTGAACTCGTGTATGGGCTCGAAATAGATGTCGATGCCGCCAAAAGTTGATAAAAAACGTACATTATTGTGTCCTAATTAACAAAAACAATTCTGCATAGAAAAATGCCACGTGCCATTTGTGTATATAAAATTCACATGGATCACTGATTCTGTATACAAAAATGTCACACGGCATTTTTGTATACAGAATCATATTCGCAAATATTGTATTGCATTCGAAACCTATCCACTAGATGGACATTTATTGGAGGTCACAATTCAGAGCTACAAGGCGCCATTTTGTGTTGACTTACAATAGAATCTCGAAGCGTTCTATATTTAAAATTGCTTACTATTAAGGGCTAGCATATGGCATCGAAAGAATCTTGCTGGTTAAGCCACGATCGCGGCTGTTTCCGCTGAATACCCCTTTATAATAGTACTCGAACAGTTTAAATCGTTCAACACAGTCTTGAGAACGTATTATTACAAGAATCATTAATGCCGAAACTTATTGAATAACAGTGTGCCAAAACTGACCCAACCACCATTTTGGGACAATTTGAAATCATCAGATTAGGCAACTTGAAGAAAACTCAAATTACATTTATTTGAAGAGATCAAAAGAAGTAACAAAATGTAATTCTAGCGCTACAGGTGTAAATTCAAAGAAGAGAAAACATTACAAGATGGGTACAAATAGACTTAGCCGCTCTTAGAGAGTTCATGGTTAAGATGACCTTTAGATTGAATTACTACAAACCTCCAGCAGTCTCCGCTACAATATAAAACCGAATGGAAGCCAAGCAAAAAAAACTCATTTTTAATTTTACAATAAGAGATATGACTACCGTCAGTATCATTTTTATGCCCATAAATTATCACCACATTCAGAATTTCAACTGTTCTCGACAGAAAATGTTTGGAGCATAATTTGGGCAGCTAACTTTGGTGAGTCAAGATGCCAGCAAGAACCAGCAACACCCAACAGTAGAGGGGAATTAAAGCCACGTTATCAAATCAAAGATTGCACTGAAAATTGGGGATAAAATAGATATATTATGTCACATGCTTTAAATGCCTAGCATCCATGGCGATAGAGCACTGTCATCTTCCTTCAGGAATTGACCAATACGTAGCTGCAGGGAATAGAGCCTTATTTGCGAAAAAAACAAATGCACAAAAATACAAGATTATCAGCAGAACTACAAAAATAATAATTCTTTAGAAAGTATGACGATCAGTTGTCGTGTATGGTTCAGGCTTTGGCCAAAAGAGAAGAAAAAATGTAGAGCAAAAGAAAAATCTTAATATCAATATGGAAAATAAAAATCTTAAGAGATAGATGGAAAAATATAATAATACGGTAATAAGTTTGGAAGAATTTAGCGAGGAGAATAAGAAGAAATAATGGACTTCAACAGATAGTGACAACTTTGGGGCGTTACTTCAACTCAGCACTTCTGTCCTCGGCACTCATTAAGTAGGTCACATATTTTTGCACCTGTGTAGGCATGATTACTGTTTTGAGAGGAATTTTTTACTATATTAAACGTATTATCAATGTTCATTCATTAAAATATTTAAACGTGTAATAATTTTTCTGGGATTGGCTGTTACACTAACCGGAGTAAGCATTAAGATGTGGTTAGCCATAAACACTACGGAATGCAGATTCCTATAGCTTTTAATGAATAGGTATGTAACATTCTTTGGAAATACATATTATCTAGTACGTCGATAAATGTACGATATTTGAAAAACTAAAAAATATCTTTAGTGACTTTTCCATAATATAAGATTTAATATTAGTGGATGGGGAAGCTTCCATAAACTAATTTTAAGGCCTCGCTCAAAATTTTCCGAGGGTTTTCGCGGCGTTAATTATGTCGGGTTTCAACTTTCGGGTAATCTTCCACGTGAAGTATTTTTGATACAACAGTTTCTCCAGCCACCCGGCTGACGTCTTCAGGTGAGAAGCGACAAGCGTGGGTGCTGACTTGATGGACTTCCATTTGCCTTTTGACTGCGAGACTCACGGGGGCCCTTCAGTCTATGTTCTCCTTGTGATCGCCTTTTCGCAGGGCTCTTTTCCCCCAACAAAAGCCGCAAAAATTCGCATCTTCCTGAACGGCCTTCTCATAGGCTTTTGGTTCCTGACAGGAGAATTCATACCTCTTTGGTGGCTGGTCCTCTGCTGCGCCGGTGCCAGCTCGAGGACGATGGCGTTTGTCCCATGCCAGGGCGGTATGGCGGCCGATGTGCCGGATCTCTGCGTGGTTTGATTGTTCAAGCCTGCGAAAGAATTCGATAGTTCTTCTCTGGAAGATTTGGTCTATCGCTGGTGTTTTGACGACCTCCCAAAGAACCTGGTGTCCATCCGAGGTGAACGGTTGTTCTAATGCAGTCGCGATCGGTGACCTCAACGATGCTATTCGCAGTGACGGTCAACAGTCTACACAGGCGGTAGCGGCGTACGTCAGAGCGGGTTGTAGACTGTTATCTACGAGGTAGATTCGGTGGCCCATGGAGATGTTGTTGTCCCCCAGAAGATTCCGCATCTCTACCCTCCCTTGGTCGAAGATGCCTTGGAGACGTTTTATGCACGTGACGATGCAAACCTTGGTTCGTCTTTCGTTGTCAAGATCCGTGCGATGGGTAGTCCTGATTGGTTGGCTGGTTTCCCTCGCTTTCTGTTCCAAAAATTCTCCTCCAGGCGCTTGAAAGATAGTATCCGTCCTCCCGGTTGTAGTTGTTTGGGTGCTTAACAATTTCGATGGCCTCCCTAATCAACCAAGAGAAGTAGCGTCACTCGCAGCATAATATTACTGGGTCAATGAAGTCCACACTTTGGCCTGGCTCCGACAAGATGTGCTGTGATACGGCGGAGACCCGAAACTGTTTCTTCGCCTTGGCCCGTACAATCTTCCATAGTCTACACCGTATGGATCTCCCTGCTTTTCCAACGTAGAATTTTTCGCAGGAGCAGGAAAGCTGGTACACTCCTTCGAAGAGTATGTGCGGGAACTTATCAGGTGGTCGGCTGTTTTTTTGCAATAGAAGAATCTGGAGCGGATGTTGGCTTTCAGGGAATCATCTCAATTGTCTTGGTGGTTCCGGCAACACATGGTAAAGTGACACAGGCATACGGCTATTCCTTCGCAGACTGTTCCTCTTTAGTTGCTTCTTCCGCCCCAAAGAGTCCTTTTCTAGACCGTATCATTGGGGTAGTCATTTTTCGTGGCACCATGGATAGGTGTTGTTTCTCTTTTTTTCAGAGAGTCTTCGCTGGAGATGGAGATTTCACAGTGTATCAGGGGTCTCAGCAGTCCGGCTTTCTGTATGGTGGGGTGGTGAGAGGAAGCGGTCAGGTAACGGCGGTCCGTGTATGTTTCCTTCCTCTAGACCGAGTGCCCCATGCTTGTCTCTTGTGACGTAAGACTCCCAGGAAAGAAATTCCCCGATTCCCCTCGAGTCTTCCAAGTTCAATGGATGATGAGGTGTCGTGCAGGTGCAATAGGAATTCGTCCAAGTTCTGTTTTCCATGCGGCCAGATGACGAACGTGTCGTCCACGCACCTCAGCCACATGGAAGGCTTCAAACTTCGAAAAGACTACAAGCGGAGGGATACCCGAAAGCTGACACCTGACCTTACTCAAAACGATAATTAGCTGAGTTCGTGATATATATTCGTAGTACTGCATTCTCTTGCGTAGTACAGACTCTACCAAAGTACAAAAAATATGGATGAAACAAGAAATCCAATCGGGAGCAAAATTTATGCCAGAATTCAACTTACCTCATTTATCCAAGCGATGGGGAACATGGCAGTTGTTATATTATTTGTAAATGAGGCTTTCTCTACTTGCTTCATCAGCAAATTGAACTGCACTTTTTTTCCTCCGGATAAAGGAACACCTGTGTTCTAGGAATAAAGAAATGAACCATTACTTCTTTTCGAAATCTGATGTTAAAACAAATATTTTAGTCACCAAGAACCTCTGTGAATATAAAAAACCTATGTGTTTTCACAAACATAAATATAAGGCCATGGAATCGATGAAGACTAATATTAATGATAGGATAAGGAATGTAAGGGAATAATCTAGGAATAAAGAAATAAACCATTTCTTCTTTTCCAAATCTGATGATAAAAAAATATTTTAGTCACCAAGAACCTCGGTTAATATAACAAACCTAAGTGTTATCACAAACATAAATACAAGGCCATGGAATTGATGAAGACTAATACTAGTGATAGGATAAGGAATGTAAGGGAGCATATACGACAGTAGAACTTATCACTATGTACTACACCAGAGTAATATTAATTTCATTAAAAATGCCCGGGACGAATCGCACACTAGTTTCGGGAAAAACCCGTATTTTTGAATTATCAATAACTGCGTGATTAGCAGCAGTAACGACATAATGGCCAATTAGATTAAAAAAGGTTACGAAAAAGTGGAAATTGGTGAGGAGAAACCTGAATAAAAGAAATCGAGGAAAGACGGGTCAAAACCCAAATGTGGAGCAAAATGTTACATGATCTAGATAATGCTCGTTATGGAAGGTAGGTAAATCTAGATTGGAGCCTTTTGAGATGTGGGAAAGGATATGAAAAGAGTAAGCTGAAAGTGAAAAAAAATGATATGAAAAGAGTAGTATGATAAAGAGGAGGAAACATGAAAATTTGGATCTGACTGGAGAGGAAAGCAAGCTTTAGTAGATTAATAATTAGTAATAGGAGGCAACGAAATTTGCTAGATAATATACTGAGGGGCTATGAGATACTGAAGGCTGTGACAGGTGGAAAAATGTTGGATAAGAGTTGTAGGAGTAGATGAATAGGAGCCTTGATGGAGTGAAGGGAGACAATAGTTACAAAAAGTTTCTAACGGATTTGAAATTGAAAAATAAACTCTCTATGAGAGAAAAGTTGAGAAAACTCCCCAAATCCAAGAAATTATAGTGCTCACCAACGGAGGGTTAATTCCATATCAAATAATCCCATGAAAAGTAATTGGTTGCAAGACCATTTTTATATGTCAATTTCTTTTTGTCTATTTGATGTCCATACAGTCATGCATGGCGCCAAATTCTCCACAAGATGCCCCTGATTTCACTCAACATATCTAGACCTGACAGATCGATAAAAAAACTCCCCTCACTGTAAACATTTCCTGCACCATAGTGACCGATTCCACAGGATCGAGGGTTGGATATTTGATGGCGAAATCACAGAGTACCTGGTTTCATTTAAGCCTCACCCATGCATGCACGGCTCATGAGTGGATGGATCTTTTATTCCCCAAGTAACTGGAGGGAACAATTACAGAAACAAAAAACAAAAAATATGCAGAGACCTGAGAAAATATTAACAATGATCTGTCCATGTCCAGTAACTGGGCAGAGGCTGGGCAAAAAACACCGGTTTTTCGGTACACACAGGTAATATACTTTTTCTAATTTAGTACCATCGAGTAGTATTAGGAATCGGTGAAACCAAAGGTGCCGGTAACGATAGAACCGATCCTCCCACAGCACTGCCATCTGGCCTGATTGACTCTTGAAGCATGACGTTACAAGTGTTACCAAAATTTTACGTGATAAGTCTGCAACAAGTCTGTCGTGACAAGTGTGAGCTGAAAAAGGTAAGCTGGTAACTGGAAGGGTCTGCTGCCTTATAAATAGGGGCACTTAGTATATTAAGCAGCTGAAAACTAAAACATCTATAGATAAGAGTTAAATATTACACTTTGTTCACGGATAAATCACAGAGGCACCAACTTCTATGGCAGAGAATCGGATAGTACATGAATACTTTATCAACAAAATATAAAAGCATGAGAAGCAACTAAAATCAACTCTAGTGGCAAACTGAGACGAGAGAGATTATTAAGTTATGTTTCCATTGCTTCTAATTTATGTACCACAAAATTGAAACTCCTCTCACGTTGAGAGGAGTATGTCCTTTGTGTGAGACTGATGCATTTTTGTGAAAGCTGCTGAGAGTCTCAACAGCTATAACAAAAATGCATCTGCCTCAATGGATAAGCGAATGGATGCATGAAGAAGGCTGGTAATCTCACATCTCGGTATTAGTAAGCAACTTCTTGTGTTTTCATAACGGTTAAGCACATTTGCAATCACCAGATGTCTCTTATCATGAGACAAATATTTGACTTGAAAAATTCAACTTACCGGTTCAATTTCCAGAAATGTTTCATGGAGCTCCTTTGATGGGTTGAGACCATCTACCATTGACAAATACTTCTCATCAGCCATATAAAAGTGAGGGAATGTAAGAATTGCCGGCGCCCCTGTAATTCAAAAGCTTCCATAATTATCTTATGCATGCAAGTAACAAAGTAAGTAAAGACATATGTGGCACAGAAATATTGTAACTAGGTTTTGTTAAGCTTATAATAGGAAGGTCCTCGGATGAAAAAGTAAAAGATAGATGCTACTTCGCTTTGGTTAGGCCACACCTCGAATAAACCGCTAGCAATTGGGACCCTGGTCATACAGATTTAATAAAAAATTAATAAAATACAAAGAAAGCTGTACACTTTATTAAAAACCACTACGAACGAGCGTATAGTGTTTCACAACTTTTACAGGAATAAGATGAGAGCTCCTAGAGACTCGGAGGATACACGCTAGGCTTGGTTTGCTTGAGAAATTCAGAACTGGTCTATTTCAGAGCGACACAGAGAATATTCTCATGACGCCTCACAAAATCTCTAGGTCTGACAGAAGCGATAAAATAAGAGAGATACATTGCCGAACAGATAGTTACAAAAACTCATTCTTTCCGCGCGCAATAAGCGACCACAGTAAAAACTGAACTCCACTAAATATACTCCCATAATACACGTCACCATTTCACGTCCCAAAACCTTATGCCTTACATTTTAACACGGCTGGTGTCCCAACACCCCCTGCCACACGCCCAATCGGTGTCTCACAGGGTAGTATGTAGATGAATGCATTTTCTTAACAAGACTGTTTTTTGCCCCCATTAGAACGAATTTGCAAAATATCTTCTGCAGAGAGACCAAACCTCATGATTTAATCCTAAATTGCCACACCAAGCATACAAAAAGGATATCACGAAATGTTAGCATATTTTTTGGCCCATTCCAAACCCCTTTCAAGCCAAAACAACCCTGGATAAGATTTTTTCTCGCAGTGGTAAAACACTTCACGCACTGAATGGCAGATGGACAGCATGTGGGCGCTTATGTTAAACATTCGGGAGATAATGGAGTCCTTACCCTAAAAATGAATGTTTTGGTAGGATGAATGGTGAATATAACTTGAGCTTAGCAAAATCGGTAACAGACTTTTAGCTCTGCGACCGGCTATAGTCGCCCACCAGGGGCCAAGGTCATCCAGTTCAAAATGGCCGTTTTTAGGGGTGGTACCACCGTCCTTAATTTTACGCGTAATTTATGAGTACCGTCGGGAAACGAGAATTGAAACCATTTTGGCGTGCTGTCGGCTTCACGGAAATACTGGTTCGCGCGTGTCTGCGCGTGACCTGCAACGCCAAGCGGCGCGAGAATTGCGTCCCGGAGCCAGTTCACCTCCCACATTCCCCGACCATGGGTATCGCAGAGCACTGTTACTTGACCCCAAAAGCGAGCACAAGGATAATCACTGGTATTTAATATAAGCTATATACTTAAAATTAACTAAATATTATAAGAATGACACGAGTAAAAATTAAGTCTCTTTGGAAACTTAGCCTTTAAGGCTTGTTCATAACTACTAAACGAGGAGTAACTTGGCTTATTCTCGCTCCGAAAAAGAACCAGAGCGCGAAATTTTGAACAAACTTGCCAAAACACACCGTCAAAATCGATCTTACAATCGATGGATCATGCATATCGAAAGCGTGAGTTTCGAAATTCGTCGGCACCGGACGGAACTTGGCCCACTAATTTTTTTTCCCAGAGTAAATAGTGCGTTGAACTAAAAAAATATTAAAACGGAAGGTTTGTTGACAAGATGATGGTCATCAAGATCAAGTTCTTCGGATTCATTTCCGCTCAAACGAATCCACACGCAACTTCACGACAAAACCACGGTTTTAAATATGGCCTCTCGAGGATGTATGGGTAGCATTCGATTCCTACCCCACTGTGGATAGCGCAACAGACAATTCTATGGGCAGGAACTATTCGTGAAAGATGTGCCCAATGCCCAGCTACGGCATGGCGGCCTCTATAACTCAGCTTTAAACTGTGTGAGGAAATGCTCTGGCTTGATGTTCTTTGACGATGCATTTTGTAACGTGTTTTTGATGATAATAAAGGATCAGACGTGTTCAGCATCCTGGAGATTCGTTTAAACGGCAACCAACCTCGTATTCCCGTAGTTATGAGCCTATGTCGGCCATATAGGCTGACCTAGGGTATTATAGACTCAAATGACTGACGTCATTTTCCAACATGGCCGCCAAACTGATGGTAACATCTGCCAGGGCATACCATAGCATGATTATGTTCAGCATTAGCGAAGGAAAATTAAGTGGATTCACGCTAGTAAATGTATTAATTGAATTTTCCCTGAATACTCTTGTCTGTTTTGAGAATACATCCGTTGATTTCACGCTTTAGAAAGTATTCGGACTGGCCTCAATTCGCGAGGAGAATAACATCTATACATTTGCGAGTTAGACAATTTAGCGGGTACCATGATTACAACAGTGTCGTGCACGGAGGTAAGCGCAAGCCTGCGGGTCTGGGCGTGAAGACACCGGAAGAGATTTGTTCCACATGTCGCACACATCTTAGGAGCCTTCAAGAGCTGGAGGGATGACTATTGTCGCCGCCAAATGAGACTATCACCTCGTAAGATAATTAATAAAAGATAGTGGCGTTATACTTAGCTCCAGGCCAAGTCAAGCCGAGCTGCGCCCCCTAAAGGCAGTTGAAGTGCGAATCGTGAGTCATTGAGTGCACGTTCAAATGATCCAAACCTCTCGAGGGTTTTTGCTTACAACAATGAGAAGAGCTCAACGATGCTATCATTTACCTTGGCATGGAGAGAGGTCCAACGCTCCCTTCAACAAACAACCTTTATTAGGAGGGCAGTAGCAATAATTATCAGGGTTTGATTGTACATCGGCAAGCAGCCTTTCATGAGCTGTAAACCTCAGAGAGTCAATTCCTTGGTAACTGGAATCCTTGTCATATAACGCAGTAAGGGATCTGTGGAAAGACAAATTGCAAGACCAATTACAGCATGCAGGGTGGCCAATTCACACTAAAAGAACTTGTGTAAACATATCACTCAATCGCTTGGAAGCGCATGAATTTTAAAAAAAACTTTTGGCCTTTGGAACCCAAAAGTTTTTGAAGCGCAGAAAATATCACATGCTAATCATCAAAGTGTTCTTTAAAATTTTTTTCACTCTGCGCTGATGTTACCAAGGCAAAAATATACCATTGGTTCAAAACAATTTTTTATCATCTGAAAGATAATAAAAACGGAAAACCCTTCTCCGTTCTGTCTGAAATAATGACGATAGATTATTTTACGAGAAAATAACGAAGGTAAATCCAAAACCACAAAAATTGAAAAGCCAAGAGAAAAAGAAAACGTATCCGAAAAATGAATTCCTTAAAATCCGGAGAGACAATGAAGGTTTCACTATTGAAATTCATAGATGCCATTAAATACAAAAACATAGGAGTGGCATGGGGATATTTCATGGAATTTCAAAGGAATTGCTGAAATTATTCCCTCACTTAATACAAAGCTTAAACATGAGAGCAAAGAACCTCGCAGGCACAATAACTACACAAGACGGAAGCTCATGAGGCAGATAAATTCACGCAGTACACTTGAATACACGATCAAATAAGGTAATAAAACGACGGGACTCAAGGCGAGAGAAAACTACATTACTCATTGCTCAAAAAAGGAAGCAGATGCGCACTGCACAACGACACTTCGATAAAAATGAGCAAGGTCATTTTTTCACCTCATAAGATGAAAAACTTAAATCATTTCGACCTTACGCAAGATAACTTCGTAAAAAGTGTACTAATCACTGTATAAACCATTTATTTTGGACCCTTATTTGGCGTTCAACAATTATCTTTACCAACAGACTGATGGCTTATCAATAGGTTCACCGCTATCGCCATCACTAGCAGAAATATATTTAGACGAATTAGAACACAAGATTTTGAATTCGGACAGTTCACTCTGAAACTCAGTTTTATATTGGTTCCGTTACATTGATGATATTTTAGTAATGTAAAAGGGTGCATACAGAAAATTGGAGCTTCTTAGCAAATTCTGGAATGACTTCGACGATAACATTACTTTCACCTGCGAAACCGATATCAACCACACTCTGAATTTGATCTAGACCTTTCCGTCTTCGGTGGAATCAAATCCACTCCGATCGAAGGGAAAAATATAGGTTAAATCTTTTAAGAAAGTTTGATTTAGACTATTTCTTGTCCAACGTTTAATATATTTTACTAGAGCTAAACTGTTACGGTAGAAACGGTCACAGGCATAAGATTAAAGAAGTGGACCACAGAACCGATAGATTTAAAATGTCATTTTTTCCTCGTCCCTTTTACCTTTTTCCGTTTATAATAGGGGACCATAATTTTTGCGATAGATCAGTTCTAGGATACTGACTAGGTTAAATAGTTTTTTTTTCAGAAGTGCTAAATATCTTAACATGAATACTAGATACTAATCTCCGGAATGATATAGCTCTTGCATGTTTTTGTACCTTGTAGGGCTATTTATCCGTCGCATTAATAATACTAAGTAGTAGTTGTATCTTGAGTAGAGTACTGAATGGTAACATGTTCTTCTACGTATCACTCTCCTAGTTTCTGGTCTGACTGCGTACCGTTGTCCTGACTGATTTTGTCCTGCGCCTGGCATCCGGGGGAACGTGCGCGGTTCTGATTTGAACTGGGATGAGTGCTGCATGCCTGGTGTGGAATCACCCGGTGCCACACACCCTAGCGGTGGCTTGCACGGTATTTCGTAGATGTCTCCCTTGATAACGGCCGACATAAATTCTCCATCCATCGTAAGCCAACCCAAACTGACAGTGTGATACCGGCGGGTTCCCGGCATCACTACTCACAGAAGCTCATGGAATCTCACTCCTACATTCCTGAATGCATACACCGCTTCCTGAATTTTCCCCCTTTTCGGGTAAATTTTCAAAAAGAATTAAAGATAACAAAGCAAATTGCTGTAGCTAACGGCCATCGGTGGGAACTCATCGACGAGTTGGTATCCAAAAATTATAACCCCCAAGCTTTGGAACATTTACCGTTAGGCAAAGACTCACCTCATGAGAAGAACAAGAGGTGTTCATCAGATTTTTGGGTAAGGTAGCGAATAGAATAGTGACTAAGTTTCCTTATGAGATTCTCTGATTTTTTTTCAAATCCACAATGAATTTAAAATATCTCCTCACGAAGTGTAAAGGCAAACTGTAATCTAACAAAAGAAGTGGTATTCATGCATTGTAGTGTGGTAATATTTCCGGTGAATATGTCGGTCAGACTGTCAGGAATTTAGAACTGTGAACAAATTTGCATTTAAGTTCCTTTATAAGTCGATTGGAAGACAAAATCCACTTTTCATCTACATCTACGTCATACCCTGCAAGCCACCCAAAGGGTGTGTGGCAGGGGGTGCTCTCGCACCAGGCATGCATGAATGATATGGTAGAACACCGACATTACATTAAAACCCGCGTACCACACATGCAAAGCGCCAATTAAAAATCTAATACCTAAGAAACATTCTATCTTCAATCGTTCCAACATGCAATGGATACAAAGACTACTACTACAGATTCAAAATATCATGCATAAATAAGAACATCAATATTTACATCATGCATAAATAAGAGAGTAGAAAATATAATGAGAAAGATCCACTGCCTGCCTATTGTCAATACTCGAACTATTCATGACGACGATCACAGCTGTTATGGTCCCGAATGGTACGCGGAAAAAATGACATTTTATACCTATCGGTTCCACAATCTAGCTCTCTAATTTTATTGGCGCGATCTAATCTGCCGTAGTACGAAGGGGTTAATATGTATGTTTTTTATGTCGTCAGTAAAATGATTTTCCTGAAATTTATTTAGGAGGTTACGCCTATAATTTAATCTACGCTGTGATAGCGATTCCCATCCTAATTCTTCTAACAGTCCAGACACACTTGCCAACTTATCGTAGCATCGTTTCACAAACCTAGCTCCTCTTCGCTGGACGCGATCTAACTCTGATATCAACCCCGTTTCGTATGGATCCCATACACTAACAGCATATTCCAGATGAGGCCTAACGATTGAAAAATAACAACGTTCTTTCACTTTCTCATCACATTTTCCGAATACTCTCTTGATAAAGCCTAGCTTCCTATATGCTTGACCGCATATTTCCCTAATATGTTTTCCCCAAGATAGGTCGTGAGTAATTGTAACCCCTAAGTAGGTACTTAACAGACTCTGCGTGAATAATTTCCGTATTATTAATTCTGTAAGCCCTAACTGGCCTATTTTTCTTTTTCCAAAAGCTGACTGCTACGCACTTTTTTAATGTTTAGTTCCATCTGCCACTTTTCGCACCAAGCATGCATAGCAAGTAGGTCGATTGTTAACGAGTCGCTATCTTCGGAATTGTTAATATCCCTATACACAACCTCGTCGTCTGCGAAGAGTCTAAGCTTACTTTTAACGACGTTACTAATATCATTTATGTACAAGAGAAATAAAAGTGGACCAATTACACTTCCCTGAGGAACACCCGATGTAACGCTAACTGTGTTTGACATGATACCGTCTATGACAACCCTTTGTTCCCGCCCATGTAAGAATTGATTAATCCAACTAATAATGTTTTTATCTATTCCATATGCTTCTAGTTTTGAGAGTAACTTAACGTGAGGTACCTTATCGAAAGCTTTCTTAAAATCGAGGAATATCGCGTCAACTTGAACATTATTTTCACCCGAGAGCAAGATGTCATGAACGAAGAGGGCCAATTGGGTTTCGCAAGATCTACCCTTTCGAAATCCGTGTTGGTTATTTATTAATAATTCCTCCCTATCTAAATGACTCATAATGGAGCTTACGATTATGTGTTCAAATACCTTACAGGAAATGGATGTGAGAGAAATAGGCCAATAGTTACTAGGGTCTTCCCTGTCGCCGCTTTTGAATATAGGTGTGACATTTGCTACTCTCCAGTCCTTAGGCACTACGTGATCTACTAAAGATTTGGTAAATATTAATTCTAAGTAAGGCGCTATGTCTGATGCCCTTGTTTTATATACGCGAGAAGGTATTTGATCTGGACCGGGGGATTTGTTGGGGTTGATATTTTTTAGCTGTTGTTCCATGCCGCGACAATTTATAATAATTTCAGGCATACATGTTTGGGAACGAACTGGCTGCGGATCGAAAAGATGTGGTGTATAAGTACTGAAAATGCTTTTGAAGAATGAGTTTAACGAATTGGCTTTATGTAGACTGTTGGTTAGCTTTTCCCCTTTGATATTCTTAAGCGTGTGTACTGTTGATTTATTTCCTTGAGTGTCCCTAACATACGACCAAAATGCCTTGGGATTATCGTTCAATTGTTCTCCCAGTAATTTACTTTTGAAATCAGCTAACGCTCTTCGGCACGCTTTTTTTGCTAAGAGTTTAGATATTTTGTAATTTCCGGAGACTGTGTATAGTTCTTCGGAGGATTTGTTAATTTTTGCCCTTTTTAACCTAGCATGACATGTTCTCTGGTGCTTTAATGTTTTTCTAACCTCCGCGTTATACCACCTTGGCTCTGCATTGGCTCTTTTCCATTTACTTGGTATGTATTTGCTAACTACTGATCGTGTAACGTTGAGGAAAGTATTCCACAAAACCTCAGTATTACTGGTGATACTTATTTTTTTAAATTAGTAAATGACTTTTGCAACTCTCGTTTCATACCTTCGTAGTCAGCCTTATTAAACAAGTAGATTTTTCTTTTTGGATTATGTTTCTTGATCATGCTCACGGAAAAATTAGCTTTAACTATCTTGTGGTCGCTTATTCCCTTATCCGTACCTATGTTTACAACCATGTGTGGAATATTTGTCGCTAAATGATCAAGTGTATTTTTCCCTCTAGTTGGAGCAGTGACTAATTGATGTAGTGAGTGAGATGTGAATGTATACAGGAGTGACTCACAAAGGTCTTTGTCTTTCCCCCCAGTGATAAAACTGTAAGTGTCCCAGTCTATGGACGGAAGATTGAAATCCCCACCGATTATAATATGACAGTCGTTTTTTTGAGTGGTTAACTTACTGAGTTGACTTTCGAGTCCTAATATTGAGCTTACATGGGTATCTGGTTGTCTGTAATATGCGCACACATAGATTGTTTTTGCTTTAGGATTTTGAATGGAGCACCATACGCTTTCTACCTGGTCGTCGGAAAATGACTCCCTCCTACTAATATAACAATCCTTCACTGCAATAAAAACTCCTCCCCCGGTCCTTTCCACTCTGTCTTTTCTATAAACTGTGAAATATTTTGGGAATACTTCATTATCTGCGATTTCGTTACACAACCAACTTTCCGTCCCTATAATTAAGTCTGCGTCAGTAGTTTCAATTAGATGGTAGAAGTCAGCTACTTTATTCCTTAAGCTACGGCAATTTACTACCACGACAGAAAAGGATTTATCAGTGAGCGTATTCCCGGAAAGTGTATTCTCATTACAACTCGCTTTCTTAGGTATATTCCAAGTTACATTACTGCTATTTTTTGAAACTGGCCTCTTACTGTTCTCTTTAGACTTAACACTTTCTTGGATATTTTTTCAATTAAATATTGTTCGCGATGGTACCTGATTCGACCCATTAGTTGACCTACTCTCTACCCTACCCTCTATCCTAAAAAAGGTCTACAGTGATCGAGTATGCTACTCGCTACACAGCTAGCTGCCTCGGCCGTGCAATGGACAACTTTTCAAAGCACTCAAGTCACGAACGAGTAATTAACAACTATAGGTTACCAGAAGCATGATTGATTAAAATCACAGTTTAGTGCGCGGTTCATGTTATATTTATGCATCTGAATAAAAAAATAATCAAAACGAACTTGAATTATCTCTAGTTACAAAAATTGAATCTTTTAACTCTTTATCCCTAGACTCATTCTTTATCATTTATTTTACAGTTTTATTATAAATATCAGAAAAATAAAATATTAACTTATGTGAACCACCGTCTATCGAAGCACTATATCACTAGAGCATAAGAGAGTTATTTGAATTTACATCTATTATATCTTGTTATTTTAAGCCAATATCTGGATTCTTTTGAAATTTGGTCATCTTGGTTCAGGTGATACGACTTTGAATTCTATTAGAATCAAATGGAGTTTCGAAGACGTTTCGGAATTCCTAGTAATGGCTATATTTTTATTCGGTTCATTTAATATGATGCGATGAATTTGATCAAATGAAGATGTAGATGCCACTGGCTTAATTGTATCTTCTAACACATCTTAAACAGCATTTGTAATTTTGATTTTTTTTAAAAACAATTCCGAAACTTGATGGAAGATTGTCTTGCAATAGATAGCTCAAATTATCTCATTAGTTGTAAGACAATCTTCTACCGCAAAAAAACAAATAGATGGTGCAAATTCTTCGTAAAATAATACTCATAAAGCTCTAAAAAAAACGGAAAATGAAGAGTAAACCACGGTAACTATGTATAACTGATTGTCAATTTTGATCTATAATATTCATACTCATGACATTCTTACGCAGAAGAGAACGGCGAATTTTAGTCACAGGAGCTATTAAGTAGCATACGATACTCGTGACTTAATTGGCTCCTATCACACGGCGTGTTATCTCCCTCGCTTTGCTCGGGCGCTAACTTCATGTAGTGTAATAATGATCCACTTAAGTCACTAGTATCGTAATGAACTATTAGCTAATTGGTTGGCAGTAAAATTGGTAGATAAGTTTTCGCTGCAAGGCATAATTTACTATAATTATTGAATTTATGGATTCATGCATTAAATATACTTACTGGTGTACTAATAACTGTTAGTAGATGAGTTAATTCACAAGCGGTACCAAAGAATCAAGTTGCGAAAAATAATAGTAACATGAAAATTTCACTGTCGAGAATCATGTACTTATCGCATTTTTGGTATCTGCTTGTTTAAACTTTGTATTTATATTAATATTTTTGTACGAGATATCAACTTATTACATCAGATTCGAACATTGGAAGTGAATTCATCAACTCCGATGCATTATTCACATTAAAGGACAATTGAACACATAAAAGGTAGGTTCGTGTAAACAAAATTAATCGTTGACGATTTTTGTACGGTTATGTAAAGTCCAGTTTGATTTTTCCCGACGTGTTTCCTCATACGCTTCCTTCATAAAAATATTTAATAAAACACCAAAAACAGTAAATAACACCTGTATTTTCTTATACTAAATCCCATTTAAGATATGAAGAGTATACATACATTACGAATATTCCAGTGAAATTGAGTGGAAAATTGTATATTTCCATGCCAACGTTATGAAGAGTTCCTAATAGATTTTAAATATAGAAATGGTTGTTGTTATGAAAGTAATCCATCAGAAAACACGCCACAGTTGGAGCAAATGATAATCCACGGAATTCATGAATGTAGAATAATAACTGTGATAGTGCGAACAGTAAATTAGAGACGAAATAAATAACTTTCTTAATTCATGGCAAGGCATAAAAAAGAATTTAGACCATCAGTAAAAGCAACTGAAAGAGGGAAAGGCTCTCACCTGCACAAATCTGTGCTGAATATGTCTATCCTGGAGTCTTTGGTGAGGAAAGGCGGGAATATGGTGGCATCGGTCCCAGTTAGAACGTTGCATTTATCGCCAGACCAATTGACTAGTGTTTCAGACTCGTTCCATCTCACAATTTTTCCCATAAGCTTGACGCCCTCCACCGTTGGATTCGGTCCATTCACATCCCAGCCAAGTTTCACCTCATAACGCCCGTCGTATGTGTTGTTTTTCTGCACATTAATCATGGGAGAGAGAATTTCAATTAAAAGATAGGGTATCCGTGGGGTGGATAGCTTTTACTGCCCCACAAAGGCAAACAATGAACAGCCATTTTACACTTTCCCGGCGAATAACATTTGTGTAAATTTCTCGGGCTCGGCAGCGGGTAAGAAATTCATACGCAAGAAATAAGGTAAGGGTAAGAAATGGGAACGGCAGCCGACGTTTCGGGTGCCGACCCGTTACGCATCTATATAATCTTTGTTACGGATTCTCAAGGCTACTGATGCGGGCTTGAAAAGACCGTTTAATTTGGCGCTAGGCGGGGCGGGATTGGTCGAGCCCCGATTGTTGTGGTGGAGGACCGTTGACCAGCGGAGACTTACAATTAGCTCTGGCGTTCTGAATTCTTCTCAGAATTCTATTCCAAGAGCTGTTGATCGTGTAACCAGTATCCCGGTTGAAATTCTTCCTCCACAACCTTATCTCTATCGCCTCTTTGGTTAAGCGATCCCAAAATTGGCCGGATCGCCAAAGAACAGTCGTGTCATCCCAAATGATCTTATGGTCCCGACTCAGGCTATGCTCAACTACTGCTGATTTTTTTCCGGCTGACCATGCCGGATATGCCTACGGTGTTCCTTCAGACGAGTGGATATAATTCGCCCAGTCTCTCCCACGTAGACTTCACCACATTCGCATGGGATTTTATATACCCCCGGAGTCATGAGGCCAACTGGGTCCTTTGCCCTCACAAGGGGGTCTCTTAAACTGGCCATAGGTTTATGGATGCTTTCGATGTTGTACCTCTTCAGGACCCTCAAAATTCTCCCGGATATGGTAGATACATAGGGCAAAAAGGCCCTGGCCGTCGGTTTAGGCCGGTCAACCTCCAAATCCGATTTTCGTGAATTTCCACCGGACTTTTTGAAGGCCATCGAAATTTTCCGCTCTCCGTATCCATTTTTCCGGAAGGTTTTCCGAAGGTGGTCCAATTCTGCAGGAAGACTCTCTGCGTCAGATATTGACCTCGCACGATATATGAGAGTGGAGAGGACAGCCCTGCGTTGAGAGGGGTGATGGTGACAAAGGCCATTTAGGTACAAATCTGTATGCGTCGCATTCCGGTAAACGCTATGCCCCAACTTGCCATTTTCTTTTCGGTGGATAACGACGTCGAGAAAGGCGATTCAATTATTTTTCTCTATCTCCATAGTGGACTGTATGTTAGGATGTTGGTTGTTCATATGGTCTAAAAATATTTTAAGAGCGTCTTTTCAAGATCGCATTAGTAGCCTTGAGAATGGGTAACGAGTCGGAACCCGAAACGTCGGCTGCCTATGAATTTCTTACCCGCTGGCGAGCCCGAGAAATTTACACAAATGAACGGCCAGTTTTACTGTGAAGTGCTCAAACGGTTGAGAAACAGGGTGCGGAGCGTCCGAAAGGATCTTTGTGGTAACTGGATCCCTTAGGAGTATACACTCCTTGATCAAGACAATGCGTCGAGCCACACCGTGCTCATTTTCTCCCAGTAACTTGCACAAATGATTATGGCAACGCTGTCCTAGCCGCCGTACAGCCGACTCGGCACCATCGGACTTCTTTTTATTTCCCTAGATATTGAGGACTCTAAAAGGACACCACCACGGGACTCAGGAGTCGATAAAAGACACTTCGTCGGCCTGCCTACGAGAGAACCCCGTTGAGGTCTTCCAGAGAGCCTATGAGGCATGTGTGAAGCGTTGTAAAATGTGCATTAAGTCGGAAAGAGAATATTTTGCAAAGTTCTAAAGAGATTTTTCAATACATTATTTTTTGAACTTTTGAAAAAAATACCAAAACTTTTGGGGCAGACCCTATATCTAGCTAAAACTATTTTCTCTAAACTGTATTTTACCAGCTCGAAGCTCACATTTAACCCCTGTTAGGTATGCTTAGAACAAAATACAAGATGATGAACTAGATATAGTTTAGACAGTGCAGTTATTGTCCATTTGGAGTTTTGAAGAGCATAATATGACCACAGTTTACTCAACTCTGATAAAGAAGAGTGCTTCATCATCGAAATATTAGGAGCTTTTTTGTGAGTACTTTTTCTTTCGTGTTTCTATGTTTTTTGTCAGCCCCCTTGCGGCATTTATATACTCATATGTCGTCACTCAAGTGATCCTTCTCTTCATAGGATCCTTCTCTTCACGCCAATCTCTTCAAGGAAAAGCTCGAAAGTAACTTCCTCGCCACCCAGGAATTACAACTGGAGCTCTGGGTTAGATTCATTGATGATATTTTCATCATCTGGACCCAAGGTGAGGATACCCTGACGAACTTCCTTAATTCTCTGTCTCTTCAGTCCACATCAAGCCCTGAAATAAACGTCGTCGACCTCACCTCTACCCCATACTCTCTAACAACCTTACTACCTCTAAAATTTTCCCCCGCTGTCTTTCTCTCACTTTTAGAAGCCCCCCCAACCTCTCCGCCCTCTTTAAAATTACCAAAACCTCTTTCTAAATCAATCTTTAGAACTTCTAAATCCCTTCCGACGCCTTGTAATCGCCCGCGTTGCAAAACCTGCGGCATTCATATCACACAGCCTCTGCCTGATAAAGTCCTTGCCGTTCATCTTCCGTCCGTCCCCCCACTCTATTGAATTTCCCAAAATGTTGTTTATATCCTCCTCTGGCAACTATGCCCTAGCTTCTACATTGGTTTGACTACGACTCCGCTTAACACCCGCACGATGGGCCACCGCTCTAGTTGCAATAATCCACCTTCCATTTCCGTTTCCCTCCCTGTCGCCGCCCACGTCTCTTCCGCTGGTGAGAGCGGAATGGGTCGAAGTGGAATTCCGAAGTGAGGGTGGGGGGGGGGGAAGAAAGCGTGGGGTTTCTCCCCCTATTTTGAGTTCTCCCCCCCGTCCCCCTATATATATTCTCCCCCCCACTTTCTTTGGAATTCACCCAATTTCTTTGGAATTGTAATTCCAAAGAAAAACTTCATGAATACCTTGATAAGCTTCACAATTCTTTATCCAATAGAAATTATCCCGAGCCACTTCTAAAAAAACGTATTTTACCCTCCTCTGCTAATTTCACCGCACGTAGAAAAGAACCCCCTGGAAGCCCTAAATCTTCACATCACATACTTTCCTGGCGTCCAAAAACTCAAGACCATCCTCAAAGACTTATTCCCAATTTTAGATACTAACAGATCGACAGCAATCTCCCACCCAAATGCCCCACAGTATGCTTCAGACGTCCACCTAACCTACCCAATCTTCGCTCCAATTCTTCGCTGGAAGGTACATAGAATGACACTCCACGTCCCACCACACAGATAGAACAAGCCACGGTGCAAAACGCGCAACATGTTCCGCTCCATATCCTCTTTTCAGAGTCCCAACATAGAGACGCCATTCGACATCAAAGCCTCCGGCTCTTGCGACTCCCACAACTTGGTTTATGTTTTACAATGCAAACTATGTCCCGGTTTTTATGTGGGCGAATGCATTTCGCCTCTTAAAATTTGAATTAATAATCATCGGTGCACCTGTAAAGTCCCATCTTCCACTTTCCATCGTCCTAACTCATGTGCGGAAACATGGCTTGTCTTTTGACATGTGCTTCGAGGTGGCAATATTGCTCTCCTTACCCCGGACGCCCCGTTAATTGAAGTACATACGCTAGAAGGAACAGGCATTATTCTGGTTGCTGAAATCGTGCGCCGCGCCCGGATTAAATAAAATACATTGACTGCACGCTTCCCGTTCTCTTCCGCTTAACCCCCCGCTTTCTCCCCCCCCCCCTCACTTCGGAATTCCACATCTCGACCCTTTCCGTTCTCTCCTGCCCAGACACGAGCTGACAAAATTCCCTTTTCGAGAGCCGTTCCTCAACCGCCTGGAAAAACCCCTTCCCCCCTTCCCTATCCTAACGCCCCTCCTACACCTATCCTAACCAGCGCACACGACATTTGAGCCGTGATACGCCTCGAAGACGGACCAGTTCCGAAAGCTAGCAATGTAAGTGTGATCGTCTCTTTTTTTGTGTATCTATCTCCTCCATCCTATCAGCATCGTGTAGGGGAAGGGGTTTTTCCCGGCGGTTGAAGAACGGTTCTTGAAAAGGGGAATTTTTCAATTCATCAAATTTAAACCCGGCCATCAACAAATTTCGTCCTAAATCCAACTATGAACCTAAATCTTTGGCCAATAATCACCCAATCGAGGTATTCTGCAACCAAATTTTAAGTCGTGTGTCAGATCCTCAGTTTCTCAATTCCCTCACTCCTGCCCCAAACCTTAACAGAGAGGAATTGTCATCTCTCAGTCGCCTCCGCCGCAATCCCAACATTACCATCAGTAAAGCGGATAAGGGATTAACCGTTGTGGTTCAAGATAGGGAGGATTATGTCGCCGAAGCAATGCGACAACTCGGTGATGTTTCTTCCTATCTCCCACTCACAGAAGATCCAACTGCGGCGTATCAAGCGGAAATACATGACTTCTTAATTTCAACAGGCCCTGATGAAGGACTCTCCAAGTCCGACATCAATATTCTCTCGCCCACTCACTTCAAAACCCCGTATTTCTATCTCCTTCCCAAAATACACAAAGAAGGCGTCCCCGGACGCCCTATCATCTCCAACTGCAATTCCCCAACGGAGCGCATATCTGCCTTCGTGGACTATCTTTTTCAGCCTATAGTTGCTAAACTCCCTTCCTTCCTTCGTGATTCCTATCACTTCCTAGACATCCTGAAGGCAGTAAATATTCCCTCTATCAAAAGCGTCATCATGGCTACGGTGGATGTTACTTCATTGTACACCTCGATTCCTCACCATGAAGGTCTACAGTCCATATCCCATTTCCTTTCGAGAAGAAATAACCCTCGCATTCCCTCCACCAACTTCCTTATCAAGCTAGTTGAATTCATTCTGAAACACAACGACTTCACTTTTAATGGGCGTTTCTTTCTTCAAGCCAAGGAAACGGCCATGGGCACAAGAATGGCCCCTTCCTATTCCAATCTCTTCATGGGAAAGCTCGAAAGTGATTTCCTCGCCTCCCAGGAATTACAACCGGAGCTCTGGGTTAGATTCATTGATGATATTTTCATCATATGGACCCACGGCGAGGATACCCTGGCGAACTTCCTCAGTTCTCTAAATCAGTTCTCACCCATTCGCTTCACATCGGCCACTTCTCCTTCTCAAATCACCATTCTCGACATCGACATTTCCATCACAAATAATAACACCTTTGAGACTTCGGTCCATATCAAGCCCTCTAATAAACAACTGTATTTGCATTACAACAGCTGCCATTCCAAACACACTAAGCACTCAATTCCTTATTCGCTGTCGATCCGTGGCCACCGGATTTGCAATTCCAAAGAAAAAATTCATGAATACCTTGATAAGCTTCACAATTCTTTATCCAATAGAAATTATCCCGAGCCACTTCTAAAAAAACGTATTTTACCCTCCTCTGCTAATTTCACCGCACGTAGAAAAGAACCCCCTGGAAGCCCTAAATCTTCACATCACATACTTTCCTGGCGTCCAAAAACTCAAGACCATCCTCAAAGACTTATTCCCAATTTTAGATACTAACAGATCGACAGCAATCTCCCACCCAAATGCCCCACAGTATGCTTCAGACGTCCACCTAACCTACCCAATCTTCGCTCCAATTCTTCGCTGGAAGGTACATAGAATGACACTCCACGTCCCACCACACAGATAGAACAAGCCACGGTGCAAAACGCGCAACATGTTCCGCTCCATATCCTCTTTTCAGAGTCCCAACATAGAGACGCCATTCGACATCAAAGCCTCCGGCTCTTGCGACTCCCACAACTTGGTTTATGTTTTACAATGCAAACTATGTCCCGGTTTTTATGTGGGCGAATGCATTACACCCCTTAATATCAGAATCAATAATCATCTTTGCACCTATAAAGACTCATCTTCCACTTTCCCCGTCCCTACTCATGTGCGGAAACATGGCTTGTCTTTTGACAAGTGCTTCGAGGTGGCAATATTGCTCTCCCTTCCCCCGGACGCCCCGTTAATTGAAGTGCGCCAGAAGGAGCAGGCCTTAATCTGGTTGCTAAAATCGTACGCCGCGCCCGGATTAAATAAATTACATTAATTGCACGCTTCCCGTTCTTTTCCATTTACCCCCAGTCCACTTCGACCCTTTCCGCTCTCTCCGGCCAAGACACGAGCTGGTAAAAATTCCCCTTTTCAAGAACCGTTCTTCAACCGCCGGGAAAAACCCCTTCCCCCCTCCCCTAACCTACCGACCCTCCTACCTCTATCCTCCCCAGCGAACACGACATTTGTTCCGTGATACGCCTTGAAGACGGACTAGTTCCGAAAGCTAGCTATGTAAGTGTGATCGTCTCTTTTTTGTGTGTCTATCTCCTCCATCATCGTATATATATATATAAATGTCACAGGCGTGACTGGCAGACACACAGAGAAAACACAAAAAAGAAAAACTCACATATATGTTTAGATATTTCGGCGGACACAACCGCCTTCGTCAGAAATTAGTAGGTAATGACGGGTAAAGGATAGAATGGAGGGAGAGGTGGGGGGAGGAGGAAGGAGAAGGGAATGAGAGGAGGATTAGTGAAAGATATTGATGCCGGGGGGGAGGAACGCGTGATAGAGCCAAATTAGTGAGAGCTCTACAGAATTTACATCAATAGTGGAAGCAGATAGTGGAAGGGAGTACAGACCTGAGACATTGCAGCAATTGTCGAAAGATTAGTTGTGATGAGAGGCGTGGATCGCCACGGGAAGGGAAGCAGATTGATATGGGTTTTTACAATTGGCTCGGTGATTATTGATATGTATATTAAGGGGGGTGGAGCTTTTTCCGACATAGAAGCTTGGGCATAGCTTACATTGTAGGTGGTAAACGACATTGCTGGTGACGCAAGAGGAGAGAAGAGGGTTGAGGAAGGAGGCGATGGAGGGGTTGGGATGAGGGGAGGAACTGAAGATTGGACATAATTTGCACCGGGGACGATTACAAGGGGAGTAGGTGGGTTTAGATGCAGCAGGGATTTTGGAAAGAGGCTTCGTGGATTTGAATATATCGGACAAGTTAGGAGGACGCTTGTATGTGATTGAGGGTGGCTGGGAGAAAATTTTTGAAGTGGAGGAGTGGTTTTTCAGAATGGGAAAGAGATCTTTAAGGATAAAATTGATAGACTGAACACCCGGGAAATACGTAGTGCAAATAGAAAGGATGCGGGAGTCTTTAGTGGGGGGAGGTTTGGTGGAGGGACAATTTTTCCTGGTTTTTTTAACGAGAAGGGATTCTGGGTAGCCACGCTTGAGGAGCGAGTGGTGAAGGTTGGTAAGAAATGAATTGAGCGAATCTGGATTACTATAAATACGATGGCCTCGGATGGATAGTGAGAAGGGAAGAGAGCGTTTGGTATGGGAGGGGTGGCAGCTACTATAGTGAAGATATTGTTGTTTATTCGTGGGTTTAATGTGAACGGAGGTCTGAAAATTCAGGTCTGATAATTTAATGTAAACATCAAGGAAGGTGATATTGGAATTAGAGATAGTATATGTGAACGACAGGGAGTGAGAATTGTTGATATCAGAAAGGAAAGTATTTAGAGAATCGGTACCATGAGGCCAAAGAAGAAAAATATCGTCAATGTAGCGGAGCCACAACAGGGGTTTTAAAGGATAACCAGAGAGAAAGGATTGCTCCAGCCGCCCAAGATAGAGGGGCTGAACCAATATATATATAAAACTGAACCCTCTTTCCTCCACTCCCTCAAACCTACTCCCAATCTTTCTCCCTCCGAAATTTCTGCCCTAAAAAGCCTCACCCGCGACCCTAATATTGTCATTACTCCTTCCGACAAAGGTTCCACGGTAGTTGTACTAAACTCTTCTGACTATCTAAATGAAGCTCTCCGGCAGTTGTCGGATGCCTCTTCCTACCAGCCCGTCCAAAATGATCCCAACCCCACATTTCTGCAAAACATCACCTCTTTCCTCAAGGAAAAAGGTCCCAACGAAGGTCTTTCTTCCCATGATATGAGTGACAGATGCACCAGTTCGTGTTCCGCTCCCGTCGAGTGTGGATGTGTTCTCACTCCGTGCGGTTGACTCAAGGCTATGCATTGCTGGTTGTGAGCCATTTAGTTTCCGGCTATATGTGTGAAAATAGTTGCCTTCATTGAGTGGAAGCTTAATTTGTTTAAAACAAAGTACATTACATCGAGTTCGGTCGATCGAGTTACTGAGAAGTTCTGTCCGCCAGGCCTACTACATCTTTCTGGCATGAGTTCGTGTGCAGAGTGTAAAAAGTCTACAAGGAGTACAACTTGCATCAAGTGCGATACCTGCCGTAAGACCTTCCATGGATTTTGTCTACAGGAGTCGCTGACCAAGGATGACATCGAAGGGATTGAAGCAAGTGGACAATCCTGGAAATGTGTGGACTGCCAAAATTTACAAAAGACATCCCGGTTGGACAGAAGCAAATCGGAAGGTAAATCCCTTCAGGAAATCTTTGATATGTTCCAAGAGGTTAAAAATGAACTAAAGATCACTGAGAAAAACCTCGGGGACACTATAAATAAGTTGTACGACAAATTGGAAGATAGTTTAAAGTTAATTGAATCGCAGGGTGAAAAATTAGAGAAATGTTTAAATCAAATTGCCGATTTGCAAAGCGAAAATGTGGTGCTTAAGAAGCAACTGTCTGACGCACTAAACCGTTCTGATGACCTTGAGCAACGCATGCTAGGTAATAATGTGGAAATTCATGGCATCCCTAGCCAAGGTGACGGAAATTTGAAAGTAGTAGTGGGTAAAATTTGTGCTGCACTTGATGTAGAAATAAGTGACAGCCAAATTGACTACTGCTACCGAGCTAAAAAGAAATCTAACGGGGAACCAGGAGGGATACATGTGCGATTTCTGAATCAGCACGTAAGGGATAACCTGTTAGCCAAGCGCCGAGTGAAAAGAAATTTTTCTACTCGACACTTGACCTTGGAAGGCGTACCTCCCAGTGACGTACCTATTTACATTAATGAGGCCCTTTGTGCTGGTAGACGTAAAGTATTTAACGCTGCTAGAATAGTGCAGAAAGATAAGCACTATAAGTATCTTTGGATTCGCGGTGGAAAAATTTATTTGAGAAAAGTAGAAAAGGAGCCTGCAATTGTTGTTACCAGTATGGATGATGTCAAAAACCTTTGATCCTTACTTTTGTGAATTATTATGGTTTCCGGAGATATTTTGTTTAACACTACTGAAATTGTTACTGTGATTCAACAGAATATACGGAGTTTGAGGAGAAATTTTGATATCTTTGTAATAAATTTGTATAACTTATCGTTTAAGCCGACAGTAATTGTTCTCACCGAGATTTGGATAAAGGAATATGAAATTTCTCTCTATAAAATACCAGGTTACAATATCTTTGCTCATTGCAATGAAGCAGAACGATCAAGAGGTGTATTGGTATATGTACTAGACTGTTTAAATTGTACCTCAAAACCAGTTACTACATCATCTGCTGACTGTGTTTTGCTCACCTTGAAAATGGATTTTATATCATTTGAATTGTTAAGTGTATATAGGCATCAAAAAGTTCCCGAGAAACTTTTCTTCAAAGAAATGGAAGGTATTTTTAAAGACGCCAAAGGTAATTTAATAATTGTGGGTGATATGAATATAAATACATCTGTGATTAACACTGTAACAAATGAATACAAGGATTTACTGTCCTTGTATGGATTAACGTCTCTTATTGACTGTCCAACCAGAATAGTGAGATCGTCAGCAACTTGTTTGGATCATGTCCATGTTAGAATTTCAAACATGTATAGATATAACATAACAACCGATATTCTGCACCTAGACATCAGTGACCATTCAATGACTAAATTGACTATTTCTGTAAATGCTGAGTTGCGCTCTGCTATCCGAAAATTTTTCCCTCACTTCACTAGGATTAATTTTGAAAAATTTAAAAATCTTGTCACACATTCCGATTAGAATCATGTATTAAATGAGACGAATGCCAATAGAGCGTTTGAGTACATTTTAGAGGTATTAAAACAGTGTCTACAATTATCTAAGTATACTTACATAGAAGACAAAAAGCATGTAAAGATTAAATTATGGATGACAAATTCATTGCTGAAAATGATTGAAAGAAAGATTTATTTGTTTGAAAAAAGTAGACGACATCCGAAAAATATGAGCCTGAGAAATGACTATTTGAAATGTCGGAATAATTTGAGAAATAAATTGAGGGAAGCTTCAAATAATCATTACATGAATCGATTTAAAGAGTGCAGCAACAATTCAAAAGCACAATGGAAAGTTTTCAAAGAAATGACTGGAGAACAGGAACCAGGGGTAGCACTTCGTTCCTTAAAAATTAGTGGCAAAATTATTGACGATGAGTTGACCATAGCAAATGAATTCAATTCCTATTTTGTTGGTGTCTTTGAATCTGCCAAATCTATGCATGTCGCTGTTAAACACAAGGCTGCTTCAAATCCATGTATCAGAGTGAACAGAGCTGAATCATTCTTCTTTGACCCTATTCTACCAAAAGAAATAATAAATACGGTAAAATTACTCAGAAATTGTGCATCTCCTGGAATTGATGGCATTAACGGTAGCATATTAAAATTAGTTATTGAAACTATTGCACCAGCTCTAGCACATGCTTGTAACTTGAGTATTAGCACTGGTGAATTTCCAAATATATTAAAAACAGCTGTAGTTATACCAATCTTTAAAAAAGGTGACCGAAATAAGATTCAAAATTATCGACCCATTTCATTATTGCCAACCATCTCAAAAATTTTCGAGAAATTAGTTAAGTATAGGCTAATTAGGTTTCTGGAAAAAGGGGACTATTTTAGTCGAAACCAATAAGGATTTAGAAGTGGAAGAAGTGCAGAAGATGCCTTAGTCAATTTTATGACAAAAATATACTGTGAAATAAACTCGAACAATCGAACTGGGGGCTTATTTATAGACATAAGAAAAGCATTTGACACCTTGGACCATGAAATTCTATTATTGAAATTAAGTGATGCCGGAATTAGAGGTGTTCCACTGGCTTGGTTTCAAAGTTATTTAGTAGCGCGAACCCAATGTGTTCGTGTAGGTAAGGCCTTCAGTGATTCCAAGTTGGCAAAAACAGGGGTACCCCAAGGTTCTGTACTTGGGCCTATCCTATTTCTTATCTATGTTAATGACTTGTGTAATTTTGAATTTAAAGGAACACTCACTGCTTTTGCAGATGATGTTGCCTTATGCTATGGTGGAAGAAATTTTAACAATGTAGTAAATGATGCACAGAGTGACATGATATATGTTAAGTGTTTATAAAATATAGCTTGGTGTATTGTAAAAAAGAAGCGTGTATTTTTCTTGTTAACAAATTGGCATAAATGATATTATTGTCCTTATTTGTACATATGTTCGGAGAAATTTAGTTTTTTTTTATGTACTACATAAACCAGCAACTGCATGTATTTATTTACGGAGGGCAGCCTCGATACAGGTGCTAGTACCTTTGAGGCTGCCTAAAGCTCCAATTTTATTTTATTTGTACCTAAGAGATTTGTACTTGTATTTCAAGAGGAGCAATAAATTTATCATATCATATCTCTTCTCACCCCCCCACACCCTCGCACCCCCAATTTCTACATTCTTCCCAAAATCCATAAGACTCACAACCCTGGTCGCCCAATAGTTTCCTCTTATAACTCTGTCACCGAGCGCATCTCCGCTTTCGTTGACTACTACTTACAACCTTTTGTTCTCTCTCTCCCTTCTCACATCAAAGATGCTTATCACTTTCTTGAACGCCTCCAATCTACCCCACTCCCCTCAGACTGTGATATCTTAATGGCCACCATAGATGTCACCTCTCTCTACACGTCTATTCCTAACTCTGAAGGACTTTCCGCCATTCGTCTTTTTCTTGACCAGCGGCCTGTTCCTCACGCCCCTAGTTCAGATTTTCTCCTTGACCTTTCCAACTTTATACTTACTAATAATGCTTTCTCCTTCAATAACAAATTCTACATCCTAACTAAAGGTTGTACCATGGGTAGTCGTTTCAGCCCCTCCTATGTTAACCTCTTCTTGGGTGCTTTTGAGCAATCTTTTCTCTCGTCTTGCTCTCCTAAACCTCTTCTCTGGCTTCGTTACATTGACGATATTTTTCTTCTGTGGCCACATGGCCTTGATTCCCATAACTCTTTCATCTCCTCCCTAAACTCCTCCTCCTCTGTCTCCTTCACCTCTAACATCTCTGCCTCCAAAATTACCTTTCTGGATGTAGACATCTCCCTCAGTAACCTTAAATTCCACACTTCTGTCCATATCAAGCCCACCAACAAGCAACAATATCTCCATTTCAACAGCTGCCACCCCTCTCATACTAAACGTTCCCTCCCCTTTTCCCTCTCTATCCGTGGTCACCGAATATGCAACAACCCCGAATCCCTTGACCTTTTTCTCTCTAACCTCCACCAATCCCTCCTTCGCAGAGGCTACCCTGAGCGTCTTCTTTAGAAAAAAATCCTACAGCGACCCTCTTCTTCTAAATCTCTCTCTCTTAATAAGTTTCCTCATGATCAAATCTCCCTCTGTACCACCTATTTCCCTGGAGTTCACTCCATCCGTCGCTTAATCAAAAACCTCTACCCCATCCTCTGACAACCTTACCACTTCCAAAATTTTCCCCCGCTGTCCTTCTCTCACCTTTAGACGCCCTCCCAACCTCTCCACCCTCTTTAAAATCACTAAACCTCTTTCCAAATCAATCTCCCGCCCTACTAAATCCCTTCCGACGCCGTGCAATCGCCCACGTTGCAAAACTTGTGGCATCCTTCTCACCCAGACTCTGCCTGATAAATTCCTTGCCGCTCATCCTCCTTCCGTCCCCTCACTCTCTTGCGTTTCCCATAATGTTGTCTATATCCTTCTTTGCCAATTATGCCCTAGTTTTTACATTGGTTTGACGACCACCACCCTTAACATCCGCATGAATGGCCACCGCTCCAGCTGTAATGAACCACCTTCTATTTCTGTTTCCCTCCCTGTTGCCACCCACGTTTCTTCCCACAACTCCATCTTTAATAATATTTTTAAGGTTGGCATTCTCGCCTCCCTCCCCCTTCCTCCTCCCCACTCCAAATCAAAGATCTTGAGTCCTCTTGCATTTACTTTTTCCAGGCTTTCTCTCCGCCAGGACTCAATAAATCCCACTAACTTCTTCTATCACCTCTGCCCATACTACTTCTTCCTTTCGAATTTCTTCCACTTCCCGCCTCCCGCCCCCACCTTTCCTCTCCCTCCCCCTCCTTCCCTTCCCCTGTCCCTCCCCTCCCTCCCTTCCTTCCGCCTCAGTCCTCCCTTCCTTCTCAGTCTTCGCTCTTGCGACCAAGGTGCTGGTGGCACCGAAATATCAAGAAACTTTGTAAGTGTGTTCATTTTTTCATTTTTTTGTTTTCTGTGTTTGTCGTCTGCCTTCCTCTGGCAAACTTTTATATATTCGTCACTTAAGTGATCCTAAGTTCAGTTATACATCGTTGCGTCCTGCAATCTTTCTGCGTGTTCTTCTGTCTACGAGCTGTTTCTTCGGTTCCGGTCCTGCGTTCCTGCGGCCCTTGGACCGTAAGGCGTAGCTGTCTGTTCGATGTCCTATCCTTCCCTCACCACTGTGTTTTCTTGTATTTTTCCTTTACTTACCCTATTCCTTCCCTTCTGCCATACCTGCTACTTCCCTTTTCCATGCCTTCTATCGACCCTGTTACCTCCTGGATCCATACTATTAAATTACTGTCAATGGAGTCGCTGCTTGGATCCCCATAATCGCGGCAACGGGAAACAATCTTCTCCCGTACCGGGGAAGAACACGGCTGTCACTCGTCCGCTTCACTCTCTGCTTCTCCAGAATTTTCCTTACTTATCCCGTCCTCCACCAGAATAAATCTGGTTTGCTCAGGAGGGTGATGGCTATTATGCTCATCGTAGGACTTCCCCTAATGTTTCTCCTCGCGAAGCACACACTCCGGGCGTTTTTATATCCCTCGGGAGAAGTAGTCACTCGTCGAAGGATGGGGTTTTCGGTGAGAGGGGGTTACTTTTCACATACCGGGGATAAAGTGGGTCCCTAGGTAGCCCTAGTTCTCTTGAGGACGCCACACCGGCCACCATTTACCCTGACACACTCACACGATAACATCACACAACCAGGCAAATGCACTGTATTTCAAAACACCTTGAACCGACACTCGATCAACCCTTGTTCGAGCCGTCAAGCGAAAATTAGAACCCAATCTTCCCATTTTCCCCTTTGTTCTATTAGCGGTTAGCCATGGAAGGTAAGGTAGGAACCTCGTGGATAAACGAGCTGTCCAAAGCCGAGGCGGTGTCGTATTGTGAGAGATTCGGTCTCCCGTCGTCGGGGACATTAGATCAGACCGACGGTATAAAACGGGCCCGGCGCAAGGCGTCAGGGAGATATGTTGGTGGAAGGTGCGAGGAGGCAGTCCCAAATACTCCGTAGTCTGGCAGCAAAGATCAGCAGAGCACCGGGGAGCGAGAGAGAGAGAAAAGAGGGCCGAGGTGCAGTGTCAAGGAAATTCGTCACGTCGTGTAACGCCAATACGCCGATCATCCAGAAAACCTCAGGCAACCAAAAACCTGTGGGTTGATGACGCGCCCAGCGGTGAATTCGACGTGGAGCCACATCTTGACTCATAAGTACTCTACAAATCCCCTTCTCCCTGGATAGTGAATTATCCACTCTTCCTGCTCCAACCAGCATTTCTTCTGCGAAGAAGACACCTCGAGTGGAGGTGATCGCATCTAATAGTGACTCAGGAACAATTCCACTTAACGTTACTAAGCTTGTCACAAAGCAAAAATCTGTATATTAATTATTCTCCCGTCCTTGCGATTTGTGTTTTAAATCGCAATAGTGCTGGACACTTTAGCACGATCGGACGCGGAGCATGTAAAATTCAAGGTGGACAATCAACTCAACAATAAGAATTGTAGTAGAGATTCTTACAGAGGCCATTGTGAATTTTGTTATGTATTAGTATTAGTTTTTTTGGTGGGTTATTGCATTTTTGTGTTCTCTTTCCATCAGTGTGTCATTCAAACAGATAATCATTTCATCCCTCATTAGATTTAAGAAGGAAGTTACTTATGTTTATTTTGGCAATAAATGTCTAAAACCATTCACAATCTGAACGAGGTCGTTTCTTTTTTGCTGTGCTTCGCACTGAGGTCCAAAAGTCCCGTATTCTCCTTCTCTTTCGTGATCGCGTGCCGTAGAACCCACGTGGTTTCCCTTTCAGTAGGATCCGTCCGCCGTCGACCCGCTGTGGGCTAGTCAGCGGACTACGTGAAGGTATGCACTATCGCAGCTGGTTTCTAACCAGTGGGGCCGGGGAATGAAATCGTCCAACATCAGAGTTGACGAACACAATCTGATGGTACGTATCGTCACTATATATATATATATATATATATATATATAGTAAACATCCATGATTTAAGTATTCTTACTATTTTACTCATAATACACATGACAGCTCAATTTTGTACGGTAAAAAATAAAAATATACAATACTTACATAACGAAATAGAGCAAAACGAAGAGTATTTTTTGGATCCTCAAAGACAGTTAAAACAGGATTTTTTCTAACTTCATCACACAATATTCCTCCATAAAAACCGTCACAATCAACGAAGTGGGAGCCGTCAAATAGGATGTTTTTCACTGAATCTGTAAGAAAAATATCATCCACCAGAAACACCTTATCCCAAGGTATATGAAATCCAGGGATAGGGGGATTTGTCTCTGCATACTCCATGGCACCCTAAAATAACAATGAAACACAAATATCAATCCTGGCATAAAAATGTTTTGAAAGAAAAGAAGATAAAATGCAAAATCACCAGAATTTGGACCTTGGTAACATTTTACAGTAGAAATGGTACACAGGAATGCGAAAAACGTATTTAAATACTCCACAATATTTTCAAAAATATCATACATTGTTATTTACCATAAGCAGAAAATCAAACAAAGAGATCACGCCGCGAATGACGTGACGAATCCGTTGTGACCACGCTATTCCACCGAGCCTATGCCATCGCGGACGCAGAACCATTTGATTCTGAGAAGAAGCACCTGACCACAGCTCTAATAAGGAACGGCTACACGAACTCTTTGGTCCTGAAAAGAGCCGCGAAGATGGAGAAGAAATTGAACCGGCCTTCTGGGGAACAAAGTAGCCGTGAAGAGGAAAAATCGACCCAACCAAGAGGACGCATGACTATCCCATTTGTCGCGGGAACATCGGAAAAAATCGCAAGGATATTAAGAAAGCACAATGTGGTCACAAGATTCAATTGTGTGACTAAGATAAAGAATATTATGCCTGAACCCAAGGACTGCATCACACAAGAGTCATGCGAAGGTGTCTATCAGGTGCCATGCTCATGCGGAAGATCATACATTGGCGAAACATGCAGGTCCATGGGCACAAGACTAAAGGAGCATGCAAGGGCGACAAAAAACAAACAATTCAACTTGTCTGCCGTAGCGGAACATGCCTGGAGTGAGAAGGGACATACAATTAAATACGAAAACACAAAATTACTTTTAAAGGAGAGCCGTTATTATCCTAGGCTAATCAAAGAAGCAATAGAGATTTGCAAGTACCCTGATAACTTCATCAGAGACACCGGCTATCCACTAGGCAACTCATGAAAGAGAGTTATCCGCGCCGACCAATCACAGCGCAGCGCGGCGAAGTCGGTCGCCATGACGGCTAGTGGTGTATAGGGCGGCCACAAGCAGCTTCTCACCACCTTCGACCTGAAGACGGTAGCAGGATGGCTATCGAAACCGTGGTCGACCAATGACAACGTACGCGGTTGGAAAACCCGAAAATAACGTGCAGTAATGAATCGTTCGTTTGAAAGATTTATTAGCACGAGCCAAATTAATCGAATCACGTTTTCCGTTCAAATGGTTCATGATGAACCAAATCAAGATGTTAGTCCAGTCTGTGGAGAGAAAAAGGGTAATTTATGACGTTGTCTTGATACAGGTTAAGAATAGTCAAAAGTTGTAGGAAAGGGAGAGTTATATATACCTATATATTTTTAAACTTCGAACTAGACGTTATAAACAAATTACAGGGGTTCAAAGTTGGCTAAAAACGATTTTTTAATTCTACAAGCCAAGGTATTCACTTTAAGAAAAAATGTTTCAAATGTTTTTTGTAGACAATTAAAAAACGCATAATTTGAGCTATGGTAAGTTTTTTTTCGATAATTATTTATTGCAAAAACTTTTGAAAAACCCCCCAAAATGGCGTTTTTTTGCATATCAATTATTTATTGCAAAAATGACTTTTTAAATACTTTTTTGCTTTGTAATTAAGGCCCCCATTATGACAAAAAAATAGGATTTATAAAGCCAATTTGGTTAATTTGTTGCTGAGTTATTCCATTTGTTTATTAAAAACATGTCTAATGTTCAATGCTGTAACTTTTTTATTGGACCAACATACAGGGTCGCATAAAGGCTCATTCTCTTCGTAAAGGTCCAAAATTTATAATATTAAAGAAAAATTGAAAAAAAAAATTATTTTCAACCCCTCAAATAACGCTTACAAAAAAAGGGCGTTTTTTAAAAATAATTTTACATTTATAGCATTTCAGCTGGAAGTATTAATATTTTTTACAAACTAACAATGTCATTGTTAATAAAATTTGAAGCTATCCCAGATTTAAAAAAAAAACATCGAAATTGGTTCAGAACTTTCCGAGATACGAGATATTTTTCCGAGCGCAGCAGATTTGAAGTAGCCAACTCAGTTTTCTCTCGCGCGCGGGAGAGCACGTCGCGCTACCCCCACCACCGCGGCCGGCCGGCCTGGTTTTTCTTCGCTATACTTCATTCATGTTTTTTAACACTTACAAGGCAATATTTTGTAAATCTGACAATAGATATTGAAAATATCTCTTTGAGGTCCAAATGCCGTCGGATTTATTTATTAATTGTTATAAACAACGGAGCAGTGATTTAAAAAAAAATTCTTATCTCGGTTGCTATTGGTCGAAAAACAACTTTTTTTTTAAATTCTTCGTTTCGACCTCAGCTACTCAAATCTTGAAGAAAACATTATCTACAGTTTATGGGGGTGGCCCCAGCTTCATTTGTTTATAAAACAAAAACGCCCTTTTTTTGTAAGCGTTATTTGAGGGGTTGAAAATAATTTTTTTTTCAATTTTTCTTTAATATTATAAATTTTGGACCTTTACAAAGAGAATGAGCCTTTATGCGACCCTGTATGTTGGTCCAATAAAAAGTTACAGCATTGAACATTAGACATGTTTTTAATAAACAAATGGAATAACTCAGCAGCAAATTAACCAAATTGGCTTTATAAATCCTATTTTTTTGTCATAATGGGGGCCTTAATTACAAAGCAAAAAAGTATTTAAAAAGTCATTTTTGCAATAAATAATTGATATGCAAAAAAACGCCATTTTGGGGGGTTTTTCAAAGTTTTTGCAATAAATAATTATCGAAAAAAAACTTACCATAGCTCAAATTATGCGTATTTTAATTGTCTACAAAAAACATTTGAAACATTTTTTCCTAAAGTGAATACCTTGGCTTGTAGAATTAAAAAACCATTTTTAGCCAACTTTGAACCCCTGTAATTTGTTTATAACGTCTAGTTCGAAGTTTAAAAATATATAGGTATATATAACTCTCCTTTTCCTACAACTTTTGACTATTCTTAACCTGTATCACGAAAAAACCTTCAAATTTCCCTACAGACTGGACTATGTTCTCGATTCTTTGGTAGAGTGGTATTTAGATCATTTTCCATGGAGAACAATTTGCCATTGAACAGAGCCATTTAAATGGAGAACAACTTGATTGGCACAAGCCACTCATCCTGTTGGTGGAAAGGTCTGCGCGTTTCTATTTCCCTGGTTTCAAGCCCCACGACGATGGTAAGAGGAATGGAGAAATTACATGGAGGGCAATGTGAATGACAGAAAAAGGCAAATATATCAGAATCTGCTTGAAATTACAAAGTTTTGCCGTGGCTAGTATTGGCTCTACAACATCACTGGAATCTGTACAATACTATTTGCGAGTTGGCAAAAATTTAACGACTCCGTGGTATAAACCAAAGATGGTGAAATTCGTCGTGAAAAAAATCATTTGACTTGACCTGGATTTAAAACTGGATCTCCCAATTGCCGGTCAGGTGTGTTAGCCAGTTGCAAGACAGAAATACAATTAGAAGACACGGCGAGAGTTGCTGAGGCAGTGGATTATCACAGATGGTTGTTTAAGTGAAATTAATATCGAAATTCCTTTTAAATTCATTGTTTGTTTGCCACTTTGGAGAAAGAATTACTAAGTTCGATTCAAAGTAATATTTGGTTTAGGTTGATTTCACTTATTTTTCATGTAAGAGATCAGAGGTTCAGTTTCTTTACCTTGAATTACTCATGATTGTCTCAACCAAACTATGTTGCGGGGATCTAGTAGAAATCACATGATCCGAAATGAAAAGGTACCGACTTTATAGCTGTCGAAATTTTGCTAGGGCTACTTATTCTGATACCACTCATCTATACATAAATTAATTAACAATCCAGTGGCTGTCCATAACCCACTTAGACAAAAATAGGCCACGTATTGACACCCCCCCTCCCCCCCACTCCACATCGTGGACACTCGTAGACTTCATCCGGACCCCGCCCGTCCCACCTGTTGTCCACGTAGACTTTTCATTTTCTGCGGTAAAAGCTGTGAAACGGGTTATTAATTGATTGTCAAGGACTATCTGTGATTTAAGGCAGATTTTAAGGCAAGGTAAGTAAAAGAAAAACTACTCTTGTAGCTATGATAATCTGCCATCTATTATAAACTGTATATTTACCATTGTCAACGTAGATATCCCTCCAACCCCCGCATTCCCCAACGAGGACCTTCGTTGGCAACCCCCCCCCCCCCCCCGCCCTGTTTGGTGCCTACGTGGGTTATGGACAGCCCCATACAGTCGCGACAAGTAGAAGGGAGGGTAATGTGGAGTGGGTAGAAAGCTGGGGAAACCAGGAAGGAATTGGAAAAACAATGCAGCAGCATAGAGTGAGGGTGGAAAAGGGGAAGATGGGAAGAGAAAGTAAACTTCATTAGAGGGTGACTAATCAGTATAGAATGAGGATTTGAATAAGAAAAGAGGAGCTTTTATTCTATACCATGGAGACTGGAGAAATGGCTTCATGCAGCACGTGAACTTTTTTTCGAATGAATAAATAAATGAGTATCCATTACTGTGAAGAGTTCCGCTATGAGAAGCAAACAATATTACAACTATTCTTTCAATATTGTTTCGGGATCCTGCCGTGTCGTTGTTTTCCCGTCAACGTTTCTCCTCCTGGGGGTCGGTGTATGAACCACTCGATATAATCTCGATCACTTAACTAAGGAGTCACGTGGTACAACAACCAACGTTTGGAGATTTTGGTGAGTTTTACCGACTCATGTGAATAACTTCTGAGTCTGACATACTGTTCATTGCGTCTCTTATCGCCATAATCAACTCCATGGACAATTTCCCTCGAGAAATATTTGCTGCGTGACATTTTTATGAGCGGTGTATACGCACCAAAATCTCGAACCCTTCGTGATTGTACCATGTGACTCCTTAGTTACGCGATCGTAATTAACAAACCCCCCCGCCATGCCCCCCCCCCCCCACAGGTCGTTGGGGTAAATAACCAAGTCGTTGGGGCAGATGCTTCTTCGACCAGCAGCCCTATTCTGTAAGCAACGAAAATTTCGTGGCCGCGAAAGATTCGCGGCCGAAATACGAAATGACGTCACAAACTCGAAATGTGCGATCCACAAGCGCTTCACGGAACTTTTCGCCGCGAAAGATTCGTGGCGGAAGTTTCGCGGTGAGTTTGGGCCACGAAAACGGATTTTCGCCGCGTAAACAGCTGGCAACGGCTACGCCTGCAGACACATATATTTTTTATATTTGTTGGTAGGGGGGAATTTGGCCTTGTCTCTACGTTAAGAGGAATTTCATTTGGTGCAGATTAGTATGATGTAACATGTTACTGCTTGTATTATATTGTTTCTTGTTACTTTTATATTATATTGTAACATGTTACTTTTATATTATATTGTTTCTTGACTTACAATAAGCCTATCTTCGTGCCGTTGTGGTAGCATCCCGTGCTAATTCTTTACTGTTGCTCTCATAACGTCAGTTAACACTGAGGTATAGTTCTTAAAGAGGTAAGTTCGCATTCTTATAATTAGAATTGTGCTAATTTATTGATTGATTTGCTAGTATATTATGTTTTCAAAGTATATTATCCATGTCGATTGATTCGTACCCTTATTGCTAATGTATTTCATTCCATGACGTTCTCACAGAAAATTACCGTGGTACCTATGTTTATAGTGTTTTATTTTAATTTCAAATGTACCTCTGGCTCTTATACAGCTGTATAGGTACCTACCAGCTGGTCGTTCATGTTCTTGCAAGTATTTCAATCCCTATACTAGTTTTGTCGTGGGTGTTATTGAGAATTTAGTTTTTCTACAAATACTGACGCATTTTCTATTTCATTTGATTATCATTGTTACATAATAAACTGTAGGTTGGTATAGTGTAACTTCATCACTCATTCGAATCTGCATTCTTCTAAGCCTGCTTTTTTTTAGTATGTAGTAAAGTTATTGAAGGATTTTGAGTGAGTTCTGTGTTTATCCATTAAGTGGATCAATGTCTGCTATTCATGTTTGAAAAATACTTAGGCTATAGAGTATTTGTCATGTGTGTACAGTGTCTAGAGAACACTTCCATAGTGTTTATGAGAGTAATTACTATTTTGTCAAAGTTATGTTTGACTTGTAGGCTATTTTAATAACCTTCTAAACTTCAAATAACGTTGGCACTTTTCATAGATATGATACATATCTGCAGATTAGGCAATGAGTATTAAATTCACATCCTGTTTGAATTTGAGTAAAATTTTGTCCAATGACTGCATTGTGACAATAATGTATCAAAAATGTTGTCTACTGCGGTGGCACTCAATGTATGAATGTATAACACTCGTCCTTAACTACTTACTTTTGGGCAATTTTGAATAGCAACAATATTAGCAAAGTAACTGATATAACGGTGGACTAAATGTATAATAACTTCCGGGGGTGCTATTGACATATAATATTCAACGACACTAAATATGTAGTATCTGCATGACTAGGAACATGTCCTTTGCTAATTAAATTCTTCGCTTTATCACATTGATAATTATGAGATTACATTTTCAAAACTAATGTACATGCAGTAACAGATGTTTTTAGGTAAATATCAATGTGGTCTATTGAATTGGTGATACCATAGGCCGACAACATCTCACTTGTGCGATTTTGATGCATTAAAGTAAATTCATCGTTTTTATCATGTAATTATATCCATCAATCACATACAGTTTTACAAAATATAAATATTTAGAAAATTCAGACGATACTTTTTAGGTAGTTGTCCACCATTTATGAATTATGAACTTAATACAACCAATTCACTCTCCTACTCATTGCCGATGCATTTTCAGTCTGCTTGAAAAACAATATCCTGCCGAATTTCTCTCATTGGCTCTGAGGCAATGCGTCATACTATTCGTGACGACGTGGAGGTGAACCTCGGCAGTCTTCGGATCTCTTCCCCTCCATGGAGGGGAGGCCGCGAACACGAGTTCGTGGCCGCGTAAATACTTCACGTAATGCTTAGTGGATAGCACTTAGCTGGTTTTCGCGGCTCAACCGCGAAAACGGAACTTTTCGTGTTCGCGCCCGCGTAAACCTTTAGCGAATAGGGCTGCAGAAGATGTCTCCAGGAGAGGAGGAGAAACGTTGTCCGGAGTACAACGACGCGGCCGAATCCCGAAAGACATAATCGAAAGAATACCTGCTCGCCGCGGATACCTTAAACAAAAAAATTACAACTAGTTACAGAATGAAAAAGGTGTGGCAAATACTCACCATAATGGCAACATTCAAGATTGTTACACTATCATTTTCAGCAAGAGGAAAGGAGGCTTTGGAGTCGAACTCAAAAAGGGTCTTTTGATAATAAGAAGCGGTTCCACTGATATCATCAATGACTATTTCATATTTTTCCTTGTACTCTCTGAATGGAAAAACAAAAGAAAACAATATAAAGGACCAAAACCATTAAATAAGACAATTCTAAAGTAATCTCTATATTTAAGCATCTTTAGACACATAAATTTGGTAATGGGAGGGTGAATTGGGATAAAAATTACAATAAAAATGAGGTAATAAACTGAAAATATGTTTTTCATGGAGGTCACCCCAGATGGGTAACCCAAAATTTGAATTAAAGATACCCAAATAAATGATTTCTAAGCCCGAAGTTTTCCGCGGTATCACAGTAAATAGACTTGGCGATCTCCATCATTTCTGCCATACCGTGTATCTTGGAAGTCAAAACGCCAGGCCACGAATTTCTTCATGGTAGCACAAAAACTGATGTGTAACATCATAAGAGCATTAACCATCAGCGTTTCAAACCTCTAATATTTCGTAGCAAGGTATAGTATCGGTCTCCTGACTCCTTGTGTAGCTTAGGCCATAACCCCTCCTTTAATAATTAGCTAGTCGTTGGGGCGTATGATTGACAGGTAAGGTTATTCTTGCCACTATAAATGGATCAGAGATTGAGAAAAGGGACGAGAGGTATTCCATTTATTTACATATATCGGAAATCAAAAACTTTCAAGTAATGGTCCACTAATATTTTTATTGTTTACGACCCGGGTTTCGTCATGTAATGACATCTTCAGGTCCACAAAGTGAAGCCTGAATTTATTAGTTATATTTACATATACATCTGCATAATACCCTGTGATCCGCCCCATGGGCAATGGCAGGGGGTGTTACATCACCAGCCGTGAAAAGAATAAAGATTTTTGGACGGTGAAGTGGTGACGAGAATAATGAGAGTGTATTTAGTGGAGCCCATTTTTAATTGTGGTCGCCAATTGTGTGAGAAAAGAACGATTTTTTGAACCTACCTGTTCGGCAGTGCATCTCTCTTATTTCATCGCTTCTGTCACACCTAGAGATGTAGTGAGGCGTCATGATAATATTCTCGGTGTCGCTCTGCAAAATATCAGTTCTGAATTTCTCAAGCAACCTAAGCCTAGCGTGTAGCCTCCGAGTCTCTAGGGTCTCCCACCTTAATCCCTCGAAAAGTTGTGAGACACTATATTCCCGCACGTAGCAGTTTTTAATGTTGTTTCTTTGCATTTTATTATTTTTTTAGTTAAATCTTAGTGATCAGGGTCCCAAATGATCGCACCGTATTCGAGGTGTGGCCTAACCAGAGTGAAGTAGCATCTCTCTTTCCCTTTCAAATCCGAGGGTCTCCCTATTATACGATTAACAAAACCTAGTTTCTTTACTGTCGTGCCGCATATGTTTTGTATGTGTTATTTTGTAAAGTGTTATGCAAATGTATTTATCCCTTAGGTTGCTCTGGGTCGCATGAAAGAAGGGATAAGGAGAGTTGTGATTGTGGCGATCTATGCACCAGTGGATGGAGAGAGAGACACTGTGAAATATTAGTTTTGGGAAAAACTGAGAGGTTTTGAATGAATGTGACCCTGGTGAGAGAATAATTGTCCCAGGTGACATGAATGGCTGGGTTGGTGTGAGGCGGGATGTATCTGAGAGAGTGGTTGGGCCATTTGATGACCCTCGACTGATTGATATGGTGAAAACTTGGTGAGTGTGTGCTTGGAAAAAGGATTGTTTGTCTCAAATACATGGTTTAACCGTAAGAGAATACAAATGTATACTTGGAAAGGGGCGTTTGTAAAATCATGATTGATTTCGTTGGGTATGATGAGAGATTGAGGGAGTTAGTGTGGGACACGAGAGTGATGAGGGGTGCTGAACATGGAACAGACCGCTATTTGGTACTCTCCGAAGTGAATCTGGGAAGAAAGTGGGAGCCAAGGAAGAATGTTGCGCGTAAACAGTTGAGAGAAAAGATGGAGAGGTTGCTGGACAGTGACGTAAGAATGCAGTATGGTTGCATGCTTGAGGATGCTCTATCCTTGAGCAGAGAGAATGGGACGAGTACATCAGAAAGGAGAATGTGAATGATGCGTGGGAGTGTTTGAGAGAGAGAATGATTGTAGGGTGTGCTGAATGTGTATGTGGAGAAGGAATGGTAGGAAGAAGGAAAGTTGATGCTTAGTGGAATAAAGAAGTGAAAATTGCAGACAGGGAAAAGAAAGAGGCGTACAAGAATATCTGCTGCCAAATCTGAGGAAGAGCGTATTACGGCATTTGAGAATTACAGAAAGAAAAAAATGAATGCGAAATCGTTGTGAAAGAGAGCAATGAAAGAATGCGTGCGGAGGAAGCTAGCAAGATGCAGTGCGATTTTGAAAGCAATAAAAAGCTATTTTGGAAGAGGGTAAAAAGGGCTAAGATTGATGATGGCAGGGGACTGCATGCGGTAACAACAAAAGTGGAGAGATCGTGTCGGATGAGTGCAATATCAGAGGCTGCTGGAGGAGTATTTTGAAGAATAATACCATAATGTTGCAGGCACTGAGGATGAGCCTTGCGAAGTAGTATGCGAGGATGTAATTATGGAAAAGGAGATCAGTGAGAATGAGATCATAACGGATGTGAGAATATTGAAAAAAGGAAGGCTGCAGGCGTAGATGGGATATCCAATGGAATGTTGAAATGTGGGTGTAATTGACTTATTAGTCGGCTGTGTTAACTGTAGAATTTATTCCTACAAGCTTCTATTGTTCCAGTGAATTTGAAAAACGCAATCATCGTTCCATCGTACAAAGGGAAGGGAGGAAAGACCGAATATAATAATTACCGGACCATTAGTTTATTGAGCATTCCGGGAAAAGTGTTCAATAAAATTTTAATCGAAAGAGTGAGGAATATTACTTCTGACAGACTATGGGGTGTGCAGAGTGGGCTTTTACCTGGGAGAGGATGCAGTGACCAGATTAGCGTGTTAACAAGTGATATAAAATGTATGAGCGTCCGAAAGAAAGTGTATTGTGCCTTTGTTGATTGGTTTACAGAAGGCATATGACAGGGTGAATATAAAGAAGTTGTGGAAAGTTTTAGAGGACTATGGAGTGAATGGGCAGTTAGTGAATGTTATGATGGCGATGTATGATAATAGTAAGGCAAGTGTAAGAGTTAACGGGGCTCTGAGTGATTAGTTTGTAATAAATCGGGGTGTAAAGCAAGGATGCGTAATGTCTCCATGGCTATTCAATGTATTTATGGATAAATGTGTTAGAGATGCATGTAGTGATAACGACGGCGTTCTGATTGGAAATGTAAACATGCGAGTTTTCCTAATTGAAAAAGTGGATGATTTTGTGTACTTAGGCAAGATGTATTCTATAGATGGAAGAATAGATGAGGAGATAAAGGGACGTGCAAATGTTGGAAGGAAAGTGGTAGGTAGCATGTGGAGCATATCAAGGAATGAGTGCCTGTCTAAGGAAGCGAAAATCGCCGTGTACAAAAGTGTACTTCTCCCTACTTTGTTGTATGGTATTGAAACATGGGTATGTCAGGATAGACAAATGAGTAGACTAAAAAACCGTGGGTATGAGTTATTTGAGGAAAGTTTGCGGCAGAAGTAGGATGGGTAGGTAGGAATGAGTGAGCAATAAATGAATGTGGGTTAGATGGAGCAGGGTAATGGACATATATGAAAGGAGTGTACTTCGTTGGTTTGGCCACGTTGAGAGAATAGATGAGAGTCGAATAACGAAACAGATACGTAAGAGTGAAATAAATGGTGCGAGAGGTAGAGGTAGGCCAAGAAAGTTGTGGTTGAGAAAATTCTTAGGAGGAGGAATATTAGGAGTCTTAAAAACAGGAGGGCGTGTATGAAGCAGTGTATGGGGATAAATGAAGCAAAAGAGGTTTGCAAGGATAGGTCAGTATAGAGGAAATTATTTAAGCAGAGTTAAGTGTGCAAATATGTATTTATGAGTGAAACTTTGTGACTGTGGCCACCCCGGAAGGGAACGGCGTGATTGGTATGTATGTATGTAAATATTCCGGAAGTAAAATAGTCCCGCATTCGGATCCCATGGTGGAGACTACAGTGAGGGAGAAAGCGAGAAAGGACAAATGCAGGATAGGGGCATGGAACATGAGAACTTTAGGGGGGAGCGGGAAGCTGGAAAATGCTAATGTAGAGATGGAAAGGCAGCGGATAGACATTCTGGGAGTTAGCGAGATCAAGTGGACGGGGGAAGATTACTATGAAAAAATTGAATTAACAGTAAAAAAAATTTCTTTTTCGATATCAGAAAGGCAAAAAAAACACCGAGAACGTCTTCAGCAGCAATAAATTTGCTGCCCTTAGTACTGGATTTATCACTTCCATCGGCCATAATGACAGGCGACTAGCCATTTAAATACGCGCAAAAAACTAGAAATGGCAACCAAATAGGTTTTGTAACGCTGCCAGATTCAGATGTAACACGCCTACGACCACTAAAAAGCATCGCGCGAACGGCTGGAAGGAAGTGTAGTGCCTCATGGCGATGTACCGCGAACCCTAATGAGAGGGCCCTAATGAAATTTCTTCATCATGCACTGCACTAAAAGTATGCTACCAATGTTATAGATAATATGAGCATTAAATTATTGTGAAACTACATACATAATAAGAGATAAAAGTGTCATGGGGGAAGTATAAAAGAACTTGCTACTCGTTTCAGTCAAAGAAATAAGCATAAGGGATAAAATCAACTAACAAGCCACACTATTTGTCGCCAATCATTAAAATAGGATCTTTGAGGCAGCCATAATAGTCTCATTTGATTAGCGGGAAAAATATCGTTCCCCTAATTTTATCCTTATGATACCCTGGTCCTGAAGATTTAACCAAAAATTAAGGAAATACAAAGAAAAGCTGCAAGCTTCGTTTCAAACAGCTATGAGAAAACTTATAGTGTTTCACAACTTTCACAGGGATTGAGGTAAGAGCCCCTAAAAACTCGGCGGCTGCACTCAAGGCTAAGCTATCTTGAGAAATTCAGAACTGGTGTGTTTCAGATCGACACAGAGAATATTATCATGACGCCTAACTACGTCTCTAGGTCTGGTAGAAGCGATAAAATAAGAAAGGTACATTGCCGAACAGATTGAGCCGTGGCAGCCTCATCAAAGGGGGGGCCCGGCTTGTCAGCAGCCGCTTCCTCGTACTTGAGGCGCGACGTCTGCCGACTTCAGACTAACTCCCCCCTCCCCCCCTCCTCACCCCCCGCTCCCTGGAACCAGACCGGGGCATATAAGGCCCGCACACTTCTACGCGGGACGGCTTCCATCTTTTGCTTGGGGCGTAGTGCTGTCCAGCTGCTGCCGCTGTCTTCCTGGTGTCTAGCCCGTTGTCCTCGCGCTGTGTTTTATCCCCCTTTTTTCCCCTCCCACCTACCGGCCTACCAGTCACGCACCACCACCACCACCACCATGGTTGTATTTCTAATGTTTATTTAATTAAATCTTCCGTCGACTTGACAGATATTATGTCTACGTATTTGGATTTTTATTTAAGTGAGCCCCCTGCCCGGCCGGGTGCATCTCAAGGTAAGTACAAAATCTCGTTCATTCCGCGCTCAATACGCGACCACAATAAAAACTGAGCTCCACTAAATACACTCCCATAATACACGTCACCATTTCTCCTCCCAAAACCTTATCCCTTACATCCTTACACGGCTGGTGTCCTAACACCCCCTACCACACCCCCATGCGGCGTCTCTTAGGGTTGTATGCAGATGTAGATTAATTTACAGTAGTACTTAGGGGCTCGTGAAATGCATTTGAATTCGCCAGTAAATAGATCAACTCATTCCCGCCAAAGAGGGTTCATATGGAACTAAAAACTTGTTCCCTTGAACATTCAGTTCGATAGACCTGACTCACTTTAACTCTTACCCCTCCACATATCGCTTAAGAACAAAGGATATTACAGTAGTGAACTTAAGGTATACCTAACCTTATCCGAATTGACGAATGAAAAGAAAATACGAGTACATCAGCATTAGTAAATTAGTATTAGCATTAGCGACAGGGTTAACCACTTACTTGTACACATACGGCCCAATTTCCTTAACCTTAGGTTTCTTTCCCTGATAGATCTCATCAATATTGGTAACATTAAAGAAGTACACTTCAAAGTTCATCGGAATAGGCAGTTTCTTCCACAAATCCCAGGATTGAGATCCTTCTTTGAGCATGACATTCTGAAGAGCAAGAGGAAAGACAGTGATGGTTTAAAACATGTCGCTAACATGTACACATAAAAGTGGATATACGTTATCTTGAAATAAAATTGCCAAATAAAGACACCGCAATCATACAACCTGCTTTTCATTATTACATTAATATAAAAAAATCACTCACATTCAATTCTTATAGTTTGGATAATTTGAATTTTTCACATCTAAGTAAAATTCATGCATTACGCTTCAAATTTTATACACTCAGTTTAATGGATATTTGAATTTTTCTCCCATGTGTAATACAGAGTCAATACAAGATTAAGACGAATCATAGTGTAATTTCTCTTCGTCATCGGTGACGGGATCTTTCTTCGGCGGACATCATTGTCCCATGCTTTGTTTAAAATATTTCAAAATTTATTATTTTGAAGGAATGGCTCGATACTGATTTACTTAATTTTGAAGTACCTTAGGTACTTAACGCTAAAAAAATGCAACAATAGACGCAAAGGTAATGTTGCAAAGGAGTGTTGAATAACTCTGTCTATCGGTATGGAATGGCCGTTACAGTAAAAATATCAAAACTCTTTTTTCTCTCTTAAAAGGAAGAACATCCACTCACAGTTTTCATAGTATTTGCATAATAAAACCATGTATGTCATGTAAAAAGCAGCTCGAAAAAAATGTGAAGCATATAAAAAATGTAAACTACAAAATGTAAATTATATAAAATTTTAAACAAACAATAGCTATTTTGCTATTTTAATTAAAATATAGTTTAATCAAAACTTTTTGTTCGAAAAAAGCTATTGAACGTCTTTTTACGTTTATTCTTTCCTGAGATATGTGATTACGAAAATCTAATGGCGGTGAAAATCGACATTTTGAAAAACAGCCGTTATTCAGCTGTTTTTAAAATTTTCACAAAACGCCTATAACGTTACTCATTATTTCCCTAGGCGAACGCTTTCTCAAATTTTTGTAAAAATATGAGAAGTGAAGGGTCAAATTTGGTCAGGAATGGCGTGGAATGACCCTATTTTAAAATTACGCGCGAATGGGTGTATTGTCTTTTCTCACCAATTTTAGATAGCAGTTGTCATTAGATGCAACGGGTGAATATGTGCAGGTGTGTCGAAGGATTCTAATCCTTATAAATTTAAATCAATTTTTTTCATTTTACTTACGTATTCAAGAAGTATAGCGGCAGTTCATTTGAATTGCAAATAAGTCAGTTTGCTGGCAGGTAAATTCAAAGAATGCCACAAACGGTTTGTTCGGCTTGGTAATTTGGGAAGTCCACCGACAGCTTATATCATTTGTGACATTGAAAGCGAATGGATGGATTGATTACGGTGGGATCATAATTGGAAATTGGAGGTAGGGCGGAGGGAAATGCAGCATCGGAATCAGTCTCCTCTTATTCTCTGTTATATTACTAGCTTTCTAACGAGGATTTGATATGGAATCCTTAATCTGCCTCGAAAGGTGCATAACATTGAACGAGAGAAGTATAGCGGGCATCGAACGAAGAATACGTGCTTCCCACAAAGCGTGCACCTAAATTCCTTCGACAATATCCAGAATACGCTATCAAAAAATGAATGAAGATAGTTTGAGCAAGATAGTTCCCAAGTCATAATGGAGGCCACATTCGATTTCTACGTATTCATTTCAGCGGCAGTAGGAAGCATGAATAAAATATTAATCTTTAAGCATTAATGGTGAAATAATATACTTATACATGGCTGCAACTCTAAGCAATTAAATAAATATATGTACATAAGTCTTTAACTTGACTCATTTTCTCACGCGGTACGTTTAAAACTCCACAACGGAAGTATTTTTATGACCTTAAAAAATGTCTGCGGTAACTGTATGATATATTAAAAAAAAAGTCTGGACAACATACGAACTACACTCCGTTAATTTTTTACGAGATCTAGGCGTTAGAAATTCCTCGTTTTTTAACCCTTTCACAGAATACCTGGTTTTCAACTGGCGTTCTTAGAAAATGTCAATTTACAATGAAAAAAAGAAAGTCATATTCGTATTATTTTCTTCGTATTCGTATTCTTCATGCGTTCGCTTGGTTCAATGATACCGCACCAGAAATCGCAACTGCCGTGTTTAAATTCGGGGACGTAGCATGAGAGACTTCGGGCGTCCAAAGAAAAAGATTTTTCAGGGTCGTTTACCAAAGTCGATCATCGCGGCGAAGCACAAATATTTGCAGATCAACTTTTGTCGACTATCGCGGTGAAAGTGTTAAATAACATCCCTCTGGAGTGCATACAAGTACCATTTCCCATGTAAAAGGGCTGGTATGATCGGTCAAAAATCTAGGAAAGTAGTGCGGTAATAGGTCTGATACTTTGGTATCTCGAAGAGTAAGATATTGTTCTTTATAATAAGATCAAATTCATTGATTTTTAGGTGAAATGATATTTCGTTCAAACTACCTTAAAGAGGAGAAGGCACAACGAGGGAGCCGAAATAGAGTCGAAGATGAGATTAAGCGATAGCACAGTGTATTATTTACGCGAAATGCTTCGCCTAGCTTACGAGAAAACGCCAGTATTATAGCTCGTCCTTACCCGCTGAAAATGGTATGAAGATAGAACTTCGAGCTGGGCTTGAGCACCACTTAAAAATTACCGGTTTAAAACAGACGATTATTTTAGTATTTTAAAGCTATACTTGTAACGCTGGAACTTTCAGTCCGGTAGCAACGAAGCAATACAATTGGTTAACCGGTATTTTTGACTATATTTTATTAATTAATCGCAAGTTTATGTAAATCAGACTTAGTTAACCCAATATTTCTGTAAAATGGGGTAGAGAGAATTCAGTACAGTTTTAGACAAAGAATCTTCTCAAATATTTTTAAATCTATATTTAGTGGTGTGTAATCTGAGGATTGCCGCGAGTACCTTTTTTGTAACTAGGGTAATAACTTTTTATAGCATGAAAAACATAATTAAGGTAGGGTAAATAATGTCATATGAATAAATTAAAATTCTCTTTTGATAGAAGTTCGTAATAATCCATCTTATTTGGCGCTACAGTTTATTTTATTTAGGTACATCAGCGACACATCTCTCGGTCTCCGTCAGTCAGGACGGACACAGTCGCACTAAATGAAGCTATTGATAATTAAACGTATGCTTTCTCTTGTAATAGAATTAAATTTAGCAAAGATTAAGTTTCATTAATCAATTACGAGCAATACAGTAGATATAAATCGGTGAAGATGCATTGGAATAAATCTAAGATTTTACCAAACTATGATCAAAATCTGGCACCCTTTCCTAGTTAGATTGCCGTAAGTGACGATATTCTTGTCGCACATGAAAGCAGTGGTAAGTGCCTCTTGAAACAATGAGTAGCGTCTATCGGCGGGTCTGCTGCGATGCGTCAAAAACGCGATATCCAGCGTTTTATAGTTCGTCTCTAGTCATCAGCTTGACCCATACCAGTGCCTAGAAGTACCTTTCTTAGAAGGTTGTTAAAACTAAAATTATTTTCATAAATTAATGCGGATGTACGTGGTTAAATTCGCGATGTTTTTCTCTCATGTACAGCTAAGATTTGGTATAGTTTGTACATAAGTTATCACCTCGGAAACGACATGTATTTGCCAGATCATAGTTTCATTTCGCGCCTCATTGAATTCATGTCGCAAGTGTAGAATCATTTCGCTATTTCCTAATGAAGAAAAAGTCATTTTATTCATCCGCCGTATCTCAAAAGGAAAGAACTGTCGCTGATATTTTTGCAACAGTTGCTTCTCTGAAAGCATCAACTCATTTCGAAGTCGGGAGCACAATTATCAGTTCCATATATGAAACGAGTAATCCCTCATAGGTTCGCACAGGTGCCTGGTCAGTATATCACCGTCAGTGCTTAGGTTTTCGATCCAGCATTACAATATCCCTCATCTTCAGAAATTTGAATTATGATGGAAGGTTTTCTACATTTATGCTGTACCCAAATACCTCCAATCAATTGTCATCATGTCTTGCCCAAAAATGTAAACCAAATCGTAATGGAAAAAACTATGAACTCTGGAAAAAGTCTCGAAATAAAGTCAAGCAAACGTGTAACGTTTTCCATAGTTTTCATATAAATTGAATTATCAATTAAATTCACTTGAACTATGAAATACGTCGAAATTACCGTTATACATGCTAATGCAAACCCTCTAAAGCTACATATTATAAAAAACAAACCAATAGTATGCCCAAAAATTATGCCACGGACGGATACCTTGATAATGGCTTAAATTTGTCGAAACATAGGTCGACTTAATAAAACAGCGTGGAAATTTACAAATTATCTTTCCATTGTTGACAATCTTATCAATACTTTTACATTTACAAAGATTTCATCGGATACGAAAAACTTTAAAATGTTTTCTTTGGTAAGTCTGTGGCATTCATAAAATCAGCAACTAGAAGGGTAAAAACATGCAATAAATATGAAACATTGGCGAATCCTCTAACTGCACTTTTTAGACATTTTAGATTATCAAAAAAATTGTAAAACATGTATATTTCCTTTTATCAACGGAATATTTCCCGCTAATAGTTTCATGAACACGTAAATACACTTACACGACGACATTATAAACCAGGACGGTACGACAACTGAGGTTTTGCGGTGTTGTAGTGGTAACACGGAAGACAAAGATAGTGTAACGAACTAGAAGTGAAACTCGGGATCGCAGTTTAAAACACTTTGGGTGGTGGGTGTATTTTGCCAGTCCATCCCTCAGTGCCTCAGTATTTATTGCAATTTTATAGCGAAGTTATGAAAAAAGTTTTTAAAGTACTCAGGGATCGATAACATTAATTTAAAGATTACATGCGAGCGCTACGCGCCATAGGCCCATAGGTGGACTGTGGCGCAGAGCGCTCGCATACGGGTGCCTCTGGTATCATATGCACAGTACCTGTGAGGACAACTTGCTCCTTAAAGTCCCTATGAGATTCACATTGGAAAAGGACGCTTGGGTAGCCTAATTGGTTAGAGCACTCGCCGAGAAATTGAGGGATCCGGGTTCGATTCCCAATCCAGGCGAATGATTGTTCCGCTGTGAATTTCTCACAATTGTGTGATCACTAGCGGGTAACTCCGTTGAAGTAACTGCGCGGCTAGTTCCGTGGTTCTTTGGCAATGTGTTGCCATTTCGCGTGAGAACTTGCTCTCCTCGAGATAGGCGCGAATTTTTTTATCAGAAATGGAATTCCAGCTGTGTTTTTCATCAAAAAGCCTACTAAGCCCGTTAAGGCTTTCCAATTCACGAGCCAGGGCATGACTTGTGTAAAATCTATCTGTGTACAACGTATGGCCATTACCGGCAAGGGTGCCTAATAGTCTCTAGACTATAGCCAATCCAGAGTTTTCCTGGCCATGAAAAATCTACATTCCAATTATAACCACTACTTCTTCTGACATGCCATATTTATTCGGCTTCTGGGCCATGTACACTTTGTAACAAAACCTTCCACGAAAGGGACACATCCCTTCATCTATAGTTATATCCTCTGCTGGTTGGAAAGAATTTTGAAATTTATCTCGTAGAACCTCAAGCAAAGGACGCACTTCGAATAGGATCATGACCATCTGCTCCTTTTTCCACATATAATTTATCTGCGAGATGGAAACTTCCTAATATAGAAAGAAATCTATCTCCAGGAAAAACACCAGGACAAAAAGAACACGCCTCGACGGGATGATCAGATCATCAGAAATGATCAGAAATACAAGGACGTTCGCTAATGCATATGTACATTATGACAGGCAGAAATTCCTTAACGTCTGCTTGAGTAACTGTTTTCCAGGATTTCAATCTGCTGTTTGCGGATATTGAGTTCCAGCTTCTCAGTTTTGCAATTATTTTCCTTGCAAATAAGTTGGTATGTTCTTTTATATGGTTTATTATTTCAAAATCGAAAAAATGTTTTTAAAAATTCATCATCTTACTTGAACAATTAAGCCAAATATCTGATCTCACACCGTGGTCATCAGTGAAGACAGTTATGTTGGGAGCAAAGTCAATGGCACTCCAAACATTTCCCGGGTCCGCTCCGTTGGCAATTGACCGTCTTCCTCTAGGTTCACTTCTACGACCACGTACTATTGTTAGAGTTCTGCTTCGCTAAACAGTTTCACTTCATTCATAGCTTCAGATCATAAAATAAATATTGCATAAACTATGAGAAATAGCAATTGGATAAAGTAATATTGCGCCGAAAATGTCATAACACAAATTGGCACACACGTTTGTAATTTAATACGCGAGAAAACGAAATAACCTGATGAACTATCTTCATCCACGTTGTAATTAGCATCACGATTCAAGTCGTCAACATCACTCTCACTAATTCCACACATCGAAACAATAAAAAAATTGCAATATCTTCTTCGGCGAGTTTTCGCTTCATGTTCACAGGCAGCGGAACACGAATGAAAAGGCGGCAAAAAGTTCGGACATCTCTGACAATGTATGGCCTGCAAGAAAAATGAATGGAGACATATGTCACCTAGTGCCATTAAAGTGAACTAAAAGAATTCATCGATGAATCCGAGAAATACGGGCGGCGTAATTTGGAGGCGGGAGCCGCTTCAATATGTACAATATGCCCGTCGTAATATTAAGCCGCCCGCAAATTTTGCAAGACCACATGCGGCGTAATATTACGTCGTTAGCACTGCCTGGTAATGGCGAATCCAAACGAATGGTCTGACACCTTGCGGCAAAAAATCAAAGCTCCGGAAAGGTGATCGCGGTTGAACATGCGACTAGTTGCGATAAGTATTTCAGTCATTTTTGGAGTTTATGGCCGGTGAACGGATTGATATCAAATTTTTTATTTTTCGAAACAGCTTAGGTGCAGTATTAGTTTGCCACAAATAAATACTGAGGTGCACCACAGTGCCCTGAAAGAGCGTCAAGCCAATACACTTTACTGAAAGACGGTGATAGACTGAAGAGATTGCAACTGGGTGTCGCTGTTTCCCTTTGTTTTCCGCATAAAATTAAGTAAAACTGTCAGATAAGCCTGAATATGTGGTGATGCGGCTATGCATTGGCTGTGAGTAAAATTAAAATATGCGCCAAGTGAACAAGTACTTCATAACATATGCAGTAAAATGCCATAGTGGGTGCCCTGGTCATATCTCAGCAGCGTGAATGAGTTGAAAAAAAGCCATAAAGCTTCAAGTATCAGGCAACAACTTGAGGAAATGAGTGACTGATGTCATTATCACTAAAATACTTAGTAAATATCTACACTTCGTTTGTTGTAACCGACCTATGTTTCGGGAAGTTATGATTTGGCACCTTGGTAATGACTTGCCAATACCTAGGTCGGTTAAATCAAGTTACTCTGTAAATAAACGAAGAATTATATGAGAAAATTTGAAAACAATCCATACTTGGTCGGAAAATATTGAAAACTTCAGAATCCGCAGTAAACGTGAAATTCTGCATTTAATCTTGAGCCAATGCAAATTTATTTTCTAAGCCATTGCTAAAGCACTTCCTATAGCAGAAGCTAAAACCTAAAAGACACAAATTCAATGCGAGTAATTGTTGTTCATTTATGTTATTGAGAGACATTTTTTCTGAGATGCCATAACATATAAGCCCTAAAGTCATAACGTACGTGGCCTCAAGATTTTTCCCCAAATATCCAGGGTCGGCATGCACACGAATACATAATATAATGAAGCCATGGGGTTACATAAGCTGGTGCAAATTTTTTTTTCAAATATTTGTCAAAAAACACCACAGAAATTGGAATAGTATCATTTCTTACAAGCTGTGCTGCTTCTATTTCGACAATAGTAAAAAATTAATCATAGTCTCCTTGAAAATTGGCGGAATCGATGAAGTTTGACGTTAAATCACGGCTAGTGTTTTCCCCTTGAACATTAAAGTAGAATATGCAAATGGGAAAGATTTAAGTACTTCATGAGGCGATCAAATGTAATTTTTCAAAGACGAAAGTTTCAGTAAACCTCACGGCCGCTCGCAGTGGGGTTACCATGCGTCCTCATTTATGCGGACAAGTCCGTTTTTTCGACATTTAATGTAGCGTCCGCGTACATCTTTATAATTTCTCCTAATGTCCGCATTTTTTATTTTGGGGAAGATCTTTTGATTTTTGTTAACCTCTCGTATCACCAACTATTTATATATATTTTTATATGGATTATTGAATTAGGGTGCTTTCGATTTAGCTGAATCCAGCGGCTGCCATCATTTACGGCGCTTTGTGTTATGCTATTTTCTCTGTACAAAAACTTAAACGAACGGCTGATAGATGGCGAGACTGGCACTGCCTTTTTATCAAGGTCCTTATACCCAGATCATGACACGATCCCATAATGCACTCTGATTTCTTCATTTTGGATCGGACTTGATGTTCCGTAGCACTGTTACCCTTCATTGAGTAACCAAAAGTGTTTAGCCTTGATCAATGTTACGAATTCTCTTTTAAACATGAAATTGGATTTGATCTTTAATTTGAAAAGCACTAGGTAAGCTCTAAGACGTATATTTTGTACTCATTAAAGATGAAATATTTTTCACGACGAAACCAGAACTATATCTCACCTCGTATTTTAAGATAACCTTCCTCAGCGTATTTTGGCGCACAGTAATTATGTATGCATGCTGATTATTGAATAATATGGTGCTTAATTATAATTAAGCGTCAATTGTTGGCAAAATAAGAACTTAGCGGATAAATTTTGCTCAAAAACATACCCGGCAAGAAGGGGACACCGTCCTTTAGCATTTAAGGTAATTTACGAATTTTGAGCTAGTTTCCGCTCGATATATGAAGCCAAAATGGATACATACAAATGCTAATTGCTATTGTGTACAAATGACAACATCGGAAGGAAAATTTAAATACTTTTCCACCAAAAAATGGGCAACAACAAACTTGGAAGCCCACTGGAGCTATATTTTCATATTCTATATATAATTTCTCCACTTAATCGCACGTTCAGCATGGTGTAGTGGTTCGAGTCTGCTCTTGTCGTCGGCGTAGTCGCAGGGTTGGTTTCAATGCGTGGCATTTACATTTTGCTGCTCAATTTATTCATCTTATCAGTTTCAGTTTTTCTGTTTTCTACATGCAACTCCTGAAAATTAATATTTTAGATGCATAAATCAATTGACAGAGTTTGAGCATACTTAAATTTGTTAAACCATGCTTGAATTATTCTATCAAATGCAATAATTTCAACTTTACTGAAGTCAAACAGGAGGTCCCAGTACGGCAGTTTAAACAAATTCTGAAGCACCTTAGTTTTCCCTATTACCGGCATAAGATGTATTGCATTATCTTATTAATAAATGGAAATAATTGTGGATCAAGTTGCCTATGCCCAAGTTTCAATTATGAAGTCGTAAGCATTGTTTACCATTTTCCTCGGGTCGAACGGGAGGCGTCAGGCCAAAAGTCTAAACAAATTCTAAAGATGCTTACGTGGATCTTTTTCCCTATGACCATGTTTGAATTATGGAGTCGGAACCATTTTTTACTACTTTTCTGGAGTCAAACGGGAGGCGTCAGACCAAAAGTTTAAATGAATTCTAATGCCGCTTAGTATTGTCTGTCAGCTCAAACATTTTCATGGCATTATCTAAATTATTCTGGGAAATATACGTGGATTGTCCCTATACCATGTTTGAATTACGGTGTCGGAACCATTGTTTACCATTTTCTTGGAGTCGAACGGGAGGCGTCAGATCAAATGTCTAAAGGAATTCTAAAGCCACTTAGTATTGTCTGTAAGCTCAAACATTTTCATGGCATTATCTACATCATTCTGGGAAATATACGTGGATCTTTGTCCCTTTGACCACATTTGAGTTATGGAGGCGGAACCATTGTTTACCTCTTTTCTAGAGTCGAACGGGAGATTTTAGGCCGGAAATCCAAACGGGTTTCTAAAGCCGATTAGCATTGTTTATCAACTCAAAAAGTTTCATAGCATAGGCTAAATTATTCAGGGAGATATTCGTGGATCTTTGTTCCTATGGCTAGTGTTCAATTACGGAGTCGGAAGCAATGTTTAAGACTTTCCTGGAGTCGAACGGGAGGTCTCAAACCGGAAATCCAAACGGGTTCTAAAGTCTCTTAGCATTTTTTATCAACTCAAAAAGTTTCCTTGTAAAGGCTAAATTATTCAAGGAAATATTCTTGGACCTTTGTACCGATAACACCCATTCATCTGCATACAAAATTTGAACCCCGCCAAAAATTCGATCCAAGATGGTAGAATACAATAGACAAGTGCGTGTCATGACCTGGGCATAAGGACCTTGCTTTTTATGGCTTTTTACACATCAATCTTCATTTTCCGACAGATGTCAGCACGTAGAGTGGTCGCGACGTGGTCGATTTATTCAATATGTTGCACCATCGAGGCGAAGAATCGAGATATCGAACGACCTTGTGGTCGCGACGACGACTAACGAAGTCGCCTACTCTTGCATGTGACCCTTTCGCGCGGTTTCGCGCTAAACTGGGCACTCATCGAATCGCATGCATGTGAACGTGTGTTAAGATCCAGTCGTGACGTTCCTCTAAATCCAATTCGTCGACACTATTGCAGTTCATACAGCCTTTTAAGAATCCAAATTCCGTAAATTATAACTATAAGGGCAAGGAAATCCCATAATTACCTCAGTGTTCCCGTCGCCGCGACAAATACGCACGACCACGCGCTAAAGTACAACGCGAAAATAGCGTGGGGTCGTTCAAGTCGATATTTTCGTAGGTCTCGAAGGATGATTACATTCAACATTGAGCGATCTCGGGTCAAGCATTGAGATATGGGCAATACCTTCTAGGAAAGCACTGGTACGGGTCAAGCTGGCGACTAGCGACGAACTATAAAACGTTTTTGACGCGTCGCAGCAGATAGATGCTACTCATTGTGTATATAATCTTTGCTACTCATTGTTTCAAGAAGCACTTGCCACTGCTTTCATGCGCGACAGTACATAATATCGTCGCTTTCCAAACTCTAAAATGTCGACTAGACTGATCGTTAAGAGCGCTCGTAGTTAGGCTTCACCTCCTTTAAGACAAAGTCGCAGACCCCCAACCATATTTTTTTCGTGGAGATACAAACGCGGAGGAAATGCAAGCATGACGGTACTAATGGTTTTTAATTTAGAACTTAGTTAATATTAACCATAAGGGTGTTATCATTACCGTATTGATGTATCTAATCGGCGGAAAACTAAGACGCTTTAGTAACGCAGCTCTGAATCCACTGCGCCGACATTGTTGCTGCGTAAACCGGAACGGTGTTGCTGCTTTCAAACATAAAATTTAAGTAAATTGTAACCAGTAAGATGCACATTTTCTGAGTCGGAAAATGGTTTATGAAACTTACTTATTGACTTGAAAGTCGAACAGAATTTAATAAGTACGTACCTACACCTTCTAGGAAAGCACTGGTACGGGTCAAGCTGGCGACTATAAAACGTTTCTGACGAGTCGCAGCGTTTTGTGTCCGAAAGCATTTTGGTCATATGTTAGGAAAGTACAGGGGTCCTGATGAAATTCCAGCTCGTGTTTATAAAGAATTAGCTCTCGAAATGGCTCCGTATCTAGCATTTAGCAAATCCCTCGAAAAATCCCTCTTAGCATTTAGTATTTAGCAAATCCCTCGAAGAACACGCGGTTCCCAAAGACTGGAAGATAGCAAACGTGACCCCAATTTATAAAAGCGGAGATAGGGAACAGCCATGTAATTATAGACTAATATCATTAACGTCACTATCATGTATAATTATAGAGCATATAATAGTAATATCAATAATGGGACACCTCAACAGCCAGGATTTATTGATAAAAAACCAGCATGGGTTCAGAAAAGGACGGTCTTGCGAAACTCAATTGGGTCTTTTTGGTCATGATATTTTAGTTTCCGGAGAAGGTAACGTACAGGTAGACTCAGCGTTTCTTGACTTTAGAAAAGCTTTTGACAAGGTTCCCCACTGTAAGTTACTCGCAAAGTTAGCATCATACGGGATAGACAGTAATATAGGAGGCTGGATAGGAGACTTCATACATGAACGCGTTCAAAGGGTGGTATTAGATAGTGTCAGCTCAGGCGAAGTAAAAGTTACATCGGGTGTTCCCCAGGGAAGCGTGATAGGCCCAATTTCATTTCTTCTCTACATAAATGACTTGAATACAGTAGTAAAAAATAGCAATCTCCGTCTTTTTGCCGATGATGTAGTAGTGTATAAGGAAATTAGAAATGAAGAGGACATCCAGTCTTTAGCTAAGGATTTAGATACGATTGATGATTGGTGTGATAGTTGGCAGCTAGAATTACATTTGAAGAAATGCGTGATAATGAATTTTTGGAAAAAGAATAGCTTTCCCCGGAATAATTATTGCATCAAAGAAAATGAAATATCCAACGTAGAATATATTAAATACTTAGGCGTCACCGTCACTGAATACATGTCATGGGGGAAACACATCAGGGAAATATCTAGTGTAGCAAACCGTAGATTAGGATTCGTAAAAAGGGTTCTAGGCAAATGCGATGAGAGAGTACGAAAAAGAAGCTATTTTACACTTGTCAGGCCTCATTTAGAATATGCCGCTAGTATATGGGATCCGTACGAGGAAGGTATGATAAAAGAATTAGAGCACGTTCAAAGGAGATCCGCTAGGTTTGTTAAAGGCCGTTATGATAATTGTATAAGTGTTAAGAGTTGAATAGAAGAACTAGAATGGGAATTGCTATCAGAACGCAGGTTAAAATTTAGGTTAAACCTTTTAAGTAAATTCGACACCGAAACGGAAATACGAGACGATGGCCGATATAAACCAAGGCACTCCTCTCAACACTTTCCGATTGCAAAAGCTACTATTGATTGCGGCCGTTAGGGTCTTACGTTGCAGCGGTAAACTCAGAATAACGTGAATACGTGAATGAAAATGCACAACCAAAATCATTCCTAAAATTTCTCAGAAAACTGTTCAAACTCCGCACGCATACAGGTAAAAAAAAGTCAAATCACATCACCAATGTCAGCAAATCCACGAATATGTTGGCGACTTGATTAAAAATTTTGAGATGCATATACTATACACCATTGCGCAAGCACAACCATTCACTAACGGATTGAGGACGCTCAAGGCGCTCACCGCAAGGAAGCCAGGATAATGCAGTACTACTAATGATGAAGAAGCTCTATGTATAACTAACGTAAAAATACACAAAACTATGTGAAAGGTTTTAATGTTCACCTCCTAACATTACCACACAAAATAAGAAGCTAGCGATTACATAAAGGACCTGAATAACTTAAAGAAACAAAAGACCAACGTGCCAACTTTATTTCTCTGCCGCACTCGAATGGTACATCGAGGATCCTTAAACGATCGGTATCGAGGGCATTATATATATCTGAAGATGGCCGCGCAGTTTCGTTTTGCACCGCTGCAAACTCAACATAAATTACCGTGTAACTGCTGATAAAATCATTCACTTTCAGCAAACTTCAGTCTGAGATTCGAACACGCGACGTACACGTTGAATCACTAACACATGCGGTCAAAGGAATATTTCACTCACCTCAGCGACCATCTGCTGAATAATGTTGGGGAACACAGCGAATCCAAGAACACAACCGACGATTAGAAACACGGCGCCCAAACCAACGAGGACGCCCCCGGCGACTATTTTAGTGCAGCACCCCATCGCCTAAAATTTCCGCTGCTCTTTCCAATGGTGCCGTCGGAGAGCTGTTTGTTGACCGCAATCTCGTGTGACAGTGGACGCAGATAAAAGAATGGCTATCTTTTTACGACCTCATAATACCGGCGTGTAGAATAATCTTACGTAACTCAGATAACATAAATAAACAGAGAATTAATTGACCATGACTTCACTGGCATTGCCTTGTAATGCGTACCTTGCGTGTAATTGATAGATGCTGGCGTGCTAAAGTTTTAATCAGCGAACCCCCGCCATAGTACAATGAGCAAACAAGGCCAACTAATATCAGAATTATCTTTCCGTCAACTGATATAGACACATATTTTTGTCTCCCGCGCGTGGACGGTCAGCCATTCACACGGTAAATGCCACGGTGCAGGTAGTCGCAGAATGATATCGGAAAATCAATGTCATCAGTCGTCGTCAAAAATATTCATTCTCACTAAAGGTTATTCGACACGACGTTACCAATCTCTCAGAAGCTCAATTTGCATAATCTTTCACGCTCTCGTGATGGGAAAGAGATAACATGTAGTCGCCTAAAATCATCAAAATATACATAAGAGAATTTAGAGATAGGATATTCAATTGGTGGTTTCCCTTTATGATCGTATCCCCAATTGCCTTCCATATTGCAGTACCCGGCCAATTTCGTGAACTCTCGCCCGAAGCTTAGGCTGTTGATACTGGTCCAATAACCTTGTTCTGGGCTGACAATGCCTTCAAATGAGCCCGGCCGATTCCGTAAACTCTCGTCCGAAGCTCTGGCCGTTGATACCGGTTCAATAATCTTGTTCTGGGCTATAAATACTGCCTCTCACTAGTGGGATCAGTTCAGGTAGCATGTATATGTTGGGTTCCGGGAAACTTTTTTTCCGTCATTCGGACCTTTTTCCATCACCTACGACCCTCAGAACGGGAGTCGAACAGGCTACCATTGGGCCACTCCGGCCCCATAAGGGCATGGAACATCAGACATAAGTAGTCCAAGACTTTTTACTTTCCTCCATGCGTTAAACCCCATCTCTTTCCGCTACCACTACAAGCGAACTAACACCCTTCCATGACGATTTGTTCTGCGAACTGTGCTCTCACCAGTTAGGGCGGGAGCACTTTCTAGATCCTTAACATCTACATCTACATCTACGTCATACCCTGCAAGCCACCCAAAGGGTGTGTGGCAGGGGGTGCCTTCGCACCAGGCATGCATGAATGATATGGTAGAACACCGACATTACATTAAAAACCCGCGTACCACACATGCAAAGCGCCAATTACAAATCTAATACCCAAGAAACATTGTATCTCCAATCGTTCTAACATGCAAGGGATACAAAGACTACTACTACAGATTCAAAATATCATGCATAAATAAGAACATCATTATTTACATCATGCATAAATAAGAAAGAGGAGAATATAATGAGAAAGATTAACTGCCTGCCTATTGTCAATACTCGAACTATTCATGACGACGATCACAGCTGTTATGGTCCCGAATGGTACGCGGAAAAAAATGACATTTTATACCTATCGGTTCTACAATCTAGCTCTCTAATTTTATTGGCGCGATCTAATCTGCCGTAGTACGAAGGGGTTAATAGTATGTTTTTTACGTCGTCAGTAAAATGATTTTCCTGAAATTTATTTAGGAGGTTAAGCCTATAATTTAATCTACGCTGTGATAGCGATTCCCATCCTAATTCTTCTAACAGTCCAGACACACTAGCCAACTTATCGTAGCATCGTTTCACAAACCTAGCTCCTCTTCGCTGGACGCGATCTAACTCTGATATCAACCCCGTTTCGTATGGATCCCATACACTAACAGCATATTCCAGATGAGGCCTAACGATTGAAAAATAACAACGTTCTTTCACTTTCTCATCACATTTTCCGAGTACTCTCTTGATAAAGCCTAGCTTCCTATATGCTTGACCGCATATTTCCCTAATATGTTTTCCCCAAGATAGGTCGTGACTAATTGTGACTCCTAAGTACTTAACAGACTCGGCGTGAATAATTTCCGTATTATTAATTCTGTAAGCCCTAACTGGCCTATTTTTCTTTTTCCAAAAGCTGACTGCTACGCACTTTTTTATGTTTAGTTCCATCTGCCACTTTTCGCACCAAGCATGAATAGCAAGTAGGTCGATTGTTAACGAGTCGCTATCTTCGGAATTGTTAATATCCCTATACACAACCGCGTCGTCTGCGAAGAGTCTAAGCTTACTTTTAACAACGTTACTAATATCATTAATGTACAAGAGAAATAAAAGTGGACCAATTACACTTCCCTGAGGAACACCCGATGTAACGCTAACTGTGTTTGACATGATACCGTCTATGACAACCCTTTGTTCCCGCCCATGTAAGAATTGATTAATCCAACTAATAATGTTTTTATCTATTCCATATGCTTCTAGTTTGAGAGCAACTTAACGTGAGGTACCTTATCAAAAGCTTTCCTAAAATCGAGGAATATCGCGTCAACTTGGACATTATTTTCACCCGAGAGCAAGATGTCATGAACGAAGAGGGCCAATTGGGTTTCGCAAGATCTACCCTTTCGAAATCCGTGTTGGTTATTTATTAATAATTCCTCCCTATCTAAATGACTCATAATGGAGCTTACGATTATGTGTTCAAATACCTTACAGGAAATGGATGTGAGAGAAATAGGCCTATAGTTATTAGGGTCTTCCCTGTCGCCGCTTTTGAATATAGGTGTGACATTTGCTACTCTCCAGTCCTTAGGCACTACATGATCTACTAAAGATTTGGTAAATATTAATTCTAAGTAAGGCGCTATGTCTGATGCCATTGTTTTATATACGCGAGCAGGTATTTGATCTGGATTGACCGCCATACATGAATAAACGCAAAGACGATGGTCTTAATTTGCATAAAGACGGCATGAAATTCTCACCCAAGCCACAAGGTTATTACAAATATTTGGACGGGAATCACTAACAGATCTCAGGTTGAAATACCGGTTTAATCTTTTCTGGTTCAATAATTAAACTTCGTAAATTATATACTATACCATTTAAGAGCACTCTTGCTTCCCATGCTGAGGGCTCTGACTAGAATCCTGCTAGTGACGGTAAGTTATTACTAGCTTAAGGGACCATAGATGGATGCTACAGTTACGGCCATAGGGTAGTATGTTCAGAGTCCTCATTCCAACATGCTTAAGGAACTCCGATGGAATTTCATCAACTCCGGGTGCCTTTCTCTTAAATGCTTCTCTTAAATGACTACAGCATCACATTTTAATATTAACTGGAGTATCCTCATTCATCTCCATTCACAGTCTTCATCCTTTGTATACTGCTATTTGGAGATTTGTTGAGGTGAAATTTATCTAGGTACTCTTTCCATCTCTTTCGCATTGTTTCATGGAGTCTAAACTCTAACCGAAAATCAATTCCCAATATTTCACTCGATTCTTAGACTGTCTTTTAATAAATCAATAGATGAAAAGACATACACTTTTATCGTTTTAACACTCACTTTCAACCGATCCTTCGCCTAAAATGTATGTAACTTTTGTATCTCGATTATTATTAATTGCAATTTTGATGCATTTGAAATTATTTAGTAGTTGAGCTTTGGTCATAGCAGCCTTATATGCTTACAGAAGATCTGTTTGCGCCAACCCCTGAAGAGGGGTTTAAAATTATCATACGTATAGTAATTTTTCAATGAAAACTCTTCTTTCCCAAAAAAATATTTCGATAAACGTAATTGTGTCGGAAAAATGTTTTCACCAAGATGAGCAGAGGTTATTATTATAAAAACTATTTGCATTTATTCTACATGGGAATTTTTTATGCCCAAAGGGGTCCATCGCGTTTTTTTCATATTGCGTACTATGACACCACGGTGAACATCCTCATGAAATCATGCAAAGAATTTCTCACTTTGCCATTAGTGGCGCTGTTGTTTTGGATGGGGAATGGTAAAAGTTACTGTTACATTAAAGTGCCTGTTGGTGATATCTCACCCCCTGCCAAACACCCTTGGGTAAACCTGGTGGGTAATATGTATATGTAGCTGACTTCATTTTCGACAGGAAATTCCATTTAATTTTACTTCGAATGACATATCCATTCATCAAGTGTTCTTCAAAGTAGCTTTTACTGTTCAGTAAGTAGCATTAACTTTTCCATAGAAGAGATTGCCTCCTAGAGGAGAAGAGATATCTCTAAGTTTTTTATCTTGGCCGTCACGCTTTCTTGAGTAACGGTTGATCGCATTCGCAATTATTTAATAAATCTGCAGTCCGAAGTTTGTTTCCGGATTTCTATCTCAACTCCTTTCGTCTTTTAAGACTTTTTGATCAATCCAGAGCTTCCGATTATCCGTTTTCCTCCTCTCTACTTCTCTTCAGCTTCGTAATAATTCCATTTCTTAAATTCATGCCATCTAATTTTGATTGATCCTAAATCATTCATGGTCTAGAGTTCTTTGATAGGCCAACCATCTGTTTCCAGTGCTCTTTTTCTAAAACTCTGTATCACTATTATCTACCTCTACGAAATACAGTTCAGGCCACCACTAGGGTGTGTGGCACGGGGTGATACCACACCAGGCATGCAGTACTCATCCCAGTTTAAATCAGAACCGCGCACGCTCCCCCGGATGTCAGGCGCAGGCCAAAAGCAGTCAGGACAACAGAGCGCAGTCAGACCATAAATTAGGAGAGTGATACGTAGAAGAACATTCTACCATGCAGTACACTACTCATCTACATCTACGTGATACCCTGCGAGCCACCACGAGGGTGTGTGGCAGGGGGTGAAGATCACCAAACATGCACTAATGACATGCAACTAGGATATTTAATGAAGGCATGCTAGATAATAGGGTCAAATGGTTAGTATCTACATAATAAGGAAGGGACTATTGGTTGTTATTGTATGCATCATGCACTACAGACTACTCTAACTATATTTCACCTACCTATCCCTCTGCTACTCTGCCTATTGTTCTCTCTTATAGTACGAGGGAAAAATGACATTTTAAATCTATCGGTACGACAATCTATCTCTCTAATTTTCTTGATATGATCAAACCTAGCATAATACGCAGGGGATCTCATTATATATCTAACGTCATCTATGAACAACTCTGTTTCGAATTTTCTTAAAAGGTTTAACCTAAATTTTAACCTGCGCTCTGATAGTAATTCCCATCCTAGTTCTTCTGTTAAGCTCGTAACACTTATACAATTATCATAACGGCCTTTAACAAACCTAGCAGATCTCCTTTGCACGCGCTCTAATTCTTTTATCATACTCAAGGTACAACTAATGGTTAGCATTATTAATACGACACATAAATAGCACTACAAGGTACTACATCATTCAAGAGTATATCATGCCGGAGATTACATGCGAGGTTAGTAGTTAATAATCATGGATTTATAATAGCTTTTACAATCCTCGGTGGTCTAACGCAACACGCACGATCTGGATTTCGAATGCTAAAGCATCATTATCAGGTGCTAAATGACAAAGCAAAAAAATGAAGTATTGCGCCCTTATATATGTGGACCCCAGAAGTCAAGGGGACTAAGTGATATTTTTGAAAAAAATGAGTTAGGTACAGGAATGGGATGTGAATATATTAACCTTTTAGGTGGTAAAGGGATCCAAGTGATTTTCTTGACAGGTGCTGCTATCTAGGGTAATGCCTCTTAACTGCTTAGTGGGTTGTACGAAACATTTTCAACTTTGACTTAAGTTTTTTCAAAACAATTGTTTTGTTACTTAGACCCCTTGACTTCTCGGGTCCTCATATGGTTATGAATAGGGGAGGGGGGGAAGGATTTCGCGAGGCAGGTTGGAGGCTAGTTGAAACGGGGGTGGATTCAAGGCCCGTCATGGTGTGTTTTTATGAAGAACTGCTGGAAGTAGGGAGAGGGGAGGGAGGAAAGAACATTCTTGAATGGGGGCTAATTGCTTAGGGAAGCTCGGTCAAGGTTTTTAGGATGGGGGAAGTGGCAGGAAACAAACATTCATTGATGACAATATAGTTCGGGTTACGCAATCTTTTTAAAATTTCGAGTTGCTCCAAGGAGTCCAACTAACGACCATTGTTACTGAAATCTAAAATTTTTACATAAAAATCACATTTATGTCCATAGATTAATAGATGTTTTGAAAAATTACTTCTGTCTTCTTGATTGTTTTTAAAAGCACTTCAGTGTTCTTTGGTCCGTAAGTTGAAGTTCCTGCAGGTCTGAGCCACATATTCCCCGGACTTTTTTTTACTTCCGGAATATTTACATACATACATACCAATCACGCCGCTCCCTTCCGGGGTGGCCACAGTCACACAGTTTCACTCATAAATACATATTTGCTCACTTAACTCTGCTTTAATAATTTCCTCTATACTGACCTATCCTTGCAAATCTCTTTTGTCTCATTTACCCCCATACACTGCTTCATACACGCCCTCCTGTTTTTAAGACTCCTAATATTCCTCCTCCTAAGAATTTCCACAACCACAACTTTCTCGGCCTACCTCTACCTCTCGCATAATTCATTTCACTCTTAATATCTTCTTCTTTCTGCAATTCTAACATGCCTTAGTACGCTCTTCTTCAGATTTGGCAGCAAACATATTCTTGTACGCCTCTTTCTTTTCCCTGACTGCAATTTGTACCTCTTCATTCCACCAAGCATCACCTTACATTCTTCCTACCACTGCTTTCCCACATACACTTTCAGCCTATTCTACAATCACTCCTTTTAAACACTCCCACACATCATTCACATTCTCGTTTCTGATATACTTCCTGAACTTTCTTTCTGAACCTGCACGCGAAAATGAAGAACGCCCATCAGCATCTACACGACGAGGAATTTATGAAAATTTATGACAAATATAAGAGAGCTAAAATAACAGCAAAAGCGGCCTTAAGGAAAGCACTAATGGAATTCAAGAGTAAAGTATTAGGTGAATATTTGGAAGATAACCCTAAGGCATTATGATCCTACGTGAGGGAGGTTCAAGGGAATAAATCTACAGTAACGTCACTGAGAAACGGTCAAGGAGAGAGAGTTAACGATACATTAGATAAAGCTAATACCCTTAATCATTCTTTCAAAGTGTCTACACCTCATGCCCTCAGAATAACACCGCTATATTGCCTCGCTTATACAACAATCCAATGCAGTCCATAAATCTTTCTTGTCGCGGCATAAAAATCACTTAAAATCCATTAACCCCAAGAAATCATCTGGTCCCGATGAAATTCCTGCCCGAGTGTATAAAGAATTAGCGTCACAAATAGCACCGTACTTGAAAATAACATATGAAAAATCTCTTGCAGAACATCGTGTCCCTTACGATTGGAAAATTGCGAACGTTACTCCTAGCTTTAAGAGCGGCGATAAGGAAGATCCCAGGAACTTTAGACCTATCTCCCTCACGTCCATCTCATGCAAAGTATTATAAAATATAATCGTCAGCACAATTACGAGGTATTTAGATAGTCAGAACTTGTTAATTCAAAACCAACATGGATTCCGAAAAGGCAGGTCCTGTGAAACCCAGCTCGCTCTTTTCTGCACGACGTCCTTTCCTCCAGGAGAAAGGCTCACCCAGGTAGACGCGATATTTTTAGATTTCATCAAAGCTTTCGATAAAGTTCCGCATTCAAAATTAATTGTTAAGCTAAGAGCCTATGGAATACATCACGATATAATATGCTGGATTGAAGATTTCTTAAATAACCGCGAACAGAGGGCAGTTCTATAAGGCGTTAGTTCAGATACAGTAAAGTCACATCCGGTGTACCCCAGGGAAGTGTCATTGGTCCCTTATTATTCCTTTTGTATATTAATAATATCACAACCGCTGTTACCAGTAAAATTCGTCTTTTTGCGGACGATGCAGTATTTTGTAGGGATATTAACACAGAGTCTGATAGAATTGCGTTGAAGAAAGACCTAGAAGCTAGCGGATGGTGCGACACTTGGCAATTAGAATTAAATTTTAATAAGTGCAATCCTTTCTCCAAAAATTCATAACGTTGTTATGAGTAGCTTAACCAACGAGAGGTACACAATTAATCAAGCCGAACTAATAAATGTATAGTCAGTAAAAGACTAAGGAGTGACCCTTACTCAGGACTTGTCGTGGCCCTTACTCAGGACGAAGTGTGACGAGAAGGTAAAGGAGCGATGTCATTTTTCTCATGTTAGACCCCACTTGGAGTACGCCGCTAGTATATGGGACCATTAAGAAGTAGGACTAGTTTCAGATATAGATCGAATACAGCGTAGGGCAGCTAGATTTGTTAAAAATTGTTCTGATAAACATAGTAGTGTTACAAAATTATTGAGGGAATTAGGGTGGGAACCTCTATCCAATCGAAGGGAGAAATATAGGTTAAATCTCTTAAGAAAGTTTGATGTAGACTATTTTTTGCCCGACGTTGAAAATATTTTGCAAGAGACAAACTATTATGATAGGAACGATCACAGGAATAAGATTAAGGAAATAGACTGCAGAACCGATAGATTTAAAATGTCATTTTTTCCACGTACAATAAGGGACCACAATAGTTGTGATAGATCAGTTCTAGGATACTGGCTAGGTTAAATAGGATTTTTTTCAGTAGTGCTAAATATCTTAACATAAATTGTAGATACTAACCTCTCATGCAATTTCCGGCATGATATACTCCTGCATGTCTTAGCACCTTGTAGTGCTATTTATCTGTCACATTAATAATACTAACCAGTAGTTATATCTTGAGTAGTGTACTGAATGGCAGCATGTTTCTCTACGTATCACTCTCCTGGTTGTGGTCTGACTGCGTACCGTTGTCCTGACTGCTTTTGGCCTGAGCCTGGCATTCAGGGGAACGTGCGCGGTTCTGAATTGAACTGGGATGAGTGCTGCATGCCTGGTGTGGAATCACCCCGTGCCACACACCCTAGTGGTGGCTTGCACGGTATTTCGTAGATGTATACTCGTCCCATTCTCTGCTTCAAGGATAGAGCATCCTCAAGCATGCAACCATACCGCATTCTTACTTCACTGTATAGCAACCTCTCCACTTTTACTCTTAACTGCTCACGCGCAACATTCATCCTTGGCACACACTTTCTGCCCAGATTCACTTTGAAGAGTACCAAATAGTGGTCTTTTCCACATTCAACACCCCTCATCACTTTCGTATCCCACACTAACTCCCTCAATCTCGCATCACACACAACGAAATCAATCATGCTTTTACAATCACCCATTTGCCAATTATACACTTATATTCTCTTATGTTTAACCCATGTATTCGACACAAACAATCCTTTTTCCAAGCACACACCAAGTTCTCACCATTATCATTCACTCGAGGGTCACCAAATAGCCCAACCACTCTCTCAGATGCATCCCCCCTCACACCAACCCAGCCATTCATGTCACCAAGTACAATTATTCTCTCACCAGGGTCACATTCATTCAAAACCTCTCTCAGTTTTTCCCAAAACTCATCTTTCACGTTGTCACTCTCTCCATCCACTGGTGTATAGCATGCCTCAATCACAACTCTCCTAATACCTACTTTCATGTGAACCCAGAGCAATCTAGGGGATACTGACTCATACTTACTAACCAGTAACTTAGCTATCTCATTAAGAATGAGTCCTACACCCTTGACTGCCGTGTACATTATCGTCAACTCCTGACCACAGTGCCAGACCACCGCCATATATAGCTACAACATCCCACCCCTTCCACTTAGTTTCACATACACACAAAACATCCATTCATCTCACTTTCATTTCATTCAACAACTCATTCTCCTATCCATATACTCCTCCCACATTCCAAGTACCGATAGTCAGGTAGGCAGGTTGTATTGCTATGTCCGTATCTTGAAGGGCCAATCTTATTCAGCTTCCGCCACCCATTCATGCAAGGTTACCAGCCTTTGCAGTACCCGCACCACATGCAGCTTTCCCTGCTAACAGTTAAGGCACTCTACTGGTCAGTTTTGGTACATTTTTGCCAGTATGCCACAAGAGAAACCAAAGCATAGTAATACCCTAGGCCCGCTTTCACTATTCTACTCAAGCTAGGATCCCTTCTGAAAAGACTACCTTGAAAGCCAGCATACCGTTGCCCGCGACCCACCACTAGGAGGTATATGCGGTGTACTGACACACCGGGTGACACAAGTGGAAAAAACAACATTTCAACCGATTCAGTTTTTCTGGCAATTCAATACTAATTAAATACCTAGGGTTACGGTGCAAGAATGGTTTTCTGCACCTACATCCTGCCCTGCGAGTCGCCTCATGGGCTTGTGGCAGGGGGTGTTAGGACACCAGCCGGGTAAAGGTACAGCAGATGAATTTATGGAGGTGAAATGGTGACGTGTATTATGGGCGTGTTTTAAGTGAAGCTCCGGTTTCATTATGGTCACTTATTGTGCGTGAAAAGAAGGAGTTTTTTGCGACTATCTCTAGGGCAATGCATCTCTCTTATTTTTGCGCTTCTGTCGGACCTAGGAATACAATGTGGCATCAAAGTAATATTCTCTAGGTCACTCTGAAACAAACCTGTTCAGAATTTCTCAAGCAAACTAACCGTGCCATGTGGCCTGCGACTCTCTAGTGGCTCCAATCCTAATCACTCTTAAAACTGACAAGCACTTTATGATCGCTCTTAACAGTTTTTAGCGAAGCTCGCAGCTTTCCTTAGATTTTTACTAATTATTCGGTTAATCTTTCTGTCCAGGGTCCTTTAGTCCAGCTTTCTTGATTATTTGATTATTAATACATAGAATTTATTTTAAACGCGTTAAACCGCACTTCATCAAGCTGAAACGGTTTCTCGCATATATTAAAAAGTTACTCCGAGTCATAGATTTGAAAAAAAAGTTTATAAATAATTTTCGCCTGAATTTTACATATCTCGCTGAAAATTCAAGTAATAAGCTTTAATATGGGAAAAAATTATAAGCATAATTCTTGTAACATTCCCTCCACACTATGAGAGGCGGGCTCCGCCGCATAAATATATGCGCAGAAATGAAATGTGGTCCTAAAGTGTTTTTCGACAAACTTTTAAAAATATCCAAATGTGCTCTCAATGCCCCTCGATACTTCAGCCAAATGAAGACCTTCGGTTTAAATTTCGCGCTAGTATACATTGAAATCTTCACAAGTGATATTTTCGGTAAATAAATCCTGCCTGGGTATGAGTTTCACCTTACGGGGCATGTTCGTGTGTATTCGTCTATATCAGGGGTGGCAGGGGTATATCAGGGGCCTATATCAAAATGATCTTGCGGGCCACTTTGGAAATGCATCATAACTCTGCGGGCCGCAAATAAAATTATATATCCCCATATTAGATTTAGACCCACTACAGACATTTTTTGTAGTGAAAAATTGAAACATAATGAGTTATTATGATTGTGTAAAAGTTATTGCATTAAAAGGTGATGAATCTCGCGGGGAGAAAAAATGTTCAAGGCGGGCCGCGGGTTGGCCACCCCTGGTCTATATAAGAAAAAAGGTAGTAATAGGCGTAAGCGGTAACCTATGCAGATTTTATTATTATTAACTGGTCCGCTTTGTTATTATCAAATCAGGGAACTTCAAATCGAAATCCTCCACTGAAGACTATTTTGCCAGGATAAAAAAAATCGTATCCATTTTACTAGGGCGGGTTTGAACTTGAACACAAATGATAAAGAAAATAGACGAAGCTAACCTTACTATAGCGCACAGTTGTGTTGAAGCTATTAATATGTGCATTAAGGTCACACAGAACGGATTAGAATATTTGGTCATTCATGTATTTCACCTACAGCCAACGTTCGCCATATATATTGGCATTCTCAGGGCTTTGGAACACGAAACTAAGGGACATATAGCCAGGTATGTATACAAATATTAGAACAATAGTAGAGGAATCGAAAATTTACCTAACATTGAGCTTAATATTGAGCAACAACAAAGTAAATAACAACTCCAAACAATAAAGAATGTGCATAATAACAATAATTAAGTTAACACAAACCATTAACAAATTTTGAAAAAATAATTAAAAAATAGCGATAAAATTAATAACTCACGATTTTCAACCCATGACCTGTTATAACAACACTACTTGTTATTGTCTATATTATATTGGTCGAGAAACCTATAATTGATTAGTACCTTTTTTAGCTAGAATTTCATATCAAGTAATTTAAAACTGAGAATTAGATTAAAAACAAAACCATTTTCCAAAAAATATCAGATTTTACTATGCATTATTCTAAGATATAATACTTGAAGCGTCGATTTTTCAATGATTAAAGCGAATGAGAAACAAAAAAGCGAATGAGAAACAAAAGACCATGATTTCGTCTGAAAAAGAAAACCTCCTTGAGTAAATGAGATAAGCGACTCTCCCCGAGACAGGAATATCTCAGCGTCACTATTTTGGAGAGGTGATAACGCGAAAGCTTCAGCTTATTCCACCATCCGACTCCACGACGATTCATTTCGGTGTCAATCAATGACTGCTAAGCGTGAGGATGAGTCACATGACTCGTTCCAGTTTACCAGAGATGAGGAACAATCACAAAAATACGGCTTATGATGGAATCAATCGGAAGGAGACCTCCGGCAGGTGGCTGAGTAGTTGAAACCTTTTTGAAGACGTCGGAAAAATAATCCAGAGATGAGTTCGCTCGCACCTATCAGAACACGTGGAAGTCTAATCAGTCTTATATTTTTGTAATTCATAACTCTCTTTCGAGGAAACTAATTTATGGATCGAAAGAAGTCTATTCACTTGTCTACACACCATTACAACTTCAGTAAATGCATATTTAAATAGTTAAGTAAGATCGTTCAACACCGGGTATTTAAAACGGCTACATCACCTCGAGCACAAAACTCACGAACTAATATTTTGTACGCTAAATAAAACGGCAAGTAGGTTTTTTGGGGAGGCGAACGGCAGACCAGTGCTTATATGATCCAATTTGAACATCATAATCAGTATGTCAAAAAAAATAAATGTTAATATAAAATTGGATCTCCCTCCCCTATTGGATCAAAGAAAGATATATTAATATTTCGATATATTAATAGTATTGTGATTGCTCTTGTACGTTGAAGATTTTATTAGTGGATTCATGACGATGAAGTCGATAGCTTGAAGAAGATCCAAACGGCGGTTTTCAGGGATGCGCGGAACAGAAAATAACGCAGTCTAGCAATTTCATCAATAACTATAATACTTATATACTAAATAATATGAAACTTCATACGATTTTTTAGAAAGATCTTTGATACAAAATTTGTGAAGGAAATTCTGATATCTTGATACGTGTTGTTATAACGAAGCCATAATTGCGATGCATCCGTCCGGTACCCTGAAAAATGCGCTAAAATTCTGTTTTTAAGCGCACACTATAATCAGTATAAACGGTAAAAAGTTTTGTAAAGCATCATTAAACTCAGAAATAAACAAGCCTTGATTTGGTGTACTTCATTTTCAAATCGATTGCGCCGTCTTTGAGATGTTTGTCTTAAAACTCGGGTGACGGAATTTTGCAACTGATAGTAGTCCAATGAATTCCTCGTACCTACGCAGAATTCGTAACGTACCAATAATGGCATGAGTTTCCATTTCATGCCTCCGCTGTGGTTTCCAAGTAAATTAAATGTTCTATTGCTGAAGTAGCGCAAAAATTCAAGATTTAAAAGCTTAAAAATCCATTCTCAGGAAATAGCGACGTGTATACGAAAATCGAGCGCAAATATTAAATAAAAAATGCAAACAAAGAGACTACTACACCAAATCTTATGCCACGAACAAATAAATTACGTACTTTTTAACACAAATTATGTCTCACTGACAAGATTCGGATTGACATGATTGAGCAACTCGTAACCGATCTGCATCGTTGTTTGCCTGTCGTTCCTCGCTTCTTTAAGAAGCTCGTGTGCCAAAACTCATTTGTTGAAGCAACTCACGCTTTACCTAGTCTACAATGGTTTTAATTCAGAAACCTTTGCGGACGCGCGCACAACTACTCACCAAAGTTTCATCGTAATCTGAGGATTGGTATTGGAACGCATTGAAGTTGAACAAACAAACATTTTTATTAATTAGATAAGACCTGTGATGAACCGCTAAGACACATCAACCCGAAGAAGCCGTCATCCGCGAAATATCGTCCTATGAAGTATATTTATTTGCATAAATAAGACAGAAAACTGAAATCTTGAAACAAATCCCCACGGAAGCACTGCCTTTAATTTAATTCCAAGACGTTGTTGGGGTAACTTCATGAAATTTTACTGGAACCAACTTTCATCCATTAATTACTACGGTGAATTCGTTGAGTAACCAGGCCTTGATACATTACATTTAATATATCATTACTGCTATCCCTGATTTCCACGAGATAAATAACCAATTGAATCATATTTCATTGTGATGGCATGAGTAACTTTGAGTCCTTGGGATTTTGATACGCGGATATGACATAAAATAGGCATGAACTGGATCCTGATGCGCTCTATTTCAAAATCACCCGAGGTCTAGAAGGATCTAACAACGGAAATACTACTCTGCCAAAACTTGTTGTCGTTATCAGGATTTTACCACAGAAAGGAGTTAGGTTTCAGCCTAAGCTGCGGTAGATTTTTTCCGTGACCCCTACCTCTTCCAAAGTTCTTGAGTTAATTTTACAAAGTTACGCTTCAAACAGTTAGTCCTATTTCGTATTCGTGTTTTATGCTCCACTGCAAAGTCAAGCATAGCAGTCTTTTCAGAGGTCAGTTAAGCAGCCTTGTAAGTCGCAGAGGGGAAAGAAAATAACTATGTAATTGAATGGAGAACGCTGGCCCTGGAATATCTCCACGATGCTCATTTAGGATGAAGTTTCTCTTTCACACTATCGTGAATAAAAAGTTCCGAAAATCGTGGAGTGATTCGGATATCACTTCTTAAATACTTCAGGTATTTCATTAGCTTCTATGTTTTAGCTTACCGAAGTCGGCATATAAGGACGCGATTGGATAAAATGGCGTTCAGCATAACACCTGCGACGCGAAGAAATTATGCATATAAGGATAAAAAAATAATCATGGCGAGTTTTGCCGAATAGAATTATAAGCACGAATCATCGAAGTGAAAAGGAACTTGGTCATGAGTTAATGTTTCTTACTCGAACTTCAATGGGCAGTGAAACCGTTTGGCTTGGATCGAAATAATATTTCTTCCCAATTTCGTATATCCAGTAGGTGATGAGGGAGAAACAACAAAACCTGTGAAGGATTTTTTTACCTGGAGTGAGTCTTTTGCTCATTTTATTTATCATTGAACGATTAAAGAAAGGGTGATTAGAAGCACGGTCGGGCCAGCTACTGTCATAACTGCGTAGATATTAGAAACATCGATAAGAATTGGATTGGTGAAGCGCCGTCAATCTAAGCGAAGGCATGTCCTGGGCGGCAGTTGAAGCGTTCGTTCCTTCTCCACGAACCGTGATCTGAGGTTCTATTTTCTTCGGTATCATTCTCCACGACCTCTACATAAATATTCCATCGGTCCAAAAAATATCGCCATTTGGAACCGGAAATTAAGTATACTCAGCGATGATTAAGATATGGAAAATGTCCGGATCACGCCCAATTTGTCGTAATGGGATTAGTAATTGGAACGAAATATAATTTCTTCTCAAGTTCGTATATCCAGCAGGCGACGGGACAGAAACCACAAACAATGACCTTTGAAGGATTTTTTTGACTGAAGTGAGTCTTTTGCTCATTTTATCTGTGATTAAGAGATTAAAAGGGTGATTGGAAGCGCGGTCGTGCCAGCTACTGTCTTAACTGCGTAGATGTTAGAAACAACGCCCATACCAGTTATATGTCCTGATTAGCGGCAGATTAACACAGCTAAAGTCTCCTAAAATGCAGAACTTGCTTTATATACGTCTTCTAAACAGGGCGAAAACTTTTCAAAGAAAATGATATGAAACTAAAAATCATTTGCATAGGGAACTAAGTGGTGATAGTTGTTTCACGAACGTTTGTGACATTCAGCTTATGATTTAAAGGAATCATTTCGAATTCTTTCTCGAACAACGACTATAAATCGTTTTAAAACGTCTCCAAAGACTAGAGAAGTCAGAAGGGGAGAGGGAAAATATTTTTGGCGATTTATTAAAAAGGTTCGAAAATACGAAACTCGAAAATACGAAGTGACGATTTTTCGGTCCCGCCAACTTCGTATTATAGAGTTGCTACTGTAATGGTATTTAATCTAGCTTTATCCCAGGTTACATAATATTTATTCCAGTAGTAAGAAAATGTATTGACTATTGCCGCTGGCATTAGCCTAGTCAAAACGAAAAATCCGTGGATTTACAGTTTCAGGTCACATTAAACGGATTTCCGCACCTGAAGTGGTCTTCTTCTGAGACCCACGTAATGCTATAAATTCCATTTAAAAATCTCCACTAGTGCTGGGTTTAAAACCAGTATCCATGAGAGCCATTTCCAGCAAATTAAACAACTTTATTAAGGATGACCAAGGTGGATATGTATGATTAAAAGTCGGCGCCACTAAAACTCCGACACAATATCCCATTTATACTAAAAATATAAGTCAATATTAATAGAGGTCCGAAATATCTTGAAAACATTTGATATTTCTCTAGCCATCACATCAACCTATCTTCCAAGCCCTCTTATACAGTCAAGACGACGAGAGTTGTCCCATGACAGCCAGAGGAGTCGAGTTACAGTAGTAGGGGTCAGTTGCCAGGTAGCCAGGTCAGAGAAGGAAACGCCTACGGCAGGAGGTACACCGACACTTTGTGAAGAAAGGAGACGGAAATCACGACGGGGGAAAAGGCGAACTGAAGGAAGAGATGGCGGTCTTAAAACAGGAGTCTGACTATTTTCATCATTACGGTCTCCATATTTTTCCTTCAGTATCGACCCAATTGAATTTGAGCTCATTCCACATGCTCGTGCAGTTCTTTCCAACAGCCATGTTAAAGGAATAAGGGGGCATCCGTGAAGCTTTCCCTTCTCGAAGTAGTCGTAACTACACACGACAATTTCACGAGTTAGAGAGCGCAATGTCACACCGTGACCACGTTTCTTCCCACTCATCCTGAGAGACGAAGAAAAATACTTCGGTAAAAGAAGAAACACAGGCAGAACACTCCAAAAGACTCCCGAAAGCCTTCACTAAACACCTAAGTAAAATACTTTCTTGACAAGCACCCGTAATTTTTACAGTAAAGCGTAGAGAAAGGTGCCCGAAAGTTTGAAAATACGACTGTAGCAAAAGGAACGCACATAAAAGTACTCAAAGAGATACTGAAGGGCAGTTTTGGTGGTTCTTTATATGACTAGGAGCGGGTCGACAATTATTCCTCCAACATTTCTGAGGGCGTTTCCAGATCAGAACTACACATTTCTATCCAGAAGACGCAAGCATAAATAAGGAAGAAACTGTCGCCACTAATCGGCAGTCCCACTCAGAGGAATGCTTAAAAGCCGCAGGCGTAACTTCAGAATACATAATGACATTCCAAGCCGCAATGACTAGATGATAATGGAGTTTTCCCGGATTGCTTTTCCCATAGACTCCGGTTAACTTACGGAATGAAGAACTCAGATCGGCATTAAAGAAGATTAACTTGTAGTTAAGTGCTAATACCGACTGTATTATGATAAGAGAGGATTTGTTCAACAAGACCAACACGTGTTTCGACGATCTCTCCTCTTAAGTGTAGGAAAAGAGATTTTTACGCCATCGTTCTGAATAGGCAGCCCAATAGAGAAAAAGAGAGTATACACATTGAGATAACACTAATCTCCCTGACGTTTGATCTGTTTTTTTTAGGACTTAACACAACCTGGAGGTGTTTTTGAAACACTTATGTTGAAGCCGGGGTTCTGAGAATAACCTGTTAGAAATAATGGAGTATGAAAACAATATAGCAAGAAGGTTTCAAGGTGTAATAGATGTTGATGGACAATGTCGTAACATAATACGCACAGTAAATTCTAATCGCAGCAAATGCTCAAACAAAACGACACGCAGTAATGCGAAAGGGTGCGAATATATACCTGTACCTCTATTACCCATAAAACCTAACTGGAATTTTCCTTAAATTAAGATAAAAAATAGTGCTGGGAATAACTTTGTGTATACTCCTAACCTGCATATTCAGAAGAGGAAAAAAAACTTTTATACCTCCACACCTAATTTACATCCCGCCATGGTTTCGGCACGTTAAGCCAATATTAGGGTACATATTCACGGGTTACAAGTCCTTATATTCATGAATTTGGGGGTAAGGGGAGAGGGTATTTGGGATGGGGAGGGAAACCTTTCTTCTTTGTTATCATCATCATTGGTCGTTCATCTTGAGTTTGATTGACTGCAGCCCTCCACCTTTTCCTATCTAATGCTAGGTTCCTAACCTCCTGATAACTTTTCCTATGTACTTTTTTTCTTTTTTGGTCCATTAATCTGGGTCATCCTCTGCGAACGTATCCCTCTATTACCAACAATTATATAGGGTTCCGGTTTGGTCCAATGGTAGCGTGTTCGACCTTCATTCTGAGGATAGCTGTTTCGTGACCAAGCGACAGAAAAGAACTTTCCGGGCTTGCCAGCCAACTTTTGCACGCCACCCGTATTTCACCCCTCTACTTATCATTTATTTTGGGTATTACATTTTTAATTGGCGCTTTGCATGTGTGGTACGCGGGTTTCAATGTAATTTCGGTGTTCTACCGTATCATTCATGCATGCCTGGTGTGGAAGCACCCCCTGCCACACACCCTTTGGGTGGCTTGCCGGGTATGACGTAGATGTAGATGTACTGAGAGGCAGCTGTCTCAGCAGAAGGTATTGATGCCGCAGGTCAAGAAGACATTGATGCCGGTATCAACAGCCACAGCTTCAGGCGAGAGTGATGTTCACGGAATTGACCGGGGTACTGCGATGTGGAATCCGCAGGCGAAGAGACCACATAAATCTCCCTAGAAGATGCAGCCCTTCATTCAAAATAAATATGAGACATGACGGCATTCCTTTCAGTAAAATATTCCGGAGGTAGAGTAGTTTCCTACTCGGAGATCCGGGTGGGTACTACTGGGAAGGGTGGGTACTGGTGGTGACAACTACCTCACCCGTAACCCAAATGCAAATTTTTGCTTTCCTCTTCTTCGGAATCGGAATTAGTGTCGTCTTCGTTCCTGCTCCGATACCATCTCTGTTGATGTCCTCTTCCCTTTCTACACCCAACCTACTGGGACTTATTTTCTTCCCATAGAGCTCTTCAAGGTATTCCTTCCACCTCTCTAGGATCTCTTTTGGCTCTACTATCAACTTTCCTGTAGTCTGTTATCGCTGAAATTCACTTCCCTTACTACCGCCCATCAATTGCTTTACTTTCATATACAGTGCATCTAATCCTTCCTCTCTCTGAAAAAATGTCCATGGATCCCATCTTTTCTCTACACCATGCCTCTCTCGCTTTCTTTTATTCTCTTCGAAGCCTGTTGTTCAAGTCCCGGTATTTCCTTCTGCCGAGCTCTGAGATAAGCCCTTCCATTTCCTTCTCTCCTGTATCTCCATTATCATCCCCTTCGCGACACATGGTATTCTAATTTTAGCTGTACTTACTACGTCTACCGTTGCTTTCGCCGCCTCTACAGTACTTTTTATCAAGCTTCCCTAATCGCCCTCCACTGGTCTCACGCACCTATCTCTATCCATGATTTTATCAACCTGCTTTTGATACTTCTTTATCATTGTCCCACTCAATGCCTCTGTATTCCACCTTCGTACCCTCCTACCCCACCTTATCTTATTGAGTTTAACACGACACTTCATCACTAATAAATTGTGGTCTGAGTCTGAATCAGCTCTTGGAAAAGCATGCGAGTTTTAAGCACAATTCTTGAACCTGTGTCTCACCATAACGTAATCTATCAGTGTTTTCCGGCTTCTAGCATGTGTACCTGCGTCAAGAGTGGTGCATGATCCATTGTATTTGAGATTACTAGATTATATCTCCGGCAAAACTCGACTGCTTTCTCGCCGCGGTCATTTCTCCTTCCTAGCCCGTAAACATCCCCTTCTCGCCCATCTCATCCGTTATCCACCACCGCATCGAGGCGGGACTCAATAAAACTATCGGTAGCACTTGCGACGTCGTCGCGTGGCGTGCCACCGTGTAGAGGGCCGATACGGCGTAGGGGGCTGGGCAGGTGCTCCGTGCATGCGCCGGCGCCTCTTTGCTCGTTCGCTTAGGCCTCCAAAATTTGTTAAACGGCTTAAGACAGATCAAATTAAATGAAATTTTCGCCCAAGGAGCCGTCGAATTCTTATTCCATTGGGAGCTATTTGGGCACGTAAAATTTAGTTTTTCGAGAGGCGTATTTTAGACACCATGAGGCACAGGCACCCCGACCGGAAACACGGAAAGTGTTCTATCATCAAAATTAATGTTTTATCGGATGGAAATTTTCACTTTTCAGATTTTCAAAAAATAAGTAGCACCCCATTCTCCAACCTTTCCACTTAAAAAACGAATCATAGGCGGCGGACGGGAGCATAGCACCGAGCACAACATGATACGAACGGTGAGTATTGTGCTGCCGAGAAGAAGATAAGCTAAGGTGCAGTTTTAACCCCTGTCGCTGACCCAATACAAATCGGCCGCCACGCAAATTCCAGGGTTGTTCGGTAAAATAAAAAAATTCCCCGATATTTCCCTGGGTTTTCAGGGACAAAAAATTTTCCTAAGTTTTCCCGGTTTTGTAGGTCACTGGACACCGTTTAATTGTCACTGAGAATCACACACTATTCCGTAATAATTATTCGAAAAGACACTAAAGAAGGATGTAGAGCATTTGAGACATTTAATTCTCATCCAAATGAAGCTTACTTGAGAGTAGTCCCGCTCTTCACTAATATTCATTATGCATGATTACATTAGTTCCATAAAATAGAGCCGTCATTTGTATTCCGAAGTCCAGGGAACAAACAAGGAGTGAGGCCTCAGGACCCAGAAGAATGAATAAACGGTGGATATGATTGTAATATCCTTACACAGTCAGTTACACACAGATTCCATATAAAACACCAGATAGAATAAAATAGGCCGACGGAAATTCAAGGCAGGCATTTATACGCCGCGGGATAATGCAAGGTTGTCAGTTTTCGCCTTTGCTTTTCAGCATTTTGAGCCGAGATAATAGTAAGAGAGGCATGGGAAGGGCTAGAAGTGGGGATAAAATTAGGCAGATAAAGTCGGTTAGATTCGCGGAGGCGTTCGATTAGAACAAGGTGTTCGATAGTTGATCGTCATAGGGTTGGCAGGTTTGAGTCAATTAATACCAAACCAGTGCGTTAAATGCGTACAGAAGATAAAAACTTGCGTGGACAGAATGATGATATTTTCTGGTTTCTGGGGGTATAGCGAGACTGGGCAAAAAATTAGTACAAATAGGACGTCAGTAGAACTGAATTACTCGGGTCACACGTTGGAGGAAAATAGGCCTAATAGCAGGTAAATGAAGAGGAGAATTTCGTCAGCGAAAAAGGCGCTCAGCAATAGGAGTGGGCTGACGACGGGGACCTTCTCTAATACTGTTAAGAACATCGAGGCGAAAAGTTCAACATGGAGTGTGGCGTTTAACGGTGCATAAAGGAGGATTCTGTGAAAATAAGACGATAAAACGCAGCAGGTGCTCGAGATGTGAAGGAAAAGGAAACAAGTGCGGATATCGGAAAGTAAGACGAATGAGAATGTGCTTAGTGCAATAGGTGAGGAGAGGAAATTAGGAAGGTAGTCTGAATAGATAGAGATGGGAGAGGGGATGCCGAAGGTCAAGATAGAGGGGATGATGTTGGGTAAGCGGGGAGAGGAAAGATAGAGAATTTTGGATGGGAATAAAAGAGATAGGACTTAACCTATAGGAAGAAATCTTCGAAAGAGATAGGTCCGTGCGACCATAAAAGTCTGGAAAATGTTAGCTCGCTTCATTTGAAACAGACTTTACCACGTAGATCAACCAAGTATTGACAAAAGAAATTATGGATATTAAAAGCCCCGTAAATTCTTATCAAGTGAGAGGTCACCGAGGAACATTTCATTTTTCCTCTCTTAAATTGCAAAGAACTTTCAACTAGTTTTATGTACAGTTTACAATACGATAATATAGCAAAAAGTGAGGAAAAAGCAATTAATAAAACTTTCAACATAATATGAAAATATTTTTTTTTAATCAACTTTTTGAACGAGAGATAAAAAATGCGAACAAAGTTAGATTAAAAATCTGGCAAAGGAGGTAACCTATTTACAGATAATTGATAAATAAGCCATTTGAATTAGTATTAAACCCCAAGTCATTTCAAGAACGACATTCTGGGTGCATAATGATGGCCAGAATACACGGGTCGATGATTTCTAAAATCATCCGATAAGGCACCACTTCTTTTGCCTAGGGAAACAAAAGAGATAAATTTTCATCGAAATCTTACAAGTTTTGATCTGAGGTGCGGAGGTGGTGGATCTCACACAACAATTTAAAGACGCACATCAAAAGCCGTTTCACTCCACCTTGAAGTCAGAACACATTTAGAATTTATCGACCAACAGATGGTTACGCAATGTCAACAAAGACGTTGCGTTAGAATGCCATGTTGTCAGGTGATAGTCTCCATGATAAAACTGACTTCAGGATGAGACATATCTATCTGCCTCAACTGCTGAACGTGCAACGCCTAACTCCTTAATAGGCGCTCGGAAAGCGTCGAAGGTGGCGAACAGGAAAAAAATTAAAAAATACGACGGTCATTGTTGAAGCTTATCATTACCCTCTGATCGGCTACTACATTCCATTTTATCAGCATAACAGGATAAGCATTATTAACTTATTTGTGCGCAGATAATTGAGAACAGCACGACTTAGCTGGATATTATCAAGGAATTTAGATCAGACGTCAATATAGATTAAGAGACTGAGGCTGATTATGGGTTGAATTTAAATTTCAATAGAAGTTCGGAGTGGAATTTACGAGATGTGAGACTTGGCTCTATACGTATACAAAAGGAAAAAATATTAAAGAATACACAAAAAGGGCTTTTCAATTCATCTAAAAAACTCAGCTTCGAATCGAGATTTCAATGAAAAACAACGATAAAACACAGAAAAAAGGTGTCACCTCAGAAGGCATTGAAGAAAACACTCCAGCAATCAGGAGAACACCGCAAGTTGCGTGAATAATTTAGGTAAAAAAATTTCCCAATGGCCGTATCTATTGGCACAGCTCGTCAAAAGAAAGAAAATAATATTTGCTGCGTTGGTTTAACGGATACGTCGGTGACCGACCACAGCCTCTCAACCAGAAACCCCTCCTCTGTGGTGGTTTACGGGAATTTTAATTCCTCGCCAGTGACCACTCACAAACACACACTCAATGGGATCCTTCACAGGGCTAGAGAGGATGCCTGGGTCATAACCAGAGACGATTATGAATTTTATTGTTCCATTTCATGACCTTTACGACCGCTACGACTTTCGTGACTTTTATTTTCATATTTCATGGCGTCTATTTTTTTGGAATTCGGTCATTTCATGACGCTTTAGTTAAAAGTATGACGTTTATTTTACTGTAAAATTTAAACTAATATTATGATACGTATAGTCACTATAGGGTAAGTGGTTCAAAAGAAAGTATCCAATACTGAATAAATACAGAGTTATATTTACTCGGATTCCCTCCTAATCCTTTCCTTCTTTCTCCTCACTCGCCACAACCCCGCTGCCTGGAGACCCATTAGCGCCGGAAAATCCCTACCCAGCCTAACATTGTCCTTTTCTACCCTACCCCTCCCCCTCTGCCTCCTACCCACAACGCCACACTCCAACTCCCGTCCCTTCGCCCTCGCTTCCCCTCTTACACCTAATCACCTGTATTTCTGTATAAATATACGGATATAAAAATGATCAATGTACATGAAGATGTCACTGCGTGATGAAACCCGGGTCATAATAAATAAATCAATTTAGTGGACCATTACTAAGTGTAATTTTAATTTTCCGATATGCAGAGGTTCCACATAGTTAAGCCTGAAGCGATTACTATCATCTTATGACGTTTATTACGCGAAGTCGCATGTCATTACTTTTTGGCGAAACCTAGCGATAATAAATGATAAATGATGATAATACATAAAGCGATTCATGATAAAAACCTATGACTATAACGCTTATGACATTTTCCTGTCTCTGGTTATACCGAAACACACTATCTGTAAATGTTTAAGGGCCGGTATATCCATCTCCATAGAAAATTGAGTAAAACTAGAAATTTATCCATACAATATGAAATAAACATAATGCCCCATCGATTTCTACAAACTTCACGAATTGTGAATGAGTTTTTAAATACTGAGAAAGATTCACAGGAATTCTTCAGGTGGAATTTGCATAACTCCGGTAAAAATATGCAAATTATAAACGCAGTGGTTGATTTTAGACGCATTTGAGTTTTACATTTAAAATATGGGCTCTCTCTTCGTCACTGCGTTGCTACTGCATTAGTAGACATTACACGAACTGGTCATTATTGACTACACTTCAATGTAATTCCTATCTCGTATCAACATTTTGTTATTATAATGCATGCTTAAATATCCATCACGCCATTCCCACTTGAAGTGGACAAAAAGAGAATTTATTTATTGTTGCTTTCCCTATCAAACCAGGTTGACCTGGTCTGATCTCTATGATTAATTTCCTTCAAGGTGCTCTATCCACAATCCTTTCATCGTGCCCTGGCGTTGCTAGAATAATATTTTTAAGTAGTTTAATTTCCAATAAGCATGCTATTCAACTAGTGGTCATCGTCATAATATCCACTCAGTAAGCAAAGCAAAAGAGTAATAACAGTTTAACGATAACCTCAGAAGGCTCATTTCTACCATTTGTATTTACATCCCAGTGGTACATGTTATTTCAACATACTCAGAAGCTCCGTAGAGAGGTAAATTCAAGGACTTTAATTCTTTTTGGTTTCACAGATTTTCACATATCTATATCGTTCCACGTTAACTTTCACGAGTGAAAGAGTAGACACTAACTTTTAGCAGAAAGAAACAGACGAAAAACCACTGAGTCATCGGCATGAAATGATATCGTATCCTTCTTACACTAACGTTGAACAACCCTTAATAAAGTCATACGTTTAACGACTTTGAAACAAGAATTTGAGAATAACCTCGCGTTTGAGACAATCTTCGCCAAACAAATGCTTAAGATACGACCGTGAAATAGTTCTTTGTTAAACGGCAGCATAATACACCACATTGAAATACGCACTCATATCCATAACGAGCTCGTGCCGAGCCTTGCGAATATCGAAAGTCTTTTGTTCAGAGCATTCAGTGGCCAATCACAACGGTCGCTTCAAAATTCACTTTCCCTCTGAGGTGACTATACCAACGTTGCCACATCTTTCTATCGGGTAGCTATCCGGCGGATAAAATGTGATTGATAAACGGTACATAAGATTTATCCCACGGGTAGTAATATCCGGCGGATAGTTACCGGGAAGTTTACCCGGAGATGGATAAACCGGCCCTAAGGGAATTAAATTCCACAACGGGGACAAAAAAAGAGTAATCATAACCAAACGCGCTCAGAAAATCACTCACATAAACATTCAAATGGGCCCAACTTCTGGGAGAATCAGACTCAAGATGAGCTTCGTCCAAGAAAGAAAAGACATGAAAAGACGAGGGTGTGCGTTGGATACGCGTACTTTGGCCATAATGTGGCCCTCTTCAGCGAAATGAAGGGTAAGTGCACTCACAACACAAGGTTGAAAGTGAGAAAAGGATGAGGACAGACGTTGTATAAGTACCTACAAAAATAAAGGGGAGAGGGATAAGCAACAGTAAGTAGCGATGAAGTTTGAGCTCATTTAATTCATTCATGGAAGATCACATGATTTTTCCGATTCCCCTGCCCAACTCCCGTCACGCAGAACCAAATTTCCATTCCGTCAAAACCTTCAAAATTTTATTTTCACGACCGAAAGCGGTGAGATTTTTGTCAAAGACTAAGATAACTTGGTTCCAAATTTAGTTTCAATATTACTAAAGGATAAATTTTGCCTAAGGTTGTTTAATTAATACACATATTTGTTAATACAAAATAGATAAGGACACAATTGACATGAATGCGTTATAGCTCTATCAGAAAACTATAAATTTTTCTTTCCCCAAAATAACAGACTCGCTGGCATTTATAAGTCAATAATATCCTTCGACCGGCATACGAATAATTATCAATCAACGCTAATAATACATGTAAATGAAGTCATCGCGAAGCGAGTAGTAATATTAGTGAATACTTCGTCGGCCAAGAATAGTGTCACCACGCTTACATGCATTTTAGTTACCACTCCCGGTGATAACTTTTACTTGCTTACTGCTAAACTTAACACATTCACCTGTGGTAAAGTACAAGGCTTATTTTCAATATGGATTCGAATTGCTCACTGCTATTAACGCGTCATGCAAATGAAAGTAGCCCTTTGATAAAGAATAAATAAATCACTAGAAATTCATATATATACTCCCAGTTAAACTCGAAATATAGATAGTTAAACCATAACTTAAAATGTTCAACAATTACTATGATTTTCAATGAGTATAGCAACGATTGCTGCACTGAAAAGAATAACCTTGTCATTTCACATTCATTTATTTAGCATACTGGCTAAGTTTCGACGCCGTACGTCATCATAAGGTCTCGACAACTTTGCACTGTGGGTTAAAAATACGTTTATGACAAAGTTTACCTTCTAATTTCAGAATCTTAAGCGAATTCCCTGAAGTCACGCCTAAAATGACGGATTTTAGGGGATATCATATTCTCATTGGTAAAAATAATAAGAGATGAGAAAATTTATTTTGAATTGCCAAGAAAAAAAAGAATGTGTACAACATGAGAAAAATAATTACTTATCACTATTAGGATAAGCTATCAGTCAAGGTAGGTATAAGTGGAGGAGAGCAACATTACTTACGATTTTTACCAACGCAGTCCCCTATCTACCAACACAACTTCTTTCTTCACTTCAACATACATCCTACCTTTCTTCATTCTGCCATCTCCTCCTCATTATCTCCCTTCATTCCCTGGCTAATGAATTATAAATTATTTAAGAGGACTTTACCCCGCCGACCCCAGTGGCGGTGTCCTCCCCAGTTAAACTGAGGGTCGCGGGTTCGAGTCCCGCCTGGGTGGGTTTTTCACCACCCTGGGCATGGATGTATGTCAAGTTCTATTATCTCGGTCCCTGGAAAACCTGATGACAGGCTTAGCAGCCTATCGGGATTCCAGGGACATACGGGTCAACAGAATCGTCCGGAAAAAAATGAACTCCCTCTCTCCTTCCCCGCTTAGCCAAAATCCTCCCCTATCTGCTCCATTACTACCGTATTCATTCCCCATTCCTTTTTCATTTGTTTCCTATGCCATTAATTTATATTTCAATTTTGTTGGCCATTACTTCAAAACTATACACTACGTCTTACTTGGCCCCATTTGTATTAGTAATTTTCGACTATCTGATGATGTGGCCTTCAGCACGCTTTCGCTATTTCCTATCAGTTCCAACTACCTGTTCTGCCTCCCCCTTATCTCCTCCACGAGTTAGAAAAATAACTGCAAATATTTTAAAAAATATTTCCCCTATTAAAGAATCAATTCAATCTTCGGCATATAAATGGGCACGCTACGAAAACTTGGAGCCGGAAAACTTCTTGGTAACGTTATCTATGTTGAAATTCTGTGATAGCTAACACCGTCTTTCTAGAGATAACCGATGTCAACTTCTTGGTTACAGCGACCGTACCAGTCAACGGCTGATTCGATAGACGCTTGATAACTGGTTCATCAGCTGAGACGCCCATTATAATCAACGGTAACTCATTAAACTTATAACGTTGCTGATCCAAAGAACCTATGAACAAAAATCTTCCAATTCCAGTCAAGACGATTGGATTGGATTGGATATTTGGGGAGGCGACCGACGGCTAAGTTCATTTACGCCATAGGGAATAGGTAAGATAGGAAGGGTGGATAGAATTCCGGCGTCGGCATTAGCCTACTCTTGACGAAAGGCGCCAAGGTGACCACGGCTAAACGTCTCATCCGACAGACGGAGTACTCCACTTGAAGTGCCCTCCACCAGACACCCAAGTAGGGATCGAGTTCCTCTGAAAAGCATCCACCTCTGCAGGGATTTGAACCCTGGCCACCCGAGTGGTAGGCGAGTACTCTAGCCACCACATCAACCCGATCCCCCCAGTCACGACGAGCTTTCAGTTCACGGCACTTACAATTACTATTCAGCTGTATGGCATACCAGTCAATCGCCAAAGAAATGTCAATAAAAAAGAGAACTCAACTATCTAAAATGATAAATCTATGGCTAGAAGTATACGTTCAAGTCATCGCAGAAACACTGCCGCTATTTACGTTAATTTATTTTTAATGCAATTTCTGTAGTACCAGAGAGAACGTCTTTCCTGCGGAAAAGCAAAGCAATGAGAATTTACACAGCAAGCATGTTTTTCGATATCACTCTCTCAACACGCCCTCTTCAAACAGTAGGTTCGAATTCCAACAAAATAAAAAAGAAATCGGTCTGGACTTCACGATAAAAAGTCGTTTCAGTCCCCCTGTGGCTGCCGCGAATGACTGCCCCATGCTTCTTGATTAAATGCTAATGAATCAAATACGTCTACCTGCGAAACATTTTCGGAAAAAGCGTTCGCAATCACTTGAAATTTTCACAAGTGGCTCCATTTATATACTTAATTTTCAAAAGGTATCTTCATTGTTATTGCTTGTATACCATTAGTTCCGTATTCATTCACAATTCCTTTTTCACTCGTTTCCTTCAGCATTCCCTTTAATTTCACTTCTGTTGCCCATTTCTTCATAATTGTAGACTACGCCTTGCTGTGCCCCAGTTTAATAAGTAATTTTCGACTATCTAATGATGTGGATCACGGATTATCGAGATCGGAGCACAGAAATTTGATTCTTATCACCACTTCTCAGTCATGCACTGCTTTTTGTTATGTCTATTACGCAAAGACGCGTCCTCAATGTCCCACCGATCGTCGGAATACTGAAAACAAGCGGAAGCCTGGGACGAGATGGGACTGGTTTCAGAAATACATCGCGGAGGGCAGCTGGATTTATTAAGGATTGTTACGATAAACGATAAACATTGCAGTGTTACTAAATTGTTGAGGTAATTAGGGTGGGAACCTCTATCCGATCGATGGAAAAATATAGGTTAAATTATTTACGAAAGTTTGATGCAGACTATTTTTATGCGAAACGCTCAACTTATTTTGCTATAACCAAACTATTATGGTTGAAACGATCACAGGAATGTGATTAAGGAAACAGACTGCAGATCCGATTGATTTAAAAAGTCATTTTTTCCTCGTAAAATAACGAACCATAATAGTTTCGATATATCAGTTCTAGGATACTGACTAGGTTAAATAGGTTTCTTCAGTAGTACTAAATATCTTAAAATGATTATTAGCTACTAACCTCGCATGTAATCTCCGGCATGATATACTTTTGCATGATTTAGTATCTTGTAGTGATATTTACCTATCGCATTCATAACACTATCCAGCAGTTGTCTCTTGAGTAGTGAACAGCATGGTAGCATGTTCTACTACGTATCACTCTCCTAGTTTCTGGTACTACTGCGCACTGTTGTCCTGACTGCTTTTGGCCTGCGCCTGGAATCCGGGGTAACGTGCGCGGTTCTGATTTAAACTGGGATGAATGTTCCATGCCTGGAGTGGAATAATCCCGTGCCACACACCCTAGTGGTGGCTTGCATTGTATTTCGTAGATGTAGGTGAAGTCTGCGAGAGTTCAATAGTACGTGACAGCTAGATATTATCCCCCCGAAGTGCGAAGGTACACACATTAACATTTCCTACAAAACGTTCTACAATCATTTACTGCTTTACTACTATTACATCATTTATTACCATTAATTAATCATTTATTACTATTACATTATGCTTTCTCAAGTCAACCTGGACTGTTGAAATATCCAGGTGAACTTGAGACGATTGCTGAAGAAATTCATGACTTTATTCAGGTTCATGAAGTGTGAGACGGTCGACTGTCAGTATTTCATCCACCTATACGTGATACCCCGTAAGCCACCGCAAGGGCGCACGGCAGACAGCGACCCTTCCAATTCGGATCTCTAAGTACAACCTCGTCCTCAGTAAAAAGTCAACGTTTATTACTAACCACGGTATTGACGTCATTTATGTATTTGAGAGAGAGAGGACCGATGACAATTCTTTGGGGAATATTCGGGGCGACGTCAGCGGCAATGAATGTAGTCAGTGGATGTATTACGACCATTTTTTGCGACCTTTTAAGATCTGATTAACCCAGCACATGATATTTTATCGATATTTTCTAACACTGACACATTTTTCAGGCATGAATAAGGAGATTCTGGAGCAGCTTCGATGAATCCCTGCACGTCTCAATACCCAGACCGCCAGAAAAGTATGCCTATGTAAGTTCGAATTTTCTAAGCAAATGACATGCACACACTATCCAAATATCCGCTTTAACTGGTGATACAAAATGAGTACTTGGGGCAACAGAAACGTTCCCAGGGCACGCGCTGAATCTTTCGCGAAAAGCAATGGCAGATTAGTGATATACTGCATGATTGCTGACAGGCAGGCGCGAAAATTGGACGGGCCATTATCACTCGCGCCGCCTAACTTAAACGCCAGAGACGATAAGAGAAGATAAGATGCAAAATGAAACCCAGATACGATCATGTGAGTGGGCGGAGAGGAAGCCATCTAATTTATAAAAGTGGACGACAAGGTCTAGTAGCCAGCTAGTCATCCAAGACTTCGTATTAATTACCATGAACTTTGTGTTAAATATAAAACAATTATAGAACAGCTGCGAAAATTTAATCTAAGACCCTAAAGTTTTCTCGGTGACTGCATTGGATAAGGTGTTTTTGGGTACCCTTTAGGACGAAGGTTGTCTCTGCTAAAGCTGAATAGCATTCCTTCGTGAAGTTTGGTTTTAGCCACTAAAATGTTTGCGCTGGAGGTCTGTCTTATATAAGGGATAGGGGAGTTAGGGATCTCAAAATTGGGCCTCTACACCCATTTTCCGAACTCATGGAGGGAGGACGTCACACAGCGAGTATCCAATGGTAGGCATTTCCCCGTCCACCGCTGTTTCTAGCTCCTGGAGGGCAAACAGCGTTGTCAGATCTTGCTATATGGTGCACGTAGGCACAGACGCAAGGTCATGACGCTAGGCAATACTCAAGCTGTGAATTTGGCAATACAGACGAACTGAGACCGAAGTTGACTCCAAGGTAGTCAGATGGAGACTCTAGTTCCCTCATTATGCATGACATGTTGCTCTACTGTGATTGGTTAGGAAAGTGAAAGGCTCACCAGCGCACCCAAGATCAGCCGCCATCAGCTGGGGAAATGGGTATAGTTGGCGCTGACCTGACTGACAATTGAATTAGACGGAGAAGACACTTTGTAATTAAACTGAATCCTGCCAACTGAAATAACAACCATATCGTTTAAGGTAGTTTGAGCGAAATATCATTTTGCCTAGAAAACAATGAATTTGGTCTCATTTTAAAGAAAAATATATCACCCTTCCATTGACATTAAAACATTCAACCCCTTACTTCATTACTTCCCGAGACATTTGCCAAGAAATACCATCCCTTTTATAAGGGAAATGGTACGTGTATGCACTCCAGAGAGACCTTATATTAAAATTTATGCATTCCCTACGCTTAGATTTCGTCAAAAAATAAACAGTGTGTAGTTTGTGTGTTTTCTCAACTTTTATGAAAATTTATCATATTGTCACCGTAGTAAATTCTTCGGGATCACAATAAACCTTCCCTTTAGATGGAGTTTCAAACGTACCGCGTGAAAAAAATGAGTCAAGTTAAGGACTTATTTAGATATTATCATCTGACTACTTACATTTCTGTCATATAAAACTATTTTATTGCACCATTTATAATGCAGGATTTAATTCGCGTATCTCAGAGCTGGTGAAATTAAAACGTATTAATCGAATATGGTCTCTATTATGATTAGGGAACTATCCCGCTCGCACTACCATAGCCCGGCTCATTCCTTACTTTCCCGTGGATAGCATGACGGAATAGACGAATTGGTGCATGTCAATTAAGAATATCTGTTTGATATTTAAGGCAAGTAACAGTTGAAACATACATTGGCTGCTTAGTGCTATGCATTCTACTCGATTTGACAACAATTTTCACCGGGAATACCGATAATTATAAATTTGAATAAATAAAAAATATTCTATGTAAGAAAAATGCATGGTGGTTAAACTAGCGGTTCGTAAGTGGGCGCCACCGCCCCCTGAAGTGCGGTGCTATTATCTAAGGGGGCTGCAAGGGAACGCTGGAGACTGGGCCCTTACGGAATATACATGTCTAGGGATGAGTTAACTATCTCTCTGTTGGATTTGAAATAAGCAATAGTTTAATCACAGAAGTCTTAGCTTAATTTTTATAAATATCATGCTTTGTTCGTGTAGTCCATGACCTTAAAGCTTATGGTTGGGGGCGTTGGTTAAAAGTTTGTGGAAAAAAGCGGTGGTGGCTCGAAAAAGTTTGGAAAACACTGGGTTAAACGGAGTTCCATGAGTGACGTCAAGCGGAGGGATACCCATCCGATCGTCAATTTTTATACCCGTCCGCCAGGGACGTCTGATTGCAAAGGACTACTTGACGCCTGTTCATGTGTGCACACATCTTGCAAAATTGCCGGGTAGATGTCCCAAAGATGTGATTACACTATTTCAACATTACCTGTTATAGAAATGATTTTCAGAAATGGCGCAGTCCTGAGTCTGGCATCACACGCCCCGGAATTGCTAAGGGGAAAAATTCCTCCGCAGTAGCCGTATCTACCCTTACCCGTTCAAAGCGCCTCCCAAGTCCATAAACGTGGTTTCCATAGAAATATGACCAGTGGTTTGACGCCAAAGAGTCATATGATAATGGCGAAGAAAGATTTAGATGATTGACTCGCAAAAAGACAATGACAAAAATACAAATAAATTATGTCTAAACTGTAAATCAATTTGACAGTCATTCAAGAAGTTGAAAGTAACGTGATGACATAATCACCCGTCACTTATGCAACAGAGTAGAGAAAACCTGAGAATGAAATGACTACATTTCCTAGATATTTCTCAGAAATTTATAATGGTATTCCACGGATTTTTATCGAACGGTGCTTAACACTATACAGATGAGGTACAATTTCAACAGAGGAGACTTTAAAAAAAAAATAAGTACAGAAAATAGGCTAAAAATACAAGATATTGACAGGAAAAGAGGGAAAATACAGATACATGCACCAAAACTAAACAATTTTATCCTGGATACCCAAGGATTACATAGTTGACTTATTGCACGTCGGCGCCACAAAAACTCCCACACGATATCCCATTTATATTATAGTCTATACTAATAGAGGTCCAAAATATCGCCAAAACATTTTGCATGCTCATTAAATTGATTCTTTAATTGACATTATACCTTCCTACGTGCGAAGTTCCAATTAAAATATTCCTCTGAAATACTGCGACAGGTGTCTAATGTAGGGATGGACCAAATGAATTCATCCACTGGTAATCGAGTACCCGAATGAATACCTGGATACCTGGACGAGTACATGAGTACTGGAATAAATACTCGTAGATACCCGATAAGTACTCAGATATACTTGGCGTTCAGGGGGGCTATTACGTATCATAGGCGACAACTTTGTCACCCTCAGGGTCTCGCCCCCTCCGAGTTGCGCTTTACTATTACGCATCAGGGGGGTCACTCATTCCCCACCCGCAACTTGTCTGCCTTCCATGGGCGACAACGCAGTATGAAAATTTTCAGAACAGTCGGCTAATAATGCTCCGAGTCAATGAGCAGCCGGTTTATAAAAGTCACGTGGGGTCCTATGTATCAGCAGACGACTGGCGACTACCTCGGTTATGTGATAGAATGTCCTCGCTCTATTTAATATTACAATTCGACAGATTTAGGCAACTTTTTTGTTGCCAATTTATATAAAAATTCCTAAATTGATGCTAATGTCGCTCGTCAATGGGCAGGAGTGAACACAATTTCATTTGAAGTGATACGATAATGGACTCCACAATGGCATGATAGGAACTATAGAACTTGCGATACATGGGACGAAATATTTGTTTATGAACTCACTAGGACATATATGGATACGTTAATATAGCCCGTATTAATACAGAATACCCATGATTCGCGCTTCAATCATTTTCGCTTTATAACTACCGGTGATTCATTGCAATTACAATACGATACGCATAATGACGCGGGAACACGATGATGATCAACAAGTGTCTCCAGTAAATATTCAATTCCCCTCACAGTAATTTATGTATCTACTTTGATGGTTAGTTGCACATTCACCCCCAGTAATTTCCTGCAAATCTACCGGCTCAGCTAATAAATGATGAAAGTGAACACTTGTTACGATAAACTGATATTTTAGGGAAATGAACAAGTATGACATCGGACAAAGCTGCTAACAATACACTCTTTGAACAAGTAATGCATTGGGTTAACCACTCAAATGTCTTCTCACTTCGACCTTACATAGATAGCACAATTTACAAGAAATAATTTCGCTATTGCTGGTAAGCTCTATATAGTGCACTGGCTTCTGTAAAAAATTTCCCGCCCCAAAAAATGCCCGAACTTTATTCCTTTCATAGTGCCTTAGCCTTGTTATAGTATTAACATATCTATTTTCCCGGAATGGTGCATGTCATGCAGCACAAAGATACAAGAGCGTAGTAATATATTCACAATAAAGTCAGAGAGTAACTCAATGCTCACTAATGATTTTAAATCCATTAAAATAGGTATTCCAAGTTACTTACTTGATAATACTTAATGCAGTGAAAATTTTCAGAGTAGCTTCTCGTGGCTATATTAATTACGTATCGTAAGTACTTACCAATAAGTCAGTTAGTCAACCAATTTTACAAATACATTCACAAGGCCAATAAAACAAAATATAATGGCTTGTCAAACGATTTTCACTTCCAATAACACTTCGGGTACACACAACAACAATTAATGACTAGTCTCTAACCTCGAATTTATTATAATAAATGCCACCGTTGATGAAAAAGAGCGTAGATACATTATTAAAATAAAAACTATGTCCTAGCTCGTCTATTCAGTGATTTTTATTGAAATTCATATAGCACCATCATTACAACCAATGTAGAAACACAGTAAAGAAGTAAACACAAGGACCATAATGAAATGCAATTTAAGTTCAAAAGTTTTCACTTATCATTTCATGTTAAATATTCACACGAATAATTTAAGCACTGTTAATTGCATTTTAAACGAGGTCTAGGGTAGGCACTATCTTTTGAGGTGGAAATAACAGCAACACAAGCTATCACGTCTTCGGCAATAAATGATATTGAATCCATCGTACACGAACGCTGCACAACACAATTGAAACTCACAACGTACAACCAAATGTATCGTTTAACACTCTCAATCTATGTTTGAGGCACAAATATAAATTTGACACTAAAGAGATATCAGAATGAATGCCAACGATTTATTGCACACGAACAATTTAATCACTGTTAATCGCAACACTGTCAATCACAACTGAGTCGCTGGCCACTCCGAAAACAGAGTTCTCGCCGGGCGACTCGTGATACGTAATAGCCCCCCAGGTATTCATTTCAGTACTCATATGAATACGTGAATATCCGGTCGAATTGCATGGGCCATTGGATACTCGTATTCAGTGGTAATCACCCAGGTACTCGAGTCATAACTGTGAAACTCAGGTACTCAGGTACATGTAAAATACAACTATTTGGGTAATCAAATTATTACTGGTATCCATTTATTCACTTGAGTACCCAAGTATTCATCTGAGTACTCATGTACTCGTTCGGGTTCCCAGGATTTCATTCGGGTACTCGTCTGCCAGAGGATGAATACTTTTGGCGCATTCCTCGCCTAATGAATACGCAAAATGGTCTGTATGGTTCTCTCCTCATGGATTACAACCGATAGTACACTCTGGTGACCCTACCAAAACGCACGGACATTATGGCTGACAAAAAAGTAATAGGTTGTTCACAAGAAAGAACGGCACAAATTTCATAGTGCTCATGACACTTGAGGCTCCGAGCGGCAACAACGGAGCGGTGAGGAAGATTCCCCTTACGCTATCTCGACGTTCCTGGCGCAGGGACTGTGCTTTCTTGGCGAGCAACAGAATACATATTAAACTATTTAATAAAAATACTAGCGTATTTAATTAATTGCGATGAATATATTTTCAATTCTGGCATCATTGAGGTCACTACGGTACAATTCAAGCCTCAATCGTATCATTAGTTTTGAAATTAGGGGAGGTTTATAACTTTTACAACAGCTCGTTTAACACTTAATGTACAAACAATTTTTTCATTTTTTATGTAAGAGAAATGTTTTGCTAACTTACATCGTGATTCCCAGTCTCTATACTCAATATTAAGAGAATGGCGATAACTTAAATTTGGGCCATCGGATTTTGTGCGACGGAAACAGTGTCTCTTTTCTAATAAAATATCGTAAAAGTACGGATAAAGATAAGCAAAAAATTTCGTTTTACATCAATAAACGTAGAAATGATCATTAAATCAGGCGGTTTCTTTTATTCAGTAAAATTCGTTTGACCTTACTTGAAGAAAAAGCGTCCTGAACTCTTCGAATTAGACTTTTTTAACGGACGGTAGAGCAGAACTGGCGGGAACGATGCCATTTTCTGCTGGTAATGCCACTCATTACAGTCAGAGAGATGGGCGGGAGGTAGACGAAATATAGTCCGCACCTAGTCTCTACATTAGTGAAGCGGCTGCAACTTAAGTGGAATATAAACTAAGTGGAACTCTACATCGTTTTCATTTTAGTTTTTTAGTTACCACTTTTTCTTCATTTACGTTTGCTTCCATTGAGGCATCTATATATTTATAAGGTTCTACGGTGTTTCTATACCAGAAGTGGTAACTCTGATGTATTTCAGTGTCTACCTTCTCACATTGCCCTGCGTAAAAAAAAATATTCCATTACCAAAACCTAACTTGACGTTGTTTAAAAGATGTTTTTTGTATGTAGGGCTAAAGGTATACAATATGTTACCCCTGTCATGTACTAATTCTAAGTCTGTGAAAAAGTTTTTGGAAAATGTACATTCTTGGCTTCTCACCAAGGAGAGTGTAGAGCATTTATTGCTGTAAACAATTGATGTAATGAGTTATAAGTAAACTATTAGTAAGTAGCTTTTAAGGTACGAACTTACACTGTTAAGCAATTGTCACGGTATCACTGCACGAGCTATATGTATCTTTTAGGAAAAGCATAATGTAATATTATTTGATGGTAGCCTTAAACAGGTTCTCCTTCAAGGCTACCTAAAATTACTCTATTTTGCTATTGAAATGTAATTTGTTGTATGGAGTAATAAACTTTATTATTATTATTATTATTATTATGAGTTGCACGGAATAATACCTCAACTGTCTATCCCTTGGCGTTATGGACATTTCTTTTACGGAGGATAATCCTCGCGACTACAGGACAGGTCCCACTATGGCGACAGCTGGTTGTGGCGAGGGGATGTCCATAATCCACGTAGAAACCAAACGTGGGGGGGGGGGGGAGGGTTCGAGGGTTGTCAACGAAGGTCCACGTTGGGGGGTGAGGGTGTTGGAGGGATATCTACGTAGACAATGGTCGACACCATACAGTTTACAGTAAATGACCGAGTATCATAGCAAAAAGAGTAGTTTTTCTTTTACTTACCTTTCCTTAAAATTAGCCTTAAATTACAGATAGTCCATGACAATCAATTAATAACCCGATTCACAGCTTTTAACGCAAAAAAAGGGAGGTCTACGCGGACAACAGGGTCCGGATGAACTCTACGAGTGTCCACGATGGATTGTGGGGGGGGGGAGGTGGGGGTCAAAAAGTGGCCAATTTATGTCAACGTGGATTGTGGGTAGCCCCTGAAGCCTCCAGGGTCGTCATCGCACTCTCTTGCCTCAGACTGTTGCCTAGCTCCAGAAATAAGGACGGAAGAGGTCCGCAAGAGTGGAACGTTAAGACAATGCGGAGGGAATGTAATGTTATATAACAAAGAGGAGAAGGGAAATAGGTTTGTGTGAGCCAAAAGATAGATAGGAATAATGGACAACGGGAATAATGATTATAACAGATGGCAGGGTTAAAACCGAATATCTGGGGCCACATCTCAGGTAGTCTCAAGTTGGGTGGGGCCAACCTCGCGGACGGTCCTAATCCCTAACCCTTCCTCGGACGCGGAGACCCATCGCCGGCCTCTCTCCTCGACCCACGCAGCGGGGGTCTCCCTCCCCAAAATTAACCATGCTCACTATTATTTAAACTTTTAAAACTACGTCATATAACAACAAATTAATGTTTTCATCGTACTCCCGATAATTGTACGAGTAAGTACATCTTTTAATCGTCGTCCTACGAGGAAAATGAACAATTTTGCGAACATAGCTAAAAACGTGGTGATCCTCTGCCGGAAAAATGACAACATCGTAGCGGTAGGTGACTGGCTGCGGGAAGTTCGAATGAGTTTCGGGTATGATTTGACTTTCAAAATTTCCATTTCCATTTCCATTGGTAGCGCGAGTATGTTTTCAGTGATTGTAAATGGGTATAGCTTTTACAATTGACCTTATTGACATCGGTGAGTGATGAGAATCGTAGTGTTAACCAATTTGGTGCCGAGAAAATGCGTTCAAAGGAGTCTTTTGCCCATTTTTCCCGATATAAGTATCCCTTCTAGCGTGCTAAGTGTTTAAACGAATAATATGCATGTTATTTATGCCCGCATATGTCTTGTGTCGCTATGTCGCTATATATGAGAACTAGCTTCACAAACGTCTTTTAACCTTCACAAAATATGTAAAAGAAATCTCACGGATATCCGAATTAGAGGTGGGCGCCATCGTCATGTATTTATCATCGTCACAACGCACAGTGGTCCCAAATCCCAAATAGCTGGCCAAAATCCAAAAAATGAAATTCATATTAATGAAATTTCAACTTCTAGAACAGCTAAAGTGATTCATTATAGCATATGTAACGATCATTTTTTAGAATCTGATGGTCACCATTGGTTACCAATATCAATTCTAAACAGAGCATCTGGCGTGTCAGGTTTGTAGTACGAGACGCGCGGGGAAAAGAGCTCTGTTCAAAAGCGCATGAGTTTTTTAATGATTGACCTAGTTTCAATTTGAAGCATTTATTATTTTTCTAGAGATTAGTACTACGGCTTTAATTGATAAAAGTTGAAACAATTTTTTTAACTTAATTTTAACTTTAAAAAAAAATTAATTAGCATGAATAGTGAATTGATGACGAAATATTATGCCTTTTCGACAGATTGTAGGTGAAAATAAGTTATTGATCATATCAATGAAAAGGATAGTATACCTCAGCAACAAATGGGCGAAGTTATCTCTATAATTGTACCTAAGAGGAACCAAATTATATAGATACAGTTGTAAAGCAATAAGTTAACGAATACAATTTTTAATTCGGCTTTTCATTCATAAAAGCTTGGATCTAATGGACAAAATCTAAACGGCACCCTCGTCTAATTCCAATGCATGAATACTGGGAAGCTGCTGTGTTAATAATCGTATGTGACAAGAGGACGGATGGTATTATTTTACCATTTGTTATGAACGTGAAAGTGCTTCCTCCGGCATCCTGGTAAATACTACGGACGCACATTCGCGTCTTTCAGGTTGAATGTGTTAATTGGTTATAAACATAGTTTGAAGGCACTTGTAGAATCAGAAATTATGATGGAAAATTAAAATATTCTCAGAAGGGAAATAAACTGACCATTTCCGTCAGCCTTTGTCGCCTTCTATTTCAGATAAAACGCGAACCACAAATATGGGAAAGATGTGTAAAGACTGCACCGCAAATCGACTTAATTCATCTGACGCTATCACTATATACCTATCACTTGTCTTATAGGCAAAGACTAAATGCATCCGATGCATAACCTTTGGATTAGGTATTAAAACCTAGCGATAAAACATAGCAGTCGTGGAGAAGTTCTAGAAAGAATCGCGCTAAAGTCTTTCAAAAAACTAAAATTATACTACGTGATTTCTGGGCGTCTAAATTCTACATGAGCAAGGGAAAAGAATGCATTCAGCCACTCTTGGTGGGATGGAGAAGGTGAGGAGGAAAGGGATATGGGTAGAAGTGTTTATGCATGGCATTGCAGAAGCATGGATCGGTGCTTGGCCCATGGGTGACCTTCGAGCACTGGTTTCTGCGGTTAGTTTAATAAAAAGGGCAAGAGAGTGAAAGTTTCCCCGGACTCGAACCGGAGTTAATAACCATACTTGCTGGGCGTTGAAGGAACAGGGGGAGATAGCTCAGGGGTAATACATGCGACAGGCTTCTCTCGCAAAAATCCCAGAATGCTCACCTCGCAACCCTTAGAGATGTTTACCACCACGGCCTTATGATGGCTGACCGTTGCACGCATTCATTTATTTCTGGCTGCCACCGCAAAGCTATTTCTTTATTTGTCTCCTAGGTTGAATTGTGTGACTTCTACTTGTTTCTAAAAACCGTGCTTAAATTCTTACTGTAAGTAAATAAGTGACCTTTGCCATAAAATTATCAGGATTAGTCAATTAACGCCAGTTGCTTCATATGATTTTAAAATAGTAACTGTTCTTTTTTTGAAAACCAATTGGGAGCCGAATGTCACTGCTATATAATTATAAAAATGTGAGTTGAGTTTTCCATTTTTGACGTGCATGATAGCTCCTCCTTCGTTTTTCGTCGATTTTAATCGCAATAATTGAGCTTTCAATTTAAACTCATTAAAGTTCAAGCTTTTGAATGAGGAATACGAGTCATGTTGCAGTGAAGCCTTGTTGACTCTAGACCGTTAGACAGCAATTCCTGCCAAGTTTGGCTGGAAGATACCAAAAAAAACTTCACCAGCTCATAGCCGTCTTTTTTGCGCAAAACTGGGTTTTGAGGCTCACGTAAAGAATTTAAAATGGGAATTTTCAGCGATGCTTTGGTAGGGTTTTTTGCTGAGGAAACTAATCACCTAGTAGAAGGTCAAAATACTGTAGTAGTTAGTGTTAGCTGATTTCAAAAGTAAAATACTGGGAGAACACTTGAACGACAACCCCAAGGTATTTTGGTCGTATGTTGGGGACACTCAAGGAAATAAATCAACAGTACACACGCTTAAGAATATCAAAGGGGAAAAGCTAACCAGCAGTCTACAAAAAGCCAATTCGTTAAACTCATTCATCAAAAGCATTATCAATACTTGTACACCACATCTTTTCGATCCACAGCCTGTTCGTTCCCAAACATTTATGCCTGAAATTATTATAAATTGTCGCGGCATAGAACATCAGCTAAAAAATATCAACCCCAACAAGTCCCCCGGTCCAGATCAAATACCTGCTCGCGTATATAAAACATTGGCATCAGACATAGCGCCTTACTTAGAATTAATATTTACCAAATCTTTAGTAGATCACGTAGTGCCCAAGGACTGGAGAGTAGATAGATTGGAAAACATGCAGTCATAAGTTAGGAGGTAGGGACAAAGAAATCTGCGAGTCATTGCTTAACCTGTTCGCATCACACGCACTACATCAAATAGTAAATTTGCCTAATAGGGGGGAGAATGTTCTCGATTTAGTTGCCACAAACATCCCTGAAAAAGTTATTAAAGTTAAAAATGTCGATGGAATAAGCGACCACAAGGTAGTATACGTAAAATTTTCCCTCAATACTGAAAAAATTTTAAATTAAAAAGAAAGATTTACCTTTTTAGTAAAGCAGATTTTAACGGATTTAGGCGTGACTTAAAGACATCTTTTGAAAAATTCGTGAACATTAGCAAAAATAGTGATACAGACAATACATGGAAAGAGTTCCTCCAAATTACACGATCACTTGTCAACAGATATATACCTCATAAGTATAAGAGCGAGAATAGGGAACCAAGGTGGTACAACGAGGAGGTTAGAAAATGTTTAAAACGCCAACGAGTAAGCCACGCGAAACTAAGAAAGATGAAGAAAAATGTAGCTAATAGCGACCTAAAAAATACTATCGAGCATTATAAAATTTGTAAAGCAGCCGCAAAAACAGCCCTTAGAAAATCGTTTAGCAAATTCAAGAGAAAAGTACTTGGAGAACAACTAGAGGGAAATCCGAAAGCATTTTGGTCATATGTTAGGGAAGTACAGGGAACTAAAAAGTCAACGGTCAATTCCTTGAAAAACGATAGAGGCGAAATAGTAACTTCCAGTTTAGATAAGGCAAATTTTTTAAATTACTTTTTTCAGAGTGTTTTTAATCAATATATGCATTGTTTCCGCGAAACCATACCAGACCGATTTCAACAACCAATGCCCCCAATCGATATATCTTGTAGCGGAATCGTATCCTTACTAAGTAGCATTAGGCCGAACAAGTCCTCAGGTCCTGATGAAATTCCAGCTCGTGTGTATTAAGAATTAGCTCTCGAAATGGCTCCGTATCTTAAAGTAATATTTAACAAATCCCTCGAAGAACACGCGGTTCCCAAAGACTGGAAGATAGCAAACGTGACCCAAATTTATAAAAGCGGAGATAGGGAACAGCCATGTAATTATAGACCAATATCATTAACGTCACTATCATGTAAAATTATAGAGCATATAATAGTTACATCAATAATGGGACACCTCGACAGCCAGCATTTATTAATAACAAACCAGCATGGGTTCAGAAAAGGACGATCTTGCGAAACTCAATAAGGTCTTTTTGGTCATGATATTTTAGTTTCCGGAGAAGGTAACGTACAGGTAGATGCAGCGTTTCTTGACTTTAGAAAAGCTTTTGACAAGGTTCCCCACTGTAAGTTACTCGCGAAGTTAGCATCATACGGAATAGACAGTAATATAGTAGGCTGGATAGGAGACTTCTTACATAAACGCGTTCAAAGGGTGGTATTAGATGGTGTCAGCTCAGGCGAAGTAAAAGTACATCGGGTGTTCCCCAGGGAAGCGTGATAGGCCCAATTTTATTTCTTCTGTACGTAAACGACTTGAATAAAGTAGTAAAAAATAGCAAGCTCCGTCTTTTTGCCGATGATGCAATAGTGTGTAAGGAAATAGAAATGAAGAGGACAGACAGTGTTTAGCTAAGGATTTAGATGCGATTGATGATTGGTGTGATAGATGGCAGCTAGAATTAAATTTGAAGAAATGCGCGATTATGAATTTTTGGAAAAAGAATGGCCTTCCCCGGGATAATTATAGCATCAAAGAAAACAAAATATGTAACGTAGAATCAATTAAATACTTAGGCGTCACCATCAGTGAAGACATGTCATGGGGGAAACACATCAGGAAAATAACTAGTGTAGCAAACCGTAGATTAGGATTCGTAAAAAGGGTTCTAGGCAAATGCGATGAGAGAGTCCGAGAAAGAAGCTATTTTACACTTGTCAGGCCTCATTTAGAATATGCCGCTAGTATATGGGATCCCTACGAGGAAGGTATGATAAAAGAATTAGAGCGCGTGCATAGGAGATCTGCTAGGTTTGTTAAATGTCGTTATGATAATTGTATAAGTGTTACGAGTTACGAGTTACGAGAAGAACTAGTATGGGAATTACTATCAGAACGCAGGTTAAAATTTAGGTTAAACCTTTTAAGTAAATTCGAAACCGATTTGTTCACAGATGACGTTAGATATATATTAAGAACCCCTCCGTATTATGCTAGGTTTGACCATATTAACAAAATTAGAGAGATAGATTGTCGTACCGATAGATTTAAAATGTCATTTTTCCCGCGTACCGTAAGAGAGAACAATAGGCAACGTAGCAAAAGGGATAGGTAGGTGAAACATAGTTAGAATAGTCTGTAGTGCATGATGCATGTAATAACTACCAATAATCCCTTCCTTATTATGTAGATTTTAACCTGTACTATACCGTAGTAACTAATATTCTATTGTAATAACTACTGTAATTACTTGCAATAACTAATGATCTACTGTAGTAACTAATAAACTATGACCCTATTTTCTAGCATGTCTACATTATATATCCTACTAACATGGAAATAGTGCATGTTTGGTGATCTTCACCCCCTGCCACACACCCTCGTGGTGGCTCACAGGGTATTACGTAGATGTAGATGTATTTAACATCCTAGTTCTTCTATTAAACTCGTAACACTTATACAATTATCATAACGGCCTTCAACAAGTATAGCGGATCTCCTTTGCACACGCTCCAATTCTTTTAGCGTACCTTCCTCGTACGGATCTCATATACTAGCGGCATGTTCTAAATGAGGCCTAAAAAGTATAAAATAGCTTCTTTTCTCGAACTCTCTCAACGTATTTGCCTAGAACCCTTTTTACGAATCCTAATCTACGGTTTGCTACACTAGTTATTTCCCTGATGTGTTTCCCCCATGACATGCCTTCAGTGATGGCGACGCCCAAGAATTTAACAGATTTCAATCGTTAGGCCTCATCTGGAATATGCTGTTAGTGTATGGGATTCATACGAAACGGGGTTGATATCAGAGTTAGATCGCGTACAGCGAAAAGGAGCTAGGTTTGTGAAACGATGCTACGTTAAGTTGGCTAGTGTGTCTAGACTGTTAGAAAAATTAGGATGGGAATCGCTATCACAGCGTAGATTAAATTATATGCTTAACCTCCAAACTAAATTTTAGGAAAATCATTTCTCTGATGACGTAAAAAACATAGTATTAACCACCTCGTACTGGGGCTGATTAGATCGCGCCAATAAAATTAGAGAGAAAGACGGTAGAACTGATAGGTATAAAATGTCATTTTTTCCGCGTACCATTCGGGATCATAACAGCTGCGATCATCGTCATGAATAGCGCAAATAGTGACATTAGCTAGACTGTAGATCTTTCTCTTTATATTTTCTGCGTTCTTATTTATGCATGGATGTAAATATTGATTCTTATTTATGTATGATATATTGAATCTGTAGTAGTAGTCCTTGTATCCCTTGCATGTTGAAACGATTGACGATAGAATATTTCTTGGTTAGTAGATTTTAATGGGCGCGTTGCATGTGTGGTCCGCTGGTTTCAAGGTAGTAGAGAGATATATAGTATGAGGACATGCATATTATTCGTTTAAACGCTTAGCATGCTAGAAGGGATACTTATTACGGGAAAAATGGCAAAAGACTCCTTTGAAAACATATTCTCGGTACCAAATTGGTTAACACTACGATTCTCATCACTCACTGATGTCAATAAGGTCAATTGTAAAAGCTATACCCATTTACAATCACTGAAAACATACTCGCGCTACCAATGGAAATGGAAATGGAAATTTTGAAAGTCAAATCATACCCGAAACTCATTCGAACTTCCCGCAGCCAGTCACCTACCGCTACGATGTTGCCATTTTTCCGGCAGAGGATCACCACGTTTTTAGCTATGTTCGCAAAATTGTTCATTTTCCTCGTAGGACGACGATTAAAAGATGTACTTACTCGTACAATTATCGGGAGTACGATGAAAACATTAATTTGTTGTTATATGACGTAGTTTTAAAAGTTTAAATAATAGTGAGCATGGTTAATTTTGGGGAGGGAGACCCCCGCTGCGTGGGTCGAGGAGAGAGGCCGGCGATGGGTCTCCGCGTCCGAGGAAGGGTTAGGGATTAGGACCGTCCGCGAGGTTGGCCCCACCCAACTTGAGACTACCTGAGATGTGGCCCCAGATATTCGGTTTTAACCGATGGCAGATTAGCGGGGGTTTGCCTTAGTTATAAATAAATTCGTAGGCCCACGTGGCGACGGGGTAAAGTTGGGGAAAAGCGCATGCCAATCGGAGGGTCGCGGGTTCGAGTCCCGCCTGAGTGGTTTCTCACCACTCAGGACATGGCAGTTGGTGTTTCGTCAGTTGTTAATGTTAATCACCCGATGTAAAAGGTCTTTTATGTGCTGTTTTCGGGATTGTGAAAATAAATAAATACATGAAATAAAAAAGATATATGGGTGAGGGCTATTTTATATCCTGCACGTGAACAATAGGATACTAACAGTAAAATATCAAGGCAAAGGGGACATAGCACCAATTAAAGTATATTCGCCAACTTCTAACCACATGGAGGAAAACTGATGGCGCAATCAATCGACTTGAGGAAATAATGGGAATATAGCCGGAAATTAACGTTTGATCATAATGAACAGCTCAACCACTCTGTCTATATCCCCTCTCTTTTATTTTATCTTCCCGTGGAATCCCTGAAATTGTTTTCGTTCCTCAATTCGTTTAGATTTCTTACTTAGAAATCAATTTATCTGTAATACGTAAAATTAGTCCACAAGAGCTTGTAGAAAAAGGGCATAAAATGACTTTTTTCGTATTCTAATCGAGTATGCTTGCCTGTATCTCAGGGGCGAAATTTTTTTAGCGAATTCCATCGACGCAGCACTCTTTTGCGGTGTTTTCCAATCACTTTCGCGCGGAAAACCAGTAAATGATAACATACTAGCGCACATTCAATTCGACGTTGGAATGGATTAACAAAATAGCGGAACAATCTGAAAGGTTGACGGCGTGATTTGAGAGTTAAAATACTTCTACTTCCGCTGACGATAAAATTAAAAATGCGTCGACGGAATAGTAAATCACAAAATTTAAAATTCTTAAATTTGTAACCTCCTGTATTGTTCCTTGATTGTACGCATACATTCAAGAAGCTATAAATAAAGTGAGAGAGACACTGGAGGTGAAGGTCAAAGTAAATGGAAGAAAAATTGACATGATAAGAAATTCTGATGACATTGCTGTAATCACAGACACAGGGGAAGACATGGAAAACATTGTCAATGAAATGGACCGAATTCTCAGGGGGAAATACAATATGAAAATAAATAGCAAGAAAACCAAAGTTATGACATGTAGAACAGATCAAGCCTAGGAACAGAGAATAAATATCCGGACAAGAACAAGACAACTGGAAGAGATTCGAGAATCCACCTATTTAGGAAGCAAAATCACAAAAGATGGTAAATATAAAAGCGAAATAATTAGTAGGATTCAACAAGCCAAGATCGCCCTTAACTCAAAGAAAAATATCCTTACCCGTAGAAACATTGATCTAAATACAAGGAAGAGATTCATGAAAGCATATGTGTGGATTGTTGTTTTATTTGGATGCGAGACATAGACTGTTGGAAGACAAGAGAAAAGACGACTGGAAGCATTTGAATCCAGGTGCTACCGTAGGATGCTGAAAGTCAGCTGGGTAGAAAGAATAACTAATGAAGAAGTGTTTAAAAGAGCAAAAGAGAGAAGTATATTATGGATTAGCATTCAAAATAGACGAGACAAATTAATAGGGCATACGTCGTATCATATGATTAGAACAATAATAGAAGGAATGATTGAAGGAAGACACCGTCAAGGAAGACCAAGACTGTCTTTCAAAGAGCAATTCATGAGCGATGTAGGTTGCACACCTATGAAGAGAGAAAAAGGAAAGCAGAACGAAGATGGGTGTGGCGAGCTTCTGCAGACCAACCTCATGGTTGACAACTTTAGAATAGAAACTTTCTACCTATTGCATTTCCTCTCAATTCAAAACCCAAAGACTGAACTGAAGTGTATCATACAAGTCAAGACAGACCCAAAGGGAAGGAACAGAGCAAAGGAAGAAGAGTCATTCCATTCTAAATGGAGAAATTTTTTCACAAACTTGTTGCCACACCATCTCATATTTCAACAAAATTCGGTTCGAGGGTAGAAACAAACTTTGTGACCCCAAACCTAATTCACAGAATAAATTTCGCCCACGAGATATAGGCAAATATACTCCAGAAGGAAGTAATTTTACGCCCTTTTTCTAGAAGCTCCAGTAGACTCATTTAACTTAGTAACCTAAATAAAACTTTGTATACTCCACTATAGGTTTAATAACACGACCCGAGTTTCGACACTTCGGGTCATCTTCAGGTTTCTTCAGCTCATCATCATCTTCATTAACTTACTCTTACTCCAGGGGCTACTCAAATCCAAGCCGATTTTTGGCCTCACCTACAAGTTGCCTCCAGACGTTTTTGTTTTTCGCCATCTCAATGTCACCACCCAGTTTTCTCACATCATTGGCTACTTGGACATCCCATCTTATTCTTGGCCTTCCTAGTAGGCGTCTTCCTTCTGGGTGTCCCCTCCACACTCTTCGTATGACTGTATCCTCTTCTCTTCTTCTGACATGACCAAGCCATCTTATCCTTCTGCTTCTAACCACGGCCACAATATCAGGTCTTCTGTGTAAATCTCTGAGTTCTCCGTTTTTCTTTATTCTCCATGTTCCTGCTTCAAGAGTTGGTCCATATATTCTTCTTAATATCTTGTTTTCAAAAGTTAACAACTTTTTCAGTGTGTACTTTGTCAGTGTCCACACTTCTGACCCATACAAAAGAACAGGTTGGATAAGCGCTAGGTATATCATAATTGTTGTATTTCTTGGCAGAAGCCTGCTCTTCAACAGTCTTTACAAACTCCAGTAACACCTATTGGCTACATAATCTTACTTGTATTTCCCGGTCCATCTTATTTTGACTGGTGATAATAACTCCCAGATACTTGAATTCTTCAGTTACTGCAACTTTGTGACCCCTGACTTCCAGCGTTGAGTTGCTTGGCTCTGCCTCTCTTGCTATTTTCATATATTTAGTTGTTTCTTCGTTTACCTGTAAACCAACTTTGCCTGCTTCTTCTAAGAAGACTGCAGCTAGTGCTTTTAGGTCTGTTTTATTATCAGCTATTAGGGCTACATCGTCTGCAAATACTAGTCTATTGATTCGTCCTTCAATGTTTGCACCTCTTGGAAGGGCTTTTGTTGTCTTCAAAGCTTTTTCAAGGGCGAAGTTGAAAAAAAGTGGAGACAATCCATCTCCTTGTCTTACCCCTGTGCTGATGTCAAAGGTATCTGTATATTCCCATTTAATTCTCACTTTACCTCTCGAACCTTCCATGCACATTTTAGTTAGTCTTACAAACTTTACCGGGATGTAACTCTGTTTAAGTATCAGCCAAAGTTTTGATCTTATAACGCTATCATATGCCTTCTAAAATCATTAAATAGCACTTTGAAGAGATCTTTGTTATACTCCCAATATTTTGAGACCAGCTCTTTCAAAACAAATATTTGGTCCGAGGTTCATTTCTGTTTCATAAACCCTGCTTGATGTTCCCCAATTATTTCATTTCCGGACACTTTTAATCTATTTAATATAATTTTGGAAAGTATTTTATACGTACAGTTAAGAAGAGATATCCCTCTGTAATTTGAGCAGTCTAGTTTACCCCCTTTTTTGTAGAGCGGTACAATCACTGCCTCCTTCCACTCCTTGGGCATTTCTTCCAGTTTCCAGATTCTCACTATCATCTTGTAGAGAAACTGTATCAGTGGTATACTTCCATTTTTTATTAATTCAATAGATATTCCATCCTCTCCAGGGGCTTTTCCATTCTTTATTGTCTTTATCACATTCTCAATTTCTTCCAGAGTTGGTTCTAGAACCACATCTTGATTCTCACTATGTACGACCTCTTCTTGTTCGTTTTCCACACTGGTGTCATCCGAGTCAAGAAGAACTTTGAAGTAGCATTTCCATGTCTGTAGGACTGTCGCTACATCCCCCACAGCATTTCCATCTTGTCCTTCACCTCCATTACTTTAGGAGAGTATCCTTTCTGGAAAGTTCTCACGGTCCTATGGAAATCCTTGGTGTTACTCAGCGCTAAATCCTGTTCTGCTTTTGTAAGTATATTGTTTATGTACTTTCTTTTCTCAGTTCTTAAAGTTTTATTTACTTCTGAGTTAATTTCTTTGTATGCTTCTCTTGCTTCTGCATTTTGGCATTGAAGGACTTTAGATTTAGCATCTTTCCTTTTAGAAACTAGTTCCTGACAAGCCTAGTTGAACCAACGTTTCTTAGATATATGTTTTTACGTGAAAACTTCTCCAGATGTTTCTTTTATTGACAATTTGAAAGTTTGTCGAAGTTTCTCTACCTGAGTTTCTTTATTTTCCTCTTCCAATTTTTCTGCTTCTAACGCTGCAAACCTATTGGCTATTTTCATTTGGAATTCCGCTCTTTTGCTCTCATCAAAATAAATTTTCCCAGTTACCTAATTTATACCTCTTTTTTCAATCTTTATTCTTTGTCTTATGACTGTTGGTACCAAAAAGTGGTCAGTGGCACATTCTGCTTCCCGCTGACTTTTTACATCTACTAAAGTTTTAACGTGCCTCTTATCAACTAATACATGGTCTATTTGGTTCCTGGTGGTTCCGTTTGGAGATGTCCAAGTTTCTTTATGTATGGATTTGTGCGGGAAATTAGTACTTGCAATAAAAAGATTCATTGGGGTGGATTCATATTTCTTATCCTCACTAATATATCAAAATGTAATGGTGCCTGTCTGCCCCTCCATCACGTAAAAACTACAGGACTGATTGAGCTTAAATTTGGCATGTAGATAGAAAAATATAACTGGTTGTACTTAGGCCATATTCAAAAGTTCTCGGGGCCACCGAACGCCCCCCCCCCCCCGTGGTGGTCCACGCTAAGCATTGGATTCGGTGGTGATTTTATTTTTTGCTTTTTAAAAGTACTTTCACTCAAGATAGAGGGCTGGGAATTTTTATCGGATGGCTGAATAAACGAAGTTTCCAATTCTTTCAATTGATTTTCTTTTACGCTCCGTCACTGTCTGAAGATCATCTTTATAGCTGAAAAATCTCACATTTTTCCCTGAAATCAACATTAGCATATTTCCTTGACAAACGGAGATTTGATTTTCAAAGGGTATTCACGCCTCTAGCATTTAAATATCACGTTTTCCAGCAGGCCCACAATAGCACGTAGAAAGAAAATCTGTATAAGGGGGCCCAGAGTCCCAAGGCCCCCATGATGAATTGCTTCTGGGGGTAATCGATACATTCAATATATATTTACAAAAAGTATATTCTTCCATCTCTATTCTCAAAGTAGCTCACATAGGGGCCCTGCATGTATGTGAGAGAACACTTACGCAGTCAACGATACACATAAAGGATATACTAGACTACACACGCAATAAAATGTGCAAAAATACTTACATTAAGCGAATATTAATGGTTATAAATCTCCTGGAAAACGGTCAGTGTGTCCACTACAACGAACACAACGTTACGAACTCCTCAAATGACCACGCTGACAGTATTCTTCAGGCTTTGTGGTTTTGTTGTGAAATAAGTCCAATGTTTTTCACACCCGTTGAATTTCAACGGGTACCTTCCGCTAGTTACAGCTATATACATTTCAAAATAAGAAATCGAGACGAATTCAGGAAAGAAAACAATTTCAGGATTTCCACGAGAAGATAAAAAAGTAGAAAGGGGATATGGACAGGGGAAATAAATGAGCTACAGAGACGGAAAGAATTATTGAAAGAGAATATTGGAAAGTAAGGAGTATTGAATATTGGAAAGAGAGTAATACTTGAGAGAGGGATACTTTCCTTTTGAAACACTGTCTCTTTATTCCATCTCTCTCTCCTCACGTCACATACATCCTAGAATACCATTTTACAAAGCAAACAATGCCATATGCTGACTAAATATCGTTACCCGAATGTCTGATTCGAATCATCAATCCAAGCAACATAAATCTGTCAATAAATCCCAAACTAAAGCCTTCTTACTCAGCTTTTCAAGCCCAGTGTATACGAGATATCAGTCCATCGATTTAACGACTGACATTAACACCATGTGTCCATACCAGGTGTGAGAAAGAATACATTGATATTCATAACGAAATTAATTGTATCACACTTAAAGACGTGTAATCGAACCATTGAGGAAGGAAATGAGCACCAATTGCGCAAATTCGACTATTTTTAAAATTATTATTACGACCAAGATTTCATCATCTCTTATAATCCTTGAGTAGGTATATAGGCAATTTATTTAAATTCTTCACCTGAGGATGAAAAAAAGATTTTGAAAATTGGGCTGTTAGTTCGGTAAAAATTTAGTGGAATCTACACATTTATGCCCATTTCCCTCAGTGAAAATTCATCACGTATTTACTTAATGTCATAATATTCCCTTAATATTCTTCTCGACAGTATTGCATTTTTTCTTGCTGTTAATGTCAACTTAAAACCCAAAAATTATAAGGACTAAGTATTTCCAAGCAATGCTAGTCAAACGTGCGAGGAACGAGAAGCAAGCAACGAAGCAGATCGATTATGAGTTGCTCAATCACGTGCATCAGAATCGTCTCAGTGAGACATAATTTTTGTTAAATGGTACGTAATTTATTTGTACGTGGAATAATATTTGGTGGAGTGATCTATTTATTTGCTTTTTTATAAATTCTTGAATTCGGTTTTCGTATACTCTTCGCTTTATCCTAAAATTGGATTTAGAAGTTCGAATACCTTAAATTTTTGCACTACTTCAACAATAGAATATTTTATTTACTTGAAAACCGCAGCATAGACATGGAATGGAAACTCAAACCATCATTTGTGCGTTAAAATTCAAGGCACAAAATCAATCGCTTCAAGTGTGGAAAAAGAATCTGGAAAATCTATGCTTTTCACATGGTCAATTATATTTTGCATGCTCACGAGTGGGACAGCCGAAAAATTTGTTTTGGCAGAAGGCGATAAGACCAAAAATATTGTACATCGCAAACCACTTGAATAACTTTTTTCAAATTAAAGTTACTACACAAATAATCGTTGTTTTTCATTTATTTTGGACTTGCAAATGTGTCTGCTTTTTATAAGTGTGCCACGTTATAAAGAAAAGAGGTATTGAAACGCATGCCGGGCACAGCTAGTCACACATAAATATGTAAAAAATCACCAGGCAAGTAGGCCATATTAAATTTTATGCGCGCAGTAAGCTACTGCCGACCGCTGCGAAACCCATGTAGCTACAGCAGCGGCAGCACTGCTTTATGTTCCGTTTCACATAAGTACTTTTAAGGAAGTGAATTTCGGAACGCAGTCATAAAATACCAATGCCAGCCGTGCTGTTATGGCGGCGTTGAGCAGTGCAATGGAGCCAGGAGTGTAATTCATATAAATGCCAGAAAAATACCACAGCGCGAAAAATCATTGCCATGGAAATACCGGAGAGACGTTAATCCACGTAAGAAAAGGCTTAGAGTCGAGGTTGTCTAAAGGTAAAATCTGGAAATACCCCCACAATGATTGGATTTAATCAATAGTTCAAAATTGCGTCATTTACTTATTCTAACGCACCAACTTATCAAATTTTCGTTATCGTCTATTCAGTGAATAATCCTGTCAAATATGATACATGCTAAGATAAGAATGACGGATTGCTGATAAATGTTGAAAAAGTCGGATCATTACTTGACCATCTGAACAATTTTGAAACTTGACGGTACTTGGAAAAAACAGAGGTGCAACAACATTCATGGTGAGGCGCCTGAAACCCCACAAGACCGATAGTCTAAAAACGGGAGTAACCCGAGGTGGATATTTTTGTTTTCACCACAGTAAATGTAGAGTAGTTCTGTTCTAAGAGAACATTCCTTTCATAGATTTCCGACACCAAAGACAGGGGAAATGGCAAGCCCATGATCCATCAATTTTTGATGGGATGATCTTATGCGGCTAAATTTTTTCATTCCTCTAAAGCGGACGCGGTAGTTTCAAATACCGATTTTTTTTTTAACTTCTCGCGGAAAGTATTCTGGACGGGAGTGAATTACACGAGGTGGGAAAAGATGAGAAGAATTGCATCAGCCATGGATGTACTTAAGAATGGAAGGAAATAGACGAGGAAGAGGAATTCTAGGAAGATGAAAATCAAAGGCCAAATACAACTCAACAGTCGAGCGTAAACTTGAATGGCTCAAAAATAGTTTTATGAGTCGAAGACCAAAGTAGTAGGTTTTTTAATAGGGAGAGCGGTAAGAACAAATTTACTCCAAAACATTTCATGTCAAACACCTAATCATATTGCAACGTTTTCACGCACTTCTCAAAATGAGTTCATTACAGATGAATTCGACATTATAAATAAAAAATGCAGATTTTAGCCTAGGCGACAAGCACGTAAAACATTCGTTATTGTAAGCATCAGATTTGAGGATACTAACATAGATCTATAATATAAGTGGTCATTAAATATTGTAGAGTTTCCACCATTAATAAGAGATTTAAAATGTTTTACAGAACATAACTATATCCACTGTTTATCTTTCTGCCCCATTAAGTATTATCAAAAAAAGGATACTTCGTTAAATTTCCCCAGTCAGTTTATTTCACCAACCTAGGTTCAAGCAAGTATTGTCATTATCAAGGACCTGATATGTCGGTCAACTTCTGCCCAATGTACTCAGGAAATTACTTGCACCTAGAATTAGCATATTTCGACCCTTCTAAAATAGGGACGCATCTAGTTTTGAAGAGTAGAAAAACTGACACGTTTTTGATTAAGGTTAAGCTAATGGAAACAAATATTTCATTCTTTGATAGGAACATTTAAAAAAATAAGTCGATGCTAGAAGCTTGGGAAGCGCGTATTTCAACCAAGCTATTACGTATAACACAGTAAAACCAAGTACGAGTTTAAATACCGTAACTACTGGGGTAGTTGAACCCCTTTTCGCCCATGTCACGAATTCTCAGGGGGGCCCCAGGAAAAGCTGATGAATGTCTTATATCAGTTCAGCGTCTTGTACAGTAAGAGAAGCATCTACTCCGGTGAGATCCTCGAGAAGCATAGGCAACTAATTCTTTCTTTGCCAGAGCATCGTTAACAGTAATACAAAGAAAATCTTCCTAATAAATAAAAATCAGTAAAAATCAAGAATCCAAGTACAAAAGCGTCTTATCTGGCTCCCAAAGCATTGACACAGGCCAGAGTAGCACACGCATTGCACACGCCACTATGATATCTCACATATAGCGCGATTAACATCACTTTATCCTTCAAGGTAATCAACCGATAAGAGCTGAGAGTTATTTACCAAAAAAAGCTACTATGGATCATTTTTAATCTTTGGAAGCAGGTGCTTGGAAGAACAGGCTCTTAGGTGTTTTGCAATACTTTCCCCAGCACAGCGATTCTTGACTTAGTACGCTATCCATGAACACCCACTTGGTAAAAAAGTGGAATGATGGCGGAAGTCCAATAAACTGAGGACCTGAAAACCCTTGGACCTAATTTTAGTCAAAGGGTCAGTCTTCCGGTTTTAAGGGGCAATTTTGTATCTTGAGCACAGGAAAGCATCGCTAGTTAGAATACAATGCCCCGAAGGTAGCCAATTTAGCATGCAAAATTTAATATGGACTCCGAGTAGAATAGTAACAAGCCAAAAGAGTTCAATGAGTTTACGGCGAATGATTGTTTGGAATGTACTGGTAGAGTCGTGAGGTTAAATTACTTTCGTCAATATACTCCCGTAAAAAAATTTATCATTCACTACATTTACCAATCGAACTAAGATCGATTTGGCCGGTCGGTTTAGCTCGGTATGGTAAACGCAACGGGCTAGTGGGACCGATATGAGAAGCGGGCTAACTCGGCCCGCTTTCTCTGCCACTCTGAGATTTCAAATCGATATGAACCGATTCAAATCGACATTTTCATTAAATTTCGCATTGGTAATCCATCCATCCAGCATTGGCATCAAGCCAGCAGATCAAATCCAGCATTGGCATCCAGGCGATTCGAATCAGCTGTCTCAGAATGTTCAGATCGGTCAGAATTAATATCGATCTGGGTTCGATTGGTAAACGTAGTGATTGACTCCGAAATTATTTGAAAATTAATACCTTGGTAACCACTGGTTCATGACATCATGCTTTAACACTCTAATATAACACAGTATTATAAACTACTTTTACCAATCGATGTCAGATAGATCTGAACTCGGATTGATCTGAAAAGTCCAAGCGAGCCGACTCAGATCGCCTGGTTTACCCACACGGACTGATAATATCGATATTGAACAATCGACTCAATCAGTTGAAGCACGATTGACCCTGTATGTGAACAAGTACAGAGTTGGAAATCAGTCTATCTTGAAATCAGTACACAGTAGGAAATCAGACTATTAGTCACATTCCGAGTGAACAAAATTGTCCAATTGGAGGTAGAATTGCGATGTGCGACGATGGCATCAATGTCAAATCACTCGCCATTGCTGCACTATTCCTAAATTGTTATAACTGGCTACAACTGCGCCACGAACTAAGATGTAATATGATAACCATGAACTGTTGAAATAGCAAAACTTTGCGATAAATTAATAAGGAAAATTACATATTTCATTTCATACGAAGTGTACGAAGAAGTACTGAGTCGTAACATAATACACTTCATCATATCACTCATGTACTGGTTCATACATTCTCCTCATACGAGATTATACTTCTATTTAGGTGGCTCTGGGCTCAGGGTTACCTATTACAGATTTTCTGAAACTTTGAATGTAAAATCTTGTGAGTTTTATAAATTGATATGAAAATAAAATAGTGTTACCCGGCTATTTTTACAGTAATCCAGCCTTAAAAGTGGAGATTTCAACATGGACTATTATGGAGATTGCTCAAAATACAGCAGGAAAACGTCAATTTTAACTAAAAAGCATATGCAAGCTTTTAATTAAAACTGTTTTCAAGAAGAAAAAAGTCCAAGGAAGTTGAACAAAATAAAATGTAGGCATTTTACTACACCTTTCTTATAGTTATTAGCGAATTACTGCCGTAATTGAAGGCAAAATGCGGAAGTTCCATGCATAGGGCGCACCATTCCGCTCTTGAGGCTGGAAAAATTCGGTCATTAAAAATGTATTCGTCCAATAATCTGCATATTTTTTACCTTAACCCATTTCCGCCCACCGCAGCCATATGGCTACACTCTGACGCGCCGAGTGTATGACGCTCTGTCGGGGGAACCGCGAACTATACCCATGAAACCTATTCTCTTTCTTCCCCTACCACGCTTGCCCAACATCCTTCCCTCTCTCACACTCTTCAGCAACCCATCGCCCTTTATTACATCTTTCAGCCATCTACCCTGCCTATCCCGGATTTCATTCAAAAGTTTCTTTTCCTCGCCCACCATCTCAAGCACTTCCTCGTTAGTCTTCCTTTCCGTCCACCTAACCTTCTCCATCCTTCTCCACACCCACATCTCAAATGCCTGCAGCCTATTCTCGTCCTCCATCCTCAGGGTCCACGTTTCTGCCCCACACAACGCTCCACATCACACTCTTCATCAGCCTCTTCTTCACATCCTTACCCACTGTCCCCGTCATCAACTCTCTTCTATTACTAAACGCCTCCGAGCTAGCGCTATTCTCTTCCGTATGTCTTTGCTACTCTGCCCGTTTTCCTCCAGCGTGCTACCTAAGTAATTAAACTGTCCTACTTGCTCTAGTTTGTATCCTCCAACTTTAATCACAAGCTTCGCTTTCTTTGTCCTATACAATCTCATTACTTTTGTTTTCTTATGATTTATCTTCATTCCGAATATCCCGCACTGCATTTCTAAACCATCTACCAAATCTTGTAGTCTCTTCGAAGATCCACTAACCAATGCCTGATCGTCAGCCAATTTAGCCGATTTTATAAGATGCCCTCCCACTTTGACTCCAACCTCAAGTTCTTCCCATCCCTGTCTTACCATTTCCTCAGCAAAAATGTTGAAAAGCAAAGTCGACAACGGACACCCTTGCCTTAAACCGCGATCTAGAGTTGCCCACCCTGATTCACCATTAGCCACCCTCACCTGCGCCCTTTGCGTCATATATAAGCTTCGAATTAGTCTCCTGTCTCGCCAATCTCCCTCATCCTCTATACCTAAAGTAACTGGTCCACCGTCACTGCCATATAGCTCCTCCACGTATTCTCGCCATCTTTCTAGAATATCTTCCTGCTCGGTCAACATTCTACCTCTCTTGTCCTCAATCTTTGGTACCGTTTGCCCTCGCTTACCTCCCCATAGCAATTTTACCCTAGCGTATAACGCACCCACTTCCCCTTCCTTTTGCAGTTTCTCCATTTCCTCGCATTGCCTTCTCCACCAATTTCCTTCGCCCGATTGGTCATTCGCCGTAGTAGATTATTTAGCTCCTTGTATTTCGCCCTACACTTGTTGGTGTTGACATTTTTCCAATTCCTTCTCTCCTCCATTTTTCTGATCATTTCCTCCATAACCCACTGCTTCTTTACCCTCCTCATTTCCGCTGCTCCTATTGTTTTCTCAGCCGCTCTTACAATGTTTGCTTTTATATTCTCCCACTTTTCCTCGATTGTTCCCATTTCTTTGGCTTCTCCTATGTTCTCATCCACTATCTCTTGGTATTCCCTCCTTTTCTCCCCTTTCAACGCTTCCAGGTTCCACCTCTTCATCCTCCTGCTTTTATTTAGCTTTTAGAATCTAACCTCAATATTCATCATTACTAAATTATGATCCGAGTCTGTATCAGCCCCTGGATAGCTCCGCGAGTTCTTCAAACTGTTCCTAAATCTTTGTCTAACCATGATATGGTCAATTTGGTATCTCCCTGAGTCCCCCGGCACTTTCCATGTGTACCTCCTCTTGTGACGGTGTTTAAACCAAGTGTTTGTAACTATTAATTTATTTCTCCTACAAAATTCAACTGCCTTCTCTCCGCGATCGTTCCTAATCCAAACACTCCCACTTCATACCCATCTCTCCCTTCCCACACTACTGCGTTCCAGTCGCCCAATACTATTAGATTTTTCTTGCCCGGCACTTCTCCGATTACCTCTTTTATCTATTCATACACCCCATCCGCCTCTTCCTCCCTATGATTGCTTGTAGGCATGTACACTAGGACCAATACGAAATTTGTAGGGCGTGCTTTTATTTCTACCTCTAGTTTACAGTCGCTCACCTGTTCAATATTTACTACCCTCCTCCCAAATTTTGCGTTCAATACTATGGCTACCACACATTGACTCTCAACCCCACCACTATAGATTACCCTGTAACTATCGCTCCAGTAGTCCCAGCTGTCCTTCCATCTCACCTCGCACAGCCCCAAGGCATCCATTTTCCCTCTATCCATTTCCCGTTAAATATTTTCCAGCTTCCCAGCTCTCATCATTGTCCGGACGTTCCAAGTTCCTATTTTTTATTGGTACTTTCCTTCTCTTATTCATTTTCTTCTTATCTTCCTTGGTCCTTGTATCCTGTGATGACTGTGCTGTGCAAAGATTTCGTGTAATGACGACCTCGGGGGCCTTATTTCCCCCGATGCCGGGCCCGACACCCGCTCCATTTGGCGGCGTCCCGTAGTTGCCAGGGTTCATTTCTCTTTGTGCGACATCCATATTTCTGAGTAGTATAATAGTCGAGAGGGGACTCCCTCCCCCGATTCCTAACAGTGTGCTTCACGTGACACTATCATGGGACTACTTTCCGTCTGGATCCTACCCTTCGACCTATCTGGCATGGGTGGCCCTACCGGGAACAATATAAATGGCTTCCGCCAGTCCAGCTCTAGGGGTCATTGGAACGCGCAAGCCCTTCCACCACGTTAAGGCTGTAGTCCGCGGAAAGGGTGACCATATGAGTAAAATACCAAAAATTCATCTCAACCGCAAACAAAACTTTTTCTGGGCGGAAGTTTATTTTGGTGTTCCATAGGTGACTCATTTCATTAGCAGCAGGGATTTTTTTAATTGAATGAATATAATGCGTAACTTAGTATGCGTCTTGACTCAATTAGTCAAGTCAGAGTTACCTTAACGGCAGATGTATTTATTTAAATATGCTTGGAGCGAAATCAAAATTCCAACCCATGTAAAATGGCAGGTAATGTTCGTCAAAATTCTCGGAAAGTAGCGCGGTAAAGGCTGCTCTTTTGGCATCTTTGAGAAGGTGAAAAATATTTCTTTAAATGAGATTAAATTTATTCAATTCTAGGTGAAATGATATTTCGATCAAACTACATAAACTCCACGCCAAATACATGCATAAAATAATTGCATCTTGACGATTAAAATCATACAAAAAACACAATACAGAACGACAATGGTATACAATCAATAAACTAGAATTATAAAGAACGTAGAAAGATTTACACAACTATAGGAAAAACGTAAGGGATGATGAAGACTAGTTTCCTTGGCGAAAACATCCACGACTGGTAAACGCCCAAACATGAAAGGGAGAGGGAAAAAACAGCGAAAACCTACGCGTAGATACATACAGCAGGTGTGGCTACAAAAAAATCAATGAGGGTGTAAAAGTAGGCATGAGTTCGGGCAGTTGGTGAACATCGGTTTCCTTAATTGCTCATAATGAACTTGTTATTCCACGGATAATTTATGGCTCATTGATATGACGCTCCAGCTATACTCCACAATGTGGAGTCCACATTGAAACCGCATTCGACAAACGATTAAGCAATCCACAGGGATTCCTCTTTTACCAGACACAAGAGTTATATTTAAACGTTTAAGAGAAATATTGTACAGGAAGACGTATTTTTTACTCGGCATTATACCTTAATTTTCATTATAAACCATTATTATGATGTGTAACGTATGTTTTCGCGGAGAAATTGCCATGAGAAAATTCGGCCTGGACCGGGAATCGAACCACCAACCTTTGGTTTGACGGACCAATGCGCACACCGCTACGCTATCCAGGCTTCCTAATTCTCATGGCAATTTTGGGTGGATACAAGGCAGCTAGATCTTATGTTTTCGTATGTTTTCTCGTTTAGGAGAAAATTTGTGCACGTTTTCGAATAACTTCGTAAGACATGTCAAGTGCTAAAAGTCTGCGTTTAAAAATAGCATTTGGGTATCAAGAAACCAAACCGATAACATACAATTATTTTCCACTATTACCAGTACACAGTTCTGATAAGTACGTGTACGCAAAGTTTCACGCAAATTTGTACGTAAACAGATATCGCTACTACCACCGAAGCTACGAAGCTACACGCGACAGGTAGCTAACTATTTCCTGCTAACTGTGACAAAAATATGATATCATCACTGCATTTTGATTTTCATGTAAATAAAATTACGATCCTAAAAATTGGAGGAACCAAATGGCAATATGGAATAGCACAGAAAGAATTGCTGAAGAACTAGCGTATCTTGAAAGGATAAATGTAATCTATCTCGCGCACAATTGCTTTTTTCATCTGTACCCTTGAGTCAATATCAGGTGAATAAGAGGTCCATTCCTTACTTTCCATACGGGTAGTTTTTTTAAAATTTGATCTTCGTATGCAAGAGACTACCGTCAGATAAATCGAGGGGATTTCCTAGAGTCGCTTATCTGTTTCAAGAGCAGTGCGCAACAAAGAATGACTCTGTCGAGATGCAAGTTGTTTTTGCCATCGCGCGAGATGTAGAAAGATTGAGTGGGGAGGTAACGTCTCGAAACAAAAGTAATCGTAGACATATCTCGGGGTCTGACAGGGGGAAAAAATTTACGTACCGAGCCATCACATTTGCTCCGTTAAGTTCCCGGTTAAATCAACCAGACGATTAAGAAACTCCGACTCAACGTGGGGTCGGAGGATTTTAGAGGAGGATTCAAATAAAAGTTTTCTTTCTGAATCTGTTTCCATATTCAATTTTTGAATTGTATTTGGTCAACTTATCGCCTTAGACTACTCACTTCGCTCACTTCAAACGTTAACAAGTGTGCAAATAAGAGTTTCTTACAATCGGTGAATATGGGCGGTAGATATTTTTTGAGATTATACCCAAGAAGATGTAATGCTATGAATAATGAAATTAGTTAGTACTTCGAGGGTGATTAAGTTTAATACAGCAGCTAAAAACGTGATAATTTTAGCATTGCAATATTGGTGGGGGTGGTTTTTTTATTTTGGGATGCCATGAATACTGTATGCATATCCATGTCACTGCTAATTAATGTTAAAGTACCTGGGGACCGAGCTCTGCTCCGGAGACAAAATGTATCCATTTTCTTTTGAATGATATGGACATCTATAATATGTAATATAATTTTTTACGAATTCCATCATAAATTTACAAAATCTCATTAATATCGACGACATAGGTTTGCTCAAAAACGAAACAGTTACAGAATGATTATTTCACGGTGAATGTTTGCTAATTTAATGGTCGCGTCCATTCAGAGGTCTTCCACGGATCATCTGAAGAAGCAAAATAAACAAATAAATAAATGCGGAGCCAAGCAAATCTAATCAATTTCTCTGTCTATGCGCTTCTCATGGGAAGTTGGGCTCTCATTTCTGCATAAAACAGATTTTTTGGGTAATGGAACCTATCCCTATCGAAATATTGTACCGCAAAACCGTGAAATGCCAATATTCGGGTAGATCGGATATCCAGTTTTGATAAAATAATACATAGCGCATGCGTATATTCAAATACAGCTCAATCTAGAGTGTGCGAGATTAACCTCCACGTCAGTATGGCACTTTCTAGATATGCATGCTACCATGCAAACCGCCGCATGGGGGACTATGGGGTATTAGGACACCAGTCGTGCTAAACGCTGGTTTCATTTTCAGAATTCTTTTCATAAAAGCCCGCGGTCATAATATTCTCTCTGTAATAATAGTTTCGTTTTCATGATAATATCGAAAATGTTCGTCGCCATTGAATCTCTACGTGATTTCTAAGCCAACAGAGCGATTTGACGAGAATTAAAATTGTCCCAATGGATTCCTCACACCACAAAGATATCCACTCTCAGGAGAATAGGTACGGTAGTTATCGAGGAAATGTTTGCATACTCATACAACTAATTCAAGAGATCATATGAAAAGATGTGATCCTATTCATCGATATTTCATTTCTTCATCACTATTGCTGGTAAGACAATAAACAAAAATAATTCACTTTAATTTCCGTTGGAGATAATATCTTCTGGAATATCTGTCTATTCTAATGCATTAACCGACAAATCTCCAATCCCAAGTCTTATCAAACAATCTGCAAAATCTCCTTCTTCTTGACCTACTCGCGTATTTTCCGACAGTGATCTTTTCGAAAAGAACTTAATGTTGTTCCATTTTGCACTTTTTCAATTGATAGACCTTAAGTTCACTTCCGTTGCCTATAGCTTACGAAAAGAAAGTCCCACGACTGATCGGAGATATGCCTTCCATAAAAAGTACCCTCGGATTTCCAAATCAGAAAATACTCGGCCCATGACAATCCTTCCGCCTGTGAGTCTTTCCGGGCAAGGCAATGAATTCCAAGATTGTCTACAGCACTTGTCCCAAAGGTTCAGTTGAAAATCCAGGAAATAGGTTAATAAGCAAAAATGCTATAGCAACTATTGTACACGTGCGGGGTAAGACATCTTTCGTTTGTTTATCATGTTCGAACGAAAATAATAATCTCTGTAGTCTAAAACACCCGTCATTGGATCCACATTGGATAGCCCAAAGCGCATTTACGCCCGCGTTCACGACGCACTAAAAAAAGTTATAAGGTTGTACGTAAAATATTAGACCGGGACGAAATAGTGTAATGGAAATTTTCTCACGAACCCGGGACTAATGGGCAGATCTATAAGGAAAAAGGAAGTGTAAGGAAAAATCGATAGTAAAAATTAAATACCTCATTCTTCTACCATCAGATAGTGAAAATTTAAACCCTTTATCTTGATTGCAAGTGATTTAAAATAGCAAAAAAAACCTCTGCATTCATTCCGAGTAAATTAGGGGCCCATTTTTAGGGCCTATATGCTCGTTTAATATTATGAGACACTACACGGTTATATGCGTAATAGTTAGATTATCGGTAATTCAATGGAAATAAAAAAACTATTATTATTTACAGGTAAGAATGAGGTAATACCTTATAAAAGTGTTATATTCAAGTCAATACAATTCTTACTTTATGAAGAACTGAGGAGAAAAACCTCCACGTTAGTAGGATTGTTTCGTGCAAAGCGCTGGTATCATTATTAGTGTTGTTTACATAACAGTCCGTTGCCATAATAGTCTCGTAGTGATAATGTTTTAGTGTTAATACCTTCGCTACTAAACCCCTACGTAATAGGTAATTTCTAATCTAACTTCTACGGTAGAAAAACTTGGTCCAATAGATTCCTCGTACCCTTATACCCCGGAGAACCCGCTCTTAAATTCTGTACTTTTCGCTCGTGTATTAGATAAAGCGTAAAACGACCGGGACGAATTTCCCGTTTAAAGCCATTGCTCAGGTTGACAAGGAAATATGCTATTGTAGAAATCGGAGAAAAATTAGCAATATTTTCATTGAAAAGGTAATTTTGAAACAAAAACGAGGTGTATAGGAAAATCGATTGCAGAAATTAAAATACCTACTTTCTTTTTACCATCCGATAGTGGAAATTTAAACCATTTATCTTAATTGCAAGTAATTTAAAAAAGCAAAAAAGAAACCTATGCATAGATTCCGAGTAAAATTGGGGCCCATTTTGGGGGTCTTTGCAGCCTTTTGCAGTTTTTTATAAGGATGAGACAAAGCACATTGGATTTCTCGCATCAAAAAGCCTTTGTATACAAAATTTAACAAAAATTGTTAGAGCCGTTTCAGAGGGAAAAAAAGCAAACATAGAAAAATACAAACAAAGATTGGTCGTTTAGTATTATAGGATGTATATTAGGGTTGGGTATTGTATGGATGTCTAAAAGCACGAACTTTGTATACCTGGTGGATATCCGTGTAAGGTTACTTGAATATGCTGGATATGGTATGGATATTATGAAAGTTATGTTGTCACGTTACATGGATATTGTATGGATATCATCTGCTACTTGGAACCATCTCAAATTTCCACCCACAGGAGGTCAGAAATATGGAACTACTACCTAATAAATCAGTCCAGCACCTCTGGTTTAGGAGGCTGTATCTTCAAGTGAGGTGAATCTTTTTTATCTATACAAATATATAAGAAGAGTGGTACCTGTCTGTATTTATGTTTGTAACTCTTCTCCTGAAAAACTATTAAACCAGCTGAGCTGAAATTTTGCCACATTTAAAATATACTTAAAATGTGATAATACTATTGGCGTGGGCCCTGGGCCATAAGGGTCCAAAACCGGCCCTTGGGATGTGTTAGAATATTGCTGAACTAGAAATTTGCACACTGTCGAAGACATATTTAGTGGATCTATTTCACAAAAATATAGTTGTTGAGCCTCGAGCTATGATTTGGGCACTAAGAACCCAAATCAGTACTCTCTATTCTTGTACAACTTGTGAAAGGTAGTGGTTAGGTGGGTTGGAAGTAGAAGGTTACTAGGTTCTGTCCTCATAACCATTGCATGATTAGTAGTTCTTTTAGGAAACATATCAATTAGGTAGGAAGGTTCGTTGCAGCAAAGATAGAAAATATAAATGTTCCAAGTACGCATTTATGACATAAGCTGGTATTCAATCAACCAAGTTTTTTATAATAGGGGGTGAGGTGTTCACCTTTGCGAAGATTAAAAACATATCGAACACTTGAATTTAGGAGACGCTGTAGCTCAATATTTTACTCTGCCATTAAATCATTGTACATAAGGCAACAGTAATAAAAATTAGTAAATATTAATGATTTAACGAGCAGTTGCCGGGCATTTAACTGCAGCAGGTTTTTATTCACATTAAGTTAATAAAGTGTACTATTATTTTAATTTGAAATATTTAAAATATGGTTGTTCCACGACGAGTTGACATTGAGGGTTATCCCTATCGTGGAGGAACTGATAAACTAATTATGTACCAAGAAATACTGCTCATGATTGATCAAATAAGGGCCAGGATTTCAGGTTTCAAAAAAGCAATTACCAGTACTAAAGAAATAGATCAGGAGTTACAAATTTGTACATAATGCAAAAAATAAATATTTATTCATAAATCTTTAACTGTGAAAATGTCATGATGAGATAAAAGAAACTTCCCCATGTGATAGATTTGAAGTTAAGGTCTTTTATCCACCATTACATGAAGCTGAAGTATCATTCAAAGAGAGTTACTTTTCTCAGCTCAAACGTTGCCGCAGCTGGTGAGTTATTATAAAATATTGCGTTTTTCTTTGACGTAAAAATGTGAAATAGTCAGATGACAATGAATATTTTGAAAAAATGAAAAAAAAAATTGAAAACATTGTACTTCTAAGAGATTCCAGAGATGATGAAGGAAAGGAGATACCACAGTAATTTCATGAGTTAAAAATATTTGAATGTAATGGCTAAGAAAAAAAATTCTTATAAATTGATCAGCAAGGGTCTGAGAAAAACTAATTTAACACAAGAAAAGTTTCCAATGTGGAAAGAAGGCAGAACATTACAGAAGATGGCAATAAACACTTTAAACTTATCAAGCATATCCTTGAAGATTGACTTTTTGGTCTTTGGAGATTTAGAAATTTTGAAATTGGAAATTATTGTACCACTCAGAGTTACATTTAAATACTCTAACAACCAAAATCAATTGATGGAAATAAATACCTTGATTATTTCAACCCAAGATCTTCCAGTAACTATAAAATCCCTCAAGCCACTTTTTTTTAGTATTCTACCAGTTTAGGTAGGTTTTGTTGAATGTCAGAGAATCTCCTCCCAGTCCTCTACCCATTCAGGGGCCCATCGCCATCCAGTTTATCCTTTTTCATCTCGGGCATGCGACTTACCCTTCTTCATCGGGTCTATGAAACCTATTCTCTTTTTCCCCTTCCCCACTCGCCCAACATCCTTCCATCACTCTCTTGAGCAACCCATTGACCTTTATAACACCCTTCAACCATCTACCTGCCTATCCTGGATTTCATTCAGTAGTTTTCTTTCCTTGCCCACCATCTCAAGCACTTCCTCGTCAGACTTCCTTTCTGTCCACCTAACCTTCTCCACACCCACATCTCAAATGCCTGCAGCCTATTCTCGTCCTCCTGCCTCAGGGTCAACGTATCTGCCCCATACAATGCCTCACTTCTTCTCATCCTTACCCAATGTCCCTGTCATCAGCTCCCTTCTATTACTAAACTCCTCCTTAGCCAGTGCTATTCTCTTCTGTATGTCTTTGCTACTATGCCCATTTACCTCTAGCATACTACCTAAGTAATTAAATTGCTCTACTTGCTCAAGTTTGTGTCCTCCAACTTTAACTTTAAGCCAATAATGCTACCCAAATTAATATTTAAGAAGTGGATTTTAAAACACTCAGTGAGTAGAATTTCAACGGAAGCAGGTATGGCAAGCACTTTATTTAATTCTAATCTGTTTATCCAACCTCTATTGGGAGCTGGCACTAACAATCCCTAATTTTACCTTTCATTATACACCCAGGGACCTTATCAAAACTAGTTGAATATTTGGAACTGATTTTAACCACAATTTTGTGAATCTCACTTGTTGAGGTTAGATAGAGATACATTCGGGGACATAATAATGTTATAACGATGAATTCCTTTAGGTGGATTTTTTTCCAGTTTGGGGAGCACTCAATATTATAAGGTAATCCATAAAACTATTACTTTATACTGTCTGGATGTTAGTTCTGGATAGGCATGGACCTCCGGAAGTGCAGATTTAAAATATTTAGAGGATATACATACAAGGATACCAGGATATGCTGGATATTTTAAACTTAATATGAATGTTATCTATTGCCTATCATTACATACCCGGATGTCTTGTGGATATCATCTTTTCATGGGAACCAATCCAAGATAAAAATATCTTCATCCCCTTTTATTTTCTCAGATAACTAAAAACAGGCTAAAAATAAAGACAATACCACAAATTAGTGTCACCCTGATCACACACAATCCTTTCAAAGGAAGATTAATAGCGAAACCAATATAGCACTTTCACGCTAGTATCGGTTTTCAATTAAAAAGTAGACGTAACAAATAAAGCCTAGCTAACGAGTGATTATTGTAATTACCGATGATACTACTTAATCGAGTACAATCTCTATGGAAGTCGGAAACAATGTTCCACCACATAACTTTGGGACTATAGTACAAGAAAATGCAATATGCACGGAAGAAACGTTCGTTGAAGTGATTGTAATAAGATTTTTAGTTTATTTTGGTCATAGGTATGCGAGAAAGTAAGTCAGCCGTTATCATCACAAGTACAAAGCAAATAGGACCAATTGATGAATTCCCACTTACCCAGTATGGAAGCTATTTGTAAATAATACTTCACATCCGTACACCTTTTCACTGCATAGTGAGAAAACAAAAAGACGGTTCACCCATGATAACCTCTTAACCTTTAAGCCCTGTTAGCATTCCTCGCTAAGAAAAGTCATTGTTCCATTGCTCTATCATTAAAAAGGCACTCTCAACTTAAAAGCCTTTGTATATCTAATGATGATTAAAAACATCACTTTGCGCGTCTACAACAGTGATTTTTAAAAAGATTACTCTGAATTGTAATGAAGACATTTCAGGTATGAAACCGTGAGATAACGTATTTAAAGATCACGAAGTATAAACATTTTCTATCATCCGAAGTTGAGATTTCCCGCAAAACCAAGCGAAAACATTTGAATAGCTAAATCGAATTACGATAGTCCTTTTAGTTCTCGGTGTAGCCATTACTTCAAACATTTTTGGCGGGTTGATGTTAACAAAAATATTACCGAAATGCCTTTATTTCGCAGCTACTGTCCTCATTATTTTTCTATAGATGATATCATGGCTACTCAAGAGAGACTTCCATGCAAATTCGAAGTTGATGTTCTACGTTTGGGTGATCATTTGTTGTAAAATATGGTCAATGACGTAGCCATAAGCCGAGCGTCTTTATTTACTTATACCCATTTTCCGCAGGTTTTCTGGATCCGTCATCAGATAGTGAGGATATTGCTAGCGGAACTACTCTTGAATTACCATACTGGCTAGCAAGATCATTGTGCAACAGAAGTCAGTCCATTATCAGCGTAAACATTCCACGTATTTACAAAGAAGCCTACAGGTAGTAAACTTCTAATGCTTTTCAATTCATTACGGCTACTCCCTGTGATTGACTAATTAAATCTCTCCTGTCAAAAGGGAAATCCTGAAAGCTGATGCTTCAGTTGTCGACCTACATCGGCTGAGCGTCTATTTTTATGAATTCGGTTCATATTTATCTGGCTTCAACCATAGAGATTCCTCCGAAATTGGATCGTTTTTATTGCAGGTATGTACAGGGCAAAAATGAAATACTGCCGCCTTCCTGTAACTACAGATTTATGTGAATGCTATTCCGTTTTAAGTATATTTTGTCCAAATATTAAATAGTGAAAAATGTTTCACGGTGAACCTTTCATGCGATTATTTACCTTAATATGTCAAGTTTTGCCTAGTAATTCGTGCGTATTCTTCAGCCTGCGTTACTTATTGAGTGATGAATAAGTCAGGTTAAAAAGATTTTCACCTCGATTGCCTTGCGAATTCCTAGGAGGGTGCAATGACCTACAACATGGAGAACTCTGACACGTATGCGTTGGAAGAAACTTGCACTATCCAAAGTCTTTTACGGTGGTGCGTGTCTTTACCTGTGTCACGATGTCCTGCCATTTCACTGCCAATGTTTTATTCCACTTAATTTGATTATTGTGGGTTCATTCCACATGCTTCATCATTTCATCCTTGTTCTGCCTCCAGCAAGGTTAACTTATTTTCTATTTTATTTACTTATTTCTTATGTTGTAACTAATAATTTTGTTTTACCAAGCAATTATGCCTAAGTTGTTGCTATTTTATTGCTTGGTGATTAATGAAACATAAATAAATCTGAAAATTATATTTGCAATCCAATGTAGAAAAGTTGTGCCATCAACTTTTCCTCTAACCTATTGTTTTCAAGTTATTTGATGGTGACTGTCTATAAATGTATCATGAAACCGTGAAATTAACCACTGTAATGGAAACAAACCATGACATGATGGCAAAATGTATTAATTTACTGCCTTGTCTTATTACATGGCAATGCAGACATTCAAGGATCGTTTTCGCCTCATAATGGACTGGTCTCAGAACTCCTCTGGTGACATGAGTCAAAGGAGCACTGGAGAGTTGGGAATGGATCCAACTAGCCGCCTCGACACATTAGAGCGTGGACTCTTGAGCGCAGGAAGGGCTGCCTGGATGGCTCTTGAATCTTGGTTGGCCCAAGGAGGTATTAAGTGACAAGTTGTTTTGACAGTTTCAGGGTTTACATCCCACTCAAGAGGCTAGCTATCCATTATTTAGGGCTTTGCTGACCTGGAGAACCAGAGAAGCCTGGTATTTTTTTCAAGTATTGAAAAGTCTTGGTTAAGCTACAAAGTTTCTGGAAATCTTATAGTTATTATCCAATTTCCCAGTAAATTCCTCTCTCTCTCCCCAAAAACTATAGATTGTCTTAACAAGGGTTATTGTGGGTGGAGACAGGATGAGCCAAATAACAGACAAATTTCCCTGAATATGCTGACCTTAAAAACCTAGGGAAATCATTTATTTATTTTTGTACTTAAATAAACACATCCCATTACAATTTATATTTTATGAGTACAATATTTTCAAATTAAATTTAAAATTAATTTTATACATTAATTTTCATACTTAACATATGGTAAATATTTAGAAGCAAGTGATGAGTTAGGTCATCAAAGTATGAATTATTGTAACAAAATTTGCTACAAGCAACTTGGATATGACTAAATGTAAATGTAGTGATTCTGCGATTCAGGTTATACGAAAGATCCTAAATTGGGTGTAAACAGAAGCTCTGAAATTTGTTTGCTCTAGGATTTCTGGGCACTGAAGTATGCAATTTAGAATTTAATAAATAAATCACTTGTCAAAATAATGGCAACAGGTTGGTAATACTTGAACATTGAGCAGAGACATAAAGTGATTGCTGTAAATATTAGGAGAGGAAATATTAGGTTTAAAACTAACCACCCATTCTAATGAATCTATGCTAAACACACCCATATGAATTTACATGGACATTATTGTAATTATGGGTTCTAAATTTTACCTGTGTGCAAGCCATGGTATCAAATAGCCTAAGTTCATCAGAGACACTGTTATTTGCAACTCATGTCGAGGTAAGATATAACAGGGAACTCTTAAGTGTTTTTCCCCTCTGGTGGTGGAGGTTCTCTCCTTGTCATCAAAAAACTTTTTGTTCTTGCCGCTTGTTCATTTTACTTACCTTTTCGCATCCATTTGTGGACAGCATCATCAATAATAGTGATGTATCTGGTGAAATTACAGAAAAATTTATTTTCCTCAGTCACCTCTGTCATAGTGGGTTATTTTCCTTGCCACTGTTCTTAAATTGAGTTAGTGGTTTGATGTACCTTTTCTATTATCAATGGCATTGTGGTGATGATGCTGGGAGGGGGATAGTCAATTGAGAGTCCAATTAGAGGGCATACGGTATCTCATGACATGACAGTGGTATCAAATAAAGAGAATGTCTATGAATTATATATCTTATATAAGAGTCTTTTTGATTGTGTAGCCTGCAATTGCTGCTGAAGTTTGAATATAAAATTAATATGCCAACTTGAAGCCTTTAGTCAAGGGAATTACTTACATGCTCTACGTCATCCACAATCTGATTTCTTGGGATGTCTTTTTCTTGTATTAGAAATAATTAAGGTGGTGTGTCTAATTTTTACAGTTAAACTCGCATAAATTTCTTAAGAGTGAACTAAAACCCTGCATATCTTTTTTATAGGTGGGAGGCCTATCGGCCCTGCAAATATGGTAGTGAACCATCAAAAAAGACAACTGGCGCATGCTTCCACTTCCTGAGATTGTCACCATAGAGAGTGATAATATAATCCCTCTGAGGCTTACTTATTTGTTAATATGAAGATATGTGAACCATGGAATAAGATTTGAAAGTGCTATTGAATATGCAAATCAAAGGTATTTTATTTAAATATTTTTGAACAGACTCATGTGTAAGAAATGCAGAACCCTCTTGTAATATTCATCGTGAATGTGAGGTGTTGGTAACCTAACATTTTACTCACAAGACTATTGTGTGACCTTCAACTGTAGGATTTCACTACAGGATTTGATTTGTGCTTGAATTGATGGCTGCTGTGAAAAGGTAATTGTTTGGGATAGCCAGGCATAAAATATGTACTTGTGTTTGAGGAAAACAGGTTGCCAATACTTCAATCACAAAGTTTGTTATGCTGATATAGGGTTTGGTCAATCCTTGGAAGACTATTTTGTAGGATAAAAAATTTTGAAACATCTTGGATGTTTATTTTTCTCCTCAACCAATACCATACTCAGCTTCTCCTATTTTCTACTACTGTTGATGCTGTCCTGAATACCACTTCAGAAGCTTCAGTACCCACTGACTCACCCCATACAATCCTTCAATAGTCCTTTTTCGGTGTGTAGTGTTTGTTCAGTTAGAGGCTGATTTTGTCATATTAAATCCCTGCAATAATTTCCATTGCCTGATATTTGACTTATAAGTTTAGGTGTAATGGAGGTAATGTTTTAAGATGGCTGCTCATCTCTATATGTTTGTAACACATTCTGTATGTAGATGGACAATCTCATTTGCTAAGATATATTTTAGCCAGGTTATATATGAAATGCAATGTAGCTAAAATTTTCATCATAGTCATCTTCAAAATTAATGTACCTATTTCTAAAATTTATGAGCAAATTTGGTGGGGCAGGCTGGAATTTTGTCAAATTATGAATGGTATTTCATAATTTTGCGATTTATGCCCAGTGATGGTCAATTGTATCCCTTATCTCTGTTCATAGGAAGTGTCTCATTGACAAGGGGCATTTTGAGTTTGAGATCCTCACTTGAGTGGTACATTCTCAAAAGACGAAACAGTTGGTCTGGGTAGTGTTGAACTACCTGTGGAATCATCACTCTAATCGCTGTCTTAGTGAATGATTTTTCCCACAAATTTATTACATTCTATGCTTCCTCCTATATTTACGATAGAAAACTCAGTTCCAAGTTCCACTGGAAATAGGTTAGACCTGCAGCAACCTGGCTTAATGGTAGATTTTCTTATTTTATTTTTTCTAAAATGAAAGATATAAATAAAGTCAATATTTTCAATTAATATGATCAAAATAAACAGTTAACCCTCAAAATTTTAAGTTCTTGTGTTAGCTGATTAAAATCTTGTTCTTAAGTTACAAAAGTGTTACTCATTAGTAAATATAGACTACTACCCAGGTAGCACATTGTAAGAAATATCCTTTAGTTTTCTTGATAGTACTCAGAAATCGAATAGAAATCACTTCCTTTAGGGAAATATTTTCTATGTATATTTCGGAAAGTGAAGGGAAAAGCGACATATATAACAAGTATGGGTTTCGGCAATCGAATACATATCCCTTCTCTTCAGAGGATCATAGCGCACCTAGCGGATTTTAATTTAACTAACAGCTGTCTCAGGAATATCCCCAGCATATTGCATATGTCCGCCCTGTAGCATATGCTAGGAATATTCCTGCGGGATATTCCTGGCATACACCCACAGGGGGATCGAACCTGCAACCTACGCATTACTAGCATGACACTCTAACCAACTAAGCTACGGAGCATCTGTCTCATTTGGAGAAAAATGTAGTATATGTTATTTCTAGACAGACAAAAATATGTTCCAAATTCACAAGTTTAAGAAGGCAGGGTCAAAAGTTTGTTGGAATAACTACGGTAAACCAAAAGAGTAGTCCAAAATGGGAAATGATATGGCACGAGCTGGCGTACTGGGTCATACATTCGTTTGGTTCTCAAAACTCCTACGCTGACTTTAAAGAATATTCCACTATGGTTCGCAAGCCTATCGGGAATCGGGAGCCCACTTCGCAACTTACTGATGCCTGAAGAAATATTTTCATTAGATTTCTGCACAGGGGAACGAATAATTGGTTATTATTCGAACAGCTTAATATCTTCATCATCTTCTTTTAGCACCATAAGAGATGGATGAATGGTACTAATCGCAATTGAGCTTCGAGGCCCCTGAAATAGATAAGTTGAGGAAGTTTTTTCTCTTAATTACCCATTAGGGTTCCAGAGTGACATGCCTTCCCTATGATTGCTCTTGTATATCTGTAAGGAATATCCGCTGTGCTACCAGGATAATATCATCTTGATAAGGATTGTAAGAGTTTTGATGAGTTTATATTCATGTAGTATCATCCTTCATCATTCTTGAGTAATGTTTTCTGTTTCTTAGAATTACTTAGGTGTTCAATATGATGTGTTACAGACGTAGGATAACAAGATTTATGTAATGAGATACTTGAAAGTCACTTCATGTCAGACGGAAAGCACTTGAAGATAAATTGGAAAATTCATGAGACAATGAGAAAGTAGCCAGCCAGAAAAAAACGTAAGAATTCAGTGAGATGTTTGAGTTAAATGCCACAAAAAATGAATGTAATTTAGTTTTAGTGGAACTATCATTACTGCTAAATTAGTAGGATAGTTGCTATGAGTAAGAGGCCTAACATTATTTTACCCTTTTACTGCCAGTGGACCGATATATCGGCCTACGTTGGATGGGCAAAAACTGCCACTTTTTTGACTATTTTACTTTGTGAAATGAGGCCTATTTAATCGCTCCTGTTAAATAGGCCTCCATTATTCCATGGTTCTAAGCCCAAAATATATCTTCAGCATTAGGAAAAATAAAATTAAGTACAAGAAATAATTAAAAATGTGAAATCTTGCGAACTTCCTGAAAACAGCCTTGGCAGTCTTTGCGCATCCCACCCAAAATGGGTTGGCAGTAAAAGGGTTAATGTACATTTTGTAGGAGTTGCATCTGCACTTGGTTTCAAGGAAAGCAGCAAATTTATCTCTAAATGCTCTCAAACCCAGAGTTAAAGTTTACAGTACACGTATATGCATGGAAAACTAACTTGTTTAATTGTCATTCTGTATTTATTAACCAAACAACAAAAAAACCTTGGATATTTCCACTGACTTCCATCTTTCCACATTTACTCACAATTATTGAAAAACAAAGATGGCTCAGTCACCACAGAATGGTCAATAATAACACTTCAAGACAGTTCCACTCAATGCAATCAAGTCCCCTCAACACTTTCTAACTCATCAGGTTTGGCAAGATTTTCCAGACAATTTACCTCTGGAACATGGGTTTTGATTTCTTTTTCACTTCCAGCAACCAAGCCACCTTCACTTTCCTCCGGTTGTACTTCTAAAAAAATTTGCCCTTTATCATCTGAACTACATTTTTTTTCTTTTGCTTGGGCTCCTTTCCTTGGTGGTATAACTTGCAAGAGAGCCTCTTTCCATGTTTTCCCATGGCACACACCATGCATAATCTCAAACACTGAAATGAGAAATAATTATGACAACGCTTTATTTGCCTGGCAACCATGGCACTGTTTTGAGATATAAGGCACATCTACAAGGTAATTACCTTAAGAATGGCTAAATTTCCAGACTGGAAATGCAAATCATTAAATCCGGCTGAGAGTATATAGTTTAGACCCACACATATTCCTCATTCCTTCAAGTAAATTAAGTCACCAACAAAATAAAAGTATTCCTTTAGTAGAAACTTCTTTACTCTTTAAGAATACGATATTTTGCAAATTCTCAAAAAAATATTGTACTTTCCTTGCTAATTTTAACTTGACTGATAATTGATAATTTGAAAGGTAAACTCAGCCCTGGATGCAGAGACACTAAGTTAATGTTATCATTGTCTTGGCAGAGAGACATAGCCACCTTAAAACACTTGGTCTATGAATCAAACAACATACCTTTGGCCAGCTTGTCCTACGTGATACCACCACTGACCAGTGTTTATGGTTCCCCTGACAAGTTTTGTAAGATTTTCAGAGAATAAGCCTTAAGAGTATGTACATACTAGAGAAAATTTCAATTATAATTTTTTATTAAACCTTTAACACATAATTCTTTTGACACATATTGCCAAATGTTGATGGTCCAGACAGAAAATCACAAACTGAGACAAAATCTATCAAAAATAAAGTATTCAATCTATACTGCAACACCTAATTAATATTCCTATAACGTACATGTAAGAATATGGGCACAGTCAGGATTTATCTTAGGGGGGCATTACACACATTTGTAGCTGTAGATTCATAGTGGAGGCCCATACCATATGGAATGCAAAGGTTTGGGCCATAGTTATTTTTGTAGATGCAAAAGGAGGGAGAAACATTTGCTGCCACTGAATGTTTTTTTAACTTATCATGCAAATTATTTTCACAAGCAATACTTGCAGTACACTTTGAAAGCATTATTCGCCATTATTTGGAATTTTCAATTATTATGAGATCATCAGCAATTAGGTGCACTGGTTATTCTATGTGAGATTATGTCATTTGTAGTTATAAAACTAAGAATTTTTATCAAATCACGACAAAATTCTTAATCTACTCACAAATAAATACTAAGCAAGCAAAATGATACATAATATTTATTGAATAGACTCTTTCTCATAGTACAGTATTTTCTAAGGGTAATGAGTGTAAGTTCTACAGGTAATGGTTGGTTGGTAGATTTTGAGAAGACAACTGAAAACTGAGATAATTTGCACCATTAAAAATAGATGGATAGGTTGGTCAGTAAGGCAATGAGGATAAACCCAGTATCAGCATTGGCCTGCTCTGAATGACAGGCACATAGGGCACCTCAGTTAAACGTCCATTCTGACAGATAGAATGCTTCACTTGAAATACTCTCCATATGGCACCCATCCAGAGATTAGGAATGCATTGAAAAATCAGGATTTGAACCTATTACCCACCCCACCAACTTGATCCACTTACTTCTAATGACTAATTTCCACTGACTTCTAATGTGTGGAAGAAAGTCCTTAAATTTACGAAAAAAAAAGTTGCCTAAAAAGTCTCAAATACATTTTTCTAAATTCCTAAGTACATGAATAAACTCCAAAACTGAGATAAATTGCAAATGAGAGCTTAAAAATAGTTTAATAGATTGTAAGTATTACAGGGATTATTTTTATAAAAAATTCTATTTTTAGAAAGTATTGGAATATTGAATGAATAAGGATTTTAAGGAGACAATACTTGCATTTAAAAAATAATCCCTATATATTTTAATAACATTTAGCAAATGTATAACTGATTGAGGTAAGTTAAAAAAAAAATTATCAACCCCAAAAATACTTATCGCTGCTACTGACAAATTTGTTAAATTGTTATGGTTAGAAAAAAATTTAAAATATAATCTTTAAAAACGGATTCTTAATTTTTTACCATTCAAAGTCACAAAAAAATAGTAGCCAAGTTTCACAAATGCTGATTAATTTTAAGTTTAATTTCCTTGACAGAAATGTATCAAGTGGAGGACGTCAAGATAAAACTCCATATTTTCCTTAGTCAAGGAAATGCCACAGTCGCTCAACACACATTTATGCTTAACATTGAAAATAAGGGCATACTTAAAAGTAGTCTCTTAACTTATACAAATTATAAGAATAATTTTTTATGCTTACTTCTACAGTGTGCACAAAGAATTTGAGATTCTTCTCTCACTAACTTGAAGCTTTCATCTTTATGCAATGGGCAAAGTAACTTCAAATGAACACTCGCCTCCCTTTGCACCTGCAAGCTTGTACATCGCACCAATAAGTGTCCACACTGAATCACTTATGCTATTGAATGAGGATTCAAGATTTTTGATTTTGTATCCTGAAAATTCAAAGTAAGTTGAAATGTATGTCCGGTACTATGGAAGCTAGTCTTTGGCCAAATGCTCTCATTCATATTCATCCATCTCATATGATATAAACATAAAAACTAGAGAGGATAAAATTGATGGCAGGTAGAAGGCTATTTTCATGCTTTCTATTAATGGTCTCTCATGTAGTATGAACATTAAGTGTTTTAAAATACTTGCATATTTAACCTATTTTTATTTTAAGTGCCATTTGGTAACCATTTTAACAATAACAGCAATGATTACTTAAATTACTGCAATGTCATATTAAAACTAAACTTTTAATGCCCCAATGCAATTATAAGAAAGATTTTTGAAATAAAAACCATATCCACATTTAAGAAAAATCAAACCCCTTCATGGAGTTTTGATAAGTCTTACTAAGGAAACTTTCAGATTGTAATGTCCTTCGTACATATTTTTCACCCCATGGATGATGTGATTTTTCGAGGGAAAGTTAAGTGTAACAAATATCCCCCACAAGTACAAACACATTGCAGTTGGATGCAAGCAACAGGTAGCTTGGAAGCAAACTGTGAACAGGTGACTTCTTGTAATCTGGTAAGAGATTGGCGCAATGAGATGCCAATGTGCTGTTCAATGGTAGCTTCACAGGTCTGCACATTAAAAACTATGTAGAATAATAAATTTCAAACATGCAATTTAAAATCTAATATAATTTAATTATTAGAGTGTACTTATGTATGTAACAAGTGGACTCTGAAATTTCATATTTAAAGTCATCAGTTACCTTCAAAATTTTTATTGGTACTCAGTATTTCTCAAGCATTAGAGTGAATGACATTATTTTTAACATGTAAGTACTTGCATAGGGAAGCATACACAGTCAGTTTCAGGGGCAGATCCAGGTATAAATTTTGGGGGGGGGAACTTCTGGGAACGGCCGTAGCAAATGGGGGGGGGGTCAAGGGGTTCAACCCCCCCCTCCCAAATTTTGGGGATACAGTCTAAAGTGAACCTCCTGAAAATAATAGTAAGGGATGTTCTTTTTCACCCCCACTCAAATCCACCCCTACCCCAAATGAACCCCCCAAAATATTTTCTGGTTACGACCTTGCTGCCGGGGAGCATCGATGATAGAGAATATCTAGTATTAGGTGCTAAGTAGTGAATTTTAGGTCCTTTAGGTGCTAATTTTTTTATATAGTTCAGTTAAAATAAAAACTTTCTATAAATTATATATTATAAGTATTAAATTATTGGCCTCGGAAAAAAAATATTCTCCTGGATTTGGGGGGGGAAATTTCCCCCTTTCCCCCCATTTAATTGCCAGTGTCTCTTGAACAATTACTTTGACTCACAAGTAAATGATAGTGACTTCGTGTGCCTAGCTTGCATAAAAAAGAAAATGTCATAAGCAAGTTGCATGAGCTACAGGTTCTTAATTCTTGGTTCGCCCCCCTAAATGTCAAGTACTAAGGACATTTCTTGAGGAGAATATTAGGTCTGTGACAGAGCATCTCAATAGTTCATGTGAACTCGTATGAAATTGTACCCAAGGTTACTCCAGAGCAGTTATTGATTTACTCTTAAAAAATTGTCGGTGCATGCATGTATAAGTTTGGTTTTTTTTTTCGGGGGTATTTTCTTATTTGTTTATAGCTAGAACTCCGTGGACTATGAGTTAAGAAATTCTTGTGGTAGAAAATACCCTATTGAACCAAAGTGTGTATCACTATCATGTTATCATTGTTGCTAATATTCAATCAGAACCATGCCTTGGTATGAATTAAGGCTGAATAATGTAGTGTAAATGAAAAGTACAGGAAAAGTCCATTTTTTTAGTCACCGGAAGTCAAAAACGTCCAAAAAAGTCTTACCAAAAAGTGATCAGAAATGCCTACATTTGACAAAATTTGCCAATATATTTCATTACAACCACCAAGTCCCTTTTATAAAAAAAGTCAAATGACATTTCTGCATATATATTGAATTTGATGGTGGCAGAGGAATGGAGAATGCAGCAAAAGTGGCTCAAGGACATACTAACAGATAATGAAGGAGGAGATTAAGGAAAAATGCAAGGTAAATGAGGAAGATCAAATTAGGTGGAAATCAAGGGATCTGGGTTCTTGTCCTGGTTAAGGCAAACAATTTTTCCTCTGATAAATTTTGTACTAATATAAAGATCTCATTGATTGGCATCAGGGCATAACCATCTTCTTTCCGATAATCACAGCCTGCTCCTCATTTATGCTCCAGCCTCTCTTTCCTGGCTATCATTAAAAAGAGCATAATTACCCTTGTCCCACAAGTGAGCCCTTGACTATGTGGTGTGGCCATGGAAATGACACTGGGATGAAATTAAAAATTAGAGCAGAAGGATATTTGGGCAAGAGGAGAAAAATCCTTCAAAATCCACTTTTCTTGGTATCAAGGTTGTCCCAATCCAGATTCTTCCCTAAAGTGAAACTATGAAATTATGCATACTGGGACTTAAATTTAGAATTAACTCCTCTTTATACACAGGTGCTCTCCACTCAGAACTATCACGTGGAAAAAATTTACTCAAAGATAAGATACTGTATCAGATGTTACCCAATGGAAATTTCTGATATCCGTTCCATCAAAGACCACCATATAAATTTTCAAGAGGTATTCACAATTGCATAACAAGCTTATGCACATATTGTGCAAAGCTTGGAGTTACTAAAGAAGGAAAGAATAAAAAACAATGAACTTGCCTCCTTTTATCTTAAATGATTCACAGCTCCAGACGATGGAGTATAACATAATTCTACCTGCAAAAATGTATATACCTACCTTTCCCTTCCCCTTAGACCTCCCTCACAGACCCTTTCCTCTCATTGATTACCGACTCAAGACCCAATAATGTCTTCCTCAATCTTAAGTGACTTTCTGACTTAAGGATCAAGGCTATACAATGTATGTTAATAAAATCAATTGCTTTCATGAAGAGTTTTTAGAGCTTCAGCTGCAATAAATACAGTCAAATTTTGTTTTATCAGGTTTATTTGTAATGCTTAGAAACAAAGACAGAGCCATTCGACTGACATGAATCACCCATGAAATTTCAATCATGCTCCCTCAATTTTCACCCTAATGAAAAATTCCACTTACTTCCAAGCTAAAATCTATTTTCCTCATAGCAAGGTAATGCAGTCAAAGCCATTGTAGGGAATATGCTACATTGTATATATCCTTGAGAGGTTGCACGACTAAATTTCATTGAAATGCAGTGAGAAAAAACATAAGTTTAAGCACCTTTGATAGCTAGGGTTCAAACTCACTCCATATGTTCCAGTTCACTCCACATTACTGAACCACCTTTCAGACCTTGTGCACAGGACACTTACCATGGTCAATTGTCAGTGTTTTCCTAGTGGCCATCTGAAGGAACTCTCCAATAGGAAGTTGTCCATGGCTAATACCTGCATCCTGGGCCACCTTTAGACAAAGTCCCTAGATGAAATAAAAGTTGGAGAGGTTAAAATGAAATTGATTAGATTGAGAACTTAAAATGAAATACCATACACCCAAGCCACTCAGAAAGTGGACACTAATTGAAAATTACAACATTTAAACAATAATAGTTAATCTGAAAACATAGGTACTGAACACCCATAGTATCTTGCAACATGCACGAAGCAATATAAATATGTTTATATATAACGTTCCCCCTTTTGTTGTTTCCTATATCTATCATTTTCCTGTCTCTTGAAAAATTAGAATGGAGCATTTTTCCATGGCTTAGGAATTCTGTTTTTACTATGTTTGCATGCACTAATTAACTACAAAGATCACTCATTTATGTTTTAGGGTTTAATTTCATGATTACCACCATTTTATGGCTCAAGTAGGACAATCGCTACTTCGAAACCCCAAGGGAAAATTGTTGAAGGGTCAAAATATAACTAAAGGGAATATTAAAGGAGCCAGTGATGAGGCTTAGATAGGGTGTGGAGATAATTTACTTTCAGTTTATAATTTGATCTTGAGTCCACTACTATCTACTAACTTTCCAAATCCATTTTCCAATCAATTACAGCAATATTGAATGGTTCAATGGAAGTAAATAGGCCTAAATTATCCTATGACAATTTTATAGTTACATATTTGAGCATGACAAACATCACACCACACACAGCTATGCATAGCTTAAGTGCTGGTATAGGATTCAACATCATTGGCTGTGGCTTCTTTAAAGACTCATTTTCCCTTGGATTGCCATCCTTGGTGGACTGTGGGGGCATAAAATGCATTCTCCATTCTTCTTCACACCAACACCATGAACACTTGCAGCCTGTTCTTGTCTTTTTGCCTGAGGGTCCATGTTTCTGCCACTTGATTCTGCTTCAAAAATTTCCTCTGTACTGACCTATCCTTGCAGACCTCTTTGGCCTCATTTACCCCCATACACTACTTCATACTTCCTCCGAAGAATTTCCTCAACCACATTCAACCACAGATTTCTCAGCCTACCTCTACCTCTCGTACCATTCATTTCAGTCTTATATATGTTTTTTTATTCGACTCATGTCCATTACTGGAGCATCTAACCCACACTCATTTATTACCCACTCATTCCAGACCCTATCCATCCTACTTTTGCCGCAAACACTCATCCGATAACTCATACCCACAGCGTTTAGTCAGCTCTTATGTCTATCTTGACATATCCATGTTTCACTACCATACAACAATGTGAGGATAAGTACACTTTTGTACAGGGCGGTTTTCGCTTCCTTAGACAGGCATTCCTTGATATGCTCCACATGCTACCTACCACTTTCCTTCCAGCATCCACATGTCTCTTTATCTCCTCATCCATCTGTCCATCTTTCGCAAACATCTTACCTAAATACACAAAATCATCCACTTGTTAAATTACTTCACCATTCGCCCTCATCACACAATTATTCTCCCCATTCTCCTTATCAAAAACTACTACTTTAGTCTTGCACGGATTTACCCTCAATTCCATTCTCTCTGTTGATTCGCAAAACTTATCCCGGAGCTTCTGTAATCCATGTTGGCTCTCTCAGATCAAAACAGCAACATCTGCATATAGGAGAACTTGCATGTCTACATTTCCAATCAAAACACCGTTGTTTTCACTACATGCATCTCTAACACATTTATCCCTAAATACATTAAACAGCCATGGTGACGTTATGCATCCTTGCTTTGCGCCCAGTTTTATTGAAAACCAATCACTCAGAAGCCCGTTAACTCTCACACTTGAATTACTATTATCATACATCGCCATCATAACATTCACTAACTGCCCATTCACTCCATAGTCCTTCAAAACTTTCCACAACTTCTTTATATTTACCCTGTCATATGCCTTCTCTAAACCAATCAACAAATGCACAATACACGCTTTCTTTCAGACGCTCATACATTTTTATATCACTTGTTAACGCGCTAAGCTGGTCACTGCATCCTCTCCCAGGTATGAACCCACATGTCACAGCCCATATACTGTAAGAAGTAATATTCCTCACTCTTTTGATTAAAATTTTACTGAACACATTTCCTGGAATGCTCAATAAACTAATGGTCCGATAACTATTATATTCGGTGTTTCCCCTCTTCCCTTTGTGCAATGGAATGATGATTGCGTTCTTCTAATTCACTGGAACAACAAAGCCTGTAAGAATAAATTATATAGTTAACACAGCCGACAAATGAGTAATTACACCCACACTTTAACATTCCACTGGATATCTCATCTACGCCTGCAGCCTTCCCACTTTTCAATACTCTCACACCCGTTGTGATCTCATTCTCACTGAACTCTTTTCCATCATTACATTCTCGCATACTGCTTTGTAACGCTCATCCTCAGCGCCAGTAACATTATTGTATAATGCTTCAAAATACTCCCGCCAGCAGTCCCTGATATTGCTCTCGTCCCACATGATCTCTCCACTTTTGTTCTTTACCGCATTCATTCCCCTACCTTTACCAATCTAAGGCCTTTTTGCCCACTTTCAAAACAGCTTTTTATTGCCTTCAAAATCGCACTGCATCTTGCTAGCTTCATCCACACGCATTCTTTCCTTGCTCTCTTTCACAACAATTTTGCATTCATTTTTTTTCTTTCTGTAAATCTCACATTCTTTAGTATGCTCTTCCTCAGATTTGGCAGCAATCATATCCTTGTATGCCTCTTTCTTTTCCCTGACTGCAATTTTCACCTTTTTCATTCCACCAAGCATCAGTTTCATTCTTCCTACCACTCCTTTTCCACATAAACTTTCAGCACATTCAACAATCACTCCTTTTAAACACTCCCACGCATCATTCACCTTCTCATTTCTGATATATTTGTCCCATTCTCTCTGCTTTAAGGATAGGATAGGATATTGCATCCTCAAGCACCATACTGCATTCTTACCTCACTGTCTAGCAACCTCTCCACTTTTACTCTCAACTGCTAACGTGCAACATTCTTCCCAGGAACCCACTTTCTGCCCAGACTCACTTTGGAGAGTACCAAATAGTGGTCAGTTCCACATTCAGCACCCCTCATCACTCTCGTATCCCACACTAACTCCCTCAATCTCTCATCATATGCAACGAAATCAATCATGCTTTTACAATCACCCCTTTGCTTCTTTATTCTATGTATTCTCTTATGTTTAAACCATGTTTTTGACACAATCCTTTTTCCAAGCACACACCAAGTTTTCACCATTATCATTCACTCGAGGGTCACCAAATAGCCCAACCACTCTCTCAGATGCTCCCCCCTCACACCAACCCAGCCATTCATGTCACCTAGTACAATTATTCTCTCACCAGGGTCACATTCGTTCAAAACCTTTCTCAGTTTTTCCCAAAACTCATCTTTCATGCTGTCACTCTCTCCATCCACTGGTGCATAGCATGCCACAATCACAACTCTCCTAATACCTACTTTCATGTGAACCCAGAGCAATCTAGGGGATACTAACTCGTACTTACTAACCAGTAACTTAGCTCTCTCATTAAGAATGAGTCCTTCACCTTGACTGACATGTACATTATCGTCAATCCTGACCACAGTGCCAGACCACCGCCGTCTATAGCTACAACATTCCACCCCTTCCACTTAGTTTCACATACACACAAAACATCCATTCATCTCACTTTCATTTCATTCAACAACTCATTCTCCTTTCCATATACTCCTCTCACATTCCAAGTACCGATAGTCAGGTAGACAGGTTGTATTGCTACGTCCGTATCTTGATGGGCCAACCTTATTCAGCTTCCGCCACCCATCGTGGCTTCGGCTGTCCGAGGCTACTTCGTGACTCTTAGGAGTAAGTTGTAATAGAGTATGCAAGGTTACCAGCCTTTGCAGTACCCGTACCACATGCAGCTTTCCCTGCTAACAGTTAAGGCACTCTACCGGTCAGTTTTAGCACATTTTTGCCAGTATGCCACAAGAGAAACCAAAGCATAGTAATATCCTAGGCTCGCTTTTACTATTCTACTCAAGCTAGAATCCCTTATGAAAGGACTACCTCGAGAGCCAGCATACCATTGCCCCCGATCCACCACAAGGAGGTATACGCGGTGTACTGACACACTGGGTCACAGGAAATAGCTTAAAAAGCAAAAATAAGTTATAGTTACTATTTAAAACTATTGGGGTAAGGCATATTTCGTCGTTTCTTAATCATGTTTGACCGAAAAAAAATAATCACTACAGAGTTTCGAACATGTCATTGGATCCACATTTGATAACCGCAAATGCCTTGACACCCACATCCACGAGGCACAAACAATTTTTGAGAAGTCTGTAAAGTAGTTAAAGTAAAGTAAAAAAGTTAGACCGGGATGAAATAGTGTAATGGAAATTTTCTCACGAACCTGGGACTAAGGGGCAGAATTCTAAGGAGAAAGGAAGTGTAAAGAAAAATCGATAGCAAGTATTAAATACTTCATTCTTTCTACCATCCAATGGTGAAAAGTTAAACCCTTCATCTTGATTGCAAGTGATTTCAAAAAGCAAAAAAAAAACCTCTGCATTCATTCCGAGTAAATTAGAGACCCATTTTTTGGGGCCTGATTGCTCGTTTAATATTACGAGATCCTACACAGTTACATGCATAATAGTAGATTATCGGTGATTCAATGGAAATGAAAAAACTATTATTATTTACAGGTAAGAATGAGGTAATACCTAATAACAGTGTTATATTCATGTCAATATAGTTCTCTACTATATGAAGAACTGAGGAGAAAAACCTCCACGTTAGTTAGATACTTTTGTGCAAAGAGCTGGTATCATTATTAGAGTTGTTTACTTAACAGTCCGTTGCCATAATAGTCTCGTAGTGATAATAGCCTTGTTTTCATAATAATAGCTTATGTGTTCTTTGCTAATGAATCCCTACATAATTGGTAATTTCTAAGCCAACTTTTACAGTAGTAAAACTTGGTTACTTGGTTGGGATTCATCGTACCTTAACACCCTGGAGTGCCCACTCTCAGATTCCATACTTTTCGCACTTGTATTAGATAAGGCGTAAAACGTCCAGACCGAATTTCCTGTTTAAATCCATTGCTCAGGTTGCCATGTAAATATGCCATTGTTGACATAGGAGAAAAATTTCCAATTTTTTCATTGAAAAAGTAATTTTGCAGCAAAAACAAAGTGTGTAAGAAAATTGATTGCAACAATTAAATACCTCATTCTTTGTACCATCTGATAGTGAAAATTTAAATCCTTTATCTTAATTGCAAGTAATTTTAAAAAAGCAAAAAAAGAAACCTCTGCATTGATTCCGAGTAAAATTGGGGCCCATTTTCGGGGGTTCTTGGGGCCTTTGCAGCCTTATGGCCTTTAGTCCAATGGATTCCTCGTACCCAAAAACTGTTGTATACCTGCTTTCGAGAGAATCGGTTTGGTAGTTTTCGAAAAACTATTTACATACCAATATATGTATAATTACATAATCAATTTTATGTTTCTATCCATTTTCTTTCTACCCTTCTGTATGAACCTTTATTTTTATGTCTTGGCCACTGAGCGGTCTGAGTGAATGAACGATTGAATATATATACAAACATATACACAAGAATTGCTCATTTAATAGTATAAGATGTAGCAGCAGCCTCATTAGGCCAAAATAAATGTCTTCTGCAACCCACAACACATTCATTGTAAATATTTTCAGCAGATTAGACTTAAATGTATAAAAATTTGGAGCAATGTTTTTTTTATTATTCAGCTTACAAACATTAAGTAAATCAGGGATATGCAAGTAAATACTGACTACTGCTGAAGTTTTCAAAATCAATCATTCCATATTTTTGGTTCCATATAGGCATACTTCATGCTTGCACTTAATAGGGTTAAAATAAACAAAGTGAGAGTAGAATTAATGAGTAAACCAAATAGATGTGTCTCTAAAACATAATGCAACACTTCAATTTCATCAAAAATGAAGTGGCTAAGTTGAAACTGACACTATTAAATGTCATCAATGTTGGAGCCGCATTCCTTCAAGGATCATGTTAAGGATAGGGTGAGAAAGGATATCAAGGCAGATAATTCGGACTAGATTGTAAACCCTAAAGGACTGACAAGCTTGCTCAGCCCCTGGATACATAAAATAGACATGTATTCTCAGAGGATGTTGGACATTACAGTCATTTTTACATGTATGCATTTGTTTCCTGGTAATCATAATTTTCTAAGAATTCATTGAGTGCATTGTATGAACATAATAGCACAAGACTGAAATTAAATTTTCCCAAAAATGGAAATGAAAAGCTGAATAATTATCTTTACACTTTAAGACTTTCCACAATTCCATGGGTTTATATGCACTTGGAGTGTTAAAATTTTACATTTATAGACAGTCCATATATGGACCATAGACATTTTACATCCATTACCATAGATATTTTACATCCAAATTATTTAACACACTTCATGAAAGTTAAATACACAACAATACCTTCTGGGAGTTATGGTCCACAAGCCCACCAATAATATAAACTTTATCTTCATCTAATGTGGTGACAATATTTTCTGAATCACTTGTCAGGTATACCAATTCATCATGCTTGAAGAGTTTAGTGAAATGCTCAGAAGAAAAATTTACCTGCAAAAGTAAAATTGCTTGTGAGTTAGGACAGCCATTTTATACCAGGATAAAACTTGATGCAATGAAGCACAGGCCACAGAATGTTCAAGTTTATTGAAAAACGAGACTTTGTTAGATAAATGAGTGAAAATGCTTAGCTAATAAAAGAGACTTGGTAACTTATAAAGATACCACAATAAAGATGTCACACAGAAATACATTACAACCTATTAGGTAAGTAATAAATTACTCCTTTGAATTAGTATATAAATTAGGGTACCCAAGTGACATCATGGATAAAGAAAAGTGCATGAACATGAAAATACTAGACACAATATAAGGAGGAATTAAGGAATTATCTCCAAACAGTAAACTATTGAAAAGCAAGCTCATTAGCCACAATACAAAAATGAAAATGTAAAAGAAACTTATTAGAACGGTTGGCACCATAGGAGGTGAAAATGGGCATTAACAAAAGAAGGTGTAAGAAGAGCTCAGAAAAGTTGAAAGAAGAGTTATGATATTTTATGGCCCAATTAAACAAAATGGTGCTAGGATAATTAGGTATATCCAGGACATTCATGAAATCTTAAAACATGAGGATATCATGAGATTCATTAAATACTACCAATATGATGGTTAGGCCAAGAAGAAAGAATGGACGAGCAATGATGACAATATTCAGAAGGCAAAGGTCTAAAAAAATAGAGCGGTGAGATCCTAGAACAAGATAATGGATGATGTGATGGCAGACTTTATAAGAATGAGTGAGAGACTGCAAAGGACAGAATACAATGGAAGCAATTTGTGTTGGAGGCTAAATATCACACCAGACTGAATTGCCAGACAAGACAGCTGGAAACTTAATGCAGTTCAGTTTCATTCCTACAGTAACAGAATGCAAGTTAAGTACTCCAAAGATTGCAAAACTGAAACTTGATTTGAATACTAACATATAACTGATAACATTTAATCTTTGTTTGCCTGTATGCTTTTCTCTAAAAGTGGCTTCCAAATCTTAAGCATCAATGAGTGGCATACTTAGTTTTATCATAATGCTTATTCCTAAAGCTTAAATAAGAAAAATTAAGATACATATTTAGAAATATTCTCATCCAGACAGGATACCCACTGAGCATCAAGAACTTGACAGAAGTTTCGACCAAAAATAACACTTTTCATTTAAGTTAATGTTAACAAAAGTAATTTTACTAGAGTGGCATCATTAAACTAGAATTTCTTCAAGGTGATAGGACATTGATATTTGGGCTATCATAAAACCATCAGCACACTTCATCATTAGCCCATCATTTAGATTGCATTGGTAATTGAAGAAAGATCCATAAGCAAGCCAGCCATTTCTGCTGTATTCTACACAGCAGAATATCAGAAAAAATCGATAGAAATACTGACTCAATGTAATATGTTAACATCACCAAGTAGGACTTGTCAGAAGGCATTGGTGTCTCCAGTCCTTCAAGAATTCTGAGTGGTGGGATGATCTGTGCATGGGACTTCAGTAGAGTCAGTAAGTTGAACTTCTGTTGTTAGCTCCTGGTTCAGGAAACCTTAACAGCTAGCTGTAACTGATCACTTATTCAAAATTCCAAGGTTCTTGTCTACAAATTTTCAGAGATTTATAGGCAAGAATCCCAAAAGAAGAATAGAAAGAATTTGATGCAGTCATTTGGTGGGTTATCTGATGGCTGTGCTTAGTTCATATGTTGGCTGCTAACAAAATTTCAATTTTGGCCACTGCTTTTGAATATGGGCAACCATCACCACAATTCAGCAGTCAAGACTGTATTTTGCTCCATTCTCCTAAATATTTGAGTGGTAAAAATACCCATTTACATACTCGTGCTTCTGGGCCATCCAGAGAAATCAACCACGTACTTACTCCTTAATACTCTGAGCTGGAATAGAGAAGCTGAGCATGCACCCCTCCCTTACAAAAACATAATATCATGTGGTGTAGGGTGGGCTAAAATTCCCTGATTTTTTAATTTTTATCGAATTTAATGTGTCTTGATGCTTGATTTTTTTCCTTTTGATGGAAATTTGACATCAATCAGCCTACCACCTAACTATATTTGAAGGGTGAGAGTTAATTTTTTAATTTTTAAAATAAAAAAAAGAGTCATTTTTTAATCCCATGCAAATGGTAAATGTCAATATAATTTCTCTTTGATAGGTATATCCTTCCTTTACAGACATTTTATGAGGCTAAAACATCCATAAACTGCCATTTATATCATCTAGATAATGGTTATTTTAAAAAGGTATGCTGCCCCAGTGTTGTATGCAACATGCCTTGTTCATTTCCTATATTTTTTTGTGGCTTTTCACTATCTTACTTACTATCCTTGGGGTTTCCCATCTCATAAATGGGTGTATAAGGTAAATTATATTGAATATTACATATGCACTGAATATATTAATTATTTGTAACATTTTCCTCACAAATAATATTATGCAAATGATACATATGTACAAGAAAGGCAATCTAGAAATTTCCCTGTGGAGTTGATGATATCACAATGCTCCAACTGTAATTATCCGTAACCTCAATGATTTTATTTTTAATTTTTACCTACTATAATATATATGGGTAGAGGCGGACAGCTCTTCCAACTATCACATTTTCTGCAATCAAAGGTTTGAAAACATAACATCATCAATTGCATTTTCTCTCATAATGAACTATAACGATTTTCAATGAGGGGAAAAAGAATACATTTCTTGAAAAAGGTGCAGATACACACCAGCATTGCTTAAGAGATTATTTTAACAGTTGCATTTGGTTTGCAGTTGAATTTGCAATCAGAACATGACTTGACTTCAGAGAAAAAAACATTCACTGGAAGCCAAATGTGAACACCAAAAAAAAAGAAACAAAAATGCACTAATTGAGAAAATACTAAAGCCTAATCAATGCAAAATTTTTCTCGTAAGCTATAAGAATCTTAACTGGCTTCATTTACTGATTTCTTATTTAAAGTGGAACTAATTCACAATTTCCTTAGGAGCAAACATTATTACAAACTGGTTATTAAGTATTTAATCCAATTTCTTCCAAGCATTTATCGCATGAGCTATGCTCATGTCTGAGTTGCCAACGGCCAAAAGACTGGGAATTGGGATTTATTCATTAATCTACCAAAGGTAGACTTTACCAAAATTCAAAGAAAACTCCAGGTTTTTAAATCTGCAGGGCTTGACGTACCACTCATATTTCTTCATTCATCTCCAAGAGTGTAGATGTAGGATCCTACCCTTCCTCATCCCATCCATAAAACCAATTCTCTTTCCTCTTTTGCACTTGCTCGACGTACTTTCTCATATCATGGCCATTTATAACTCATCACCCCTCATTATCTCTACTAGCCACCTACCCTGACTCCAACTGATATCATCCAAAATTTGCTTTTCCTTACCCACCATACCAAGCACTTCCTTGTTTGTTTTCCTTTTGTCCACCGAACCCTCTCCATCCTCCTCTCCTACATCTCAACACCAGAACCCTGTTCTTGTCTCCCTTTCTCAGAGTTCACATTTCCATCCTGTACAATGCTACAGTGCATACTCTTCACCAGCCTCTTCTTTATATCCTTATCCAGGGTCCCTTTTACCACTAAAAGCTTCCTTTGCTAAAGCCATTTTCTTTCTTTTGTCTTTGCTGAGATGCCCCATTTCTTATAGTATACTACACAAGTAATTTCAATACTCAACTTGCACCAGTTTATGCCCACCTACTTTTATTTTCAGCCTCACTTCCTTTGTCCCGGAAAATTTCAATACTTTTACTTAGGCCTTCATAATGTTAACTGAGGTAGTTTCCCTACAACTCTCTTGAGTCTTTCACTGTCTCACTGCCTTTTCTAATTTTCAAAAGTATAAAATATGTGGAAGGGATCATATTGTACCATTCTAGGAATGGTGCAGTAGAGAGATTTTCACCTTTCCCATTTCATAATGAGTTGCTCAGCAATAGTCTATATCCTTGCCTAAAACTCCAAAGCTACATTTGTCAATGGATTGAGATCTTTAGTTGGAGAGTGTGATGTGGCCCAACCAGGTTGAGTAATGTGATGCAATAACCATCCATATTACCAATGTATATGTATTCTGTAAATGATATAGTAGTCTCCTCTTTGTAGTTGCACATCTTATATCTACATACTAGCCAGCAAGCTACTTCAGGGGCACGTGTCATGGTGTTAGGACACAAGCCATGTAGATAGTAGGGAATAGGAAACTAGCATTGGAAGGTGGAAATGGCAAGAAAAAATATGTATGTGTAAGGAGAGTCTTAGTGTCGCTCTTGTTTTTGCTGCAGTCAATGATGTCGCATGGGAAGATGGAGTTTGTGTAGCCACTTCTCAGGGTGAAAGTGAATCTCTTCAATTTAATACATTCCACCAACTCAATAGATGTAACGGACAGTTAAAATAATATCCCTTGAGTGTCCCTAAAACTTGCATGATCTGATTTTTTCATCATAGCCTTACATCATGTTTACATGATGCATGTACCTGCCCAAGTAGATGTGTGAACACATTCACCATAAGAATTGCATCCAGTAAACACTCAAAATTGCACTCATGGGAGAACGTGTGACCATATGATATCCCCTGTTCTATGCATTTGTTCATGCATCAATTCAGTCACATACTTTTGCAGGTACAAGCATCATGAGAACACACCACTGGACTACCATATAGCCTCTAGTTTTCCTGTAGTGTTGGCTCCCACTGCTACAGCTAATCTGATGTGTTCATGTCATGCTACCCCTCGGTTAAAACTTAGGAACAATATCAATACGCAAAAGGTGGGAAGCATTGTAAATATCCACGTGCACTTAATTTTGTTACTTTTAACAAAAGAAAACTGACTATGCCATGATCCTAGACAGAAAGGGCATCTGAAATGGATTTCAGCTTACTAACATCCCAATTCCGGAAGCCATCGTGTTTCTCCATGTCCTCCTCCAATCGACCACTGAAACTTGTAAGATAGAACTGCATTGGATCTGAATATCTTCTATTGACACTGTAACAATGATGAATTTGCTTGACACACTTGCCAATGTCCTATTGAGAAAATAAAAATATTTTGAAGTTTATTAAAGTAAAAAATGACGCCGAGAACTATAAACACTCTCTCAACATTTTGCGCTTTTTTAAATTGAATTATGCAGAAAAAAAACCCGCACCTTTTCATTCATGAGGTCATTAAAGGACAGGTCAATAACAACCCTGACTTTACATTTACTACCCAACATTTTATTGTGTTTGAGTTCTTTCCTAGATGGGCCAAGCCTGATGTTATTTTGTAGAGCGATTTTTTTCTTCTGTTTTAATCTCTCTTTCTCTTTTGCCCTGGAATGCAACAACAATATCAGAGCAAAGATCATTTTTCGGGCAGCACATACGTAGACAAAAAAATCATAACAAAGATAATGCAGAGCCACGAACCTCTTTAATTTGCGTACTTCAAGCCATTTCTCTCGTTTCAGAAGTCTTTTCCTTTGCTTTTTAGACAGGCCATCACTTAAATTGGGTATCTTTTCGCCCACCTGATTGTCCGTCTGTAAGTCAAAATTACTGCTTCCATTGCTATCGTCGGTTTGCTCACATTGAGAAGGCATATTGTTCATTTTAGCACCACTTATTTCGAGGCAGGAATCGTCGATTTCCATGTTTATCTATTAATTTCCTTGAGCACGTTTTGTTTTGAAGATTTGGCATGAAGTTATCCCATTGACGGTCTCAATCGAAAGCAGTTATCGGTGCTATCGATATTATCTGAATGATCGTACTGTCGATTTTTTTGAGCGCTCGAGTTAAAATGTCGTTTATGTCTTGCGAATGCTTTCAGACTCAATATATATCTCAGGAACTGTTAATACTGGTATTATTAAATTATTTACCTTACTATTTCATTGAAAATCGTCTAATGCCTGAAGTTACTGAAGAATAAAAAGGTAAATATTGATCGACAGTGTGCTTTTTCTTTTGCTCAACCTTCCGGTTTTCTTCTAAGAAGGAGTCGATTATTTTACAAAGTTTTTGTCACATATCCTCATTGGCATTTCAATCTTAAGATTGGTTTACCGCAGCCCTCTACCCTTCCTTATCTTACATACTTATCCTCATACATATCCTCTTTATTTGGTCCATGTATTTGCTCCTGGGTCTTCCTCTGGAGACTTTTCCCTCTACTTATCCTTTAGTTATGTTCTTCAGAAACCCATTGTGTCTCAGGGTGTGTCCAATCTATCTGGTTTTTATTCTCTGTGTAGTTTACGAAGTAACCCTCTTCTACACTTCATTCCGTATTTTTGTCCATCCTTTAATCTTCAGCATACCATTACAGCACGAGGTTTTGAACTGTCTAGTCTCTTCCTTTTTTTCCAATTATCCATATTTCTGACAGTTAGAGTGACACGCTCCACGAATGTTTTCACATACTATTTCTTCGTTTGTTAGCCCATCTTCTTTGAACACTGCAATTGCCTTTTTACCATGAACGCTTTCTCAGCTTGGTCGATTCTTTGCTTAACCTTTATCTACCGAGCGTGTCTCTCCGGCACAAAAATTGTGTCCCTAGACTGCCGAGCGTGTTCATTTGGCACATTGATGGACATTTAAAAAACCTTGGTCATTTAAAAAACCCAGGCCAGCAAGGCTTACGACTACGGAAAAACTCAGGAAGTTAAAGGTTAATGTATGTTGTTCTTCCTTTGCTCCACATGACGGTACCCCAAGATAGGTGAAGGAATCCACTTTCCCTAATTTCTCTCCTCTCAGTGCGACTTCTGTATTCATATTATCTCTTTCCTTTTCAAGGATATTAGTCTTTATGTTACTTATTTACATGTTGTATTCTTGGAGAACTTGGTCCAATGCATTTTGTGACCTTCGAAGATCATCACGATTTCAAGCTACGACTGGGATATCATCTTCAAAGCAGAGCATGTTTATTTCTTCTCCAATTATCTTTATTCAGTTCAGTCCAATTTCTTGTGCTTCTCTAATTGCCTTCTCCAAGTACATATTGAACAGTGCTGGTGAGAGGCTGCATCCTTGTCATACCCCTTTGTTAATTTTAATAGCTTGCTCTTCTCAAGATAGTCAAAGGCAATCTCCAAGTCCACAATGGTACATACAATGGCTTGTCCACGTGTATTGTTTTCATTTCTCTCAGGCAGAGAAAGGCCTCCCTGGATCCTCAATTCATCCTGAATCCAAAATGCTTTTCTGAGAGGTTGTCTTCGATTTCCCTGTCTATCCTTCAGCATATTATTCACATGAGTATTTTGGATGCTTATGACTCTAAGCTCTTTGGTGCTCCTCACATTTCTCAGTCCTTTTCTTCTTTGCTATCACAATCATTATACTCCTTTTAGAATCCTGTGGAAGTCTTCTACTTTGATGACTATTTTTGATTATCTTATACGGGTTTTCCTTTGCTTTATGTGGGAGGGCTTTGATGATTTCTCTATTGATGTTGTTCTCTCCAGGTGCTTCATTTTTCTTGAGGCCTTTTACTGCTCTGTCAAATCCACTCCTGAGTATGTGTGGACCCCCCAGTCTTCCTATTTGACCTCACTGTCCTTAGATTTTCTTTCCGTTGCATCGTTCCTTGGTAAAATTCTTTGATGCATTGCTTTCATCAAGTCTCAATGTCTTACCCTTTATCGGTAAGTTCCTGTTCACATCCCTGATGTTGTTGCTTTTTGTATTTCTCTCTTTGAAGTGTTTCTTCTCTAGCTTGTATGTTGTTTTGATGCTCCCCTTCTTCATGTTCTTGTTGACTTCCTTGCAGCAGCTTTCCATCCAATTTTCTCAAGCCTTCTTGCATATCTGATTGATTTGTTCCTTTGCTTCCTTCAGAGGATGGCTTTACTATTGTTTCTGGAGTTTTATTTTCTTATTTCTTCTATTAATGTAAAAAGTTATCTCTATCTACTATATGCTATCTGTGCTGAAGCATGCTGTCAGTATTGGTGTACTCAGGAGTGTTTACTTTGCCCACTTTTACTCCTGGATCTCTTATGGCATTGTTCTATGGGGTGCAACTTCCCAGCTACTTGAAATCTTTAAGATTCAGAAAAAAATTGTATGCACTATGTGTAATGCCCCCTTCAGGGCACACTGTCAGCCATTGTTTAAAAAACTGGGTCTGCTAACTGTGCCGTCCATTTATGTTTATTATGTTGTGCTATATGTTAGGTCTAACATGTCTCTATTTGCTAAAAATAATAACTTTCATAACCACTACACCAGAAGATCTGAGGATTTGCATATAATGCTACAGAATTTTAAATTGTGCTCCCGGGGTCCCAAAGTCATGGGGATAAAATTATATAATGTAATCCCATGCCATATTAAAAAAGTGACAACTTTGAATGCCTTCAAAAGACTCCTACATAACTTTCTCCTCGAGAAATGTCTGTACAAAGTGGAGGATTTATTTATATGAGTCTTTCTGTGTAAATATGTTTGTTGAATTATGACGTGTTCTATACATTCCATGTAATGTCTCTGGAACAAATAAAATCTAATCTAATTAGTTACTTAACCTCTGTCATTATCTATGGCTTCTTCAATTCAGCCCTCTTGCTCATCAGTCATTCTTCTGCTACTTCTGCAATTGTCCTCTTCAGCTCTTCCTATTTTTCTTTTGTGCCTAATTCTCCTTCATTTTCTAGTTTCATGTCAATGGCTGTGGCGAATATTTCTCTGTTCCCTTCTTCAGCCAGTATTTTTGTGTCCCACCTTGCCTTGCACTTTATCTTCTTGATTTTCTTGTATAAAAGGTGACTGTCTATGGCCCCTATGTTGTGGTCACATCTTCCATGTTTACTTCCTATGTCGATTCTGCTCAAAGAAAGTGTTACTTAGCTGCTAGCATATTATTCTCATTGAGGATCTCAAGTAGTCTTCCTCCTTAGGCATTTTTTATGCCCAGTTCAAAATATCCTACACTATTTCTTTATTTTCCCCCTCCTACTACTGTGTTCCAGTCTCCCATTATGGTGAAGTTCTCTTTTCCTTTCACTATTCTGAGGACGTCTTTAATTTGCTCATACGCTTCTATTTCTTCTTCCTCATGGCTAGATAGCAGCATGTGTATCTGCACTGTAACCTTGTCCATAGGCTCTCCTTTCAGCTTCACCATCAGAATTTTCATACTGTACTGCCAAACTGACTCACCCTGGTCAATTTTTCTTCAGCGTGATGCCTACAGCTGCTGTCCCGTGGTCATCTCCTGAATATACATAGCACTTGATATCTTTTTGTCAGTGTGAAATTAGTTTTTTGAGAATATACTGTATATTTATTTTCATTGCTAGCCAGTATCTATTGGCAGGATCTATCTAAGAGATCTAGTGGCATGCACCAGCATGAGTCTACAAGCAAAAGCCATCTACAAACTGGCTAACAACAAAATTAAATTTATGAATCAAATGTGACATTCCATTTCCTTTCCAATGCCATTTCTTCAATATGCACTGTTGGTAGGTTTACCATACATCTCAATTCAGCCAGGGCCATCCTGTTTTGAAACATCTGTCCCAACTGGTCAACAAATATGTCCCGGCTGGCAATGAAATGCACTGCAATGTCTCAGGTAGGACCTCAGTCCCCTGCGAGAGAAATGCAAGCATCAAAATTATGGCAAGAAATGTGTAAGTACATCAGAGACATTGTACCTAACTTAATCATGTACCTTCAAAGGCTCTTGAGTGTTTACCACTGGGTTGAACGATTCTTGTAATTCAAGCTGAACTGAGAAACATATTTTCAACTTTTCCAACGGGCCCCAGAGGAGTTAGGCGGTAGAGCTGAGGACTCAGTTGCCCCTCTAGTTACAAGATAAGACATGTTACTTTTGAGTGTGCTAATGCCTGAATCACACGATCATTTTTTCCGTCCCTTTTAAGGGATAGCTCCAATGATAGCTCAAATGATCGCTCGAAAATGATCGTGTGACTCGAACAAAGTCAGGGATGGCTCCAGCGATAGGGATCCCTATAGCTTTTTCCATCCCTGGGCACGTCCCTTTTTCCGTCCCTGGAGGCATCGCTGACTCCACCATTTAGCCAATCAGAGTGCTCGGCCGCAAAGAGCGACTCTAACGCCACTCGGCTTTCAATGGAATGAGAGTAGTTAACATAGAAATGTTGCAAAAAGGGACAGAAAAAGTGATGGAAAAAGGGACGGCCAAAATGACCGTGTGATTCAGAAAATGATAGCTCGAGCTATCATTGGAGCTATCCCTTAAAAGGGACGGAAAAGATCGTGTGATTCAGGCTTAAGAAAAGCCACCACTACTGCAAGTAGTTATTTTATTTTGTAGTAGCAATCAAAGAACTAAGTGACAGAACACCGTGTATGGTGTACAAGATTACTTCTATAGACATATTTTTGTCTGAGTCTTACTCCTTCTTAGCTTAGGAACTTAAATTCTCGGTTTATAGCTTAGGTCTCACCTGAAATTGTTAGTCCCTTTAAAAATAGATGTGTCCTAGGTTTAGGATGTCAGAATATTGTAACCTTATCCCTGACTTTAGTGTATTAGACCTTAAAAAAATACATTTTATCGGTAACATTAATGATTCCTCTTTCTAGGTTTGCTAAAGAAAATACATAAAACTAGACACAAATCAATCAAATGCCAATCAAACGTGAACTTCAAAGGAATAAACAATTGAATGTAGACAAAATAGAAAAAAACAGGCATTAAACAATGATTTTACAGTGCTTCTACCAATTTCATCCATAATTTTCTTCACATCACCAGCTGATATCCACAAGGTAACATTTTTACATACCATCCTAAGATAATTTTTGTTATAATTGGGTAAATTTAACTCTAGCATACCCAACCTTGGATACCACCTTTCTGCCTGTGTCCACCAATTTTGCAGATGCTGGTTTCTGCAATTTTCTTTATGTTTATTCATATTTTTACAAAGTAATTTCATTGGACTCATTGCCTTTCAATATTATATAGGTAGGTTTTCTAGTGATTTGATTCTTAGTACATGTTATAATGCTCTTACATATTCTTGCTGTCTTGCCATCACCAATAAAAGCTTGGCTTCAGATAGCAAATGCAACGAAATGAAAAAGAAATTTATTTTTGTGGAGTTCTCATTTTAAAATTTAATGACTACACTTCTACGAAAAAATGCATTCCTAGGTCCACATATTACCAATGAATTCCTTTACAGCGTTTGTGTACTTTTTAATGCCATTATTTATCCATCTGCCATGCTAATTCCAATACCCAAGAAGAGAAAGGCAAAAACTTGCGAGGATTACAGGACAACTAGCTTTATTACCTACATGACCAAGTTCATCCTTAAAATTATAAATAGAGGGCTGGAGAGCAAGGCTAACTAATATCTAGGTGACGACCAGTTTGGATTAAAAAAGGCTGGAATTAGGGACACTATCAGAGTGATGAGGTCAATGGTAGATGGAAACCTATGATATAAACCTATAATATGAGCAGGAGCAGTGTTAGCTTTCTTGGTAGACCTCAAGAAGGCATTTGATAGAAGGACTGGACGAAATATAAGGGGTCGATTGGAGGGACAGGCATCTCAGACAGATGGTACAGATAAGGGTAGTCGATGGAGAATCAGAATGGGCCATGATAAGATGGGGAGTATGGCAGGGGTGTTCACTATTGCCGTTACTTTTTATGTATCTTGAGAAGAAATGGTAAGGGAGAGATGGAGGTAGGAATAAAGTTAGTAGGGGATTTGATAAAGTCAGTGAGATTTGCAAATGATCGATCATTGGTTTGTCAGTCAACAAAGGGATTACAGTCAATGATTAATGCATTAGAGGTGCAGTGCAAGAGGTATGGGATGAAGATAAGCCATAATAAGATAAAAGTGATGAGATTCTCTAGAGGCAAGAAGGCGGGGCTGAATATAAAGATAGGAGGTCACAAAATAGAGCAAGTAGAGCAGTTTACAAACCTGGTTAGTATTTTGGAGGAGAATGGGTTTAGTAATAGGGACATAAGATGTGAATTTCCATTGCTAAAGAAGCAGTTTCAAATAGGAAGTTATCGATGATGGGTTGGTCTGAGTTGAGACATAAAGAAAAGGCTGATGAAAACTCTGCTATGGAGCGTGGCACTGTGTGGGGTGGAGACCTGTTCATTGCAAAAGGAGAATATATGTAAACTCGAGGCATTTTTGATGTGGGTTTGGAGAAGGATGGAGAGGGTGAGAAGGGTTGCAAGAAGGACGAATGAGGAGGTTTTGGGTATGGGTTGGAAAGGAGAAGAAACTGGAGGCAGAGGTTCAGAGGAGACAGAAGAGATGGATAGAGGGCATTTTGAAAGGAGGCGTAATGTTGAAGAGAATAAGGGGAGGAGGGGGAACAATGGGGAAGAAGGGAAGAGAAGGAAGAGGATAGGAGATGTGGATGATGTTAGAAGAGGGAGATAATATGAGGAATTTAAGAGGTATCTGATGGCAGATCACTATAGGAAAGAAAACAGAACCATTTGCCATAAAGTAGAATACGTACTGTCCAAAAACCTACCAATCAGCTGGTGGATTACTCAAATGAAATCAATTCCTCCATCATAAAAAAAAACATTCAACAAGATACATAAAAGCATCCGCTTGTTCAATTATTAATCCATTCACCCTCATAATACAATCATTCCTCTCTATCTTCCAGGTGAAAACCTGTACTTTGGGCTTTGTGAGGCTAACTCATGATTTCATCCTTTTTTCTTCTTCAAAGGAAGTTTATAAAGTCCATGTAATTCCTGCAGTCTCTCAGAGGGCAACAAAGCATCATCAGGAAGTAGAGAATTATTTTCATTTACCTCTTAAGACAATATAACTACTTACATCTCTCTCACATTTTTCCATGAAACCTTTGGACTGCCGAGGTGATATCATGCATTCTTACTTAAAAAATCATTTTATTTCAAAACATCACCGCAAAGAGCCATTGCCTCTTGCATTATTCTTATTGTACATCACCTATCATCATGAATTTCTAATATCATGCATCACCTTCATAGAATTTAATAACAGGTGCTTTCCGTCATTATCACTGAAAACCTCCCTCTTCTTATTTCGATTTACCCTGCTGCACATCTACTCTCAAGTCTTCAAATGCTTAATATATCTTATTTTGTAGGTACTCATTTATATTTTTCTAGCTCATGCTGAAGTGCAAACATCTAATCTGTTCATCCCCTCCTAAGCATGAACCTACAACATAAACCCAAGATCCTGCCAAATCATTACACTGCCAACTCATCTGATTAACATTTTTTCCAAACACTTTTCCTATAGAATTTAATATACTAATTAATGTATAATTTTTCATTCTTCCCATCCCTACATTTTTTTCAAAGGTTCTCTATCATGTTCTTCCAAGCAGATGGAACAATAGAACTTTTCATTATTACATGAAACAATTTAGTCTGATAACTGAAGAGTAGCTTATACCTGGACCTCTAAATTTCTCATGATATCCCGTGTTTGCTTGCAGCATTTACATCTTTCAGCTTTCTCACTTAGTCACAAATCCATTTTCAATTACTTCTACCTCCGCAGTAACATTTCAGTATCTTTTTTTTGTCAAGCTCTCCTTCACAATCTGCATCATTATTCCATGTGTCTTCAAAGTACTCCCTCCGACAATAGTACTCATTGCATTTATGTCATTCTATCTCAACACTCAAATTTTATTCCATTCTTTACCCTGCCATTTCTAGGATTGGGCAAAATACTTGTAAAATATATTTTTGACAAGAATTACATACTTACCTAATTATTTGTATTTTGGATACAAAATACACTGTCCAAAGTTCTGAAAATTCAAGATAGTTTTAAAAATTCTTTTAAAGTGAGAACTACTTTATATGAAAACAAGTTTGACAAATTATGTGTGTAATGTGTGCCTACTCATTTATTACTGGTCCACTGAAGAGTGGTCATATTATTATGAATGAATTATGAATCTTTGAAAGCATGCCACCCTTTTCTTTTAAAAATACCACTTTTTATTACAATATATGACTCGAGGGCTGTGACAAACCTTGATGGAAACACTGGTTCCTAGTAACCAATGTTGAGTATCCTTACACTCAGCTTGACTTTGAACGGGTGAGCCTCTGATTTTTCCACGTTCTGTTGCCCCTGTCTGCGATTGGTAGAGAGTGAATGAAGTGACCTTAGCAATTAAAGTATATTAAACCACAATATTAACACTAAATGTATCACTCCAGTTCTGCCTTTATGGGCTGTTATTAGCTCAAAGAAAGAAAATACATAACTGCTCAACTGGACCTCTCAATGGATTGTTTGTGTCAAATTTTGGAAACTTTTACCCAAACCAAAGGATATTGATTCAAAATATTTAGACATTTAGATATTTCCTGGACAAATTACTAAATTTCAGATGAGACATGCTGTTGCTTGTCACTTTCCTGATCACCTTCATTAAAGCAGAACCACTCATCATCTCTGAGTGAAATTCTATCTTCACACTTAGTAGGGATTGACTTTCTTAAGCAGAGTCGACAATGAGGTGATGAGATCCTGTATCTTTTTTTCATCTATCCATGCTGGATTTGTGCCATGTTGTCCAAAAACATTTCCTCTTCTACTCTCATTTGCTTGCTCACACCTATCTTTCTTCAAGTCCACTTTCTACCCAGGTCCAATCCAAAGACCACCCATGAGTTGCCTAATTCTGCTCCCCTCTTTATCCTTGTATCACTTGAAACTCTCTCAATCTCTAATCATGCACAATGAAATTAGTTGTTCTTTTACATTCACCCATTTACCATGCATAGAAATTTTGTATAATGAAACCGTGTATGTTTTTGAAACAAACAACCCATTTTCCAAGCTTACTCACAAAAAGTTTTCATCATTATCATTCACTTGAGGAACACCTACTTGCTAGACCATTTCGTCAGCAGCCACCACTCCTACACCAACCGAGCCATTCTTGTCACATATTACTAGAATTTTCTCATCTGAGGGTAATATCTCTTGGTTTTCAGGTACATTTTAAATTATTAATATAATCTCTCATGAACTATCTTCGATATTTCATAGTCTTAACACTCTCTCCTCATGCAATTCCATCCTTTCAGAGGGCTACTTCTCCTCTCTTTTAACTCTCATCTTCCAAGAATTCTTTTCCTTCCCCTGTATCATCTCTCATCGCGCCACTGGCGAGTTTCTTAGCTACATAATCCCCTCTTAACTGAGTCTAGAGTACAAGCCCCTTCATCGACGTGGAAGAAATGCCTCCATCATGTCGGAAATTCTTGGAACGACCGCCTCGTTAGGCATCATCTCGTGGACCAAAACTACTGAAATTAGATATGGGAATCGGACGAGATCCTCGCACGAAGATGCTCGTGGAACGACCTCATTATTAACGTTCTGTGAACAAGTGGAAGCCGTCACCATAAATCTGCCTCCTTGCGCCGTTTCCAAAAAATAATCCCTCGATATTCGTAGCCTATCTCGGGCAAATACTAGTGCTAGTGATAAATTTGTCTCCATAGTTTTCACCCGTATCTTTCTTTGCCTTGTTTGCTCCCAGTATTGGTGGCGGAGGTTATCGCTTTCATTGCTTCTTTCAGTCACGGAGTAATCAACCATTCCAGATACTCGTTCCTAAAATTTTAGAGTCTCTAGTTGCGATGTAGGCTTGTGCGAGGGTAATATGAAAGCTTGTTATTGCGTCTCCCGGACTAGTGAGGATAAATATCCGAAAGGAGTAGGATTGTCCGATGATTGCCTGGGAGGAAAGCGGATGGAGATATTGCACCTCGATAATATCCGAGACGATAGAAGGAATGAGGAGAAAGATATCTTATCCTGGGAATACGTTAGTTTTCCCCTGGATTTCGTTCCCTTTGTGTCGTATGGGCCACATCGTCGTTCTATCGTAGTTTGGAGACAGTATTTTTCCGACTATTCCGTATGCGTCCTCAGAGGAAAGCTGGAGAGTGCATTTTTCATTTGTGCCTTAGGCTCATATATCCTCCGTTCTTAAATCAGTCATGTTCTTCTGAGAATGACAGCATTTTTTTATCAGGCATCATGTTAAGGTTGGATAGAGGATTGCTTTATATTGAGACCTGCAATAACTGTGTGGTGTCGATGCAATATTTTTCCCATTGGTGAGCACATTCACTGGAAGTAAGAGAATACGTAACAAAAAATTGCTGAAAATTGGTGAAGCAAAGAAAATTGGTGAAATGTGACAGTGTTTCGGACTTCCTTACTTTTAGAATTCAGAACTTAGTCGCCTGCTTAAACTTAATATGAACGCTTTTTTATGCGCCAGAATTCAGGTTAATCCTACTTCTTCAGGGCGAATGGCAGCAATACATGAAACGCTACATCATCGGTTTGTTGTGAACCTTGTGGCTGATTGCTTTTTTGGGGAAGCGATCGATGACTTAAGTTTTTTGCAGCAATAAAAAATATTTAAAAAACGCCCCGCCAACTCCCAAGGGAGTCTGCGGAACGCACATTCATTTTCGCTGATATTAAATTGGGGCTTACACTTTATGTTTACCCTCTTTTATTACACAATAAAAGTATTTTATATTAATTGTAATGTCATTTAATTTGATTAAAGTTTGCATGATCTGTCCGGGTCGCTTTAACAATCATAGCACCGTGAAAATTTCAACCACTGTCTCCCCATATCTCCCCGCAATTCCATCCTCCATCCAGTTACCCGCTATACTACAGGGTAGGTAGATGAGTGAGGGTAGGATTATATGGGGAGCAGAGGGAGTATGAAGAGAAAAGTGGCATCGATAGAGACGAAAGGTCCAATGGACCCAACCAACGGATTGGGTCCATTTCATCTTAAAATCTAGAGAAATCGAGATGGCGCTGAAAAATCACCACTGCTGAGACCCGGACACAGAACCTCTGGGGTTGGAAGTACTCCTCCAGTTGACTTCTACAGTTGGCTGAGTACTCTAACCACCGCACGAACCCAAACCCCATGTATATTGTCGCGGAAATTAACTAGCCGGTGAGTGTTTTACTTTAAAGTTAACATTACATCTTGACCCTATTATACCTGTAGCATGTTCCTCATTATAGAATAATCTATTAGGTACTGGAATTAATTTTTACGAAGCGGAATTGGTTTTGTTTTGACTTCACAGTTTGTTTCTGGTCCTGCATTTCTATTAAACGGTTAGTTGCATGCCAACGGATTCATCTAATTTTACGTGAGCAATATTTTGATGAAAACATAAATATTTTATTGTGGGGCTACTTGACAAAAGGAGTTTTATCGGGTAGCGACAAATACAACCGTGTTTGCTTTGTGTTTCAGGATGCTGAGTAATCATTTAAAGGATACGGGAAACGTTCAGTAGATATGGGCGTCATTCACAGGTATAAAAAAGATAATTATCCACTGCCGAATTTATTGTTTATGTTGGATAATGTACACCGCCGATATTTATTGTTTATGAAGCATCCTGTATGCGAAAGAGGTCAAGTACATATCATGTTATTTTATATTAACACCTATTTTTGAGTCAATATCTTTTATTTAAAGAATGAAAATTCAAGTAATAAAACTCTCTGTTTCTCAAGCATATGTTAATGTTATCTTCGGTCTGTTTCGATATGGTCCTGATGGTATTGGGGTATTCTATTCGTTGATCATACCATTCGAACACGTTGCGCCATATGTCAATGGTAGAAAGGTATGACTGACAATGAAAGGTCATTAAGGAACAGTATTGATTTCATCGTAATAATAATAAATCCAATAGATGATGCTTTTATTTTCTGAAGCTATAGCAGGTAATCACGAGTGGAGAAACTACCTTGCATAGTTTAGCGGTGCAGGAATCATCTCTGAACATTGAGGTATCGCCAACAAAAGCGAGCTTGAGAAGCTTGCCTAACTTCTCCCAGCGCGATAGGAGTGTATATTTGGAGGGCAAACATTCCATTCATGAATAATTAAAGATTTATGAATAGCTCCGAGTTTCCAGGGATACTTTTTCTAGTTGTGAGGTCCTTTAAACCATATGCATCAATAAAGCGTAATTCTAGAGAAACCATACGCGTATGTTTCGTCTAGGTATCAAGTAAATGAAACTTTTTCATGGGTAATTTTTATGAGCCTGAGTGCAGCCTGTTAGCTTTAGATTCAAATTAGTGTAGTATTTTATTCATTTAACAATCGGCCATGAAAGTTTTGAGATTTTAGTAGTTCAGGAAAGCGATCGCACATCGCGCAACCAGATGGCATTTCAAAGGAAACTGGGTTTAGCAGTGCAGAAGGGTAGCCCTTGTCGAAGATGACATTGCTTATTGAAAGGAATTGGCGAGAGGCAAGTGCGCGAAAGAGCGACTAATGAAGACTTTTACGGAATGCAGCGATGCATGTTTACGAAACTTGGTCCATGGCGAAAGCTAATGAGCGTAGATTGGAGTTTTTTTCAGATGTGTTATCTAGGGAACAATAATTTAGGGAGAGAAGATGAACCAGTGCCATGATTTATCGTTCAAAAAATGAGAAGTAGTATTGTCACAACGGGCTCAGAATCAATTTACAATAAAGATTTCCTAGCTATCAAAATTGAAAAAATTAATTTTTAATTTCCTCTGCAATGGCTGAGCGGTGAAATCGGAAAGGTGATATTGCGAAAGTAGGAGGTCCCATTGTATTTTGAAGTCGATATAGTGATTTGTGTGCTTTCCCATGCCGGGAGACAAGATAAGACTATCTAACTTAATTGCTTCAGAGCCACTGCCAATAGCAAGCCTTGTGAGAACCAGCTGACTACCTGATTTAGTAGTACTCGCGAATGAACTAACCTCCGTTGACAGCCTGTGCTCCGTGGTTATTGTGTTGGATGCGGGCGGTGTTGACACCGTTTTTTTTACTTCCACCGTGGGCGAATTACGACTCCCACTTATCATGACCATTACGCGAATCCGTTCCGTGGAAGTTTTGTTCTCAAGTATCGTATTTCCATCCCCTTCTCGTAGCGATTTCAGGTGAAGATGGCCGTTGGCGTGTTTACGGCCCTTACCCCGCCAGCCATCCCTCCTAATTATCTTTTTCCACCCATTCTTTGCTATAGAAGTTTTTCGAACTCCTCTGCAAATATTCACTTACGAGCCGCTTCCCTTCGTCTGACTCCATTCATCTGCCCGCAATTCCTCGTCAGTTTAACATCCCTTCACGAAAGACATCTTCCTCTCATTTATCGGCAAAACGGTAGCACGAAGACAGCTACTTTTGTAAGACCCTACAATATAAGCATAGCAGGGTTGTGGCTGAGGACCATTGGAGGTAGGGTAAATATGTTAATTACACCAATCCAAGCCTTATGCACAGTACGTGGAGGGGGGGGGGGTAATAATTGCGAAAAAAGGAAGGTAAGGGAAACGGAGAAGGACAGTTGAAGGAGCGGAAGGTCACCCTGATACTCAGTTTTCTATTTTTTAATGGGGAGGTGCTAGGGAAGATTGGTTTAAGGACCTCTTTACACGGCACATTTTATTGTACAAACAAATGTATGAACTTTTTCATGAGGAAAATTGTATCGTGTAAAGTGGAAAATTTACGAATGTCTGAATGGCTGAACGGGAAATAGAACCTGTTCTAATTCCATTAATTTTATAGTACAATCTACGCTACATTCTGCCTTAAAAACCTCCACCGCCACATCTCTGACTTACGGAGAGGACCCTCCCTTCCCTCATCCCTCTTCTGACTTTCTGCTACCCTTCCCCCCGCACCCTCCGTCGAGATACCTGCTGGAGAGGGCACTTTGTGGTCTCCAGCATGGAGTGAGTCTAAGAATAGGAGTAGCGCAAATTCTTTTTGCGAATTCCACTGGGTTAAATTAACAAAAAGTAAAGACACTTCGACGGACGACTCGTGCATCTCTTTCAGGGATAGGTAGGGCACGCCCAATTTGACCATAGTATAAAGATACGCGCTAGGTGAAATTCAGCTCCCCCTGTGGATTCCAACCTCCTCAGAAGAGAGATAAGCTTATCGGCCGAAACTGAGACTCATAACCTCAGCACCCCCTCCCAGAGAAGGCGACAGTGACGACGCGTCGTCCACTCATCCACCTCACGCCCGATAGCTCTGAAAGATTGGAGGAAGTCTCATCGTCATTCCTTCCGGCTGTCTACCCGACCCCTACCTCCTCCCCCACTCACTTCCCCTAGTGATAAGATTACTGAACCCTCAATGAAACAAAATGCACATTAGCGAGCAATTGTTAGTCTAATACATTTGACCGCTTATATTCTATTACTTTAAAAAATATGTAGACACCCAATAGCCGAATTTTACGGGCTTGATTGAATGGGGACGTGTTGGAAAAAAATTCTGTAGTTGGTACTCATGCACTGCGACCTTTGCTGGAATAGCTTTACATCACCGAGAGACGACGAGGAAGGGTGAGGAACAACAGGGATAGCGAAACGAGTCAAATATACTCCGGAGTAAAGGCCCCAGCGGAAGGAATGCTTTGAAGAAACTTGTGTTTCAAATATTTTCTATCGGGCCCCACCTCGACTTCTCAGCTCGCATAATTTCCAAATTAGGATCTACCATTTTTGCCATATGAATTACTGCAATATGCAGTTGCCGCGGTGGTTGGATTCATGTTCCTTATGTCAGGAGCTATTGTGGTGGAGTTCAAATCCTCCATGTATGATAAGTTTACAACCAATAACTTCACATGGAAAGGGTGTGTGAGTACCCCAAACATTGCATTTTTTACATCAACTCAATGTGTAAGATTGAGATGAGATAGAACGAATTTTGCACTTAGTTATTTGCAAGTTAATTGCATACATCATGAATGTCTACTCGGCCATATTTTTTTCTCAACTGATTTTAATCACTGAAAGTAATTAAGCACCCAAAGTGGCAGTGGTTGCATTCTGTACCACCAGGATAAGTGACCCGAGTCCTTAGTAAATCGGCCTTGCTTGTATCCATTCTGATGCCTTATTTAAGCCGCATATAATGAATGAGCGTTAAAAGGCTGATAGGCATTTAGCCTACTTACATACATTTACTTAAGTTACTTTATGTCGGAAAATAGGAAACTAAGAAGGAAAATGAATATTTGCCGTAGCCTCCCCAGCTGTAAATATCTAAAATATTTTCGTATAATAAAATTTCGACGCACGCAGCGTATAAACTGTTAACTGATAAATGGCGCAAATTTTTTGTCTGGAATGGGATCGTTGCGTGAATGTCATTCATTTGATATCATTTTAAAAATAATAATAATAATATAATAATAATAATTCTTTATTCCATTCATATGTGTGTACCTTTGGTTATTTATACAAAGTATAGGAACATGGGTACCCTAGAGGAACTACCTGATTTGGGGTTACCATCATCTGAAAGTTTTTGTGGCAGAGCTGGTGCTGATCCGTTATCAAACACATTTTCTCAAAAATTTTCTAGTGCTTCTATACCTTATTGTGCATTCATATAAATAAATGAAAAATGAAAAATTCAAGTTATTACGCGTTCATTATACCTTGAGTTTTTACAATAACTTGAGCAATAATAATCATTTACACAGTTCAACGAAAACTTATATTTAGGAAACAAAAATGCATATACAACATATAATAGATGAATTAAGTTGACAGTAAACAATCTCAAATCAAACACAACCCCAATTTTAGTAATTAACATTCCTAATACATTTTTATAAAATCTTTAGAAACAAAGACTCTACTTCCTCGTGACACATTAACCATTTTTTAACAGCTGAATCAAATCCCGATTCTGTGTTTTTCATTGCCACATCCTTTGGCAGAGTACGAAAAAGTTTTGGCCCCAGATATAGATACGAATGACGAAAAATTTCGTTCTTTGGCCTAGGTATTTTAAAGCCTGTCTCAAGTCTAATGAAATATTTTTTTGGTTTGGCCTTTTCTCCGCCACGATTATAAAAGACTCTTAGCACTTTATAAATGAATAAGTGCCTTAATGGCAGTATATTTAGTTTTCTAAAAAGAGGGAATGCGTGGCTTTTTCTTGACGACCGCGTAATAACCCTGACAACCCTTTTTTGTGCCACCAGTAAAGGTTTAATGGTGGTAAAGTATGCTCCACCCCAGCAAGTAATTCCATATTGCAGTCTAGAGTTGACAAGAGCATAATACACCATCCTCAATACTTTTTCAGGGCAAATGTTTCTGAGGAAGTAGAATTTTCTTACCATAGAAATCATTTCTGATTTTAACTTATTTATATGAATCTTCCATTTACAATTTTGATCAATGTATAAGCCCAAGTACTTAATTTGACTAACCTGTTCTATCAAAATACATTTGTCACAGAAAATAACATCTCTTTTTGCACAATTTACACATTGATAATATAATTTCAAAATACTTCTAACATCTTTGCCTCATGAAGCAACATTAGAGTATTCACTGCATATTTTCTATCCAAAGCCTGGTTTGAAAACGTCTTAAGGTGTCGCATAAATTAATGAGTGATATTTATCGTGCAATTTTTGCGATTTATTTTAAATTGAAAAATTAATTCCAAATGAGAGTACCGTCTTGTTTACTGAATGGTGACAAAAACTTATTTATTTTTCCTCTCTGGAAGAATTGGGCTTTTTCTTACGGTCATCATAGTCGGAAGGCATAAACCGATGGCTGTAACTCTCCATTTCTTTATATTTTCAGCTGATCCCTTGGGTTATTATATTAACTTTCCTTGTAGTAATATTCCTCACTAATTGCCACCCTGGGTCTTCCGCAGGATATTCCTATCATTTATTGCTCTTTTCATTATTTTTTTCAAAAATCTCTATGTCGCAGAATGTGGCCATTACGTTTGTATTTTCTTCTAATCACTGTTTTCTTGAAAAATATTTTCCTCAAGATGTCCTAGGTCTTCTTTATTAGTGACACCCACTGTCCATTTTATCCTAATTAACTATTCTTTTTTGTGACTTCGTCATCCAGACTTCTGAAACCTGGTCAATTCACAAATGAAACTGTGGCCGAAAATTTCCTCTGATTTAGGGTAAAATTTTTACATCTGTCCTCGAATTCAAAATCTATTCCTTCTTAGTCGTCGCTGCAATATTTATTCGCCCCAGTTAAACCAAGCGTTGGCTCCTTGTTTTCCGCAGAGCGTACTCGGCGTCCAAAGTGGAAAGTTTGTTTCGAAAGACCACAGTGATTCAGCTCATCTTGAGGACTCAAAACGCTTCTCCCATATTCACGTGGCGCAAAAGCATATTTGCCATCGCGAGTGTGGAGTGGCTGGAGGGCAAGGGGAGAGGAATTGAAAGCGGTCCGATTCGTACATATCACGGTATGGCCTACAATCCGCGGAGAATTTTCACGGGACATAGCCGTTTAGGCTCCAAGTCAACGGTGGTTATGGTGACTCCGAAATGAAATTAAATTCGATGACGGCGGGAAATTGGAAGGGATTCTGATGGAAACTATTCAAGGAAAGCAAATATTTAGGGATGAGGGCATTTCATGTCTCGCATTGGAAGAAGTATCGTTTCTATATGGGTCGTATTTTTTGATTGATGAATGGCAAATAGATGGTAATACCTAATTGAAAGAGTGCAGTAGTTGAGAGTCTTGCCGTTAATAATTAATTCTTGTTTGTCCCTATGGTGACAATTGGAAAGGTGGTTTCGAAACTTACAGGTTTTTTTAAACTGCTCATTGGATTAGCTACTTTGAACTCGGGAATGCAATTCTATGGCCAATAATCCTTATTCTGCTGATGAGAAATCGTCGATTTGCACGTTGGGACGTTCACCTCTGTCTCATTCTCGTCCGTTGATTATTTCGTGATGTTATTGGGTTATCCTCATTGGTCTTTCAATTCTAAGATTGCTTTTCTGCAACCCTCCATCCTTCCCTATCGAATGCTAGTTCCTTTACTCCATAGTAATACTTCTTATGTACCTACATTCCTATTTATCTGGTCCACATATTTATCCCTCTTTATTCTTCTTCGGACATTTCCCTCTATTTTTCCGTTAGTTTTATTTTATACCAACCCATTTTATTTCAGGTTATGCCCTATCCATCTTTTTTCAACGGATAGCTTTTTCGTATTATATTTTTTCACTCCTTCATTCTCAATCAGCTATAGTCAAAGCTTTAAATTAATATTGACCAAAATTTCTTGTATTCTGGGAATTTCATCGACGCTGTACCATTTATTACCTAAGAATTCATCTGCATTTTGTTTCTGGTGAGAGCAATAGTAAAGTAATATAAATGTTAACCGGAGAGTTACCCCTAATCGATATTTCGTGGCCATTTACCTCATCCTTGTTCTTCCGATTCGATTACCAGTCTTCCGTGGGTTATGATAATCTACAGAATATTTTTATGAGTTACAAAACTTCACCGGGTATTTATCTTCATTTTCTTTACCAATAATTATCTCATTTGGGGATAAACCTGATATATCAGTTGGAGGAACTAGGGAATCTGAATACGATTTTATCCGCTTTGAGAATACTAATGTTCCGAGTTTTCCTATGCCCAAATAATTTATTTTGTATTCCATCCTTGAGTTGTGACACTTAACATATCTATTTTCCGCAATATTACAGGGCAGGAGTTATCAATCACTTAGATTATTTAAGCTTTCCTTGAGAGTTACCACCCTCAATCATTCCATCCCATGGTCCATGTAAAATTGTGAACGAATTAGTCGCTAAAAATGGAAGTTTGTGCGGAAATAGTTTACAGCCAATGTTAGCCTAATATGCAGTTGTTACTCCATCCTCTGGAGGGAGTGGAATTATCCCATTGATTGAGAAATCCTATTAAAGAGAAGGCAATCCCATTTTACACATTTAGTGTTAGACCTTATAATCAAAAGGAACCGAGAACCTAAAGTGATAAATTGAAACGTATAATCAAGTTCTGTTTGGGATATCCACCGGGTGGATCATCAATGAAGTAAAGAACAACATAAGCTGGGAAAGCCACTGATCTTAAACATCAGTTTACAGTGGTATATGACATCTGAAGATGCAATATTTGGCATCCATAGAACAATAACTATTTTCTGCTATTCAATAAATTTTTGAATTTATGAATTAATGGAAGAAAAAAAGAATATGGCTCCTCCAAGTGTTGGGTAACCACAGGATAGGACCCTCTTCCCTCCAAAGATCTGATAGGAATCGGTAATGCTTTTGCTTGTCAGTTGATGCAGTATATTAATAATGTTTTCCTTGGACGTGTATAATTTAATGTAGAAAGTTATTTGAAAAGTACATGTTTAGAAAATCAAACGTATCTCAGTGGCAGTTTCCACGTCTTCGTGAATGTAAGTATTCGTGCCATTCATTTTTAAAGGAGGGAGATGATGGCATCATAACGCTTGAAGGTGAAATCGGTTTGTATTACGAAAATTGCTCAGCATAATATGGCTATCGCGCTCCATTTGACCAGGAATTTTATGATAATGTAGAGTTACTTTGGAAATAGTTTACATTTCGTGTTTTTTTTCTAGATTTTTCATAATGGCACCGCGACAATTACGTGACTGATGGCCGGCTGCAAGAACATTTAGTTATGTAATCAATAGTTATGAGATCCATGAAGTTATAGATCTCAATAAAATATTCGGATTGTAGGAACACATCTACTAGCTACATAACTTAGTTACTAATAGTTAATAGCTTCGACTAATTAATCTAATCTTCTAACGCCGGATAAAATTTATGAACGTTGAATGTAAGCCAATGAATAATTGCTAATGCACATGGTAATTAGCCAGTAAGAGTAAATAAGATGGCCATCTGTCTCAAAACAATTCTTTTATCTAGTAATTAAGTCTCCAAGCTGTTCATTTCGCATCCACCATCTTGCTTTCTTATGGAACTCATAACTCCATTCCATAAGCTACGAAACCAATTTCTGCAACACTTATTGAATGGTTGCCATGGCTTATGGGTCCCATAATTTTATAGAATGCATATGAGTCGTTTCTGCAACTGGCATTTAACCCATGTTTTCAGCGAAATAACTTCGAAAATTGATCAATTTAAATATGGGCGATTGTTCATTTTAATGGCTTCAATATTCCACAGCGCTATCGCACCGCATGGTTCCGTCTATTTTTTTCTCTAATATGTAATGCCGTTGAGCCCATTATCCTTTCGGCTCTATTTGTGCGATCCTGTTTTACGTTCGTCACCCTGAGCAGACATATCGCAAGATAGGATCTTCATAAAATTTCAAACGCCTTGGATGTTGGATTTGGGTCTGACGGAAGTGGAGCGGCAAATGGCAAGCTCGGACTCCCAAACCAGTTTCTGGTATGGAGTAACGAGGCTCACTTATATTGTCCGGCCTCACGATGCTCGCCTCCGAACTGATTATCGCGCCGCCCCGTTTTCTAACCCCGAAGCGAATGTGTCAGTGCCCGACCAGCGATCGTCGCGAATCTTCAACTTGCCCTGGGTTCTCGGTCTCGGTGTTTGTATGTCGTCTCATTCGATTGATGCCCGGCTGAGTACTTTCGAATTTTTGTCTTGAAAACATTCTCATATCGCTCGTATGATGTAATGATTGCAGAAACTTCACGCTTCTTAAAAAAATTTCTACATCTTCGTATGATAGACGCTAGTTATTGAGTTAATCCTATTCTATCTTCACTAGTGACTTATTCGAATACTCGCTTAAGATAACATCTCTAGCAACAGGGGTTTCTATTGACGTTAACGGCCGTCGCTATATTATATTCTCGTCTATTTGTGCTCTTCCCAGTCGCTCTTTACTTGCCAGAGAGTGCAAATTTCGATCGGAAGGTATTTCATAGTGCCATATTCTTATCTGCCCGGTTAGAAAATCCTGTGCGCCACTGTAAAGCATTTTTACTGAATTACCTTGGCATTTCTGTGGACATTCGTACCGAAAAAGTGAAACACTTTTTGAGGGAATTTCCTCAGAATTTCATAGCCTTTCTGTGGAAATGACTTGGCGTTTCAATTTAAATGGTTATATTTAGTTAAAAGGTTTTACTAATTGTAACCTTTCTATTCAAAATTCCAAGTTCCATCCGAGGATATTTTTTTTAATATCTGCCGAGCATTAATTATTTCCTTCATCTTGTACTCCGGTTTATAATAAATCTGTGATATGCAACTAGCAAATTTAATTTTTAAATATCAGTTGGTGGAATACCTAATGAAGCTGTTAATGCAGTCATTTTATAAAAAATGCTTATCCGTGAATTGAAATTAACCAAATAGTGCCTCGGTATTTTCCCTTGGAAATGCATCCGGAATGTATAAAAAATTTTCACTGATTTTTAAAAATGTGGGATGGAATTTTTTTCACTCGGTATTCTAATTCTCGTTCTCGAGTTTATTTATCTGTGCCACTAGAATTTTGATATTGCATATTTTGGACTCGCCATCTACTTGATTACAGGGTAAACTTAGCAGTTTTACCTGGTCATCTTTTTGAGCTAAACATGATCTCTGTCCATGGAATTCCTGTTTGTCTATATCGCAACAATGTCCCTTTATTTTGCTTTCGTCCCCCCGCCTAATGCGGCAATCGTTTCTCCCTGTGTCCAAAAATAGACGAAGACTAGTCGGTACAATGTGAGCGAGATTATTTTGTCCCATTCAAATCATTCCGGTCGGAGGTATTCCTTACACTTCACGCTGGCCGAAAACTCAGCGACTGCCGTATGAATAGGTCCGAAAGACTCGTTGGTGAGACGTCGAGGCCAGCGATCACAGCCTGAATAAGACGTGTCTCTTCAAGTCCTCTTCACATGTCTTGTTTTGAACCGTACCCTCATGTGGCTCCCTTTCCATTTGCTCTCTCACCTCACTTCTACTTCCCGCTCTCCCTTCGCCTCCTCTTTCTGTTATTTGACCAATTGACGTCTACTGACTTCTGGCTATATTTTCGAGCTCATCTTCTCAGAATTTCACGACATTTTTCTGGGAGAAAATCTCTTCCTTTGTCACTACGTCCGAGAAAATTGAGGAAGTTTTGTCAACAACTGTTGGAGGCTGGTGAAATTTGGTGGTATCAGGCTACGTTGAGGTTAATGAAAAGAAATAACTTTTCTTCCCAGAAAAATAAAACTATGAAACGACTAGCTTCAGGTATTACCTGTTGATGGCGCTATAATTTAAACTTTTCGTACGAAAGTTTTCTTTTTCTCAAAACTAAATCATATTATTATTACTCATTAGATTATTAACCATTATAGCCTCCAATTGATATTATAGCCTCCAAGATATTCTCCGCTGTGGAGGGTTTTAATGGAACGTGTTCTTTCGGAGTGTCGGACATCATGGCGCTGAAGCGGTCCAATGCGTTCGCTTATCGCCACCGTTCGCGAGGTTAAAGTCAAACATGGAACTTGTTAAGGTGTTTTCTCTTTGAATACAAGTACTTTATCCATCCCAATTCTCTGTTTTTTCTCTTTTTATTTTTCCTATCGGATCCTTCGTACATTCCACGTCTCTTTTAAGTCGTTCAAAATAACTCAACGTGCCCTGTTCTGTACTTAGTGGTTCTCTCATAACCTCCAACGAACGATACACTATCTGCTCTCTTCATATTTCCCCAATGACTCCATTACTTCCTCTTCCAATTTAAAATCTTTATTTCCCTCTCCTACGAACATTTCCATTTGGGATCCTGTTAAAAAGCCTTAGGTTAATTATTGTTCCTCGAGCGTCAGATTATTTCGTTTTCGATTAAAACATGGCTGTAATGGATTTGCTGATATATCTGCATCTGTGTTGTCGCCATCTTTTGTACTTTACGTGGTCATCATATACTTTCAGGATATCAATTCTTCCAACTCAATTCTTCATGTTTCTTCATACCTAATCACACCTCATTCCATTTATCCTCCTCTCCTTGTTCGATGTTTTTCATCGTCAAAACCCTGTTTTCAAATATACTGGTTGATTTACAAATCCTGGAAAAACAAGCACCGCCCAGAATGTATCAATATATTACAAGTATGGAGTGGCTCTGTCAGAATACTATGGAAATGCTATTCTAGAATTTGTGAGAGTTTGCTGATTGCAAAATTTTGATGGAACTTTAGTCTCATAGCTGTCATTTTATTTTCAGCAAGCAGTAACAGTCGAATGCTGTCCGTTAATGAAATGCGCTTTTACCTTTAAAATGATTGCATTTCAAGATTATCTAATTTCGATCTACTGAAAAATGCTAAAAATAAAACGACCCATCGGTGTTTGGAGAGAGAGGTTTCTTATTTCGGTAAAATTATAGTTGTATTTCTAATTATTTTGGGCCAAATTTTGTACATCTTAGCTTTCAGAGGTAAATGGATACTTATATTTCTACATCTACATACTACCCCGCGAGCCGACGCTTGGGCGTGTGACAGGGGGTGGTAGGTCACCAGCCGTGTAAAGATGTAAAAGTTTTGGAGGTTAAATGGTGACATGTCCTATGAGAGTGTGTTTGGAGGAGCTCAGTTTCTATTGTGGTCGCTTATTGTGCGCGGAAAGAACGAGTTTTTGTACCTATCTGTTCGGCAGAGTATCTCTCTTATTTTATCGCATCTGTCAGCCCTAGAAATGTAGTGAAGCGTCATGATAATATTCTTTGTGTCACTCTGAAAAATATCAGTTCTGAATTCATCAAGCAGCCTAAGCCTAGCGTGCAGCCTCCGAGTCTCTGGGGACTGCCACCTTAATCCCTCTAACAGTTGTGTAACACTATATGTTGTAGCAGTTTTTAACGTAGCGCGCTGCTTTCTTTTGCACTTAGGTAATTTTTTGGTTAAATCTTTATGACCCGCGTCCCACATGCTCTTGGCATATTCGAGGTGAGGCATAACCAGTGGGAAGTATCATCTCTCTTTTACTTTTTCATCCGATGACCTTCCTATTATACGCTTAACAAAACCTAGTTTCTTTAATGCTGTGCCGCATATGTTTTGTATGTGTGTTCCCCACGATATATCTTAAGTTAAGGTAATTTCAAGATGTTTTTTGAAGATTTTATGTTTACTCCTCCCTCGGTTTTGAATCCAAGCATGACTAAATTTGTAGATAAGATGTCAGTATTGTCAGGTGGGTTTTTTTTATCAAAGAGTATCAAAGCCAGATTTCGAACAAAGCCTTAATTAGTTTATTATTCGTAGAAAATTAATAATCAGGGCCAGAAAGGTGACAAGTTCAAGAATATTCTCGTCAACTTGGTCATTCTTGCGACCTCCGAGCTACATCGATAATCATGTCTGTTTTCAGCGCCTTGTTTCAACGTAAAAAAACGGAAGTACAAGCATTAAAATAATATCAATAAAAAGCACAGTTATAGTCAGAAAATTTATGGACTAGTCGTTGGCGATGCCCATTTTCGGAGGATCATTTTCAGCACTCTTCAATTTTGTGCGTCAAGGTGCCATTCTCTGTCATTTGATATTTCCCCATCTATTAGAGAGAGGGATAACCGCAAGATACCATACGAAAGCGCGGTCTATATGCCATCTCGCTGAGTGCAGGACTCTCCTCAATCGGTTAACTCACAAAATGATTGAGACGCTCATTGTGGTATGAACTGCCGTGTACGTGGTGTTTGTAAGGTAATAGAACTTAATACTAAATTATAATGCTCGATGATTCTTTTATGAAACAATTGAATTCAATTAGTTACATTAATTTTTTCTGAACTCATTATTTTATCAGGTTTACTATTAAATTAGCTCGTAGGCTTCCGCGGATGCAGTGTTGACTGTTCCTTTTTTTGGGATTCATTCCGCGATGTATGTTTTAAGAAAACAACAATATTTCGCTGGTCCTCCTGCCAGCTTCATCAGGTTAACTGAACTGACTTCTTAGTCTCGCTCGTCTATATATATATATATGAGTCTGGACTCCCATTGGTGCCGGAATTTAAATTTGAAAAAATTCGTTTTAGACTGCCACTCAACTTGTAACCGTCTTCTCGGTTGACGTTCTCCGGTCTCTTTGCAATTTCTATAGCCTCCCTGATTACCTGAAAGCCAAAGACCCGCTTCCACGGAACCTATACGGAGTAATATAGGAAGTTTTGTGCAGCTGTGGACTTTCATATGTAGGCCAGACATGCAGAGCCCTAAAAATACGCCTCCAAGAGCATCAACGGGCAATTAAAAATAATAATTACTGCATTTCTGCAATAGCCGAACACCATCTCAGCGGCCCCACTCATAATTTCAACTTTGAGGAGACAAGATTAATGTCTAGGGAAATACGCTATTACCTAAGATTAATCAGGGAGGCGATAGAAATTGCAAAGAGACCGGAGAACGTCAACCGGGAAGACGGTTACAAGTTGAGCAGCAGTCTAAAACGATTTTTTTCAAATTTAAATTCCGGCAACAATGGGAGTCCAGACTCATATATATAAAGACGAGCGAGACTAAGAAGTCAGTTCAGTTAACCTGATGAAGCTGGCAGGAGGACCAGCGAAATACTGTTGTTTTCTTAAAACATACATCGCGGAATGAATCCCGAAAAAAGGAACAGTCATTAAATTTAATTGCTTATTTTCTTCTTGGCAGTTTCACTTTTTCTTTTTTTTCTTTGCGTTCTAAATATTTTCAGGCCGTAAAATACTACCGATTCTCTTAAACTATCGTAGCGCAATTCTTTTCTTCCCAAATTTTTATTGATTTTTAAATTAAAATTGTCTTCCTTATGTGTTTTTGGTTTAGTAACTACTGGTTTATCAATTTACCATTTTTATATGATTCCGAATCTAGAAAAGTTGGTTCATTTGGGAATAGAGCCGAGTAAATTTGATGCACTGGCGATTGCGAATCTGTAACAGGTGAAGTAATTTGCCCAAGTGGAGAAACGAGGGTAATATGTACTAAAAGTTGCAGTGAGGACTCTGACAGTAATAATTTGTAGGGCCATTAAAGATCTTAGGTTTTCTCGGCGTATCTGCTGGATTATTCTCGGGTGTTCACCGGGTAAGCAGGTCCATAGGTCCCGACGTTTCGGAGAACGACTTGCTCTCTATTTTCAAGGGATCTGAATGCCATCTTCTCAAATTTCAAAATTTATATATATTAAAGCATTTCTTCATTGCTTAAATATATTATCTATCTACTAGTCGTTGTAGTATGAAGGAGAAGTGGCCAATGTAGAAGTTTTATTAATGGCTGTTCTCCAAAAATGGCTGATTTCGAGGACGGTCTCCATTTCAGTTTTTAAGGTGGCTTCTTCCGCATTTCGATGACATCGCGTGTACACCGCGCACCGGCCAAAATTGAGAAGATGACATTCAGAACCCCCGAAGATGGATAGTAAGTTGTTCTCCGAAACGTCCGGACCTGTGGACTTGCGTGCCCGGTGGAACACACGAGAAACATTTATTGTTCGTGTGTTGTTAATGTTAATCACCCCATGTGAAAGGCCTTTGTTGAGCTGTTTTCGGGATTGTGAGAATAAATAAAAAATCAAAATTATCCATTTGTAGAGGCATTTCGTGAGATTCACATAGTGGCAGAGTATAGAGAAGCCCTAAACACTATTCTCCATTGTTTATCCATACTAAAGCCATTCGGTTTCAGAGGGCGGTCTCACATGGAGTCCTTTTTTTCCTCTTCGGCTCCCATCATGTGTACTCCACACTCTCAAAACTCTTCCTGCCTTGTTGGCCCCCATGCTCTCTCAGCAGTGCAGTTCAAAGCCGAAGGCGCGACCCCACTCTCGCCCCTAGCCAACCCCGCCCCCTCCTGGCCCACTAAATCAACCCTCCTCGCCGCCTCCCTCTCCTATCCTCCTCCCACTCACAAACACTGCCCCCCCCCCTCTTTCCACTCACCCCCTTCGGTGACTTTCGGTGGCGGAGGGACACATATACGCGCGCTTAAGACCCATCAAACAACCAGCCAACCGAGCAACTACCGCGCCGCCCTTTCCCCCCCTCCCCGCTCCCCAAATCCTTCCCCACCCCCTCTCTCTCACTCTCTCCCCGAAATGGCTAGACAGGATGTGACGTCACAATCGTTGCCAACGCATCACCCCGTGGTTCTCTACAGCTCATCCCCCTTTACAATCGCGTCGTGTGTCCGACTAAGAAGCCCTATCTACAGTAGACGTAAAGCCTAATGAAGTGTGCCATAAGACGAAAGCATTTCTTGACAAGTCATCTCCAATGAGTACGATGCCCTCAGGTCTTGTGTTCTCCCCAGCTTGTCTGTTGCGCAAATTCTGGTCGACTCTCCCACCGTGTCAATAGCAGCATTTCGACTGACACAGTCAGTCTTCGAGCTTCTTGTTCTATTGGATTGGATTGGATATTTGGGGACGCGACCGACAGCTAAGGTCATTTGCGCCATTGGGGATAGGTAAGGGAGGGATGGTAGATAAAAAACCGGCGTCGGCATTAGCCTGCTCTTAACGAAAGGCACCAAGGGGACCACGGCTTAACGTCTCATCCGACAGACGGAATACTGTACTTGAAGTGCCCTCCACAAGACACTCAAGTAGGAATCGGGTTTCCTCTTAAAAAGATCCTCCTCTGCAGAGATTTGAACCCTGGCCGTCCGTATGGTTAGCCAGTACTCTATCCACCACACCAACCCTATCCCCTTCTTACTCTATTTTATTCGTATTTTTACATCTACATCTACGTAATACCCTTCGAGCCACCACGAGGGTGTGTGGCAGGGGGTGAAGATCACCAAACATGCACTATTGCCATGTAAGTAGGATATATAATGTAGACATGCTAGAAAATAGGGTCATAGTTTATTAGTTACTACAGTAGATTATTAGTTATTGCAAGTAATTGCAGTAGTTATTACAATAAAATATTAGTTACTACGGTATAGTACAGGTTAAAATCTACATAATAAGGAAGGGATTATTGGTAGTTATTACATGCATCATGCACTACAGACTATTCTAACTATGTTTCACCTACCTATCCCTTTTGCTACGTTGCCTATTGTTCTCTCTTATGGTACGCGGGAAAAATGACATTTTAAATCTATCGGTACGACAATCTATCTCTCTAATTTTGTTAATATGGTCAAACCTAGAATAATACGCAGGGGTTCTTAATATATATCTAACGTCATCTGTGAACAAATCGGTTTCGAATTTACTTAAAAGGTTTAACCTAAATTTTAACCTGCGTTCTGATAGTAATTCCCATCCTAGTTCTTCTGTTAAGCTCGTAACACTTATACAATTATCATAACGGCCTTTAACAAACCTAGCAGATCTCCTTTGCACGCGCTCTAATTCTTTTAATGGCTTGGCTCATGACCGAGAATGGCTAGAAGAGTTTTTAACAGCACTTATACGGCGTTAAAAGCCACATCAAATTCAAAATGGAAATGGGATAGGAGGAGAAACTGGAAGTTTTTGTAAATTGTTCAAAAATGGAATCCTGAGGCACTCTATACACAGGAAAACGATTTCAAGCAATCGGCATCTTCATGCAAGCTCACACCAATATACACCAGCTCAACTTTATAATGAATACGAGAATACAGAGATCCGTCCGAATAAGGGACAAGGCCAACTTTTCTATAGGACGTGTACGATGACAGAGCTATCTCAAAACTTTCCGACAAAGTAAACTAGGGATGTAGACATCGCCGCTCCGAAGAAAGAATTCCTTTCTGGCGTCGGATAAGATAGTCGACATATAGCGAAGATATGACATGAAGACCCCTCACAAACACTCTTGAGGTGGTCTGCAGGATAATATGTAGATGTAGTTGACTATTCACAAACATTTGACATGACACAAAGAAAATATATATTATGAAGAGTGTGAAATACTGGAGTCCACTCCAAGTAGGAGTGAGAGGTTCCTTGCGGAACGTGCGGGAAGAAATGCATTGGGTAGACACTCCGATTCCTCAAACCCGTCCAGGAGTGCACCAAAGGGCCATCAGACTGAGGCAGTCATCTATGTCGGCAGTCGCGGATCATGTTGCCTCCGATCACGTCATCGACTTTGAAACTACACGGATCCTCGTCAAGGTCGCTAGCTTCAAAACACGGTGCACACGCGATGTCGTCGAAATGCGGATGAAGCCACCCTAACCACTGCGATTGAGACTGTCCTAGAAATCACCCATTTTTGGAACCCAGTCATTGATAAAAATTCTAAATTGGCCGCTTCTCCTTTGTAATACTAAGATAAGTAGATAGATAATTTAGTTAAGCAATGTAACTTAATGAAGAAATGTTTTAAAATGTATAAATTTGAAAACCCCCGAGGAGAATCATACTATACTGTGTCCATTTTTAAATAAGTCATGCCTCTAATAAAAGCATACATATTCATATATTCACACTTAACGCTACAAAGAAAGGAAAATATGAAGTTTTTGAAGGAGTCATGTTATAAACATAAATTGAACTATATCAGGCTGGAAGTTGTCTACATTTATGCTGAATAAAAAACGCGTCGTGCCAGCAAATAAATCTGTGGGAGATTACCAAGTGTTTTTTATTCAGCATCAATGGCGTTATGTTATCATTAACATTCAAGTATTCATATTTTGTTCTCCCCATCTTATGTGAGTATCGGAAAATCGTGAGTGGGCATGTTCCCTCTTGAAAAAGTGACAAGCAGCGGTCACGAAAAGTAGGGGTAATCTAGTCTTCTGCGGTACCCCGCTCATGATATTCTTATTCCCTAACTTTGCCGTCACTCTTGCGCAGTGTCCTGTCCACAAATCCTAGTTCACGATCAGCTCAGCCAGTTGTTTCCCTGACGTGTTTCACCTCGAGATTTCTCGCGAGTTTCAATATGACACGGGGAATTTTGTTTGACCGGTCGCTATGTATCTAGTACCTATAGAATCGGCAATAGAAGAGAGATACATTGCCGTACTGATAAATTTACCAAATTAAGGTACAAAAATTACTTCTTTCCAAGCACCATTAATGAATGGGACAAAATAGCGTGGCTTTAACACAAGACCCAGTGTTGACACACAATTCATCTCTGTCCTCTACGTACTCATTTTCCCTATTCCATACCATATCAGGGATGGTGTCCTGACGCTTCCTGCCACACACCTCTGCAGCGACGCGTAGGGTAATAAGCAGATATAGATGGACTGGGACGTAAGCGCCCCGTTGCGATCCGTCTTCCTCTCGCGCCCCTCCGTCATTAGGAATGCCCAATGCCGCTGTGGCTACACCGCTGGAACCCCTCCTCCCTCACCACTTGTATCCCTTTCCACTATAAGCCAATCCAATATAATCTCCTCCACTGCTGGTCCTCGACTCCTCGTCTCTCCTCTATTTCTCTCTCGGAGGGTTATTCGAGGTCTTCTGCGTCATCTGGTAGAGAATAGTAGGTTGGTTAGGGAAGGATTGATTGAAAGAGGTAGAAGGGAGAAGAGAAATCCGACATTGGAACTAGGCTACTCTTAGGGAGAAAACTTAATCAGGTCTTTTTGATGCCTACAGGCTTAACAATGTGGACATCCACATTCACAGTAGTAAAGACAAAATGTATTTTTCCACCAGGCTGCATTTATGGTATAGCACGTTTCAACGCAACGGCATCATCACCAGTGGGAACCTGATGAGTAAATCCTGGTGGAAAAATACATTTTGCCTTTACAATAGCGCTAGTATGTCCCCTGTATTACGTCCCATTCGAAGCGACGGTCTCAGTCCTTCAAATGCTCTCCGCTGGGCACACAAGTAAGGATCAAGATCCCCCCGAAAAACTCATCCGGAGAGGATTAGAACCTAAGCCCTCGGGAGGTATGCCACTATTCTAGTCACCGCATTAATCCGGCCCCGTTAAAGACCGGGATGGGAAAACGTCCTCACTTTGTATTCAGGAATACGATCTGTCGCATGAAATTGCTCTATTAAGTCCGATACTTTCTATTTTGCTAATTTATCTTTAGAACTGGCAAAAAATTTAGGAAAATATTTTCATTTCATTTTCAGCCCTCCTCCCTGCGATCTGGAAAGTATGCCACTTCTTCAGGGTGCAACAGGTGACATCCGCGAAGTTTCGTCCACGTCGGCTAAAGATAAGCATCAATGGCAAAGGCCGGTGGTTCGGGATGGATCTGGAGACAAGTGACGTGACGTTATTATTCCTAATAGTGCTACACAATTTATCGTGGGTTTAGAATAATCGTTTCCACTTTGCTTTTCAGTAGTCAAATACTGTCTCCTCCTTCCCGTCTCGCCATCTCTTCCTCACTTGTATTCAACATGCTTCCCACCTCCTTTCACGATATCCAAAATCCCTTGTCTCCTCCCCGACTCCTCTTTTCCTGTAGTGTACATTATGAAATGAAAGGTCTACCTGGTGATGATGACTTCATAAGTTGAAACCTAGGTCATTAATAAAGTTTATGTGGAATCACTAAGTTCCAGCTTTCATTTCATAATGTTAAGTAAGTTCCACAAAGTTTTGCCCGACACAAACAAACTGTATTATACCTTTCAAGACGTTTTTCCATATCCCATCGCCTTTTTGAAAATCTCTTTACGTGCTATCTAATCAAGCAACCTTCTCTCCCCAAACACCACGCCAAATGCTTCCTCATTTGTCTTCCGTCAAGTCTATCGAATCTCCTCCATATTTTTTCCTCGCTCAATTCTCAAACTCTTTATCATCCAGTCTATCATATCTAACCATCATAATTGAAACCTCTATTTCTGGAATGTTTCCATGATCGGCTGTGGAGTCGTCGATTCGCGTGGATAAGGTTTTCGGAATTTGGTGAATTACCGTTGACCCTATCGAGAAACCCTCTGGTGTTTATGATAGAACTATACATCATAATGCTTTAATATATGTATTTCCAAGTTATTCGAATTCTTGCTGAACTCGCAGGAAGTATCAGTTTTATTTGGCGATTCATTTTGACTCTTCAAAATTAATTTTATGGCTACGTGCTATCTAGGTGTGCTCCGCGATAGCAGAGACGTAGTTACCGGTTCCTTTTAGCTCTCTGGTGTTCTTGCGAGCGATATTTTGGTGACCTGGATGTCTACCCAACGTATGCACTTACAGATACATTTGACTTCTCAGATCCTGCTTTGAATTTCCATAAGAACCTGGACATTTGCGCATGAGGTTCACGGTCTTCTATGCACAATGCTAATTACTGGGTCCTCCATTCATGATGCTGTCGTCCTGAAAGCAAACCTCTTCTTTAGTCTATGCTGCCCAAGTCTAACGGAGACTTTATATATTTACCGTATATATTCCGTCCAAAACTTCCCTATTCTCCATATACGAAACAGATGCGCTATATTGCAATGATCAATCCAAAACTTACCCAAAATAAACCTAGGCCTATGTCGATGAATCCTAACTCTTCCCTCTATCCTGTTTCCCAAGCAAAATATCTGTCAATTTTCAACCAGCGACATCCAAAAAGATTTAGTGATCCTACCGACAGCAGACACTGTAACATAATTGACTGTTTAAAAAAAACCACTGCTGTCCATTGCATAACCGTTGCCAAAAAACCTTATCGCGTCGATTTAATTGTCATCTGCCCCAAATACACACGAAGGGACATAAATGCTTGAGAAAAAAGAAAAAATTGTGAAGACGTAAACTTTGTGGAATTATTCTTGGTTATAAGAGTAAATATTTCTGACTAAAATAACTCATTTCTTGGTGCAAAGTTAATCTTTCATGTTAATACTAAATTTTCTCTTTAAAACCAGTTGAAATGGAAAAAAAGCAGCTTCATTGTAATTGCAGGACAAAGTTGGGGAAGTAGTTCCTGTAGAGGCCAGTTGATCTTGCAACCCTCGCCTTCTTTATCACCTCCACCTGCCATGATTTAGGCTTTCCTAGTGTCTGTCCTCAATTTGTAATTCGTCAAACTTGTATTCTCGCAGCTCCGTGTGCGTGCCAGATCGTCTTTCTTCTCCTCCAAAATTGCTGGTTCATTGAGGAATCAAAGTGTATGCAAAAAAATCTTTTTCTCTTGCACGACTCAACGACTGAACGAGAACAAAAAGTAAAGATACCGTTATCTTACGTCGAAAGGCCCAATTGTGTTCCGCATTTGTTTCAGCAAATCCACCGGTTTCATTTACATAACTTTAGGTTAATGATCTGACTTTTCACGTTTTTCTCCGGCACAGAGACATTAGGTGTATGATAGAGACGTGCAAAACACAAGCACAGATATCAGGTGATATTAAGAGCAATCAAACTTTAGCGAGCGCCACTCGCTAGTAATAGTTCTCAAGAGGCACCGCAATGGATGTTCCCGAGAGGTACCGTATATATTACGCCATTAAATGACTCGCATGTTTTACTCTGGTTATTATTGATCTTGGTGTCATAGTCCAGGAGGTTATATCCCCTCAAGAAAATCAATGGCTTGAGCCGTTGGAACCCAGAGCTGTTTAATTTCAAGTAACTGTCAACCTGTGACGAGTCCCACAAATTTGCAAATTTCCCCGCGAAAAACTGGCTTTTAAAAATGTGTCCTGTATTTCGCGCAAGCACCCATTACTGGAATCTTATGCATGTGCTGACATCTAATACCAGTGACGCTTTTCCGCAACGCCGATAATTACGTCGAATTTTGGACTTCTATTTGAATACCGTCATCCTCCGCCGTATGGAAACTGAAATCATTAGACTAACGCAACCTTCGCCATTATGAACTCCGTACCATGTGAAACCTTTAAGCTTTCCTTTTCTAGCTAATATTGCAAGAGATAACCTCCTAATTTTCTGTAATTGGTAGTATCAGGCGTAGCTTCAGTATCAGGGTAGAGTCTTTACCTGGAGATGACGTCAATCGTCGAAACCCGGGACGTAGAAAATATAGATATGTGTAATAACAAAGTTAAGTGTTATCATTACCAATTTTCTGTATTTATATCGTGTTTCCAACGTTCTCTATTATCGATGTGCCTTGATGGCGGGAAAAAGTTTTTCCAAAAATTGCAGTTTCTGGATGAATTCAGTGTATTGATAGCACGACAGCTGTATTTTGAATGAAGCTGAAGCCCGCGTCCTATACTGACGTGTTAAATTCACCGGAACGGAAAGTAATTTCGCACGCCTCGATTTCTCGAGTATTCTGAGATCGTATCTTTCTCATCTTTTCTGGATAAGAAAGATATGAAATAATATCTCTTGAAAATAAATAAGACGAAGACTAAAATCCTAGTATGTGGAAGAGAGATACTGAATGTAGAAGTCACCCAGAGAGGAGATAAATTAGATCAAGTGGATTCCTTCACCTATCTCGAAAGTACCATCACGTGGGACGGAAGAAGTACCTCGGAAATAAAACAAAAAATATCCCAAGCTAAGACGGCGTTTTATGGGAAAAGGACAACTCCTGCGCTCATAGAAGATAGGACTACAAACCAGGAAACATGTGAAAACATTCGTGTGGAGCGTAGCACTCTATGGATAGGAAGAATGGACCATTAGAAAAGCTATCACAGAAAATACTAAAAGCCTTCGAAACCTGGTGCAGGAGGAGGATGCTGAGGATAAAATGGGTGGACAAAATAAGAAATGATGAAGTGAACTTAAGAGTAGAAGAATACCACTAAGAAAAGAAGAAGCAGATGGATTGGACACACCCTGAGACACAATGGGTCTTTGAAGAACATAATTGAAGGCAAAAGTGAGGGAATAGTCCTCAGGGGAATACCCAGGAATCAGTTCATGGAACAAATAAAGAGGAAAGTACATTGGAAGAGATACCAGAAGGTAAGGGATATAGCATTAGTGGGAAGGGTGGAGGGCTGCAGTCAACCAATCATAGGATTGAACAACCACTGATGATCTTTCTCATGGTTTTGTAGTGGCAAATTTTAGTTAGAGCCTAAAACGAACATAACACCCTTATTGGAGACCAAATGAAAACCCGCAACCTTTACTGCATAATGTTAGGCCGCCAGTCAACTCTTCAATGCTACCTTGATCGGTGTCGACTTTCGTAGGATTTTTCCAATCTCTGTTCTTCAATAATGTAGCTCCAATTCCAACTGATACTCGCATTTCACGACTAACACTTTGTTACGTGAAACTCTAGCGTTTTCTTTATATGAGAATCATTCTAGTGAAAAATTTAGCGTTCGGTGTATCCTCTTGTCTATGGTACCCAACCACTGGCCGAGTTTACATCCTTCGTCGGAAGATTAATCAAATGCTCTCGCTACATCGACAAGTCATGCGGCTGTGGTAAAACCGGGGCGCTCGACTGCCGATAAAGGTTGGTCTTTAGTAGTCATGTTTTCTCATGCAGCTCGCGAACTCAACTCTATGTGAAGAATTCAAGGTCATATATGGGCACAGTTTCCTGCACAGGTATATTTTTTCCCGACACTTCATGACCGACGTCCTTGCACTCCAATTTATCGTACTCTTGCGGCAACTTGGTGCTCTACAAAAGTAGAAAAAAGGTTTTCTGTCCTCTCGACTGCTTTTACAAATTTCATCCGAGGAAATGTAGCGCTGTTATTAGTTTTCTTGAGGTCCACAGACGTGATCGATCAGATCCCAATTTGTATTTGTGGTTTCGCTGGAAATAAGGACAGGAGTCAGCGACAGGACCGGCGGATGAATGGCTTTTTTCTAATCGTGAATAAAATAAACTCGAGACTGAAAGTTTACTCTTTCTAATTAACGAAAGGAGTGTAGAGCGTATTTTTATAAAAATTTAGTCTTTCATTCCATGTAATACGCCAATATCCAGGAATACGCAAAATATCGTGTGTTCAATCAATGATGATGTTTCAGTGTAGGACTGGTGTGTGTCTCTGGTTTATATTAGTAATTCAAGCGAATATTCGAAGAGAGCAATGGTAATATTGATTGGGCTTAGGGGAAACTTTCAGCGGAAAATAGACAACGAGCGTTCCCGATTTGTGGTTACACCAGCGTGTTATCCGCTTTGTTTAACGAAAGCTCCGGAAAAAATGCCTTTCTCTTCCAATTTATTGCACAATAAATACTCATTTTACACAACTGACATATTTATTGTGCGTGAAACTAGGTTGGTACAAAAGGAAACAGCCAGATGCCTTCGAAAGCTTTTGATAGAGAAAAGTAATTGAAACCACTTAAATACATGACTATTGTAATCAATTCCTCTTTTTTATCAAGAATAAAACTTTTGGCGTCTCCTCATCTATAATCAATCAATAATATGAAAAAGGAATAGATTTTCCCCGTATCAGCACTAAACATAGTGACAACTGGTTCACTGTACCTTGGATTCTAAGTGACTTTAGACAACATCCGGAATTCCCTCTAGTCTTCAATTTAAATACGAAGGGTTGAATTATCGTCATGACTATCGTTAATAAGATATCGTACTAATCGTTGGCTTTCACTCTAAATTTCTTTTAACTAAACTAGTAAGACTAAGAGAGTAAAATATAGTCAGTGTCATCGTATTAAAATAAATTTCATACCTACGCAAGCTTTTGGACTCGAGAGGACCGGCGTGTATAGGTATAAATGCAAAATATTAGGGGATTTTTTTATGCATCCAATTCTTTCAACCAATTGCTTATAATATGTAAAATACAATCTCTAAGAGAAATTTAAAAAAACACAGAAACCCCAAACGTAGATGAAGAAAAACCCTCCTAGATAGCAAATGAACCCATAACTCCATTGTTAGAGGCGAGAACGCTACCTTGCTCTCCAAATGACAGGCTACGGCATATGATATTACATGATAATTCATTTCCCTTCTCATTTATTCCTTTAAAAGAACACCTGAATATTTTTCACAGCGATGATAAACTGCATCATTTGATTTGCAGCCCCCGACTTGATAGTGCAATGCTTGACAGTGCGACATTCCCGATGCGTTAGCGAATTAGCAGTTTACAACGCGGGCGATCATCTCGTTATAGTATTTCCCGCATGCAGTCCATCAAGCGACCGCCGCCGCTCGTCCCATAATCTCCTCGAGTGAGGACACAGTCTGTTTTTTCTTTATCACAGCTCGTCCAACCCTCCCGCGGTGAAGTTGACTTTCCTTCTATCCAACACCGTAAGGCGCAGATGATTCCTTTTCCGGTGCAGCGACCTACTGCACATTTGGAATTATGCAGGTGGCTGGAGAGATGCGGGGACGTGATTGGCACGTCACCGAGCCGTATATCGGGTCCGCATGTGGCTTTCGTTTTCGGTGAAATTTCAGGCTACTTTGGGTGCTTTCGATTTAGAACGGCGATCACCGGCGATAGACGGCGGTTACGCAAATCGATCTTGCTTTGTTCGGCTCTCATAGCGGAGAGCCACCGATAGCTGGCGATAGACGGCTATTCCGCTAAATCGAAATCACCGCGACGTGGCGATCGCCGCCTGTCGCCGGCTATAGCCGCAAATCGAAAGCACACTTTAAAACATCTACCTTATTCCGTTCAGCTAATCGCTTAGTTCTCCCTTTATTCTTTTTATACCTATATTCAGTATAATTTGCCTTGCGCATCCCACCATAGAGTTTACAGGATAATGGAGAAAGTGCAGTGGAGGGAAAGGAAGACGAACGAGGGAATAATTGACGTACGTCTACATACTACCCTGCGAGCCTCCGCATGGGCGCGTGGCAGGGGGTGTTAGGACATCAAATTGTGACGTGTATTATGGGAGTGTATTTGATGAGCTTAGTTTTTATTGTAGTCGTTTATTGTGCGCGGAAAGAACGAGTCTTTGTACCTATCTGTTCGGAAATGTATCTCTCTTATTTTTTCGCTTCTATCAGACTTAGAGATGTAGTGAGGCGTCATGATAATATTCTCTGTGTCGCTCTGAAACACACCAGTTCTGAATTTCTCAAGCAACCTAAGCCAAGCGGTTAGCCTCCGAGTCTCTAGGGGCTCCCACCTTAATCCCTCTAAACGTTTTGAGACACTACTTCGCATGTAGCAGTTTTTAACTTTTTTCTTTGTATTTTATTAATTTTTTTGGTTAAATATTTATGACCAGCATCCTAAATGCTTGCGGCGTATTTGAGGTGTGGCCTAACCAGAGCGAAGTATCATCTCTCATTTACTTTTTCATCCGAGGACCTTCCTGTTATACTCTTAACAAAATCTAGTTTCATTAATGCTTTTCCGTATATGTTTTGTCTGTGTGTTCCACACGATGTATCAGAAGTTAAGGTAATTCCAAGATATTTAACTGTATCTGAAGATTTTATGTTTACTCCATCGACAGCGTAGGTATGGAATTTGCGCGATGACTTTCCCAAGAAGCGTATTGTGGTGCAATTACTAAGTGAGTATTTGCGAAGTAATACTATTGATGTGGTATGCAAGGAGATGAAAAGTGTGGAGGAGATGAGGAGGTGGAGCTGTCGGTAGGAACGGGCAATGAGGGACGAAGGGATGACGAAGGCCGTGACAGAGGGGAGAATGCTGAGTAGTTGGGGAAGGGAAGAAAGAGGATAGACTATATGAATGGAATGAAAAGAAGAAAGACGTAAGCTGAGATTAGGAATGTAATCGCGTAAGGAGATAAAGATTTGGGTCTGTTCAATTCTGCAGGATATTTACGCTCATCCAATTAAACTAACCTAAAACGGTAGATTACCCGAATAATCCCGACATGGGTCTTACTCGGAAAGTCTTACAAATTCATCTTCCGTTATTATTTTCAAGATACTCAAATGATGACTCAGAATGTGACCAATGAATCTTTCCTTTCCTTTTCCTATGATTTTCATCAGACATCTTTTCTGCCCAACTCTTCGCTGGGATGTCTCAATAGTGATACTCTCCGTCCGTTTTATCTTTATCATATTTATTTAACATCACACTTACATCTCTTGCAAATATATTTGTTCTTTATCACTCCCAACTTTCTCTGTCTCTTAAGTGTGTGTTCCATCAAAATTTTCCCACAATGTAACTCGTTATTATTTATTCCTTCGTTTCCATCTGATAATAAACTCTTCCTCCGATAGACTCTCTTATTTGCTTCGTGTTGTTTGCTAGCTCCATCTATTTTTCCTTCTCCACCAGTCGTAAATCCAATCTAAGAGAGCAAAACTATCTCGCGTGTTCCAGTTTTAATATGCTTCAGTCTCACTGTGACTTTCTATTTGCGATTTCTTCCACAGACCACTATTTCGCTTCTCTTTACCTGTGTATTCAGTTGTATTTCTGCAACGGCTGCATACTGCTCAGCTTCAGCGTCATATCTTATACCTGCCTGGCTAAAATAACTTATTCATCAACAATAAGTACCATTCTGAACGTTTCCTCTTGCCCGCGCATTTCTGTTTTTTTCGTCATTTCATATTTTGCTTTGTCATGAATAATAATGAAGATATATATGGCATATCCCAATCTTTCATAAGTCCTTAGGTAGTTTATTGTACATGATAATTTTTTATGGGAAATAATAAGAAGAAAGTTTCTGTTTTTTTTCACGGACTGATTTATGAAACGTTTTCAATTGTTGGCAGGTATTCTGAATGAAATGTGAAGAAAAGATGAGCCTTTGATGCATAGTCAAGAGTTTAAGCCAGTTAAAATATCAATTTCAATACAATCAATAATTTCAAGAGAATTTTTAACTAGAGAACAATCATTGCAAAGGGTGTTTTTTTAAATTTCAATTTGGCTGCTTGTCGCACAACCCTTTTACCATGTCTTAGCGGTAGCTAAACTATAATTGAGGGTAGAATATAATAGCTCGTGGAATTCGTTAGCTGCTGCGATTGATCTTGAACTATAAATTTACTCGCTAATTATGTTCATTTTACACTTTCATCACTATCTCCAATCGTTTACGGAAGATAAATACTTTTTTTAAATAGACTCTTCAGTTGCCCATTCGGGAGTAAAAGCCTTGATTTTGTACCCACTGTATAAATATTCGTAGTATGTCGAGATTTCCAAAATGATTTTGATTCGGCAATTTCAGAAAAGAGATCGGGTTTGACCTAAATTGAAATATTCACAAATTTAGAGGACTCCGGGACTAGCCACGATATCACCTTTACGAAGTCACCAATAGGTGCGCAAAAGTGCGGAATTACGCTGAGTAAAAATGTTTTGCCTTGATCGGGACACGAACCCGAGATGGATCATAACAAGTCATCCGGTTTCGAGACCCGGTCTAGAAAAGTTATTTTTAAAGATATTTCGTTTGAATTGTATCCTATGGCCGGAACATGTATTCCAACATAAGTTTTTGCGCAAGACTTGTGTCTCCGATAAGATTTTCGTGACAACCTTTTCCATGTCTTGCCTCACTTTGCTGCGTGTCTTCTAAGTTGGCGTTCAAGCCCACCTCAAGACGCTCATATCTAGACGAGATATTACACGGCAATTGGAAATGAGAGACAGGTTATAGAATGCCGGAGAAAATCCGGATTCTCATTCGATGAGAAGACATTTCATCGATCGTGGCCGGCAGTATCAATGGCAATGCACTGTATCCATAAACGTACATGAAATACTCGGTGATTGTGAGTTACTAAAAACACAAAGGCTACTTTTGCATCATATATAATGAATGATACGGAGAGGATCTGACTATGCGTAGCAAATGAAGGCCGTGTAACTAACTCACTTTGACTGCGGATTTCTTAGGGGAGTAAGGCACCAAAATTCGGAATTTTATATCATTGCTATACCGTTAGCTGGATAGCAATAATATAAAATTCCTCAATTCGAGTCAATGGACGTGGTCCACACAAAACGTGTTAAGGAACTCGGATGCCATATCAACGAAGATTTTAATCTAGATATGGGTCGAATGAATGGCTTGAATAGTTTTGATCTACAAAGTAATGCCAACAGTAAGCCCCGAGCTGAGAATGGAATATACTATCCGCTCTAAGCAGAAATCATCAATTCAGGTACTGCGATAAAAGTGAAGAATTGAATGCTGCTAAATTAATTCACATCAAAAACCTCGAACTGTGAATGAAGGAGTGCAGTTTAAGTAATTTGGAGAAATAACAGACTATTATATGTTATTTCGAGAAACGATTAAGAATCAATCAGAAAAGGTGCACTGACTTATGAGGGGAATAAACTAGGCTTGTGCGATGAACGAATTTGCCCATAGATGGGCGATGAAAAAAATCCTCGAGATAATTCGGTTTCGATGATTGTCATCGACGACGATGAGTCGATGAATCCATCGCCGTCGATGAGTCGATGAACTCACCGACCTCGATAAGACGATGAATTCATTCATCGCCGACGGAAAGGTAGGGAATGGCACGGGCGGGCGATACAACACAAATAATTATCATCTAATGGGGATGGATTCATTTACTCATCTACATCGGTGAATTCATCGACTCATTGACGTGAGTTCATTTATCAACTCATTGACGTCAGTTAATTCATTGACTCATCGACGTCGGTGAATTCATGGACGTCGGTGAATTCATCGACTCATCGCACAAGACTAGAATAAACAGTGAAGTGACTCACGGGAAGCGTCTCTCAAAACTACAAGAGCATTTACCAGTGCCCTGAAATCTAGCTCTGAGCTCATGCATTCAATTAAAAATTCACGTCAAATAAAAGACAATTATGAACAAAATTTGCGCAATTTATTGCGGTCAGGCAACTCTTTGCATTTGCAGATAACATGGGCGTGTAGGTTTAGACGCGGGTCAACATCGCACCAAGTCTGAAACATCGTTTAATTGGTTATGGACTGATCATTGCTCAGAATTCATCTGTGTACTCCTGAAAATTTGTCATCGATTTAATACCATCTTAGACCTTCAGAATACCTAGATAGCGCTTACACGGTGAATTGAATTATTTAAGCGTACTTCTTTATTTGCACTACGCGATTCGATGTACCTATCGAGCCTATCTATATCGAAATGCTGCCAAAAACATCCAAATATATTTGACTCGTATTTACGTTTTTACGAATCAATCATTTTATAAAAATCGTTCTTAGGCTATAATTGGTGCATATATCGTGCTTCACTTCAGTTCAAATGAGAGTGAAAAATAAAAGAAATAAATGACACATTATTCTCTTAGATTGTGTGGTATTACACAGTGCGTAATTAAATTACACGTTTTAATCATCTCAAAAACATTAATGAGGAAAAACAAACTCGGTGGAGATGGTGTTTAAACGTTTTAACCCTTGCCGTGTTTGTATTTCACACTAGTTTTTTTATAGTTTAAAAGTGTTTAAAAATTCTTCACCCTGGAAAGGAATAATGAAATTGTCATTGGTCACCTACTGCTGTATGACATATAACATCACATCGCCTTAGGAAGAGTGGGTCTGCTGTTCATACGTCTACTGAGAACCTTTTGGAAAGTGATAACCCTCTGTAAACTCCCAATCGTTCCCTCCCCCTATGGCCCCCATGGGCCATATAACGCTGTGGGTCAGTCCTTGTCGCCACGTCACGCCACCCTCATAATCTGCGTGCGATTGGTTGAGAAGTGTAACGTCATAGAACCACTCCGTCTATCATTAAATAGTTGACCGTGCAATTTATAGCTCCTTTTCCTTTTCACCCCTCCTTGGTTTTTCGCCGACCCGCATGATGGACGAGTGTCGGTTATTCACGTCCTTCGAGCCCATTCCATTGAACGCATTTTCGCCTCCATTGAGAGCGGCGAATTTTTGTGCCGACACGTGCCGAGTGATACAGTCATATGGTGTATTCTCTTCCGCTGGGTTAACTCCTGAAACAAGCAGCGGCGCGTCGGAACCATCAACTCCATCAGGCTGATCAAAAGAGCAATTCAATTTTGAGCCGGAAAATAGAATAAATTAATTTCCTGCCATAAAGGCATAAAACGTAAAGGCTTAATCTCTTGATTGGAGCAAGCATCATCTTTTAAAATTTTCGAAAAAAGCGGTTAATCAATCTCAATAAATAAAGCGATGGGTCGAATTATGAACTGAAGAATACAGAGAGAGGCCGTAGGGTATGGAGGACTAAAATGTATATTTATGTCGGGTGGAATAAGGACATAGGATAGGTGCTGTTTCTGGCGCTCTTTGGATTAACCCATTAACTGCTTTTGGAGGCTTTCTTTTACTGCTGCTGGTAAAGTAATAAATTAGGCTCAATAGACTGAAGACTGCTTTAGTTTAAAGCGATATGTAGTAGCATCACTACCTTGACAGCGTTATCATAGAAGCACGCCACCCTCTCTGTCTGGCGTATTCTCAATCTTGCAAATTTTAAATATATTTTTTTAAATCATTCGTTGCGCCTAATCGTTGTATCAGGAGGCTACCCTATGTAGAATCCATTGCAATTCTATCCTGAAAGAAAGACGAACTCAAGAGATTGCCAAACTGCTTGTAAACAAAGACGAAGAAGTACATCATGAAGAATAAGTAATGTAAAGAAAACCGAATCATTGGTTTTTGTAATAAATCGATATCACGGAATTATCATAAGACAATAATATTGATGATGACAAAAGTGGTTGAATAATTTTCAGTGGTTAGAACGCGTGGAGAGAAGATCAGCAAGATACGTGAAAGGCCGTTATGATAGTCTCGTTAGTGATAATGACCTTTTGCAAAAACTAGGATGGGAATAGCTTTCAGACCGTCTGTTGAAAAGCAGTCGCATGTGTGGTACGCAGGTTTCAATGTAATTTCGGTGTTCTACCGTATCATTCATGCATGCCTGGTGTGGAAGCACCCCCTGCCACACACCCTTTGGGTGGCTTGCAGGGTATGACGTAGATGTAGAGTAGATGTAGACTCAATCTTTTAAGTTAATTCCACACCGATTTATTGTAAGAGGAAGTTATCAATATCTTACGAACTCCAAAATGCTACGGTAGAACAGATAATGAGAATAAAATAAGGGGAATAGATTGTAGAACAGGAAGGTTTAAAATGTCGTTTTTCCTGCGATCGATAAGAGACCATAATGGCTGCGTTGAGACTTTTGAAGTAGGTTAGTTGACAGGTAGTGTAGCTGGTTCATTCATATGCACCCAAATGCATGTTTATAAATCTGCCGAGTAGTGCTTACTAGATGTTTTGCATGTTCCCTGCATGACTCTTGTGTCACGTTTACGTAGTTACATTATAAATTATTTTAGTAACAATGATACCCAAACGATATCCTACTGTCTACCAAATTTATGTCAAACTCTTACAACACGTGTTTCAACTGTCTAGCAGTCATCATCAGGTAAGACTCTGATGACTGCTAGACAGTTGAAACGCGTGTTGTAAGAGTTTGACATAAATTTGGTAGACAGTACGATATCGTTTGAGTATCATTGTTCAATATGCTGTTCTACAACATCTCGCCGGAGAAAGTGGAGTTTATTATTTTAGTAGTTTCTGTAGCATTCGTAGCATATTCATTATGTGGTTCATGTTGGTGAAAATAAATTTCTTCAGTGTAGTTCATGTTGGTGTAAGTCACCCCCTACCAAAAACCCTTGTGGTGGCCTGCAGGGTAATGTGTAGATGTAGATGTGACTTTGTGGTTCCACATATCTTTGTTTGGAACAACTCGGTTGACGATGTCCAAAGTCATCTTCAGGTGAAGATCACATCTCTAACCTCTAACGTTACCTCTACCCGCCCTTCCCACGTCCCTGCCCCTGACTGACTGTGTATATATATTGATGGATGTTGTGTAGTCTTTACTGTAAGATGTTGTCGCACGTCGTAACCCGGGTCATTCCAAAGAAAGCTATGTGGAATCACAAAGTTACCGGTTGTCATTGTAATGTTAACAAATTCCTCTAAGTTACCCCTGAAACCGCCAATATATCATAGGTTATTGGCAGGAGAAACTAGAGCAAGTGGAAGAATTTTTCCATCCGAGAAGTTGGATCACCAGTTTCGGAAGAAACGAGACAGACATTGTGAGCAGAGTAGCCCCAGCAAGGAAGGCTGTCTATCAATAGGAGAGTCTACTAACAGATACCAACTCATGCATGGCATTAGGAGGCATGTCTTGAAAACAGTTGAATGAACTGACCGATAGAACGAATAGGGCAGTTCAACCCCAGAGAGAATTTTTACCAGAAGAAGAATCTATTAACAGCTCAACCAATAACACTACCTTGGAAGCAAGGAAAGATAGGTATAATATATATATATAGAGTAATTATCCTAAATATATAGATATATATATATATAGGATAATTACTCCATTAATCTTATGTATGGGAAATGAAAAGTCAATGGTTTAAAACGAGGTATAAAATACGTCTTTACGTCTACATCTACATACCACCCTGCGAGTTACCGCATGGGCGTGTGGCAGGGGGTGTTAGGTCACCAGCCCTGTAAAAGTGTAAGTTTTTTGGGGATGAAATGGTGACATATGTTATTGGAGTGTATTAAATGAAGTGCAGTTTTTATTGTGGTCAATTATTGTGCGCGGAAGGAACGAGTTTTTGTATCTATCTGTTCGGCAGTGTATCCCTCTTATATATGCACTTCTGTCAGACCTTGAGATGTCGTGAGGCGTCACGATAATACTCTGTATCGCTGTGAAACACACCAGTTTTAAATATCTCAAGCAATCTAAGCCTATCGTGTAGCCTCCGAGTCTCTAGGGGCTCCCACCTTAATCCTTCTAAAAGTTGTGAGACACTGTATGTACGTTCATAGCAGTTTTTAACGAAGCGCGCTGCTTTTCTTTGCATTGTATTAATTTTTTGGTTAAATCTTTATGGCCAACGTCCCAAATGCTCACAGCGTATTCAAGCTCGAGTCTTTAGAACGTGTGGGAATCGAGTGTGAGAGAAATATTCATGGACCTGTTTCACGAATATTTACCAATTTATTAAATTTTACAATAATTTATAATCTCTATTTGTATTTGTTTGTAAAACAATGTATGATTGTTTAATTATTTAAATACAAATTTGTTGTCGATTGAAGCTCAGTCACCTGGTATTTATGCACTACGAAGTGCATCGGTTATCTGAGAGGAGAGTTGATTGGAGAACGGCTGCAAAGCAATCTTCGAGTCGAGGACTTACTATGATACGGCCAATCCCTACTGCATGCGCTTTCTGTTTTCGCTGTCTAAATATCCTATCTCTAATTTTAATTATAATATTAAAGAGTTAAGTTGTCCATGCGTAACAACCAACCCTGACCCATGGCTGACGTTCGGCTCTGTCTACTTACCCGGTGACCCGGCTGATTGTTCGAACCAGATAGTGGACATGACTCAGCAAGATAAAAAATTTATTGTTTCAAAACGTCTTCGTCGTTGACGGTCTCATAAGTCCTCGGGTCTTACCCCCCACCGGGGTGGGGGGTAAGACCCGAGACCCGGTCGCGAAGTATGCACTTCCTGTTTTCAAGCCCACCCTTCGCGCCCCCCTCTCCCCTTACCATTCCATTAAAATTCTAATGAGCCCCGCACAGACAAAAGATAAAAATTTTCCTGCTTATATGAGCGATCGAGTCACCAGAGGAAGTTTACGTATGCAGGAAGATATTTTATTCATTGAGGAAAACATTATAACGTCCCTCTGGCATTCCGAAGCTTGTTATCATTTTAGCGTCTTAATACCCTAATAGGAACTCATTTAATATTTCCTCATTAGCACTAGAAACGTAAACTTAATTTCATCTTGTGTCTTGTACTATTAAGTTTCTTTCATAAGCTGGGTACTAATACGGTGAGAATGAATAAAGAGACGAGAAGGTAAAATATCCAATCACGGCTATATAGAAAAAGTTTTTTGTCAACCTTCAAGTCTTACTCGATATATTTCATGCTTGTAGTCCTGGCTTGCTTCGAAGCATTCTTCAATCACAAACTTGTCTTGCCGCATTTTAAACTCTCTTCTAGAATACAAATATTAACGAGGATTCCTCACAAATAAATTGATATTCTACTGCGCGGAACATTGTTGGAGTCAATAATTACATACTTTACCCAAGCAGTAATTGTGTCAGAAACAAGGAGAGTTATTTAAAAAAAAACTCGATGGTCAGATTTCTTGGGTGCTGGAAACATTGAATTTCTTCTTTTGTCTGCAAAATCAACCATACACGTTCGAAATATTTGAGGCTGACATCCTTTGAATTTAGCACTCGGCATTGTAAATTTTGGCATATTAATCCTCAACTGCTGTAATTATACCTTTCCATAAATAATGAAGCTTTTTGACATTGCTCCGATTGCTTTGCCATGCAAAGCTTACTTAAGCTTACGGAGTGCGGTAAACTGGCTCGATGATATCATCCTATTAAAATGGTTCGAGCGTTATTCGTTTATGTACAGATTTCTGTGAAACTTTGCATATGTGTACTTGTTATTAATACAAGGTATATACATCCGGAAAGAAAGTTCCGTTTGTATTTCTTATCACCACTGCGCTACGATCGCAGTTTCGCGCATGCGCGGTACTTACACTGGACTGCTGAAAAAGAGTTCATTATGGGTATGCTGATTTTTGCGTACGCTTCGAGGAGTTTGTATGAGATTGCAATTGAAATTGAAAATCCCGCTGCCGAGGGGTGCTCACCAGCGGCATTGTTTTGATCCATGACAATACCCACCCTTTCTGGGGCACAGCAACTTTCACAGAACTTCGGTAAGGAGCACTTCAACCACCCTCCATACAGCCCGGACCTCGCTCTTAGTGACTTCACCTGGAAACGTGCATTGGAGGCAAGAGGTTCAACAGTGACGACGAGATCAAAGGACAAGTTGCTACTTAGTTGACATAAGAGGCGGTACCTTTTTATTGAGAAGGAATTCTAAATCTGGTGCCGCGCTGCGACAAGTGCCTACAAAATAGCGGGAGTTGTGTGGAAAAATAGTTTCAGGTCTAATAATTTTTTTCACAATGATTATTTTTATGGAAAATGTGCTTGTTTACTTTGACCTGCAAAATAGAATATTATTTCTGGATGTACATCGTATATATAGATAAATGCGAAAAAAATTGCACGTCGCCCATTTGGTTTCGTGGTAATTTAATGGCACTTGAAGTATATTTTGAAACAATTCGATTACGTATGACAAGATGTTCATATAAACGCGAAATGATACGATTTATGTTTACATAACGGCTTCTGATAAATATCAAGGTATCATGCCGATTAAAAAACAGTTACATACGGTTTTCGCTTAAATTTCGTATTTCGCGCGGTTAACCCAAGTCATAACAATGCCTTAACTGAGACAGACTTTTTTAAATTGTGATTCTTGCATCATTCCAACTTGTATTATTTATATATATTTCCGATTATTTCCAACTTATAAATACGAGGTGTGTTCAAAAAGTAAGGTGACCTTTCAAATTTCGCGGGCAAAATACATTTTATTTTCGATTTTTTTGTTTTTGTGTTGGTACATATGTCCCAAATATTTGTTTACAGTTTCAACAATATGACATATTTAGTTTGTTATTGACAGATACAAATGTTAGACGTGTTTTGGTGTGCTCGGCGATTTTCTGCTATAAAAAAAATGGATCAAAGAATTTGCATCAAATTTTGTGTAAAAAATGGAATGAAGTGCTCCAAAACACTTAAAATGCTGACAGTGGCATACGGTGAGTCTTCTGTGAGTAAAGAAAATGTTAATAAGTGGTACAAGCTCTTCCAAGATGCCCGAGAAGATGCCAATGACGAACCTCGCTCTGGACGCCCCAGCACGTCAACAACAGATGAAAACGTTGAAGCAGAGACGAATATTTTTGAAAAATCGTTGAATCACTATTAGAGAAATTGCTGAGGATTTTGGCATATCGATTGGCTCGTGCCATGCAATTTTTTCGGATGTTTTGGGCATGATACGTGTGTCAGCGAAGTTCGTTCCGAAACTGCTTAATTTTGACCAGAAGAACCGTCGCATGAACATCGCTCAGGGGCTGTTGAATGACGTCAATGATGATCCTGATTTGCTCAAAAGGATCATAACTGGTGACGAATCATGGGTAAATGGTTATGACGTTGAAACCAAAGCCCAATCGTCCCAATGAACCAAGATCGAAAAAAGCACGCCAAGATCGATCAAATGTCAAGGTTTTGCTCACTGTTTTCTTCAATTACCGTGGCGTATTGCATCAGGAGTTCTTACCACAAAGTCTTACAGTCAATAAGGAGTATTACCTTGAAGTTATGCGCCGTTTGCGAGAATCAATACGAAAAAAACGTCCGGCATTGTGGAAAAACAATTCATGGCTTTTGCATCACGATAATGCACCTGCTCACTCATCGTTGCTTGTGAGAGATTTTTTGGCCAAAAACAACACCACAATCATGCCTCAGCCACCATATTCACCGGATTTGGCCCCCCGCGACTTTTTCCTGTTCCCAAAACTGAAGAGACCTATGGAAGGACGGAGATTTGCAACGATTGAGGAGATAAAGACTGTATTGCTGGAAGAGCTCAAGGCTATACCAAAAAGTGCTCATCAGAATTGCTTCGAGGATTGGAAAAAGCGTTGGCACAAATGTATTATATCTGTGAGGGATTACTTTGAAGGGGACAACTTGAATATTGAAGAATAAATAAATATTTTTTCATAAAAATATAAAGTCACCTTACTTTTTGAACACACCTCGTAGATGTACTTAAGAGGAGCAAGCTCCAAGATTTTTTTTCGGCTAACTTGTAAAGTTATTAATATGAGCACTTAACGACTCTCGACTCGTTCTCTGACCACCTTAATAGTGCATGATTGTACCTCCAGAAATGGAGATTATTCAAATGTTGTGCTCTTCAGATTGTCTGTAATATGTCATTCATTTCATGTGGTGAAAATCAGACCGCACAATTTGCTGTCAATCCGACTTAAAGCGGCAACGAAGGGTCAGTTTAGAAAGAGGACACGAGTTAGTTTCATTTCAATACCTTCTTTATTAATAGATGGGATAATTTGAAGAAAATTTTACAACTTCCATCGTAATGGTGACATCTATTTTGTACGGCTGGATTAAGAAGACTAGAAAACATTATCATGTAGTTGTGAGATATGGTAGAAGCGGACGTGATGTCGCTTTCGTCAATTTTACGTGTACGAATGTCACTATTTCCTTAGTCAGTGGCGTCAAATGTGTCAGTGGCGAAAAATGACAGAAAATAGTTTCAAAAGGTATGTACGTACTGGTGATTAAACTGGTGGTAACGTTTGTCCTTCTATCTTGTCAATGGGCAATATCCATTCACGCAATTTTTAATTCTCTAAGTACGGGATATTTGGGGTGGCATATTAGTAGTGAGGTCTTGTCCTTGTGTAGGAAAGTATTATGAGCGCTAATGCAAAAAGAATAGAGGAGAAGGTCCAAAAACGGGCTGTGATCCAAATACGGGCTGGTTGATGAATGAGATACTAGCAGGTGCTGCAAGTAGTCGTTGGGTGTATGAAGTAACTGCTATTTGGTAAGAAAGAAGGAATGGAATAGTTGAGGTAGCGTTGTCCTCCATGTTGGAAGCTGTTGTGTTTTTTGTCCATAACCCTCAGATAACTGAGTACTCTAAAACTTTTTCAGGTAAATGGTTTAGATTTTAAAAAAATTTTATTGAATAACTTTAGTAATTTTTGTTATTATAACATCAAAGTTGGCATTTTAAAATACGATTTGGAGATGTTGAACAATGGATTTTGCTTATCCGTAATATCTGCCGTTAAGTGTAAATCAAAAATGTGGGTGGTCTAAATATGGGCAAGCTAAATTGGTCTGAAAACGGGCTAGCCTATATTTAGACCATTCTTCAACCTCACATTAATTTTTTTCATTTTTTTAAATTATTTCGGTCGTTATAATTTAGCTAAATTTTTTTCATTCCTGCGTGAACCTTTTTGATAAACGCTTATTTTTAATTACTTAAGTAATAGGTATTCTTTATGTGTGAAAATTAGGGTGGTTAAAAATTTACCTACCTACTAATTAAGGAGTAGAAGTTTTTTGGGTGCACCACCAAGGATATGAAGCAAATGTAGTACCAACTTGCGATGAGGAACAATCTGCCTGTTCCATTTAAAAATGAAGCTGGAGGGAGGGCCAGGGTGGATTTATTTCTGAACCGTCACAAGGGTCATCTGTCACTCCGGAAACCATGTGGAACTTCCTACGCCAGGGCTTTGGGATTCATTAAAGAGAATGTGGATGCCTTCTTCACCATTTTAGAGGAAGTCTATGATAAGCATAAATTCCCAGCCTCAAGGACGTACAACGTGGACGAGACAGGTTTGTCTATTGTCCAAAGTAAAGTTCCGTATGTTGTTGGAAGAAAGGGGAAAAGGCAGATTGTTGCTCTAACTTCCGCCGAAAGAGGCGCAACTGCGACCATCATCGCCTACATGAGTGCATCTGGTCATTTTGTGCCACCCTTTGTGATTTTTCCCCGCACAAATATGAGTCAAACGTTGATGAAGGGTGCTCCACCTGGTGCAGTAGGCAGGACGCATTTATCTGGCTGGGTTCAAAGTTACCTCTTCAATCAGTGGTTTATCATTTCATTCAAGAGGTCAAACCAAGTGAAGAGTCTCCAGGTCTACTCATTGTAGATGGCCACTACTCTCATATACGCAATGTGGACATAATCGACATGGCTAAGAAGAAGTATGTGACCATTGTGTGTCTTCCTCCGCATTCCACACACAAACTACAACCACTGGGCAAGACTTTCATGGGTCCATTAAAATCATACTACAGTGGGGAAATTCGTCTGAGGCTGCGACATTCTAGCGGTCCTGTAACAACTCCTCCTATGACCTCATGGAGCTTGTTGGGAAGGTCTACCTCAAAGTGCAAACCGGAGAAATAGCCGTAAATGGTTTCAGAAATACGGGGATTTGGCCGCTAAACAAAAATATTTTCAATGATACAGATTTCATCGCAACAGAAATAGAAGTGGTGAAGACATATAGCTCAGTTTCTCTAACTCCCTCAAGTAAGCCATCTTCTCAATCTCAAGCCATCCAACCATCATCCTCTCTTTCACCACCTGGTGAGGACTTTGCCTCAGTTCGTCTAGCCTCCAAGATTCCCAATTCTGGTCAGGTTGGAGTTGCTGGGTCATCCAAACACATTTATCCATCTGACGTCAATCCAGTGCCTACTGTCTCGAAGAAGAAGACCAACCGAGGTCGCAAATCTGCGAAAGCGTGTCTTGTGACAGGCACACACTACAAAAATGAGTTGCACAGATCCTTGGATAAATCAGAAAAAAGCAAGTGCATGAAAAAACTCTTTCAAAGGTCTGGGAAAGGCGAAGTTGTGAAAACCAGGAAGATTAAACTTGCAAGAAAGAAAAGTGAGCGGAGCACAAAGAGGGCTAAGAAGAACCAGTCTTCTTCAGACTCCGGGGAAGATCATGGGGAGCCGATGCTTGATGAGAACGACCTGGACCTATCTTCAGAAGACCGCCCTGACTGCAATGATGCAACCTGCATCTTCTGTGATGGACTGTTTTCTGAGGACACGAGAGGAGAAACATGAATTCAGTGTATAATGTGCCAGATGTGGGCACACACAGATTACGCGGGGGCAGAAAAAGAGGCGTATGTGTGTGATTTCTGCAAATAATAACACTAGCAACGTTTGGGAGCATATGTTTTACCTTCTTTATACTACCTTTAATATTTTTTGGGATAATTTCTCAGCATTTTGAGTTTATTTTTGCCTTTTTTATACACATTAACATTATGAGTGGCCCACTAGCCCATATTTAGACCACTTTTTGAAATCATTTCATGTTGACAACTTTTTGAAATAAACTCATTTGAAAAAAAGGTGAAGGCTTCACGTGCATATTACTACCCTATCTTATATACAACTTGTTGTAGGTTGAATTATAACATTGACATCTTAAAAAATAATATAAGTTAGCACAGTAGACCACAAAATGAAACATGTAGCCCATATTTGGACCTCCTCCTCTATTCAAACTTCCGGACAACAAACGCAATTATACTAAAACTCCAAATGCCCTCAATCATATCTGTAGCGTATACTTGTCATCTCTCCTAATATCCGGAACGCCCAATCATGTCACAATATTTAGCAGTATCTTTCTTCCAGCGGGGGTCGCTGGTTTTTCACTTAAATATGAGCGCGTTTTTCAATTATCGGTCCTTGGATTTAGGATCTCCACCCATGTAAATGATCACTTTTATATGAGGTCTCGATTCTTTGACTCATCTGTCCCAAAAAATGATGGAAAATTGGACCAAAGAGGACTAAACGTTGATAAGTGGGTGGTTCAACTCTGCGAACTCATCATTTTGGTATCACGTACAACTTCGAAGATAGATATCGAATAAATTCGAAAGCCCTAAAGCCAATAGTTATCTACCCGAAACTTCACGATATACACTTCATTGGGCCAAGAGTCATAACACCGGAGTTTTGTGGGCGAGACCTGATAATTATGACGTAATATTTGAACTAGAGTGTATTTCAATGTCAAAAGAGATCGGTGTGATAATTTTAGACTTTAAGGTAATCCCTCATTCGTTTGGGCGTGCTTGATTGAAAAAATTCATCGATTAGCAGGTGAAAATTATATTTTTTTGCCTTTGACAAACACTGACAAGCCGAAGGATTGGCCGTAGAGAAATCGCGTCTTAAAATTCCTCACAACATCGAGGCGTTGGGATCTGGCTCCCAATCTCGAGCATATATGCGAACGACGAGCGGATATTTATCACATATCATGGCTATCTCCAACCATGTGATAGTTTATTGGTCAAATATCACTCAGAATACAGTTTAATCGTCGCGTAAAACTCATTCAACTTGGCAAAAAAGAAACGGACATGAAGAATGTTGATATTTTCTAGAGAAATTACTAAAACAAGAAACAATTACCTCTCTGCAGGAAAATATCTCGTAAGTCCAATCAAAGTAATGCAGGAGGTTTAGAAACGTTTCAGCTCGCCTACTACCCTCTTACATTTCCCTTACAATGCACGTATCTTCTGAGAAAGTTCTACAGTTGCCATTTCTACTAACACCACTGTATAAAATTTGCTCTGTTATTTGTAACTATCCCTAACTTCATCGCTTCGTCACTTTGGAGGCCATAGCACTCCCTCGATTTGATGTTCAGGAATTTTAATTAGGCAAGTCTACTTCAGAGGCATCATCATGTCACCAACTCTACCAGTATATCCAAATTTATTATTAAGTTTTACATTATGTAATATATATCAGGTCATACAGAACTTGATCCAGCTGATTTAGACACAATCGCCTGCTTATGAAGTATAGTTGATGTTTAAGTTTACTGATGGCCATGTAATTTTGATGCCAAGTTTATGATATCATTTGTTCGGCATGTTACTTTTTAAATACCTATATATTTTTTCCGTAGGTTCAAGAGAATCGGCGATAGTTTTGCGAAATAAATGTTTTACTTATATGTGTTGTCAGCGTTGTCATTGGCTCATTAAGAAAAGCATATTTGCAGTTTCTTTAGTTACTGAAATACATTACCTTTAGGTTTAGAGTTTCTTTTTTCGGTTTAATCTCTTTAGGCATTATCGTTTCTGGCTAAGTTGAAACACCTGATTATGCCGCGAGTCAAAACTGGACTTGATGCAGTCTTTACGCAGAAGTACCAACATTTTCAATTTATCCATGAATGGACTCTAATGAACCCACGAGTTTGTTCTGTAAGCTGTCATTTTTATCATTTTGTCTGTTCTGTAAGCTGTCATTTTAAGTTTTTGATTATGGCAGAAATTTTCTCCGGTTATTTTTCCTTCCGGATTTTGCCGTTGAATGAATGTTTGATAAATGTATGACCATCTTTTTGCTGAATATCATAGGTCTCTGTTCTTTCCCGAAAAAACAGTTTCATTATGTTACAGTGGTACCTGATTGTAGTATAAGTACCTGCGTGTGTTGTTGTAGAGATCTATCCGCGAGATATACCTCGCTTTCCAATCTTGGACTCAAGAATGCGGGCGAAGTATCATAGCGAATTAAGAAACAGGGATTTTAATGGTTTAAAGAAGTAGTTATATATAGACAATGTATAACGGTTTTCACTGGCGTGACTTGGAGCTTACGAGTACCCTATTACATCTCTTCTATTCCGAACAAATATTAATGTAAAGAAACGTGTGAGCTCTTTAATGATCGCTTTTAATTTCAGCACGGTGTAGTATAAAACTTGTGCTTGAAGTTGACCGTAGAGGATGCACTTCTTTGAAAACCCTGCCCTTCGGACGCATCGCCACTAGCGAGCCCTAAATCTTCTTGCTTACCCTGCCAAACCCCTTAAAAAAACGTCGGGGAAAAAACCCTCACTCAAGGTTCGGTCGGTGCCTACATGCACGGGCTAATTTGCCGCTTCGCAAGCCCGCTTCTCCTTCACCCTCATGCCTTCCTTATTTAACCGCCCCTTCCATCTCATGAGTGAAAGTCCACCCCTGTTTTCCGCACCTCCGCGTCTGCGTCACTTCCGCCCACTTCCCCCTGCTCGTTCCCTCACTCCCCATCCCCATTCACTCATCGGATGCGCATGTCCGCATTTATGGGAGGGTCCAAGAGCTGACCCCTGAGGGACGCCCCCCCATTTTCTCCGGACCCTCCGTCAGTCGGTGACATTGGGCGATTTAAGGGTGATGGATGATGGATAGGGGAGTTGAGCGAAAAGGTTGAAGTAAGGTTGCAGTCGTACGCAAAGATAGGAGCTAAAAAAATAAAAACATGTGCAGTAAACCTTCGCGAGAGGCATATCGTCAATGCGCCAGATTGACAGCGATTGATGAACAGTAATGCTTCGAAGGCCTTTGATAATGAAAAGGATGAGTAAATTTTGCACATTTTTAACAAAAGGAGCATTATGTCATTGTAGCCGTTTAGTGCGTTCATAGGTTGGTGATAGAGAGGTAGAGATGGTTGCCTGTTTTGGGATGTGTGGAAGCGATGGGCTGATTTTCCACATTAGAGGTCTCTAATTTTTAGGAGACTCAAGGCTGACTTTGGTTTGATAACCCAGGCGATACATCTGAATGTTAAATAATCACAAGCTAAGGTATTTATGCTCTGAAATGGATATTGTAGGACTGATTACTTTATGATAGCACCTAGCAAAACTTTGGAGGAAGTTAATGGTTTTCTGTACCTCGATTGAATTCCCTAGAATATTGGAAATGTGTATAGAGAGATTCAAAGGCAGACAATGCTCAAAGAAAAGTTGTAGTCGTTTTCATAGCACATGCAAATATGTATTTCTGTCAGAAAAATTATATAATTGGTATATTATTATTATTATACGATGGTGTTCAAAGCCCATTCAGATGTGATTTGTAGAATTGAATCCCATGTATAATAAGTAGACGTGCTGGTTGAAGGCGTTGGAATTGAAGTTGCGGAGAATTTTTTTTGCTAAAATTAGGGGAGGCTAAGAATGAGTTGATCGTGAGAGAATGTGCCTCGCATGTCCTATTAATGGAGGACTTGAAAAGAATTAGCTCCGATGGTTCGATGATGTTGTTTATAATCAATTAGAACTTAAATGACACATTAGATAATGAATCCTGAGGAAGAGGTAGACCATACCATTGCTTTTCTTCCAAATATGTACAATTCGTCAAAAATCACTGAGCTCAAGGTAATGATTCTAATATAGATCTTCCGTAAAAGTCTCGAATGGCATTTAATTGAAATTCACGTTTTTTATACAAAATTTTGTTCTCTGTTTGATATGAACAGCAAAATCGTTCTTTTTTGCTTACCATTTTTCGCCAAAACATTTTAATAACACAGTTTTCTATTAAAAACTGGGTGGAGCATGGGGAAATTTAGTTTTGGTTAACATACCATTTCTAAAATACTTCTACAAGTCCATGATTCGTTGCGAGGTGACATCATAAGGAGTCGATTATCAGTACCTCCAAAAAAATAATGCCATGTACTGCATTACCACGGAACCATGGTCGGGAAAAAAATCAATAAGGGAATTGCCGTGTTTTCCTTTAATCTAATTTTTTTAGCATTCCATGTTTGCTGCGAATAAACATGCATCATTTTCATTTCGGCTTCGTGAATGTTACTCTTTATCACGAATACCTGGAACCGGCGAGTGGAATTCTTGTGATCGATATCTCTTTAGGTGCCCTTTATGGGGTTTTACCATGGAGACAATCGTCGACTGAGCTCGGCTTTGGCGTTCGGGCGTTTTCCCCCGGCCGCTTCGAGAACTGAATCTCTGCAGGCTGCACGTTGAGCTTTCATTAAACGTTAACCAATTTGTCGTTCATTCATACGCTACGAAATTATTGTGGCCTAAAGTACGGTACAAAATATTTTATCGGGTACAGTACAAATTTAAGACACTATTTTGCGCACCCTTTTCATTCGCTTATTGTACTATATCAACCAGGGACTCAAGTTCCGCGTTGCCGACAGAAGACTGATCAGCAATCAGTTTCGTTATGGGTGACCCGTAGACGACGTTCCATCAATAAGAACATATTCTTATGTATAATGAGATACCTGAAAGAAAAAGATATTTATAGATGATGAAGCGCGGAACTATGGTACGAAATTATGTTGCGAAATTTTTCGTACAACTGTATCTCCCGCACAAGTTCCTGGCGCTGACCCGCGCGGCAATGAGGGGTGGTAAATGTGTGGGAGGGATGAAGTGAAAGAACAGGGGAAAGAGAGGGAGGCTATGAAAGAGAGAGCGATTAAGGAACGCCAGAGTACTCCGAAAAATATGCACGATCATATAATACATACGAGGCAAGCAGTCAAAATCACCCGCTGCTATGACTTATCCAGGGACCCTATCTTGAGGTCTCATTGTGAACTAGTCGAAACGGGACGGCAAGTATTGTGGTGTCATTTTCCTGCAAGAAGCGCTTGTGTCGACAGCAATTAGAAAGGTGCTCTGACTGACAATGACACTAAACAACCTTCCTCCCCGTTTCGCAGTATTTTTTAAAGTTCGGTAGCCCAAGACTCAAACTCCTCCACTGCGCAGCGCCAGGAAATTTTGATGGAACTATACTGTATGACTGACTGAAAAATATGATGATAGGAAATTACGGCACGATAGTTTTTTTCTGTGAAATTTGACCACAAAACCGTAGCATATTGCACGACTCCATCCTGACCTCTTCCCCTCTCGAGGGATCTAAAGGCGATGGCAAACGGACGAACGCCCCGCGGTGACTATGTGCCAGAACGCCCAGTCGCGTCTGAAGGTGACGAATGATACGAGTTTGGGAAAGAGTGGAAAAAGATTCTCTGGTGAGCATGAGATAGACCCGGGCAAGAGGGCGATGGAATACCATCTATTGGCCACGTTCCAGGCCAAGCAATGCAACCTTAAGATGTACCACTTACCGGCATTAGTGTATGAATTGCTTGTACAATCTTCTTCCTCGCAAGTTTCTTAGTTTAACATAAAAGAATGCTTCGTAAAAAGCTAATATATGTGTTGTGGTGAATTTGACGGGTAGTTAATGCCTGGATGTGGCGTTTCCCCCTACCACAGGCCCTTAAGGGGGCTTGCGGGATAGATCGTAGTAGTAAATTTTTGTTCCTAGGTGCCAAGGCGCAAAAACTAGGAGCACAGCTGAGTATTCCACAAAGTCGTGAAATTATGCCTTAAGCCAAGGATAATGAAACGAAATTCGTTTGTGGCTTGGTGACCTGACAATGATGAACACAAATCGAAACTAGGGTCGTTATTTAAAATTGTTCTTCTTCGTGGAAACTTCAGTTGCTCTTTCTTTATTGATCATTGATCGTTCAATCCTAAGATTGGTTGACTGTTGCCCTCCACCCTTCCCTACCTAATGCAATTTCCCTTACCGCTTGGTATCTTTCTCTATGTCTTCTTTATTTGGTCCATGAACTTATTCCTGGGTCTTCCTCTGGGGACTTTTACCTCTATTTTGCCTTCAATTATGTTCTTCACAAACCTATTGTGTCGTAGGGTGTCCAATCCATCTTGTTCTTCTTTTCTGTGTGGTGTTCCAAATGAACCTTTCCTCTTCTACTCTTCTATACACTTCATCATCTCTTATTTTGTCCATCCATTTTCTTCAGCATCCTCCTCCAGCACCTGGTTTCGAAGGCTTCTAGGCTTTTATGGTCAGCTATTCCAATGGTCCGTGCTTCCGATCCATAAAGTGCCACGCTCCATTCCGATCCATAGAATGCCACGCTTCTTCATCCATAATTTTCAAATTGTGCATAACATAGCCTGATTCTTCTGAAATTGGGAATCGTATCGTCTTGGAGTGGATAGAGGTAAAGAGGCATGCGTTTTTGTATGCAAATGGAGTTTTTTGTTCAATGTGCTTAAAGTTCTCTTACTATTCATTTGATTCGAGCTCCGTAAATGGCAACACTACTGAGAAAGGGAGACCAAAATCAAGCTCACTTTAGGTTTGGTACCTAAATATTGAGGCATCTGCCGGAAGGCATGCTTCCTAGTGCCTAACAAATTAGGACGCAACGATAGATCGCGCCTCCATTGCGCATAAACCTCCTCGGAGCGCTGCCTCTGTCCCCTCCCTATGGCGAAACATCGGAATTATGAGAGCAAAAAAAAAATGACCGTGGAGAGAGCGCTCGCGGATAACAAAGGGATTTCCATCCTCTCCCATTACTCCACCCAGTTCCACCGACTTCTCTTCATTTATTTCTGTCTCTTACTCTCTCTTTCTCTCTCTTTCGTTTCCAGTCGAGGGAAACAGGTGTCAACTGACGGATGAGTGAAATGCTCTCGCCTCCCTTTCCACGCGGTCTGGCGAGACAGATGAGGGGGAGAATAAGGATTGACTCGCCCAGGGTAGCAATTTTTTTTCTCTAGATGGTAGGCGGAAAGAAGGGTGTTACAGTGAAAGGGAAGGAAGATTCCCGCACATGTGTGTGCCTGCTTACTCATATCTTCTTACTCATGTACAAACTAGAATCCTGACAATGTGGGCGGGTGGATAAAAAGAGTAGATCAACCCCATAAATGCTCAATCGTTGGATAAATTAGTATCAAACTCCCCTTTTTATGTGTAGTAGTGCTCATTTTTCTATTAAAACACACATGAAGGACTGGGCGGTATTTCTCGTACATGTACGTGAAATACGTATTGAAAATACCTTTGTTATTTTGTATTTCAAACATATATTTAAGGTGTTTTCGGTATTCTAAAATACCTAAAATAATTCTGATAAACAATTTTACACTGTGGGCCGAATTCTACGTCGTGAATTTTGCAACCGCTGATGCTCAGTTGAACCGAAACGAACGGGAAATTGTGGCATAGCGTCATCTCAGTCCATTCGCATGCAAAAGAAATTTTTGACACAGACGAACAGACTACATATTTTTTCAGTTTACGCTGAGGCAGAACCTTAGATAAAGGGCATAACATCCCGCCATAACTGAAGCAAACAGTCTCCAACAAGGGCTTCCTCAGTGTTCTGCATTATGCCAGTTGTATCAATGCCTCAAGCGCTCATCAATAGAATTGCGAATGCAAACTCATCAAATATCATTCTGCAGTATCGCCGGCATTACTCCCATCCATCCCACTTCTTCGAGCCACTGCCAACTTCGTGTCCCCTTCTCATTCTCTCACCCTATTTGTGTCCCTTGCGGTCTAGTAGCTAAGATATTTGGCTTTTGCCCAGAAGACCTGGATTCGATTCCCGACATGGGAATGAATTTTGTCTCCTTCGGAGGCGGAGGGGATGATTTCCCTCCACTATTACCTGGGATCGAGGGTTCGTTAGTAACACTGTAAAGGAGATAATTGTAAATTACCTGAATCAAATTTGCCAAAAAAATAAAGGCAGAGTATTGCTTTAATTTCTCGCGTTAAAATTATAGCCAAATGCGATTTGCCTGCGACAGTATATCAGCATATTACGATTATGGAAAAACACTGAGTTCAAACTGTTCACCCATATGTTATAGTAACGACAACAAAATCAGGTAACTACTTTGTGTCACATCAGCAGAGAACCAGTTGATGACGCTTCAGGCATCCAAACACGAGTCTTAATTTTTAAAATATAGTAGACAGTAAGAAATCTGTCGACTCGGGGCAAAGGTGAATCATTCGACTCAGCTCTGAGAATGATAACCGAATAATGTATCGAAACGTTGGCCATTATGGACCCTCTCATCTGATTGGAGACCATAGAGAAATTTAAGATATTGTTACTCGGGGAAAGAACCAATTCCTTTCATATTGTTTGTTCATCACTGTAATGAAATTTCGCAACCTAACTATATTAATGCATATAGTAAATTTTCCTTTGGTACTTTTGAAAATATGTCACATTCAATCATATTTGTATCTTAGCGGCTTCTCTAATGCATGGGTGTCAAGAAACTTAAAGCATTTTAGGCATTTTTTAGGCATTAGGCAATTTTTTTAGGCATTGCAGGAATTTGGCGCGATTATTCCTTCAGCAATTTTAGCAGTTAGGTCGACATCGTATAAATGGTATTCAAGTGAATAACGATGAAAGAAAAGCAGGAAAATGTTGCGACGAAGATTCCCTAAGTTGTGTTACGCGTTGTCTAGGAATATTACAGCATTTTTTCAGACAAAATACACTCTACCTTTGAGGATGTTTTTCCTCTCAGCACCGGATTCTGTTGGCAAGGATTGGAAGACAGTTATTTACGAGACGAAAAGCCTCGCTCCACCTCACCCACCAGTGATCTCTCGTAATTTCTCTCAACCTGTTGTTATTTGTTATCTTCAACTTCTCTAGAGGGGTGTTTAGGAATTTTCGCGTAACTTCGCTCGTATGTGCCTCGATTCCTCCACTAGAAAACTAATAGTTACCCGCTTCTGTCAACACTACCGTAGGTGTTTATAACGTGGAACGCTTTCTCGTGAGTCGGAGATGTGCACGATTGAAATGAACGAATGATTGGAAATCAAACTAAGAATGATGTCTCTGTTTTAAGTAAAGGACTCACTTTCTCACCGACTCCCAAAGTCAATCATATACAATTACTCTCGGATGTCATCAGTTTCTGCAGAAACCTCAAATGGCGGCACTTTTGGAAACAAAACGACGGCCACACTTCAAATTTAAACCCCGCCATCAACAAATTTCGTCCTAAATCCAACTATGAACCTAAACCTTTGGCCAATAATCACCCAATCGAGGTATTCTGCAACCAACTTTTAGAGATTTAGAGATTTGAGGAAGTTCGCTAGGGTATCATCGAACTTCCTCAAATCTCTAAATCAGTTCTCATCCATTCGCTTCACATCGGCCACTTCTCCTTCTCAAATCACCTTTCTCGACGTAGACATTTCCATCACAAATAATAACACCTTTGAGACTTCGGTCCATATCAAGCCCTCCAACAAACAACTGTATTTGCATTACAACAGCTGCCATCCCAAACACACTAAGCACTCAATTCCTTATTCGCTGTCGATCCGTGGCCACCGGATTTGCAACTCCAAAGAAAAACTTCATGAATACCTTGATAAGCTTCACAATTCTTTATCCAATAGAAATTATCCCGAGCCACTTCTAAAAAAACGTATTTTACCCTCCTCTGCTAATTTCACCCCACGTAAAAAAGACACCCCCCTGGACGCCCTAAATCTTCACATCACATATTTTCCTGGCGTCCAAAAACTCAAGACCATCCTCAAAGACTTATTCCCAATTTTAGATACTAACAGATCGACAGCCAATCTCCTACCCAAATGCCCCACAGTATGTTTCAGACGTCCACCTAACTTAGCCAATCTTCTTCGCTCCAATTCTTCGCGAGAGGGTCCATCGAATGACACTCCCCGTCCCACCACACAGAGATGCAACAAACCACGGTGCAAAACGTGCAACATGTTTCGCCCCCTTTCCTCATTTCAGAGTCCTAACACAGAGACGCCGTTCGACATCAAAGCCTCCGGCTCTTGCGACTCCCACAACTTAGTTTATGTGTTACAATGTAAACTATGTCCCGGTTTTTATGTGGGCGAATGTATTACACCCCTTAATATTAGAATGAATAACCATCGGTGCACCTGTAAAGACCCATCTTCCACTTTCCCCGTCCCTACTCATGCGCGGAAGCATGGCTTGTCCTTTGACAAGTTCTTTGAGGTGGCAATATTGATCTCCCTTCCCCCGGACGCCCCGTTAATTGAAGTGCGCCAGAAGGAGCAGGCCATAATCTGGTTGCTAAAATCGTACGCCGCGCCCGGATTAAATAAAATACATTAATCGCACGCTCCCCGTTGTTTTCCATTTACCCCCTTCCCTTCCCTCTCCCCCCCCCCCACCCTCACTGCGACCCCTTCCGCTCTCTCCGGCCAAGACACGAGCTGGTAAAAATTTCCCCTTTTCAAGAACCGTTCGTCAACCGCTGGGAAAAACCCCTTCCCCTTCCCCCATCCCCACTCCCCTAATCTACCGCCCCTCCTACCCCTATCCTCACCAGCGCACACGACATTTGTTCCGTGATACGCCTTGAAGACAGACTAGTTCCGAAAGCTAGCTATGTAAGTGTGATCGTCTCTTTTTTTTTTTGTGTGTCTATCTCCTCCATCCTATCCACATCGTGTGTTCATCGCCGCATGGCTGACTCCAATCCATCAACGTATTTATATATATATATATATATATATATATATATATATATATATATATATATATATATATATATACATAGCTCGCCTTTTAGCAAGTAATATTGGCATGTTAGCCGGATGATAATATCACTGATCTACACATACCTATACTTATTACCCTGCAAGCCACCACAAGGGTGTTTGGCAGTGAGCGACTTGTTTCAGTAAATGGTTTAGTAATCTATGATAGATAGAGGTTTTATTATTGATTCTCACGCTCAGTTTATAGCCAACGGAATAAAAAAATCAGCTTCCAAGCCGGGAAAACAGGCAATAAAACCACGTTAATGTGAGTTGGGTCATGGAAATGGGCAGTGAAACACGTTGATCCGATCAACTTGTCACTGTCCTTCACCGATCCCGACTCAACACATCAACTTCGTCATGAACAAGAAAGATTTTCTTCAGTTTTCTTGTCTGTTCAACGCCTGTTGCAATGGTTCTCTTTTACGCTATTACTTCAACCTTTTGTGAAGGTGATGAAAAGCTCAAGATACTCCTGCTTCTATTTATTATCCTTTATTTATTATTTATTTATTTAAATAAATAATAATCCAAATTCTAGTGAAAATTTTTGTATGGAGTGGAACCTATATAGCACTACATCTACGTCTACTTATTACCCCGCAAGCCACCACAAGGGTGTTTGGCAGGGGGTGAGGTATCACCAACATGAACTACAGTGAAGAAATTTATTTTCACCAACAAGCACCGCACTATCGGTGTACTATAAATGCTACAGAAACTACTAAAATACTCTATAATGTAACTATGTAAACGTGACACAAGAATCATACAGGGAACGTGCAAAACATGGTGTTAGCACTACTCGGCAGGTTTAGAAACATGCATTAGGGGAAATGTGAGTTGATCAGCTACACTACCTGTCAACTAACCTACTTCCAAGTCGTAACGCGGCCATTATGGTCTATAATCGATCGCAGGAAAAACGGCATTATAAACCTATCTGTTCTACTATCTATTTCCCTTATTTTGTTCTCATTATGTTTTCGTGATAAGAGCATCAAAAATTGCAGGAAATTTATAGATATATGTGTATGACATTCGAGACTTCCCACGTTCACAATTGGATGCTCATTCATCCTGCAAGCAATCATTTCTTATTTTCATGGTATTGCGTAAAATTCAGATTTTTTCTTACATCTCATAAATTAGTATATCAATGTTTTAAACCGATAAGTATAACTTAGATTGAAAATTAGACTCAATCTGATACTTGAATTTAAAACCCAATAATTTTCCGAAGGAGTTATTTATATCTTTCGGACTGGAGTATACTACGGCAGATCAGATCATGAGAACAAAATTATGGAAATAGACTGCAGAACAGACAGGTTTAAAATATCGTTTTTCCCACCATTGATAAGAGACAATTCCTAATGGCTGATTTTGGACTTTGAATTAGGTTAGTTGACAGGTAGTGTAACTGATTCATTCATAAGCTCCCTAATGCATGTTTCTAAATCTGCCGAGTAGTGCTTACTACATGCTGTGCATGTTCCATGCATGACTCCTGTATCGAGTTTACGTAGTTGCATTATAGATTAATTTAGTTAGCCGGTAGCATACCTACTGTGTGGTGCATGTTGGTTTAAGGTAATATCTACACTTAAGAACATGTTTGTGATAATTCACCCCCAGACAAACAACCTTGAGGTGGCTCGCAGGGCGATATGTAGATGTGTGCAGAATATATTTTTTCATGGAGTGATCGCTTTCAAATGGACATACTCACAAATTCCTTATAAAACTGTTCATCTAGCTACACTAATTTCTAGTTAGGAGAAACGAGCTTTTTAAAATAGTAGGTGTGATAGTTCAATAGTTCACCGTTCGGCTGCTGACTTGAGAGTTCATGGTTCAAATCCGGGTGAGGGGAATGAACGAACCTTAGCTAATGTCCTTCCGTAGGTTTCCAAGGCGTTGGTACGCTGATCCTAGTATTTTTCTCCGGCCTTCGTCCGCGATTCTGGTTTTGGTAGAGAACAGTTTCGCTGGAATCGGAAAAGTTGTTCTCTACCTAAGCCAACATACTGAATGTAAAAATGAAGAAACCAAACACAGACTTCAGCCAAAAAATTTATATGCAAGCTTAGAAAAGGTTAGAATTGTTTCGACAGCTTTCTACTCTATTAGACATTCTCATCATTGTGTAGGTAATAATTATGATGGCAGTGAGGTGAACATTTTTATATTTCGGTACGGCTGGGTGAGGCCTACGGTTGGCAAAGATGACAGAAAACTGTATTTAGCTCACTAAGACAACAGCCTGGCCCTAGTAAACTACGAGAAAACAATCTTTCGTGCAAGCATTCATCTAAGTACGGCAGTCAAGTGGATTTATTCGAATCATGTATATTAGGGTGGTTCGAAAAAAGGCTTTTCTCGCAAATCGTTTCCCGAGGGGTGCCATACCTAATCATTTGCTATGACTAGGAAGGACGTGCAAGATTATTGCGCAGAGTTGAGGCTTTCCACTCTAACCTAACAAAAAAATGAGTTTTTACGCAAATTTTCAGGAATTATCGACTTTTTAAGGGATTTTCCTCCATATTTCTTGAAATATTTTTTTTAATGTTTACTCTCACTAGTATTAGTAGAAAATAGTTCATTTAACATATTTCAGTTGATATTTATGGAATATGTGAGGTAAACGTTTTATATCAGAGTATTTAAGGTCGATTTTGTACTCATTTTTAAGCATTTTTCATGAGTTTTCGAAATTTTGCCAAAATTGTGTTTTTTATCAAAATACAGTCTACTACCTCTCGATTGTTTTCTTTAAAAGCAGCTTCAATAATAAATTTAGACCATTAAAATCCATAGATTGGGAAAAAAACGTCAATAAAAATATAAGGCCAATTTTTCGTTTATGTTTAAATTCATTAAAGGCGCGCGCATACTTGAATGGCCATATACTGAAACGCACCAGTCTATCATCAAACTAACCTTAATTACCGACAATAATCAGCTGTATAAATTCAAAGCAGAATTCAAGTAAAAAGTTTCATAAATTCATAAAAATTCATCAACTGCGATTAATGCGATTGCGTGAAACCACGTAACATGCATAGCTGTGGTGAATATTAAAGGGATCAATTTCGACAGTTTTCACACTTTTAATATATAGTATGTTAAAAAGTGAAAAGTAACAGTTGATGTACTGACTAAAAAATGGTGAGTTAAGTACAACGGTTCCTCACGTGATTGTGTTCCGCAACTTATCAGTATATTTACCGAAATATAAAAACCGTACCGAAATATAAAAATGTTCACCTCACTGCCATCATATTTATTACCTAGACAATGATGAGAATGTCTAATAGAGTAGAAAGCTGTCGAAACAATTCTAACCTTTTCTAAGCTTGCATATAAATTTTTTGGCTGAAGTCTGTGTTTGGTTTCTTCATTTTTACATCCAGTATGTTGGCTTAGGTAGAGAACAACTTTTCCGATTCCAGCGAAACTGTTCTCTACCAAAACCAGAATCGCGGACGAAGGCCGGAGAAAAATACTAGGATCAGCGTACCAACGTCTCGGAAACCTACGGAAGGACATTAGCTAAGGTTCGTTCATTCCCCTCACCCGGATTTGAACCATGAACTCTCAAGTCAGCAACCGAACGGTGACCTATTGAACTACCACACCTACTATTTTATGGCTTCTTTCCCTTTCTCTCCTCGGTCGTTGTTCCTATTTTCGCCTTTGTCAACACATCATTTGCCACCCCTCCGCTACCAATCACTACCAATCTCTTCCAAATTTCGCCTGTAATGCCTTTTTCGTGTACCTCCAGTCACCATCCATTTCAACACCATCAGATCTAGCTCTCTGCCATTTGTCTTATCCACACCCAGAAACGGGTGGAGACATAAATCTTCGGCAATGACTTTCCTTAAGCTTCTGTGGAATCCATACCCGAGAAAATCTATAGAGCTTCGCCATGTAAGCTTGCCTAATCTTTTAGTATTGATATTTCTGATCATTGTTATGACCAACTAGTTGTTGTCTACTTCGGAAAAGCCAAATTGTGAATCGACGATATTTCACGGAAAATATATACTCCGTAAAATCTTATTAAGAGCAACTACGAGCGAACAGTGAGTGTAACGGTTTGTAAATGGACAAGGTTGGGAGCCGCTAGAGTCTCGGTCGCTAGACGCTTGATTAAGGTAACTTAAAAATTCTGATCACACGAGTTTCAGTGTGACACGGGGGATAAATTTTAAAGGAGAGGATGGTAAACCCGCTCTACGTATCTATAAATAAACTTAGTATTGTAGAATCGCGGTCGAAGATATTTCATTTGATAAAACATCATGGCAGTATGGAATAGTTCGATTTCACTCGGCTCATTGCTTTTCTCCAATAGCATTTTTAATATAAACTTTAGAATCATAAATTATTTTAGTGCTTACTTCAGTGCCCGCTAGTTATTGTTGGATTACGTTTCCCCCTACAAGAGAAGTCAAGTGATACATTATGTTTTACTTACTTATCTATTGGAAAGTTGGGGATATCAAAATTGAAAACTACAATATAAAGTTCTTCAATTGTTGTTTGTTGTTTTCAATCACCAATTTAATTTTGCAATCACTTATCTTTCCTCTGTCACACAATGACAGGCTGTCTTGGCACATTTAAGGGTACGTCCATATAATGCTACCCTAAGAATTAGTCAAAAAAGTTGTCAGTCGAGTAGCATTAGCTTTCCTATTTATAAAAATAAATCGTAATTAAAATTTTTCTGATTTAAGGCTCCATTGCTTCAATGGTAAAAAGGTTAATTATAGTATTTAAATTTAAAGGATATTTGATTTCAAGGAGATTTGAACTAATTTTAATTGATTATAATCATGTATAATATCCATTCTCTCAAGAGAAAAAGCATGCGCAGTTTTAATATTCCTGAATATTCGGTTAATAAGTCTCAAGTCCGCTAAGCATTGCTTTTGAATTTTACCTTTCCCAGCCCAACGTGAATGAGACCGGTATTTTTGCGACCTTTAGATTTTCGTCTCCATTTGTGATCCAATAAATCTGAGTGAATCGTAATCAAACCCCGGGAAGGAAATCTCGATGGCTTCCCGGTCTTCCGTGCTGCATTTCTGATACGTTCCAAGGATGAGATCCGGCGAATTGATCCAAAACGCCATTGTCTCCCGCGTTCTGCTTCCTTCTTTGGCTTTATGTTTTACGATCACACGGCCTAAGCCATTCGACCTGTTTCCAAATCGGGAGAACATAACCATTTACGATTATGGGATTCTCAAATCTGAAAACTTGTACGTAATGGACTTTGGAGTTCCCAATAACCTCCCCTTATCGTAAAATTGGCGCCAAAATCAATTCCGCGTTGAAAGATATAGGTAAGCGTGAACTCTCTCGCTGAGAAAAAGCGAAACTTAAAAAGTCAGTGCCATTCAAATAATTAAAGCATCTCATGATGTGTAATAACATCATCCTTTGAGATGAATATTATTTATACGAAAGCTACGGTAGGGAAAAAATGATATTAAAAAATAGGAAGTAGTCTCAAGATAATCGAAACTTATCCATTAAAACTGTTGTAACAATCCTAACGACATCGCCGATGAAGCCATGGTTAAATGAAATATATAACTTATCACCACCTTTATTTAACTCAAATTTTACTTTGGAAATAGAATTCATTCTTGCCATCCCCGAACTCAATCTCTCCTTTTTCGTACACGATAACTTTTTCATTTTTCATTCAAAAACTCCTTTCATCGCAGGCTTTAAGAGAGAATGCTCTTTATTGACATGATTCATTACATGGCGACAGTATCTTATACGTGAACGTAATACCGTACAGACCCATCTACCACGCGCACCTTTTTTCCCAGAAATCGTAGTTGAAAAGGGGGCGCGCGTCTTACGGGAGTTCCTTATCTCTCCGCTTTTCATGGAAACCCCTACGGTAGCTGGTAGAAACTCAAAATCGGAGCTCGGTGCCTGAACCCGTACTAAACTAAACATCGTAGAGCTACAAGTCATGATACTAATACATTGGGTAGGTCGTTGCGCATCTCAGTCAACTATCGATACCTCTAAGATGCGATAGTATCGACCTTGTGACGTAGCGTGGAGGGGAGAAAGAAGATTCCATGCATGGTACAAATATATAAGCTCCATGGTTCTGTGGTTTAATCACTTTGGGTTTTGCTTTGCGATTGGATTTTCGGAATATTTTTTTATTTCCTCAAGAAATCTATCACCCAGAAAAATTACCTCCTGCGCCTTATTGGGCAGCAACAACACCTTTAGAAATTGCGGGGGAAATTGCAGTGATCTTCATTTCCCAAGAGGAACTACAATTGAAATGAAGTTGGTTCGACCATGCCGGCGAAAAGGCGACATAAATATAATACAGGAAAAAATGAGAAGAATTCATTAATGTTTTAGATGAGATATTTCTTCGAGTGAATATCCTTTTGGGATGCTCTTTTTGTTTGCAATGCTAATTTTAGAGAAATACTTGTTATTAGTGCCGATAAACTACTCACTATTAATTATTGCTCGTAAGTGTGAACTTGTTAGGTTGTTTTTGTACCTTTTGATTAAGTGAATAAGTGTCGAAGGAGTATTGTAATGTATTAGTACCATGCTACAACTTTTAGTGGAATGAGAAGCGATTACTTTTCTCAATTTAGCGCGGCGAATCAAACGTAAGAAGGCAAACGGAAAGCTTTGGTGTCAGTCGAAAGTACTAAGGCCACCAAATACTAGCACTAGGAGAACGAAGAAAGCCACTGAATTTTTTCCCGACGCTTATAAAAGCGGGGTGCGCTTCTTACACGGGTGCGTATGGTACACGGTTCTATGCGGTATTCCTTAGCTCCTTCTGGGCTAAGTAAAGGATTTATGAGTTTACTGGTTGAAATTATGATCAACCTGGAATGAATTCAAGAAACTTGAAGTTATTTTATCATTCGTGATGTTTTCCAACAAACCTAGTTCAAGTTGCGTGAAAGAAACCGAGATAGTGCATCGTAATTTTCGTAGGTAAGAACGTAATCCAAGTATAATTGTTCAAATGTGCGAATTTCCACAGAGAAAAAATCATCCGCCTTGACCGGGATCCCGGTCAAGGCGGATGATTTTTTCTCTGTGGAAATTCGCACATTTGTGCATTGCGGGTGACTCCGTAAAAGTGAAACTCCGTGGCTAGTTCCGGATAGCTTAAAATTTGTTATAATTGTTCAATTTAAAACACTGAACGGTATAATGTAGCACGTTAAAGTTGGTCATTTTTTTCATAATTTTCATAATAAAGTGTATTTTTTCTACGAGGAAACAATCACTGCTGCTGGATAAATCAAAACAAAAGAGTCCGAAGGAGAAACCGCGGTAGAATGCGCAATCGCGCGTTAGGATAATAGCATCGCAATTACCGCGGGGCTAACGTTATTATTGATCGAAGCAAGTGCCGTAAAAAGTTATTTTTACTCGCTAATCGATTCGTTTTGCGCGTGTGTGAAACGAAAAAAAAAAGAAAATGCTGTGGGAATCTTGGCCACTCAGCAGAAAAGGGGAGCAAGACATTAAATGCTGCCCCACCGTCCCCATGATGGATATCTTTACATACGTATATATACATACCCATCATGCCATTCTCTTTCGGGGGTAGTTTATATCCTAAAGCTTATTTATTGCTGGTAGACTTAATATAATAGCTTTTTTAACATTATCTCTCTCTTGCGGTACTATTCCTGAATAGGTGCGACTTTTTTTCTGTTGCATTCATGTATTACATCATACCCGCTCTCTTCTTCTCTTGACTCGAGATGTTCCTCCTCTGAATATCATCTTCCACTTCATTCGCCCGTGATTTTCTCCGTTTAGTCCTTCCTTTCACACATCTCTTATCACAAATCGGTTTCAGTGTCTGACTCTCATTCGCTCTCTAAATTGTGATCATACCAACGAAGCACGCTCTTTTAGAATGTGTCACATAAGTATTCCATTCACATTCTTCGATGACCCACTCATTCATAAATCTTTTCCTCCTTTTTTAACTGCAACCGGTTCTTAGGGAATCAATTCCTACTACATTTAGCATACATTCATCCTAATGCTGGCATGCCCAGGATGCATACGCATGTATGTGTAAATATATCGAATTAATGTAAATAGAAACTATGTAAACGAGATGCAAGAGTCATGAAGGGATCATGCGAAACATGATGTTAGTGATACGTGGAAGATTTAGAAACAAGCATTTAGGGAGCAACTCAACTGATCAGCTACACTACTTGTCGTTCAACCTACCTTAAGTCTCATTGGCAGCAATAATAATATAATTATGTGTAATGTGATGGAAGAGACTGAAGAAGAGCTTATCGACTGTTTTCCGACTTCTTGTCTATGGAACAGGAGAGCGTGTTTTAAGTAGTGTACGGTTATAAATAATGCAGAAGCGGTAGGCAAGGATAGGGCAGTTTGGTAGAAATTATTAAAAGAGGAATCATCAGTTCAAGGCGTGATATGGTAGGGCAGCGTATTTCGAAAATAAAAAAATCACTACGTGATGTCCACTTTTTTTTGACGATTGCGACACTGCTACTGTTAACAATATTGTGCCTTAATGATGACGGAGTAATACGTCCAACTGCGTATCGAAATCGTAATTTTAAGTTGAGTGAAGTTGACATTTTTTTGTTTGTCAAAACAGGAGCTATAGGGAGAACTCCTCGGGCTTAGAGGGAAAATTAAGCTCTTTCGATGGTTTTTCCTTCACCTTAACATATCGGAGTGATTGTTAGGTGTGTATGTATTTAATATGTTAGCAGTATTATTACTAAATGAAATAAAACTCATTAAACTGGGTTGAGTTCCATGTTAATCAGAAAAAAAACCATTACACTCCACTGGTCCGTTCATGGACCACTTTATTGCACAATCCGGATGCCGGGCATCGAAATCCGGATTGTGCAATAAATTGATTTGTGAACTGACCAGTGGACTTTAAAAGTTATTTTTACTAATTAATATTATCATTAATTCAAGGGTAAATTTTCCCGATTTCTCGGAAAACTTTTATCGGGATTCGGGAACGAAGAATCGTGTAAATATTCCGGGAACGGGTGGGAAGAAATCCCCGCGTGAGAACCCGGGTGGGGTGGATTTCATACGTGGGAACGCTGGTTGTGGGAGAGGACGCGATGCGGCAACGACCCGACGACTCCCCTTTCGCCTCGAGTAGTCTCCCGCAAGGACGACCGCTTCTTCTTCCCTTGCTCACTATGGTCCACTTTCTACACATTTCTCTCCTCTTCCTTCCTACATTCTCATTCTCCCTCCTCTCTGAAGACCCGAATCTCCATCTGTCTCATCCAAAAAACCTTAAGAGAATAATACCTGGAATCCACCGTTATGTCCAACTCGACAACATCTAAAAAATATCGTGCAAGCCACCACTAGGGTGTGTGGCACGGGTTGATTCCACACCAGGCATGCAGCACTCATCCCAGTTTAAATCAGAACCGCTCACGTTCCCCCGGATGCCGGACGCAGGCCAAAATTAGTCAGAACAACGGTGCGCAGTCAGACCAGAAACCTAGAGAGTGATACCTAGAAGAACATGTTACCATGCAGTACACGAACAGAAGGCAAAGTAGTAATTCGCGGATTCGCAATATTGTACATGGATATTAACACAGAGTCTGATAGAATTGCGTTGAAGAAAGACCTAGAAGCTATACCTAAACAAATGGTACGACACTTGGCAGTTAGAATTTAATTTTAATAAGTGCGTTGTTATGAACTTTTGGAGTAACTTAACCAACGAGACTACTCAATTAATCAAGCCGAACTAATAAATGTAGAGTCAATTAAGTACTTAGGAGTGACCCTTACTCAGGACTTGTCGTGGGAGAAGCATATACGAGAAATTTGTGGACAGGCAAGTCGTAAATTAGGATTTATTAAAATAATACTAGGAAAGGTGACGAGAAAGTAAAGGAGTGATGTTATTTTTCTCTCGTGAGACCCCACTTGAAGTACACCGTTAGTATATGGGACCCTTACGAAGTACGACTAGTTTCTGATATAGATCGAATACAGCGGAGGGCAATTAGATTTGTTAAAAATTGTTATGATAAACATAGTAGTATTACTAAATTGTTGAGGGAATTAGGGTGGGATCTTCTATCCGACCGAAGGGAAAAATATAGGTTAAATCTTTTACGAAAGTTGGTTGTAGACTTTTTTAAATATTTTACTTGAGCCAAACTATTATGGTAGGAACAATCACAGGAATAAGATTAAGGGGATTGAGTGCCGAACCGATAGATTTAAAATGTCATTTTTTTCCACGTGCAATAAAGGACCATAATAGTTGCAATAGATCAGTTCTAGGATACTGACTAGGTTAAATAGGTTTTTTCAGTAGTGCTAAATATCTTAAAATGAATTTTAAATACCTACTAACCTCGCATGAAATCTCTGGCACAATACACTCTTGCATGTTTGAGTACCTTGTAGTGCTATTTATTTGTCGCATTAATAATACTAACCAGTAGTTTCATCTTGAGTAGTATACTGCACGGTAGCATGTTCTTCTACGTATCACTCTCCTGGTTTCTGGTCTGACTGCGCACTGTTGTCCTGACTGCTTTTGGCCTGCGCCTGGCTTCCGGGGGAACGTGCGCGGTTCTGATTTGAACCGCGGTTTAGATTTGGGATGAGTGCTGCATGCCTAATGTGGAATCTCCCCGAGTCACACACTCTAGTGGTGGCTTGCACGGCATTTCGTAGATGTAGACGTACACTACTCAAGATAAAACTACTTCTTAATAGTGTTAATGCGACAGATAAATAGCACTACAAGATACTAAAACATGCAAGAGTATATCATGCCGGAGATTTCATGCAAGGTTAGTATCTAATAATCATGTTAAGATATTTAGCACTACTGAAATCACTTTTTTAACCTAGTCTGTATCCTAGAACTGATCTATCGCAACTATTATGGTCCCTTATTGCACTAGGAAAAAAATAACATTATAAATCTAACGGCTCTGCAGTCTATTTCCTTAATCTTATTCCTGTGATCGTTTCTACCATAATAGTTTGGCTCTAGTAAAATATGTTGAACAAATTTTGCCATCGATGTATCTTAAGGCTTTCCTGGGTTTGGATTTATTCATTCACGAATATCGAAGGCTTGTAAATATTGCTCCATGGGTTCGACTGAATCTCCTCTTTCTAATTCTAGTTTTCAAAATAATATAGGCATGCCGATAGAATTTTAAATTCTCCTGTGTTTAAAAGCATGTCACGTATTTTTCCCGCGGTCGATCATAGTCTATAATGGCCGCGTTAAGACTTTGTAGTAAATTAGTTGACAGGTAGTATAGCTGGTTAATTCATATTCTTAAGGCTTTAATGATGACTAGGTTAATTCATATTCACCCTAAGGCATGTTTCTAAATCTGCCGAGTAGTGCTAACACCATGTTTTGCATGTTCCCCGCATGACTCTTGTGTCATGTTTTCACATTTACATTAAGTATAGATTATTTTAGAAGTTTCTGTAGCATTTGTAGTATACCGATTGGGTGGTGCCTGTTGATGAAAGTAGAATTCTTCACTGCAGTTCATGTTGGTGATAACTCACCCCCTCCCAAACGCTCTCGTAGTGGTTTGCAGGGTGATAATTAGATGTAGGGTAGACCGGGGCTATTTTGATAAAGTTAAGAAAAACTCCCGCTGCATAAATCCGGCGCTGTTGTAAGTGTTGCAGTCAAAGTTAGTCGTAGGAGTGATTCCTTAGTGAGAGGTAGCCGAATCGTGCAGCAGACATCAGCGGTATTAACAGTGGGGTATTTCTCTGAAACAGTTAATGTAGGTTCACAAATCAATCTTCAGATGTGCATGTAACTTTCTGCCCTACTGAAATAAGGTTTGGCTTTCTCAGCTTAGAGCATACCCATTACTTATATTTCTTTAACGTATCCTGAGTATGCCTAAAATGACCTGGGAAAATATTAGTGTCTATTGCAGCCTACTACTGATTAATTAATTAAATAATAAAAAAATGACTCTCGGGGCTATTTCGATCACTATTTACGGGGCTTTTCTGATCACACGAGGAGGTATTTCGATTATAGCTCGGATCATAATTCCAAAACATTAAATTATTATAGCCTAATTTTGGATCTATGTGGGGTTTATTATATTTGTCAGATGGTTTGGAACTACAAAGGGAAGGATAAATATTGCAAATGGAGGGAAGAAGATATGGAAAAGGCCATAAAAGCGTCAGTGAAGGGTTGCATAGCGTCCGAGGGGCTTCAGAAATGTACAGTGTACCCTATGCAACACTTCATGGAAGAATAAAGGAAAGTAAGAACAATAAACGAGGAAAACCTTTGCATAAGAAAAAAGCTTCTGGTCATCCAACGGTGCTGAAAGAAGAGGAAGAAAAGCCGCTGGTTGAGAGGCTGATAAACCTTTCAAGGCGTGGATTTGGGTGTACACCTGATTTAGTTCGTCGAGCTGTTTTCCAGTATGCAGAGGAGAGACATATGAAACATCCGTAGAAGAAAGAAGGAAAAACCGGCCCTGACTGGTTCAGTGCATTCATGATAAGGCACCCAGATATATCCCTTAGAAAACCTGAGAATCTGTCTCGAGGACATGCTGAGGGACTAAATAAGAAAGCAGTAGGTGACTTTTTTAATTTATGTGAGTAGGTTTATAATGACCATGAGATGATATGCCAACCAACTTGTTTTTAACATGGATGAAACGGGATTCCCCCTCAACAATAAGCCGTCAAAAATTGTCAGTGAGAAAGGTACAAAGGAGGTAGTTGCATTAACTAGTGTAGAGGGAGGAGAAAATGTCACGGTGATCGCTTGTTGCAGTGCTAGTGGGGCTTATATCCCTCCGATGGTGATCTTCAAAGGTGCACGACACAGATCCGTTTACGCAAAGAGCATGCCACAAGGTACGATTGTCACAATGCTGGATACTGGCTACACAAACGAAGAACTTTTATGAACGTGACTGCAACATATAAGCGGTACCGCCCGCGCGGTAAATGTATTTTGATAATTGATGGCCATGCGTCACATCATTCATTGTCTTGCCTGGAGTACTGCTCCCAAAACGACATTGAAATCATTTGTTTACCTCCTCACACCACACATGTGTTACAGCTTATAGGCCGAACAGTTTTTAAACCACTCAAGACTTAGTACAATCAGAGTGCCACTACGTACATACGGAACAACCCAAGCAACTCCATAACAAAGTTTAATTTTGGAAAGATTTTCAACGACGCGTGGAATAAGACTGCGACTGTTGCGAATGCAGTTAAAGGGTTTAAATTCAAGGGAATCTTTCATTTCAATCCTAATGTCATTCCTGAAGAAAAGTTATTGCTTTCAAAAGTTTTTGAAACCGAAAATTCACAGGCTGAGGAATCAGATTTAACTCTTGACCCTTCATTAAAAAACCCACCTGTACCTCTGGATGAGCCCATTCCTAATTTGAGAGAAATGAATTCACCTGGACCATCGTAGATAGGTCAATTGAATGAGAGGGCTCACGAATCAATTTTTGCGAGCTCAATTCCAACACCGAAGAGGGCCAAGAAGAGGATGAAATGCCGCTTGCGCCAAAAACGCTAAGGTATTGACGTCACCTGATAACATCGCCACCACAGCTGAAGATGGAGAAAAATGATAGAAATTTTAGGAATATGAAGCGGAAGGTTAATAACGGAAAAGAGAGATCAGATGATCATGAGAACAGTGAGTCCAAAACAGACAGTTGCGGATTTTGTGGCCCTGGTTATAAATCAAAGGAGTCATTAAAAAAGGGTGACTGGATTTAATGCCAACAATGTAGTGCATGGTATCATGAAATTTGTGTTGGTGCCAAGGGGAAGAAGCAATTTGTTTGTGGAATATGTATCTAAACTGCTATATGTATCTGCCTTAAGTTTAATTTCTTGTTTTTTAAGATTTTTATGGATATAGTTATATACCTGTTGTTCAAAATGTTTATTAATGGTAAAAAAACGTAATTAAGAACGTTATCAACGTGCTGAGATGCCCTTTAAAGATGAATTAGTGATGACATTTCGAAGACTTTTTCAGCGAAGATAATCTGCTTCTGTCTCTTTCGGAAGCAACTCAGTGTGGAACTTCGTCTACTAAGCTTAAACGGCCATACAGGATGCATTCTCATAATAGACACCCTAATAATGCACACTGTAATAGGCTTGGATGACAAAACGTCACACGCAGCTGCTAACAAAAGAGACTGAAACGGGTATTGGTGATGTTTCTGGGGTAAGAGAACTTTGTTCTAATTCATTACCTATGCAATAAAAATATTTTGAGACTATTTTAACCAAATAATTAAAACCATTGTGTGTTAATTTACTCTCAATTGTTTTCTCCTTAAGTCAAATAATAAATATATGGTAACATATTTGGCTATATGTGTAAAAACGAAAATGATCAGAATAGCACCGTAATTTTTGACATTTCAAAGTTTGCGTGACGACACTTACAATGCTCTATCTCCCAAGGTTCATTAACTTAATAATTTTTTCTCGTCGCACTCTTTTAAGCAAAGGCTAAGCTAAAAGTCAGTGCAAAACAATAGTTCTTCAAATTGTTTAAACTCTGTCCATGACGCAATGATGTTCAAATGATCGAAATAGCCCCGGTATACCCTAGATACCTTGATAATGGCACTTCATATACGAACCCATGATCGGATTTGATAAACCAGTGGTGAAAGTTCAAAGCGATATCTAATTTAGGCAATCATAAGGTGTTCCATTTCACCCAAAAACCTTTGAAAGTAGCCATTCGCTCCCGGGGCTCGAAAAATCTTTGGAGAATACAATAGAAAAACTTCGTTTCCCAGCCTTTTAAAAAGTATTTTACGAGATTTAGTGTGTTAATTGTCTCATATTAATGATAGCACCATTAAAATAGTTGCTTCTGAATGGAGAGGGAGGATTACGGTCCGGTTCTTCCGCCCCCTTCAAATATGCCCATGCATTCCACCCACCCTCACTAATGTCGCTAATGAACTTAGCTGCTAGGCGCCTCCCCATTGAACCAACCAACCCAAGCTAAAACCCGCTTCGCCTTCCTCGCTGACTAGGCGTGCCTTTCTCTTTCCTTTCCTATCCGTTCGACATCTCCACGGGATGTTGCCACACCCCTTCTGAAACACCCTCGTGACTCTTAAGTCCAATCCATCCCACGTCGATGACTGTTCACTCGTTAGATAACCATCTTCTAAAGTTTCAGCTAGTAGTGCTTTGATTAGTTTGGGAAGCGACCAAAAACCAAGATCATTTCTACCATTCAGGATAGGTAGGTAGGTTGGTAATGGAGGGAAAAATGGGGAAATTGAGGAAGGATGGAGAGAAACCTGGTGTCACGAAGGCTAAGATAAACCCGACGCGTTGGCTTTATCCTACACTTAACCCTTTTATACACGGCGACATTTCTGTCGCCATCACTGGAACGGGGAGTGGCTTGCGGTAAATTACTCCGGGTGAACAATTGAATATCATACCATCTGCTGACATGAGATAAAAGCATTTGTGATCGTCTTTCTCCGGTAAATATTAAAACACGTTCAATTTTTTTGCGATCTGGCATCGATTTCGGCCTTCAGTTTTTTTGATAGAGAGGTAAAGGTCCGTAAGGAAAGATTTCGATGTTTATACATCTACATATGACCCTGCGAGCCACCTCAAAGCGGTTTAGTGGGGGAAGTTGTGGCAGGATGTCGTAGTGTTGAAGTTCTGAACATTTATCCCATTTATCAGTGAGAATTTAAAACATTTTTAATGGATTATTATTCTCTATTCCCAACGTCAACAATTTTGTCGTGGTGGAAGGGCTAGTATGCTCCGATGAGCCCTGGAGCTGAACTGGTGGGGGGAATGCTCCCGATAGGGACACCCATGCCGGATAGGTCTGATGTTAAGATTAAGAAAAATTGTAGTCTGGTTCTCAGTGACGCGGCTGCGTAAGTAAAAGGACGATATGAAAATACGATTGGAATTCCACTTTTTTAAATTTTTTACATCCCTGAAATGGAGCTGTGCATCAAAATTTTAGGTGATTGTTTTGAGAAACGAGCACTAAGCTATGACCTCAAAGGAAATTCTATTTTCACTCGTTATTGAAACTTACTTAATTTATGAGAAAATGCTGAATATCGGAGATCAAATTGCTTCTCCTTTCTTGATATTTTATATTCTTACGCCTGTCTTACTGCCTTTCTTAGGCGAAGGCTCTTACACTTCAGAGGTTAACCCCTTGTCTGCTAACCCAAAGTCCGTGGGTTCGGTTCCCACCAGGGTGAAATTTCTTCCACTCCGGGCATCTACATCTATGGAGGCCGTGCAAGTCACCACTAAGGTGTGTGGCACGGGGTGATTCCACGCCAGGCATGCAGCACACTTACCCAGTTAAAATCACAACCTCGCACGTTCCCCCGCCCGCTGAGCGCAGACCAAGAAGTCCCTAATCAGGAGAGCAGTGCGCGGACAAACCAGAAACTAGGGGAGAGCTACGTAGACGACCATGCTAACGTGCAGTACACTAGTTAAGACACATGTATGAAGTACATTGACACGGTAATACCAAGGTTGAAATCCGCCATGAAAAAATTACACAGATATACCTCCAAGCCGGATTTCAAGACGGATTTCGAGGGGGCTTTATGCGAACTAGATGTTCGCGTTTCAAGTCCACCCTGTGGCACGTGAGACGATAGTTACACTTACAAAGCCAATTTCGCGGTGGATAAACACAACATTCTCCTTTATATAACGACGAACATGACGCATTTCTAACCATTGCATTTACAAATGATCGACTCTTCGCAGACGACGCGGTTGTGTATAGGGATATTAACAATTCCGAAGATAGCGACTCGTTAACCATCGACCTACTTGCTATTCATGCTTGGTGCGAAAAGTGGCAGATGGAACTAAACATAAAAAAGTACGTAGCAGTCAGCTTTTGGAAAAAGAAAAATAGGCCAGGTAGGGCTTACAGAATTAATAATACGGAAATTATTCACTCTGAGTTTGTTAAGTACTTATGGGTCACAATTACTCACGACATATCTTGGGGATAACATATTCGGGAAATATGCGGTCAAGCATACAGGAAGCTAGGCTTTATCAAGAGAGTACTCGGAAAATGTGATGAGAAAGTGAAAGAACGTTGTTATTTTTCAATCGTTAGGCCTCATCTGGAATATGCTGTTAGTGCATGGGATCCATACGAAACAGGGTTGATATCAGAGTTAGATCGCGTACAGCGAAGAGGAGCTAGGTTTGTGAAACAATGCTACGATAAGTTGGCTAGTGTGTCTGGACTGTTAGAAGAATTAGGATGGGAATCGCTATCACAGTGTAGATTAAATTATAGGCTTAACCTTCTAACTAAATTTCAAGAAAATCATTTCTCTGACAACGTAAAAAACATACTATTAACCCCTTCGTACTACGGCAGATTAGATCGCGCCAATAAAATTAGAGAGCCCGAATGTAGAACCGATAGGTATAAAATGTCATTTTTTCCGCATACCATACGGGACCATAACAGCTGTGATCGTCGTCATGAATAGTTCAAATTGTGACAATAGGCAGACAGTAAATCTTTTTCTTTATATTCTCCTCTTTCATATTATGCATGATGTAAATATTGATATTCTTATTTATGCATGATATTTAGAATCTGTAGTAGTACTCTTTGTATCCCTTGAATGTTGGAACGATTGGCGATAGAATGTTTCTTGGGTATTAGATTTTTATTTGGCGCTTTGCATGTGTGGTACGCGGGTTTCAATGTAATTTCGGTGTTCTACCGTATCATTCATGCATGCCTGGTGTGGAAGCACCCCCTGCCACACACCCTTTGGGTGGCTTGCTGGGTATGACGTAGATGTAGATGTATGTACGAAGTCACTCGCAAATTTCAACCCTCGATGTGTATGTACCCGTGCGAGTGACTTCGTATCATATCATTTGAAAATACAATGATTGGATTGGGTGTTAATGTTGTACGAAAGAGTCTATTGTAAGATAGGTCTTGATGGTCGTATATTTCCTCCAAGGCAACACATATCATTATTATGATTCATTGACTGCCTCGTACCCTAAAACCTGGCGTAGTTTTTTTTCATAGACCTAAAGCTAAATAATTTTTTTGCTGGGAAGTACGATCGTAGGCATACGTTTTAAGCTAGATTTTATTTTCTATATACATTTCACGATTGTAGATCAAAGCAATTTTGAAATTAGTCGAAACTTGCTGGGTACTGAAAAGGAAAGGTATAATGCTTTAAAACTTGCTATATTAAAAAGACAAATGTTTGCTTCCAAAACCAATTACGATACGCCCTCGCTACAATTTTGCTCATTATTATTCACAAATTTCGCGGACAAGACCCTTGGACCCACCTTTTCCTGAGCGTATTCCATACACTCCGAGCAGCTATTTGCCCCCCCCCCCTCCGAAACTCTGGTCAGGAGCCGACCCTGTCATGATTACTATCTCCATTGTTAACTCATCTATTAGCGATTACTTCGTACTGATTCTGTTTGTGAGTCGATGCAGGAAAATTTGATGACCTGTGGTGTGTAGCTAATGTGTCGTATAACTGTGCGCTGCGCAGATAACAGTCTTTGTTCATATCGGTCGTATTCTTGGAGGGTCTAAGGGTGCATGTGTGTCATCACGATGACCTTCAAATGATGACTTTTGCTCTGGCATTCGTCGATGAAAGACCGTGGCTCGTTATTAGTCATGTAACGAGGTATTTACACGTGCATTGAGAAACAATCAACACAATTCGATTGGCCAATCTCATAGCAATACCAGCAGAGGCAAAAATGCTGAGCTGAGAATTCTGAAATAATAATGGAAAATGCGACTTCAAGATTGACGTTAGGAACACTGAAATGATAGTTTGTGAAAGTAATCAGGAAGAAAACGTCATCATCAGATTTTGGCGGGAATGTTGAGTTATCAAAGAAGAACAGAAGATTGAATGGACGGAATGATTCGCCAACAAATGATTATTTCGAAGAGTTGGGAAGAAACGATTCTTGATGAATTTATAATAATACCAACTATGTTTCAATCCACAGAGTTTTTTTTATTGATACTAATAGTTTCAACGCTACTGCGTCATCATCAGGTACCTACAGCGTTGAAACTAGTTCTGCCAATAAAAATTCTATGGATTGAAACATAGTTGGTTATGTAATTATTAACTCAATAATGGACTTCAACAAGCTTACGCCTGAAAGGATTGAATTCGTTCTTGATGAACTCTACTATGTCGAAGAAAAAAACTTTTTGGGCACACTCTGAGGCATAAAAGCCTCCAAAATAGTAATGAACTACGCTACGAATGAGGAGAATTACAGCGGAAAACCAAGGCTAGAGTACCGCCTGTTCCTCGACTTCTACTACCCTGCATGGGTTTTGCCCTCTTCAAAAGTTAACACCCATTTTCTTCCATATTAGGCTAACTCCTTCCAGTAAGTAATCATTCTTCCTAAATCCTTAATGCCACCGTCTGTGGATCTATTTCTCGATCTCCCTTTGAGCCTATTTCATGCATGCCTGGTATGGAAGCACCCCCTGCCACACACCCATTGGGTGGTTTGCAGGGTATGACGTAGATGTATTTCTATCTGGTGTCCATTATTTAATTTTCTTTCTTCTATCTTGTCTCTACAATGCGTGTAATGTCACTTGGCCTTCGCATTCTTTGTGGCCTTATGAAGCGGGCTGTGGTATATCTTTCGTTATCAGCTCATTTAGTTCTACCTTTCTATTAACTTTCCGTTCACCTTCTTCCCCTGGTAGTGGATCCAAAAAGTTTCAAAAACATTTTCAAAATCCAAAATAATCAAAAACAATACAAATCAAGTCAAACATAAAATCTACAAAAGTGCAGATATGTATTGAATCGGGCATTTGGGCCATTGAATAAAAATTTGGTTCAATGGAGGCATATAGTAGTTAGTTAAAAGGAGGCCCGAGTGGAGGGATGTTGAAAGCCAATCTTCCCATTGCTGATGATGATAAAAGTGGGATTATTCCGTTTTCTCATTGTGTTTTCGCACTAATCTAACGCTACACTGTACACTAGATAATTCTCCCAGGAAGGACGCGGAAAGCTTGGGCAAGCTTTTAATGTGTGCGTCCGCTAAGGAACAGAAATTAAGCATGTTTTTCTTCACCAAAAATCAAGGGAGTGGAGTCCAGCATTATCGTTCAGCCTGTTCGAGTAATCGATGGCTTGAATCAGCGTGAAAAAATAGTCATGGGTCTAAACAATTGTATAATTTTTGATGACATTAGACAATTTTATGAGCAGGCTTTCCCATGACTCCGTAAATATTGGTTATTGATATATGTGAAGCTATTGCCGCTTTATTTGCAGATTTTTAGGAGAAATAATTCAGTGGTCTCCGATTTCTTCACTGTTATTACAGATATGATTCGTTTGCCATTTCATGACGAACCATTTCCAAACACATTAGGCATTATATCCAGCACCTATGTAAAGTAAAATCATAAATAGATAGATTTAAATGAAATAAAGCTCGGTTCAACTTTGTGGAGTTCCATGATGATTAGTAAAAATTACTTTTACACTCCACTGGTCAGTTCACAGTTCAATAATTTATTGCACAACCCGGATTTCGATGCTTGGCATCATATTCAGGTGCCCACTGACCTGAAGATGATGCCAGGTATCGAAATCCGGATTGTGCGGTGAATTATTGATCGGTGAACTAACCAGAGGAGTGTAAAAGTTATTTTTACTAATCAGATATATTTAAAACTTCTTCCTCGATCGGAGATGGAGTCTGAAGTCGAATAAATGCATTAATTAGTTCATGCATAAGTGTCTATAGGTGGATTGTAAATGTACATTTGTATTTTCATCATCATATATGATTTTGATATTGGCCATTTATATGCGTAACAATTTAGACTCCTCGCATAATTATTATGCCCCGCTGAAAGGCCCCACATATACGGATTACTTTTATCCGCCATGTTTCATCGAGGATTCGAGAAGGTCTTTATTCTTATCAAGCAAAGATGCCCTCTGACGGTAGTGACGTCAATCGCTAAAGAGACTGGTGGAGTTTATATTTCTCATCACTTTTCCTGTTCGCAATAACACATAATAAGGCTGAAGTCCTGTAATTTTATCAGTCACGTGTCTCTCCGCCAGTCATCTCTGACCCCAAGAGACGATTGCGGAATATCGAACGTGTCCAGTCTCAAGTTCCACATCTTAGCGTGCTCTAAGATAGTATATGGTTTTCCTTGGGATTATTTAAATAGCTTTCTCGATTTATCCTAAATCCTGTTTCCTTTTTTCTTAGTTTTAATGTCGAATTTGGTTATTCGATCAATCAGAATAGGAAAATTTTTACATCAGTTCTTAAGACTTGGTAAGTTCAACTTTTGAGGATGACGTACTTCTTCACGTTTTTAAAATGGGTAATTTCACCAATCATCATTGGTCGTTTAATCTTAAGATTGATTGACTGCAGCCCTCCACCCTTCCATATCTAATGCTTGTTCCCTTACCTCCTTATATCTCTTCATCTGTACTTTCCTCTTTATTTGGTCCATGAACTTATTCCTCTGTCTTCCTCTGGGAACTTTTCCCTCTATTTTTCAGCCACGGGAGCTAAATACTGCGCCATTACGATTGAATTAACGCATATGCATTTAACTATTGCACGCACTTATTGTTTACTCAATTAATATTGTAAACGCTTGACTACATTCTCCTAAGTTCCTTGGGATAATTTGCTTATGGTATATAATCAGTTTTTTGTGAAAATGGAGGAAACTGTCGGGAAATTTAAGGAAGCTTTTGGGAGGGCGGAGAGAAACCCAGCGGCAACGTTAGCCTGGTCTGAACAACAGTCACCTATGGAACCGCGGTTTAAAGTCTTAACCAAAAGACCGAGCACTGTAATTGAAATGCTCTCACATATGTCCCCAAGTATGGATCGAGATTCCTCCGAAAAATCTCTGCCGCCGCCAGGACTCGAATGGCCAGACCCCTGGCATAGGAAGCCATTTTTCATGCCCTCACACCGACACGAATTTTGTTCAGTTAACAAAAAAAATAACGATAAGGATATGATTTTTTTGTTCATATCAAATGATGAACGAAGTTGCCAAAATATGAATGATATCACTGTTAAACACCTAAAGGGGACAACTTTCGCCGCGAAAAACTCGTTGGACTTGACGGGGAATCGAATCTGGATACCCGTTATGGCGGTCAGGTGATTCTTCCAGTTTCACCACAAATCCGTCTTAATTCAAGGCAAGGTTGTTCATTATCGATTGTATTCTTCCTCTGATACAGGTCCTCACAGCGTAAACAAGTACGCCATTGATCTGCTAATTTTAATATATTCTCCATAAGCATATCATAGGACGTTCAACTTTTTTGATGATTTGTCAGTGCAATTGTATTCGAAATAATGGCTGACGCCGCATATTCGCAGATTTTCTCGGGTTTGCAGTGGTGGTAAATGCTTAGTTAGCACATTATTGGCGGCTGTGTGGTGGAAATGGTTGTGAAGACCCATATTTATAGAGCTACGGATGTTTCGAATCGAACGACCCTGAATTCAAGGTATTTACAACGACGGTTTATGTGAACTAGATGTCTCTATTTCCAGTCAACGCTACCTAGATACCAGGTGGCGTTGTTATGATCAACAATGTAGCACCGTGGGCGTAGTCATGCTTACTAAGTCATTGTCGCGAAGGATACACCCAGCATTGTCGCTCTAGAATGACTTACTTCTGACAACTTTCAAGTCATTGCGATGCTATTTATTGAACTAGGAGTGGAACTCTTTTGTAACAGGATTATTGTACACTCCAAATGAATGCAGATAAAATATACTTCAAGTTTTAAACAAGACATTAAAGTAATTTGGAACAAATACATTTCAATAAACGGGAACAAAAAGGTAAGTAGATTTACGTGCCAACGACATAGCAGTGAATGACAAACAAGAACAATATTCATATATATTTAATAAACATCTGAGTCACAAATTGAACCGACTTACTGAATGACTGAAAAGCCTTTTCCTAATTACATCCTGAGATGAACTGTCTTGAATATACTTTGGCAAACCTTTTCATAGCGATATTAGGTAAATGTTCTAGTGGCAGGTCCATCGAGTTTCCTTCATAACTCGCTTTCCAAACGTTCTGTTGATGTCAGTTATATCGCATATTTAACATTAAACTTTACATCTCCTTAGCATATCTCTTTTATTTCCATACTTCAAAACTATAGTGTTCCAAAAAGTTTGAAAATTACGTACCGCTCACATATTTCTACATAGTTTCGCGCCAAGTTACCGAGTTTCAACACCATGCACCAGAGGCCCAGAGGGATATCTCATTATTTAACTTCTTATATACATTTCCCATTCGTTATTATATTATTAAAAAACAACTGGCTGGGTCAACCCGAAGGGTCGAGTTGGGTAACGGGGGGCGAAAGGATTTTTTTCTTAGTTAATTTTCACATCGCCCGCGCAGTAACAACCTTGGGAAAATTAACAAAAATATCGCGTATTGGTGTTATAAACTATAAAGCAAAGATGAGAATTTTTACTACCACTCGGCTATCTAGTGTCTACTTTTATAAGCTACCCGAAAGTTCAAGATGGTCTCTGAAAACCACGATTGCGGAAGGTAACATCTTCATATATCCGTAATTTTTAAACGGTTCAGAATTTTTTTTACCAAAAAAATGGCATTTGTGCGCATTACTTATTTCAATTTAAGTTAAAAAACCGCGGCACATATGATTGAAAAAATTAAATCGATGGACCTGCCTCACGAAATTTAACCCCATTATATTAAATTTGTAAATTTATTGCAAAAGATATTTACATCATTTAACGACGGAATCACCCCAAGATTCCTCCCTATCAAAGCGGTAATGTTTCGTGCTGTCCGCAACTACACAAGGGCCAGCATTTTACTCCAGCATTTCCATCACTTGGTTTCTGTGTCTAGTTTTTTTAGGCGAAACCCCTTTTTGACATTCCATCGAATTAACCACCCATCGCGCCTCTCAGGATCGTGTGGAATGGCGGGCGAAACGCGTCCATTGCCTTTTTTTTCTCGACCCTCCCCCCCTCCTCTCTCCTCTCCATGACTGCTGTCGGAGAGGAATCCATGCGCAGCTGCGAGATGCAGGATCTTTCGCTTCGCGCGCCGGCTCCGCTCAGCATCATTGGGGTGCGGAGAGGGGAAGGGGGGTTGGACCACCGAGGGACACGCCCTCCTCGTGCGAGGGGTGTACCATCGAACGCTTGGCGTCTCGTACCCTTGATCGCTCTCCACCCCTCTTCGTTGACACCTTCGGAGCATGCGTACAATATTGAGATCGTGCACGCTATCCATGCGAGGCAATGTTTATGGGTAAAACTTGATCTCCGTGTGGTACTTTGTGGCATCACAAATTTATTAACTTTATAATTTTAAAAACCACAGAATATTTCAAACTTCGACGTAAATCGGGCTTCGATGCCTAAGCTTCATCTTCTTAGTTTCAAATATTCTGTGGTCTGTAGAAGTTTCAAGTTTCAAATTTTTCATTGGGCCTCAGAATCCGATTGCTGCGATTTCGGATGCGGTTAATATTCGTGGTTTTTGCCTGGCGGAACTCGTTCACAAAGTGCAATATCCGAAAATAAATGACTCTCATGGTAGAGGAATTTTGCTAGTGGAGCAATCATTTCATTCAAATTCCTGTGAGATATTACATTCTGATGGAAAGAAATGAAAGGCGATCTTTCGTCTCATTCCCACGTATGAATGAGGTTTGAATACGAAGATGGCGCATTTTTCTTCTTCTGGGCCCTTGTTGTCAGTGGCATTAAAAAAGCCAAGGACGGGCATTATTTTAGTCAGAAAAATCACATCAAATGTTCAATAGTTGCGATTTTGGATTCGGGTAACATCCGTAATTTTTTCCTGGTGAAACTCGTAAACAAAGTGCAATTACCCAAAAAAAGGGCCCTCATGGTATAGAAATGTTGTTGGCGGAGCAATCATTTCATTCGATTTCCCGTAAAATATTACTTGCTGGTGGAATGGAAAGAAAGACGATCTTTCGCCTCATTGTCACGTACGAATGAGGTTTGCATATGAAGACGGAGCATTTTTTCTTCTCTCGGGCAACCGTTGTCAGGGGAATGAAAGAAGCCAAGGACAGAAATCAATTTAGTCAGAAAAAACACAAAATGGAGGCTTTTCCAGCCATATCGGCTGACTGCCTGTGTCAGACGTCACACACCCGGTACTTACTGTGGAAATAACTTTCTCCACTGGCCTAGCCTTCACTCGAAGGATTCAATTCCATTGATGAGCAGCCTACATTCGACGTCAATTTGACACCTCCTTCTCGGCGATCGCATGCATTGCGATGACAAATACAGCTGTGTAGCACCTTTGCTTGAGGACCTATTTTGTCTAAAGAAGATGGGACAAAAAAAATAATCACAAATCACGAAGCATAATATATTTTAAAACATTTTATAAATTCAAATAATATAATGTATCTATAAGTTGTATTTATGAACCGGAGTGTTAAAATTTTATTATTTTTAGCCTTCACTAAGAGTTTTATTAATCACCTTACTTTTTGTATCTCATCACAATTATGATTGTTCAGTCGGCAGAATAAATCATGAAAAACCAGAAAACAGAAAAAATTGTGTTGATTTTTTTCTACTGGCATGCATGTTATGCAATTTATGCAATGAAATGCTCATTAGTACCTGAATAAAACATAAAATGGATGACTGAAAGACATAAATAACAGTTTTTAAAGCTTCATATAGAGGAACAGAGCTATGCAACATTCACTGAAGAATCTGAGTAACTTCCGTTGCAAAGCTATATCAGTTTTTTCAGGTTGACTTATTATAATATCAATTTTAATTACTGGCTAAAATAATATTTAAAGTATAGGTAGTAGAATTATTTTATACTCTTCTGAGGTATTTAGAGGGATAGAGTTTGTAATGTAAGACTCCTACTATGGAATGCTGTATAAATATTACTGGGTCATCGGCTATTTAACGAAGGCATATTGGTTTCAAAATGATGAATTTAGCGCTGAAATACACTGCCTTAATGGTGGTGCGATGGTATCTCTTCGCATAACTTTTCATCTCAATTTCCTCCCGAATAATATAACATATTAAGAACTTGCATATCATGCACACCATATTGAGACACCTTAGGCCTCGTTCACACGATACGACTTTTACGGCTTACGACGTGCGTCGTGTACGGCGAAAGAGCGAAAGAAACGGCGGACAGAAAGAAACGGAGGACCGAATGGACCGACAGCTCGAAAGGACCGACGGACCGTAAGAAAGGATGGGCCGAAATGACCGACGGGCTGAAAGGAACGAGGGAACTAAAGGAACAAAGGACCGAAAGGAACGGTCGTTCCATAGAAGTCGGTCCCCTGTTCCGTTCAATTCGAGTACCCGTTCCTTCGGATCCGCTCGTTCCCTAACGACCATCTCCAAACACCCACCTATTCTCTCCCGCTCATTCTTCTTCCTTTCCCTCTCTCACTCGCTTGGTGTCTCTCTCTTATTTCCGCTCGTGGGCGCCAAACCCCCTCGTTCCTAATATGGACCTTCTCCTCCTTCGTTACTCCGTCCTGAGGACCGAGCCACGGATCTCTCCCATCCCATTCAAGCACTCGTTCCTTCCCCCGACTGTTAGTCATTCCATTCCGTTTCGCCGGGAACAGGAGGGAAAACGCCCCTTTTTTAAGGGCGGGGAATGGGAAGGAAGGAAGGAGAACTTGAAGAAGACAAAAAAAACAAATCAGCCCATTCAGACCACGCAACTTCCTACACGCCATGGAGGCGGGCCGCGCGCACATGAGTAAATATTTTTTTCTCTCCCTCTCCTCGTGTCTGAGGAGATTCCGACCCGCGACGGATATGCCCCCTGGGTGGAAAGGTCCCTCGTGAGTTGGTAAATAATCATATAAAACGCTCCAGTTGGCGGTGGGCAGCTCCAGCAGAGAGAGGCGGAGAATGAGGAGGTGACTCATGTGGATGAATGAATGCACGCCGTTTTGTACTCCGCCTCGTATCGATTAATTTTAGGCGAACAAAGGAAACTGCTCGTGTCGAATGACGCGGTGATTTAGAGCCTTTTCATTTACTTATGTTGTTGACGTCGGTATGAGATTAAAGTAGAGAGTCGATGGCGTCATGAAGCGCGAAAGTGAAGCCTGTTTATTTTGCGAAAAATGATTCACCAAACGTGGCTATCGCTTTCAATTTGTCAATAAATTTATATAATGCATGGTTCATTCAGCGGACCTGAAGAAGCCAGCTGGAACGCTCGCGAAATATTGTCCAGAAAAATGGATAGACGTGGAAGAATACCCGAAAAGCAATTTTCTTCAAAAAATATTAAAACCAAAATTAATTGGTTTTGAATTTAGATATATGATAAGTCTAATTTTTGATCGACCATCTGAAAGCAATTCCCATACGAGTTGTTGCAAGAGGTCAGTAGCACTAAGGAGACCATCTTAACAGCCTTTTAAGTATCTTGCTTATGTTCTCCGCCGATGGTATAAGTTTCTTTTTAAGTCTACCTCATGAGTGTGCTAAACACTGACAGAGTACATATTCCGAGTGGAGTCTAACAAGGGAGAAGTAGTTAGTAGGAGAATGTACAAACCGGTTGGACATTTCATAATTAACTATGGAAGTTACAAGGTTCGTCTTATTACATTGTCGACCGTCCACCAAGTAAGATCATCAATGCTTAAATTTGTATTTTCTTCCTAAATCAGTACGGTACCGCGACAATGCCTCTATTAGTACATACGTGTTCTGCGCGTTAACTGATCAGCTGATTCAACATAACTTACTGTATTTTAATTGTTTCTTATTCACCTGTGCTTTCGTATCGTATGGTTCTATTTAACATTTTCTTTGGAAATGTAAAGTGGAGCTACTGAACAGAGAAGAATAGAAGCCTTCAAAAATGTGTACAGGAGGCGGATCCTTTTGATCGAATGATTGGATAACTTTGCGCATGAGGCAGTGCACGGAGTAGTAGAAAATATAAGGCTCATCTGGAGCGACGTGAAAGTAAGATCTATTATGGACGAATTCGACGGTCTAACAAAAAATCTTATTTTTTGGGGAAAATAGAAGGAAAGGTTCCATGAGGATGAAACTGCGTAACACTGTGGAACTCCTTCATTATGAAATAAAGTTAAGAACTTAGTGTATTCTCCTAAATTATTATTTTTTTCCTCAAGAAAGATTAAAGACCAAACGTTTTGAGCCGAATAAAGGTCATATTTGTATCGTTGAGCTTGGTGCAACGTCTCTGGGTAGAGTTGCAGTTCAGTGAGGGTGAATCAAGGGTGAATAAGAGAGCAGATTCGATACGGCCCTTGGTCCCTTTGTTTAATTTTTTTTGAATGAGGATAAAACTATTTCTTCCAGTCTGGGCCTTCATAACTTTTGGCTTGAACATCCGTGATAAAAAGCATTATATTTGCCATCCATGATCTCCCCAGGTATTATTTCCATTTTGCCACTCCGCACATTACTTGTTTTTAGGAGACTGTCATGCCTGAGAATGGGCCTAATAAGTTTGCTATAAATATTGACAGCAGAAATTATCCAAAAGGATTTTAATCAATCGGTTCTAATCAATATCACTCACAACATCGGATAGTTTCAGATAGTATATTTTATTTCAAGCCTTTCGTAAGACTTCTTCGTTGGAAAGCGGAAAATAAAGTGTCAGATAGAGATCTGACACTTTATTTTCCGCTTTCCTCTATAACACCACCTTCACATCTTCAGCGAACTTGATACGTATATTTCAGTTAAATGCTATTTTACATCCAGGCTTTAGTCGATAGCTGTCTCTAATTCTGAATTTTCCTCCTCCGCCAGGGCTACTCTGCTCACATACATGTATTTACCCATATATTGAAGTGCCTTACAGAGTGATATTAAGGTTTTTCGGAGTGAGATGTGGATTGGTTTGGCGCTGATAGGCTGCAAGTACATACGTCCACCCTTTCCTTTCGTCAGAGCCCTAAAGAATTCTTTTCAAATTTCAATCCCTGAGACAAAGACGACCGCTTTGTTGTCCAGAGCTTATAGGTCTTTGTCACAGATGGCTGGCTCTGTGAGTCAGACTGCCATGTATTCTCTCAAGAAATTTATTCACTGCCGAAATCGCTTCGTTTATTCTCGTTTTACGACCTCAGTCCAAAGAGATCTCTGACGTTATCGGAGGAAAGTTAAGGCCATATTACTTTTCGCATTAGGCCTAGTTGCTTGTTCCCAAAATTGTAGAAGATTGTTGATTGATCATTTATTTTCACCCTGACTTTCAATGAAAGTACAATCTGACAGAGAGATTTATGTCGGTGCTTTAATATATTATTTCCGCAACGAATAACAGAATGGACTATCTTTAAATCAATAAGAAATTTGATGGAATGAAATTGTTTTATTTGTTTATTGTCATACGGAAATCCTTGAACATCCTCCAGAAAATTCGATACTCTTGTGATGTCAAAAATTTTTAAATGCGAGACTATTTTTTGTTTAATTTTTTATGTGAATGTTAAATAAGTTATTCTGCCGTTAATATTATGTTGCAGGTTGCAAATTTGATCAGAGGTAAGTATATTTTGAGGTGATTGAAGAGACAATTCATTGTAAAAGTGTTCTAAAGAATATATTCAGTTCTCATTTCGATTTCAATGTAGTTCGCGTATCGATGTAGGAACTTTCATTGTTTTACCTATAATTATAACGATGCGTACTACTTTAGCGTACTTACTAAGATATATCTCACTCTAAATGAATTTATGGTTGGAGTTGTGGTCAAAATATAGGAGATCCGAGAAAAACAGTGCATGATTACCATTCTTTCAGCGCAGAAGCGGTATTTGTATAGATTTGAGATTTTGCTTGGCTTAAAAGTCTTTGCTGAAAAGAAAGATAGAAATAAATGCTCTGGAAAATATTATTTTTTAACTCAAAGGTTAATTCTCTCTTAATTTTTTCAATATCCATGGGACGTTGGCGGCATAACACTCAGTTTATTTTTTTCCCCTGGGCTATATTTCCGCTAATTCCTCAGGGAAATATCAATAGAATACTCTCATCTTATGACTCATGATATAGAAAATTGCTGGCGCATCCCTTAAGGTAGTATGAGTGAAATAGTATTTTGCCTGTAAATCAATGACTTTGATCTCATTTTAATGAAAAATATCTCACCCTTCCAAATATATCAAAATATCAGCCCCTTACCGAACTACTTTCCGAGATTTTTTATGAACCATACCGGCCCTTTAACATGGGAAATGGTACGTGTATGCACTCCAGAGAGACTTTATTTAAAAAAATGGGGAATTTCAGAGACCTAAATCTCGTAAAAAAATTAACAGTGTATAGTTATCATGCATACTTTACTATTTTTGAAAATAAATCATACTGTCTCTGCAGTAATTTTTTCATGATCAAAAAAAACATCCGTTGTGAAGGAGTTTTACCGCGTGAAAAAACTTGGTCAGAAACAAGTTAAATACTTAAACAGATATTTTTATTTAATTATTTAGACTTTCAGTCGTACAATAGTATTTAACTGCACCATTGATAAGAATATTTAATGCATGCTTCCCACAGCTGCTTAAATTAAACTTATACTTAGAATATGGTCTCCATTGTGACTAGGGAACTATCTCGCTTGAACTACCTTAAGAGTCAAATCTTTTGGTATGTGAATTGCATACAGAAAAAAGGGTTACTACAATAATCCGTGCTCTCAAACCTCACATTATTAGCCGAGCTTTGGATTAAAGTATTCGTAGCTTGACTAATATCATTTGGAAATCCCTCTATTTCAGACAATGCCATGCTCATAAATGGTATAATAGCTCCCGGGGACGGTGCCTATTGATGCTTGGTTCCGGTTCTGTTTCCAAAGATATCCTTGTGAGGTTGTTTAAGACCTCAGGCTCTGCGGCACTCCGGAATGGCTTAGGCGTACATATGGCAAAGAGTGGAAAAAAAGGATGGCTTTCCTTACTCTTGCCCATCCACGCGCTGTTGTTTGCACCAAGGTAAGCCGATTCATTTATGTTAATCCATCAACAGCGCGGAAAGCCTGTTACCTTTTGTTGCCCGTGTGTCCCTTGAAATTTGCATGATGTCTTTTTCCCATGAGTCAAATAATCCGCTAGAGTCGTTTTGAAACATTATTTTATAATGATATCTTCCGAAAAGAAAGAAGTATACGGTTTCAACAAACGTATTCATTTCAATATAGATGAATATGTTGAGTCATCAGTTTCCAAGGAGTAATATCGTCCGAAATGTTATGCTTAAGCTGTAAACTTACAGTGCGGCTAGTTCGCGGTATACTCTTAGTTAGAGGTGGGCAAATCAGTTCATTTTTGGGAATTCGTTCACTGCGGACCATTCCTTCTTGGGACCCCTTCTATTTCACTCATTCACCGTTTCTTATTCATTGGTAGTCAAGTATTTTTATTTTCAACATGTTTTTGATGTTTAAAGAATGTTAAAAACTTAGAAGTGCTTAGTATACCGCCATGACGGCGTTTAAGAATGTTGGATGGAATATAAGATGGAAGGTAATATTACCGACTCTTTACATGGTTTCGTGGATAAGTTAAATTTATATAAAGAAAAAAATTGCCTCTCATTACACCGCTAGCATCAGCAGATGAATTTTTGGGGTATTATAAATTTAGGATATTTGGGGTTGTATCAATCTTATCTCTTAAAGATAAGAGCGAGGACCGTGAAGGAACGAAGAACCGAATGGACCGACGGACCGAAAGGAACGGTCGTTCTACAGAAGACGGTCATCGGTCCTCCCGTTCAATCCATTGACACGTTCCTTCGAACCCGTTCGTTCGCGAATGACTCACCTCTACTCATGATACATACACAAAAATTCCGATTAGGAGTTTTATCTTATTATTTAATCGAAATAAAAACTTTTTTTGGGGTTTGGAAGTTTAAAACTATTAATTAACCGTAAATCATCTCTCACCGTGCGCTTATCTGTCTATCCCACGACAGGATGAGTCGGTACTACAAGAATGATTTATTACTGTGCTGCGACCAAATCGTTATGATGGTCAATTTAAAGATTCACTATCCTCAAATAACTCAACTTACCGAAATAGCCGGACAGTTTTCGCTTCAAATTTTATTGAGAAATATTGAAACTTTTTTTTGTTCTCCGACAACCGTGACAGCGGCTTCATTTGCTTTAAGATAAGGCAGATGTATTTTGCAACGCGTAGATTATTTAGTTTGATTATTTCGCTGTTGATGACCGTGTAAAATTCTTGGAATGAATCCGGGGCTTTGTGTTGGCTTTTAAATCAAGTAATCAGCGTGGTAGTGGACGTTGTTCCTCTCGGCTTGAAGTATTTCGTAACGACTGAGGCTCGCAGTGATTCTGCGATTTATATGTTTCCTTTCGTGGCGTCGTAATATTTTATCTCTGTGAGCGAATGATATTTTTGCGTCGCAATAAGAGTGTAAGTTGTTCGTCGCTCGTGATATTGCATGCTGAGCATGATTCGCCGGTAGATCGTATACTTAGTCGGGTAACTTGCTCAGATGTGATAATAATAATAATAGTTTTTATTTGGCCAAAGACCAAGGGACATCTGTCCAATGATATAAGGCACGTCAATCATAGACATAAGTTACTTTAACAATACATATTAAATCAGTCAAAACAAATATCACAAATAATTAACATACAATACACAAAAAACACATTGTAAACATTTCATCAAGTCCTTCCTTACTCACATAAATGTTCCTCCAAAGAATAATAGGACCCTTGTAGCAGTAACCTTTTTAATTGTATTTTAAAGGTATTATAATTTTTAATGTTTTTTATTTCAGCAGGAAGTTGGTTGTACAATCGTATCCCCATTTCCCTGGGGCCAGATGTGTTGATGTTTGTTCTTATATTTGTGTAGTGTATATCATGTTTGCACCTCGTGTGATGGGAATGATGGTCACTATTAAGGAGAAAGCTACCAATATTCAATTTGATGTTCAACACTGCGATCATTATGTAAATGCAAGGAAGTCGTAGAAGGCTCAGCTCCTTAAATAAGGGTCTGCAAGAATGTCTGTATGGTTTTTGGGCTATGATTCTGACAGCCTTTTTTTGAAGTCTGAAAATGCGCAATGAGTTAAGATGAGACGAACCCCAAAAAATTATGCTGTTTAGGATATGGGAATAAAATTTGCCATAGTACAGACTAAGGAGTGTGTCCTTTCTACATATATAAAAGATCGCTTCTAGATAGATAAAAGATAGCTTCCATTGCTAAAAAATCGTCAAGGAATCGAAAAGTAAATTAACCTAAGATTTCCATATGTATATAGATCCAACATAAGAATATTTATATTCTTTCACTTTCTTCTGATAATAGCCGTATAACGAACCAAGGTCCAATATATTTTTACACAAAGCTGTACCATTGCTCCTGTTTCTCTTACATGCTTTTGGTCCTTCTTAATGTGATGGATCACAAAAAATTTATAATTAAATTTGACTAATAAAAATTTGAAATATCACACGGAATCGGGAAATATTTCTCCAACACATTGTGGTCGTGCTGACCCAACGATGTTTGGGTATTATTCCCTTTTTATTTTCAAGATTTGAAGCCTGTGAGTCACAAGATACCGTACCATTGATAAAAAGGGGCAGAGATATACTTTCCGTTTTTCAATCGATGTTATCATGGCCAATGAAAGATTTTCAAGGCGAAAAGGCAGTCCATACCTTTCCCTTGTAACTAGCTCCTGCAGTGGCATTCAATGAAGCTGCGATTTGAAATTGCAAAATAAGTTTTTTTTGACTACGAAGATAAGTGTTCACTTACCAACTTGGTTGATTGAAAAACGAACCTTTTACGATATCTTACGTAAGTTACGTCAACTTAATACGATTTTTGTATGAAGACGCCGTTTACTTACATTGTTTAATAATCTGAGTGTATTTAAAGTGAACGTGGTTTTGTATTTTCTCAGCGTCTGAAGTTGTTATTCACACAAATGATTTAATTTTATTGTTTAAAAAATTTGAAAATCAATATCCTCACCGATTTTCTCAGTTTGGTGGGGAAGCTTTCTCTTTCAGAGATCTCATCTGTTGATGATGTTGAAGGGTCCTCAGAAGCCAAGGTGCTAAATTGCACTTTTGGAAAATGAATTTATTTTGTATTATGTATGCCGCTAGTGGTACCATAGTAGTTAGTGGCATTGACAACCTTCAGTAGGAATGATTTTTGCTATTATGAATTATATTTGGCAGAATTATTAATGTCTGCCAACGTTTGAGGTAATTTGAGCAAAATATCATTTCACCTAGAAATCAATGAACTTGGTGTCATTGTAACGAAAAATATCTTACTCTTCCAATGATACCAAAATATCAGCACCTCACTGAATCACTTTCCGAGGTTTTTGACAAATAATACCAGCCCTTTAACATGGGAAATGATTGGTTTCACACTGCAGAGAGACCTTATTTTAAAAAAATGAGACATTTCTAGCCTCTAGATCTCGTAAAAAAATTAACATGGTGTTGTTTGTATGTTTTCTCGACTATTTTTGTAACTAAATTATATTGCCACTGCATTAATGTTTTCAGAGTTTCAAATAACCTTTGGTTGTGACGGAGTTTTGAACGTACCGTGTGAAAAAATGAGTCAAATGAAAGAATTATGTGGGTATTTATTTTTAATTGCCTAGAATTTCAGTCATATACAAGTATATATTTTTGCACAATTATTAATGCAGTATTTAATGCATGCTTCCTACAGCGGCTAAAATTAAAATTTCTAATTCAAAGATGGTCTCCATCATGGCTAGGAAACTATCTCGCTCAAACTACCTTAAGAATTATTCCCTCGGATTATGTCCCATTAACTTATCGAGGGTACCATTGAATCAATTGAAAAGGAAAAATATTGGATTCGCATCTAACGGATTAAAGATTACTACATTTCAATGGTATGTTCATGACCTTTTCATTCCTACAGTAATGCGAGTTCACCCTGGAACAATAATGGAGCGAATTACGACGGGGCTTAAGTTTCTCTAGAATCAGGCGGAGAATGATGCGACACAGACCGTATCCATTTTCTCTGGTCTCTCGTAATCTCTCTCACTTAATAACCCGCATTACATTTTCATTTGCGCCCAATTTGTCGCGGGGTATTCAATGCGCTTTTCCCTTAAAAGCTGAGCGGAGTCCATTTGTGTGACGCGAGGCACCCCTCAAGAGGCTTAACGAGTTTTTAATTCGTTAAGCCTCTTGAGGGCTGTAAGTCATGCTTCAAAACTGGATCTGCATTTTGTAATGAAATCGATTTTCACCATTCTCCGCTTGTCATTCAAATCGCGACGTAATCCGGCTGCATTCTCGGCGAGTATAATCTTATGAACGTGTGTACTTCGCACATGTCCCAATTTCGATTCCAAGACGTGAATCGCAGAGGCCAAGACACCTTCTTCCTCCACCTCTATCCTCTCCTCCCCAACGCATCTCTCCTCTGAGGAGTGTCAGTTGCATATCTGCTGTGTTTTCAAAATCATTCGCACCATCTCTCATTGGTCGTTCAATCCTAAGATTGTTGGACTGAAGCCCTCCACCCTTCCCTCTCTAATGCTAGTTTCCTTACCTCCTGGTATCTCTTCCTATGTACTTTTCTCTTTATTTGGTCCAAAAAATCATTCCTGGGTCTACCTCTGGGGACTTTTCCCTCTATTTTGCCTTCAATTATGTTCTTCACAAATCCATTGTCTCTCAGGGTGTGTCCAATACATCAGGTTCTTCTTTTATGTATGGTGATCCAGATGGTCTTTTCCTCTTCAACTCTTCTGTACACATCATCATATCTTATTTTGTCCGTCCATTTCATCTTCAGCATCCTCATCCAGCGCCAGGTTTTGAAGGCTTCTAGTCTGTTCTGGTTACATTTTCCAATACGCACCATACTGAGAAGCAAAATCACCACCCTTAGCAGTCTTCTAACATATTTGATAGTCAACAGGATGCGCTGTGGTATCACTGAAAACAAATCCAATGAAAAAATATCAATGAAACACTTGGGATAGGTTGAGGGAGGATGTCTAACCACAGTAGATACCCAATTCAAGTTTTATTTTAAGCATGGAATAAATATAACTATACCAATGAGACTAAACATGAATTCTAAAACTAAACTTCTCAATTACTGGAATGATCATATTTAGTTATTTTATTATTTTAACTTGGCTTATTTGTTTCCCGCCGTACGATAAAAATGCTTTCGACTACAGAGAGTTTAAAAAAATGATTTTATAAAAGTAGGAAATTGAGTGTTATCTTGTATTGTAAAAATAATTTAGAAAGCATATGAACTTCACTATGCTTTATTTCTGAAGCAATCCACGCGTCTTAAGTACTTGGTCATTGTTTTTTACGCCTCTATGGAACGCAGAATCTTGAGATATCCAATGGAAAAGTCTTCATTTTTGGCGGACACCTCAAAAACTAATGCAAAAGTTTCCGATATTTTGATAGCTTTAGAAAAATTCGATATCTTTATTAATAATGAGACCCAATTCTTTAAGTTTTGCGATACGCTGTTTCACAAAAATATCCATGAGTGCTTAGCTATCGCCATTTGAAGCAAGTGTGCTTTCCGCTTGGTCCTTGGAATTAAAAATTTCAGCACTCTTTTCTACCAACGAGTTTCAGTCTGAGTAACTGTACTATCCTATTGTACAGGGTACCTCTTCATAGAACAATAGTGCATCAGAGACTCAAAAATAGTGATTCAGAGAGCCTTGGTATGTCATATGCCAAAGTGTCGAACATCAAGCGATACAAAGACATACGAAGTTTATATAAGCGATCGCGCATGAATCGCGATCACTTCCAGTGCTTAGCCTTAATTAGGGCATTTTTCATGCAGTCACATTCATCGACCTTATACATAACGTGAAGGAGGAGACTTATTGTTTTCGGATCTCCATCATTATTATCCGAGAATGTAGAACAAAAATCGAAGTTGATGCAATAAATATGATCAATTTCATACGGAGATAACACGTTGTGTTCAAATTTTTATCGACTCTATTTTAAATGTTCAGTTTTGTTGCTTGATGATGAATGATTTTACCATCCGAACTTAAGCTGATTTTTCTTCTTGGTGAAAGATGTAGCTTTATGTGCATAACTTTGCATCGATAAGCATAATAGCCACCTAGGTACTTTTTTGAATCGGGTAACCAGCGGAAAAAATGATGAAAGTAAGCTTATCAGTGATTGTATTCTTCCGGTATCACACGGCCGTTTTTCGCTTAACAGTTCAGGGATAGCGGCATTTATAGATATTCCTATCCCGATTATCGTCATTTATTCACGTCATTTTTTCGTCTCTTAGGCTATTCTCCTTTCTTTATCACTGAAGAGCATAGCAAAAAGGATTCATGGACCTGTAAGTTAAAACTGAGTTTTGGAATCAGGCTTTAGCGAGAGGGAGTAGTAAGAATAGAAAATTCCTAGTGACCCATATCCCAAAATTCTTTCAGGGGAGACACAACGACATATGGCCTTTCCTAGGGTGGTGCTTAGAAGCTGCTAATAAAAACGTTTACGTGTGTTTTATTTATTCGGCTGTGCGGATTGGACAATATGAAAGGCAAAGGAAAGACTATTACAGTTTATGAATATGTAGCACTACCGTGAGAATGAGTGACTAATGAAGAGGTCCTCAAAAGGATGAGTAGATAAATGTGCTTGGCACACGCTGAGGGAAGAAATTTTTTTCCAATTGGGTGCGTTCAGAGACATTTTAACTCAAAGCCTTTGACATGTGGAGACATGGAAGGAAGAGTCAGAGCAGTAAGCCGCTGAGAAAAGCAGGTTAGGTCACCCAAACTATAACCTTAGACCTCAATCCTCAAAGACAAAGACGTCGTGCAAACAGGAGTCGAAATTCGAACCCGCGACCTTAACGTTGCCAAGAGGCGCATTAACGACAAGGCTATGGTGTAGGCATGAGGAAGTAGTCCGTGGGTATGATAATAGACTATTTTGCAGCGCAATAGTTCAAAGCGAAAGACCAAGGACTGGATGTTATTTCATTAGTGATTTAGGCCTTTTTGGAATACTATTTGGGATAGTATTTGGAATACTTTGGAATAGTATTTGGGATATCGAAAGAAGCAGGCTTGATATAAGACTTCAATCGCGTGTGTTAGAAACAGGGTAAATTCTCTAAGCGTATAGGTTAATGAAGATTGAACTCAGCCATTTACAGAAACTTGTATATTTAAAAGAAGATAGCGAATGCGCCACGTCCCCCGTGTCAATGCGGACCAACGTCTTCTGCGGCGATATCGCAAGTAGAGAACAGGCATCAAATAGTCCTTGATAGTTAGTTGTCTAAGGCGGAGGAACATTTCAGTGAACGATTGGATCCTTCCGCTCATGGATTTAACTTAAAAAACTCCTAACACGAGAAGCGACGAGCGGCTAGGTTTGGAAAGGGAATCGCTATCCCAGCGCAGATCGAAGAGGCATAAATTCATGTGTACTATGAGCCCACTTCTTCGATGATTGTAAGTACATATTAAAAAGCATATGCTATAGGTTTCTTCGATCACATACATACATTTTGAGAGAGGGACAGCAAGGTGAACGAGTTTAAAATATCACTTTTCCACGCACAACTTGGGACAACAGCTATGATCGATGCCACCCATGATGTGCTACTAGACGCATTATCCGGCTCTACAAGGTTTCGGTCTTATGTTCGCCGAGTCGAGCTGTATGTTTTGTTTTCGGCTCCCATGGGCGAACGAGAATGAAGAAGAAAGAAGGGATGAACGAAGTCACGTATGCCAGTCTGGGTCAAAAACCCTGTCTACCTGGGTCTAAATGAATTTTCAACTTTTACGCGGAATTACTCGAGGCCTAATTGGAACGGGTCAAAACTTATTTTGTTGAAAATTATTTGGGCTTTCAGAATATATTAAGATCCAATTTGGTCGATTTCCTCCTCAATTTCAAAATATTCGTAAAAAACAGGAAAGCTTCTCGCAGAAATTTGCTTGTGGGGGTGAGAAAAGGGAGTTCGAGTAGTTTATTCAAGTTTAAATGCCAATTGAAATATAACGTTTTTATGTTCTTTTATTCCATTGTATTTTTTTAGAATTGTATATTTCGGCATGAGATACTAATTGGATAAAACCAACTGTTTTTTCATGAGTGCATTAATTTGTAGTAGATAATTCTAGCATCTTGGCGCTCTAGCAAATTGTCCCCGCGATGCATGAGTACTTTGTCTATCCCCCATGAGAAGAATGACAGTTATAAGATGCATTGCATGCTAAGTCTCTCCCCTAATTCACGTTACTTAATTGGCATAGAAGTACATTTAGCTTAAAAATAGAATGTAATTATAATTGAAGAGAAATTAGCGTCTGGCGATCAAAGTTCGGAAACGATGATAATATTCCGAAACAAATATTTATATAGGGGGATGTAATGAAAAAAAAACGGAGTGACACGTACTCTTTTTCTGAACACTATCTCTCAGATATCAATTTATTGAATTACACGGTAAATACTATAGTACAATTAACAATGAAACCCGCTCCCTATTTCACTTCTCAATATTTTACCACACACTACAAAAACAACACTCTAAATTACCCAAATACAGAGCATAAATAAACACCCTTTGCATCAGATATCAACATTTATAAACTACCCTGCGACACACTATGCTCATCACCTCCACGACAATACAGAAATTCACTTAAATCAACACCCCTCAAGAAATGTGAACAACCACAAACTATTAATTCATTATTTTATCATATAATTAATTAAAGTCTTTCAGCTTAAAACAAACAGTCCACCAAACATCTTTACAACCAGCAAACCTGCTTGTGGTGAAAACAAATTGCAAGGCTTCGTGCATGCACCTCTTCTCCTCTGGCCAGTCCTGGGGGTCTATTCTGTATATCCTCGGAATTTCCGAGTCTCGACAGTGACGAAATTTTGACGTCAGAGCCACGTAAAATTCAAAGGGGAGCATTCGAAAGTTGAGATTTTTCGGGGAATTCGACGTCACATCCACGGATTTTCCGAGGTTCGACCGCGTCGATTCCTTACTGAATAAGGCCCCAGAAGACCGAACCTTGTCTGCTGTACTACACGGCACCTCGTGCGTCGTGGCGGCACCCCGTGGTCCCTGCTTACTTTCGCGACCGTGGACCTGTCGATGCTGTTCCCCCCTCACTATTAACTCCCACAAAACACTCAATAATAAAACTTTTTGTCGATAATCGTCCTCCAATATTCGGATTATCGTGGTTACTCGTGCCAGGCGGTTGACACAATGCCTAGCTCCGATGCCTAGGTCCAATTCCTAGCTCAGCGTGGTTACTCGTTGCAGCCATCTAAACAATGAAAAATCCATCGGCTCGTCCTCGCCTCCTTTTACAGTTACTCGCTGAGACCTATTGTTATCCTTCTGGAAATGTCTTATGTTTTCGAGATGTATACGTATTGTTAAACTTACACAACATAAATAAATTAATCGCGCGGGTGTATACGCGGTCGGAATTTCCCAGCGCGCACCAAAAAACATGGGGGAATGCACCCTATTTAATATACTAACATACCTATACTAGGAACACAGCATAAAACTATTAAAAATATATCATGACATAAACATGACATAAACAAAACATCCGCAGAACGAAAAAACGCCACACTGTAGTTAAACAAAGCACCCAGCCGCCGAGAACGCGTCGAATATGCAGTTCAACATGTCCAGAACCAGAATATGAGTACGTTGCAAGGAATGGGAACCAAAAGCTAGTATAGCGATAAAAATTGCCACAGTTTAACGTTATAATTAAATTTTAATTAATTAATTTGATATAAAAATAAAAAAATAAAAATAATTAAAAAAAATAAAAAAGAAAAAATAATAAAAAAATCTGTGTGGAAAGTTACAATTGTTTTTTTATTTTGAAATGGATATATAGCGCTTCCACAAAGTTGAGCCTGATACGCTTTTATATTTATCTTGGCTCCTCAGAAAACTTGGAACTCGCTTGATATTCGTAAGGTTTGGATCAGCCCTTGGCAATCGCGATCACCTTCCCTCGAGTGAATCGGTATTCAATACAACATTTGGGAATATAGACACTTATGGGATGAAGAATTACACTTGAAAACTTAGTAATGTGATTTTCCAAGAAAGAGGAGCGTACGATAAACATTAATTGCATGAACAATGTCATTTTCATGTAGAACATTTTAGATATCCTACTTTCACTATGCATGATAAAGACCTGGAGCAGTGGTCGGCAAACTCATTAGTCAACAGAGCCAAATATCAAAAGTAACACGATTGAAATTTCTTTCGAGAGCTAAATTTTTGAAACTAATACTATATAGGCAGATACACTGTTATTATCTTAATTAGGGTACTCCTAAGCTGGCCTTTGCTACAAACATCCTCAATCTTGAGGTACGTTCGCTGAGGTCGACCCCTTCCAACTTTCCCATCCACACTCATCTTGTATACTTGTTTCGTATCGATCCGTACGTGCGCGCCCGCACTCAAGGGGCCAAAGAGCCTCATGTGGCTCATTAGCCGTGGTTTGTCGACCACTAACCTAGAGGTATTCATGTGAGGCAATCCATCCCATACAAAAATAAACGGCGATGAAACACGTAGATATTGTCTTGAGAAAACAGGACCATAAATGGAACCACGGACTTCAAGCTTGTCGAGCCAAATCAGGTTGGGTAGCGTAGTAGTCTGCGTATTGGTCCGGTAAGCCTAGGATCCGCGGTAAGATTCCCGGTCCAGGGCAATATTTCCTTGAGGCAATTGCTTGATATTTAGATAGTGTTGAAGAAATTCAGAGTAGGCACCCGGGCCCGGGTTCATAACCGGGATAGGGCGGATTTTACTGTAGTATCCTGCAACCTGTTAGGACGCTATATTGATTATTAATTTTTTCAATCCTCTGGTCAGGTATTGGTTCTATCTTTCACCATTGTTTTTGGAAATCTGTTACCATTTTTGTAATTTTGTAATACTCTCAGTATCGACTTTAACCATAACGAAGATCTCTCTTATTTAAGTCAATACTTCTGTGACATTTGTACCCTCTTGCTCGTTTAAGTTCCTGCCTCTCCGTTGTGGATGATATATACGCAGGGGATCAATACTGCTTATTGACGTCAATAAGAATGTCAACCCTAATTATTAGACGTGGCATTTTTGGAAAGTTTTTATCTTCTGGCGAAAGAATTTCCTCACTCATTTAAAGCTACCCTGATCGGAGTTTATCACTATTACTCCTCTGGGGTAGCTCTCTTCTTTTACATCTGCTTAACCATCAATTTATTGCCTTAGTCACGGGCAAATTAATTTCTGGTTTCCCTTGCTATTATAAATGTTTTTCCTTCTGCATTTGTACGCAAGTCCTGCCATCTTCGTTGCTAATTCTGTAAAAAAAACTCATCTACATCTAAATATTACCCTGCAAGCCAAATCAAGGGTGTTTAGCAGGGGTGACTTGTCACCGGCGAGCACTACAGTGCAGCAATAAACTTTCACCAGCATGCACCATACCACGGGCATGCTACAAATACTATAGAAACTACCAGACCAAACGACAATGCAACTAAGTAAACGTGACACAAGAGGCATGCAGATGACATGAAAAACATGGTTTTAGCACCACTCGGCAGATTTGGAAACATTCATAGAGATACGCTACTGCCTTTTGACGTCACCAAGTATGTCAACCTATGCGCTTTGGTGTGGAATATTTGGAGTGCTTTTTAATTTTTATATAGTGCGCAATGAAAAATTATTAGATATTGATCACAACTACTGAAAGGAAACTAATTTTTACGAAACACAACGAAAATAACGCGAAACAGGGTGGTTGGTTTCATTTATCTGCTTTACATCTACATCTACATACGGCCCTGCGAGCCGCCGCATGGGCTTGTGACAGGAGTGTTAAGACACCAGCCGTGTAAAGATGTAAGAGATTAGGTTTCGGGAGGTGAAATGATGGCGTTTATTATGGGAGTGTATTGAGTGGAGCTCAGTTTTAATTGTGGTCCCTTATTGTTCGCGGAAAGAACGAGGTTTTGTACCAGTCTGTTCGGCAATCTATCTCTCATATTTCATCGCTTCTGTCAGACCTAGAGATGTAGTGAGGCGTTATGATAATATTCTCAGTGTTGCTCTCAAACAAACCAGCTCTGAATTTCTCAAGCAAGCTATGCCTAGCGTGTAGCCTCCGAGTCTCTAGGGGCTCCCACCTTGATTCCTCTAAAAAAAAGTTGTGAGAACTTATATGCTCGCTTGTAGCTGTTTTTAATGAAGCGTGCAGATTTGCTCTGTATTTTATTATTTTTTTGCTTAAATCATTATGACAAGGGTCCGAAATATTCGAGGTGTGGCCTAACCAGAGCCAAGAATCATCTCTCTTTTACTTTTTCATCCGAGAACCTTCCTATTTTACGCTAAATAAATATTATGACGCATATGTCTTTACTTATTTACATGCATGAGATAATTATGGAATCTTTTAAATTCCAGGGGCGCCAGCAATTCTTACATTCACTCACTTTTATATGGCTGATGAGGAGTTTTTGTCAATGATAGATGGTCTCAATCCATCAAAGGAGCTCCATGAAACATTGCTGGAAATTAAACCGGTATGTTGAAATTTTTAAATTAAAAAATTGCCCCGTGATAAGAAATATCTGGTGATTGCAAATGTGTTTAACCGTTATGAAAACACAAGAAGTTGCTTACTGATACTGAAATATGATATTTCTTCGGATAATAGGAAGCGTATAATAGAAATGATCTTCCTACTATACGCTGTATATATACGAAATTTTTAGTAAACGGTAGAGACAAAGTTGAAAAATTATACAGGTGGGGTATTTACAAAATTAAAAGTAATAGTTGTACTATAGCTTACATTGGCCAAACAGGACGAAATTTTAAGACACGGATCAAAGAACACTCACAAAGTTACTTAAATATGGATACCAAATCACAATTCCCAAAGCATCTGCTGGATAATAATCACGTAAGTGATTTTATCCCCGAAATTCTGCATGTCCTACCAAAAGGTTTAAAGATGGATGCTTTAGAGCAAATGTAAATTATCAGAGAATCAAGCAACCTTTGCAAACGAGTTACTTTTTCTGCACCCCTGCCCACTCCTTTCCGAAAACATTTCCCTTCTCACAAGCCCATAACCTATGTTCCTCTGCCTTTCCACCCAAAAATTATTCTCCCAACCTCCCCCCCCGGCCTCTTAGCGGAGGTTACTATCGTAACTATCAATAATTAACCTATAAACCATTGTACCTGAAGATGCAGCAAGCTGCAAAACGCGTAGTGTGTTTAACTGCTGATAAATAATTGAGGGAAAGCACAAGTATTGTTTTCGATGTGGATTCGAATATTTTACTGATTCTGAGTATTTTATGTTTAGGCTACCCACAGTATAGGTATTTAATTTCCAGCAAATTAATTTTTGGTTTGCAGCCCTATTGCTCCTCTCAGTCCTACGAAGGAGATACGTAAGAAATAAAATCCTGCCCACCGTATCCAATCCCATTCCGTTAGTGGCATTCCTTGTATAAAGTTTCCCGCCCGTGGTGTAGCTCTCATCTTTTAGATGCTCCCAGGAGCTAATCTGCTGCGCGTTTGGAAAATCCAGTTTATCGGGTTTTTGGTCGGGGCAGCGTTGTGTTTTTAAGGTTTTGAATTATTCGGCGTCAATTGACGATCGCCGAGCGCCTCGTTCGTTCACGTCCGCCCCCCCCCCCCTTCCTCTCGTCCACCACTTACAAGGCCCCGTCCGGGACTCTCTTCTACGTCTTCTCTCTTTCGTTTCGGTCTTCGCCCCTGACTCGGCGGCCTTCCTGCATGAATTACGCGTCCCCGCCACCCACCCCTTCTCCCGTCACCACCCCCTTTAGCGCGAGCATGGAACGCGAAAACTCATTTTTGGCGAGCCTGAGCCGGGGAACGAGTTTTGAAACCTAGCCCTCCCTCTTCCACCGCCTCCGGAACAGCGGAGCGAGAATGTCTTCTGTGGGAACGAGGAGTTTTGTCTCCTCTGCCTCTCGTGCGCAGCCTTCTTTTTTTCTCGTTACTTCGCGTGGAATCGGTGGGACGCCTGCCGTCTCCTTCAAGCGTCGCGCGTCATACCTCGCACGAAATACCAATGCGTTCGTCCTAATCCTGCTCTGCGTCTGCCCACGTGCCCACTCCGGAAACTAAAAGATACCCATTTTGCACTCCCAACTTCATTTTACGTTTACGGCTCGTGTTTGAACGTGTCGAAATTTTGGTCTTTATGTGCTGAAAAGCTAGCCTTTTGAAGTACCCCCATTATCATTTGTTGCTCAATCCTAATATTGGCTGACCGCAGCCCTCAATCCTTCCCTATCTAATGCTAGTTCTCTTACCTCCTGGAATCTTGTCCTATGTATTTTCCTCATCTTTTGGTCCATGAACTTATTCCTGGGTCTTCCTCTGGGAAGTACCCCAAGAAATATTATTTAATGTTGGAAAAAGTTATTTGCAAAAAATTTCTGTCGCAGCGATTGTGTACCTACAAAATCGCTACCTATCGGCAGATTGCCGAACGTTTTGCCTTCTCTCATCATCCCATTCATCGTGGTCGAGGTCATAGATCTTGAATATAGGAGCCTACGAGCCTATATTAAAGATCTATGGTCGTGGTACGTGCGTTCAGTAAACACCATTCTCGCATTACGTTGCCATTTAATAGAAAGAAGCACTATTTCCAAATAGTAATTTTCGATCAATACTTGGTAGTAATCGAGAAATTATGGCAATCCAAGAAATCCGACGATAACACCCTCTACAATATTACACCTTTTAGAGCCTCCGCAAGGAACATCACTTCAAGGCATGTACAGTCACTTCAAAAAGTATCGCGACACGCTAGACTAGCGGCTCGTATATGTCGGCTGTCGATGCTCGAAGTATGTTGGCTATCCTGGGTCGTCTCTGGTAGCAATGAGAATTTGCAGGTACCCTCTCCATTTTCCATCAGACAAAGCGCCTGGTTAAGTGGGACTGCATTATGGGAGTGCTCTTGCTCAGAGGCGAGGACAGAGTTCCTCCTTGACTCGGCCTTGAGGATGTATTCGGTGAAAGAAGTAAGAAGGGAAATGTTGTGAAAAGGCAATATTGAATGGAGTAAACGATTAAGTGATTATGCGAGTGAAGTCGCACGGAGGTAATTCGAAGAAGAGACGAATGCATGGGAAAACGAGCTCCAACCTATGTATGAAGGAGAATGAGGACTGCTATCGTCTAAGATCAGCGATCCAGAGAGCCTTTCGGGCATCAAAAGTTGATATTTTAAGTTGACCGCCTAATGGACAATTATGAGATATATTGACTAAAGCCATTGGACAGTATTATTGTTTTAATATATAGTATCCTAAAGTTGTGAAACCATTTTCGTGATTATTTATAAACAATGCAATATAATAACAATTTTGAGATAGAGAATTGAAAAGGATAAAGTACCGTTTTTACTCCTTTAATTACCAGCAGCTCACCTGTTGAACACGTATCGCTATTAAGTCACAAATAAGTAATAGCGTAATTGTAAATAAAAAAGAAACGCGACAATGCATATGTAAAGTAAACAACCACAAGTAAAAAGGCGATTAAAATTATCCGTGATTTTAATTATCGAGTTTCTATTGGACACCAAAGGATAATTTTTCCGTCTCCATTACTCCGGAAAAACTTTTCATCGCTGAACATGGTGAGGTCCCGAAAGGATTAATCATTGCTGATATTTTTTGTAATAGAATCCGAACGGGCGGCCCTCTGGTCCTCGGTCAATTTGGGCTTCCAGGCCCGAGGATAGTGTCGCAGGCCTGCTTCGTGAAATATATTAAGCACTGTTTTTTTTTAACTACACTCGAGTCTTAAATCCCTTTTAAGAGTTGGTATGCAACCAACCGTCAAAGGAGAATCCATTACTGAGGCAAATACTGACTCATCCACGCTCTTTTCACTTTCCTCTTCGTAAGAGAACTGCCGAGTATAATTACGATGCCTCTGAGTTGCGAATACCCTTGCTCCCCGACGTGAATTCGTTTCAGTGTTAGCCTTCCAACACGAACGAAGTCCACAGCACTGTCGGAGTTTAGTCCCACTTGACTTAGAATATATGTCGTAGTGTACCAGACGTTTCTCATAGTCACCAATGACAACCCAATATAGCCAACCTACTTCGGGCTTCAACAACCGACCTATACGAACCGCAAGCGTAGTGTGTCGTGATACTTTTTGAAGTGACTACATATTTATGACGTCGAGCGCAGGAGATGGAAATGGGCTGCTATGAGGCTTTATATTCTCGTTGTTATTTTAACAAAGGCCTTGAATTTGACTTGTAGTTTCCGAAAAACCGAACCATGGGAGTTTCTGTGAGTGATTTTTGGAAAAAAGGTCTCGGTGGGTATGGAGAGAGAAACGTGAAGATATTAAAGGAGGATGGGAGAACAAGGCAAAGAGAATTTCAGTCTAGTTCTTCACTTACTGATGAAGGTGGATGACGGAGGTGGTTGGTAACCGAAAACTACATAAAATATGAAGCTTTTTGGAGGCTAAAGTAATGATATATTTTTAAACCTACATATAAGGTTCCACACTTTCAATTTCACTCCTGTATGACTCAATAAAGGAAAAGCATAAATGGGTGAAAATTTAACAGAAAAATATTCTGATATTTTCCATATTTCCCTTAGCCTGAAGATGCGAATCCCCTAGAGAAGTTCAATCAATATCAACTTTTGTTTTTAATAAATATTTTCCACTATCTTTATCATCATATTATCACTTGCATTATAACAGTTTTCCATAAATATTGGATGTACTATTAATAAGTTCTAACGGTACTAGGTTCTACATAATTGTTAATCTGTTAACATTTTCCTGCCTTTAATGGAGCATGGAGTCGTCGCTCATAAATTTTCTACGTCTGAATTTGCGAAACGAAGAAAAATGCGCTCTCTTCGAGAATATTAAACGAAATATTTGAGTCGCTTAATATCAGCGCCCTTCCTGACTATTGGAGCTAATTGTGAGCAACTCATATCATTCATATTTCTGACTACGGGTATCAGGTTCGTTATATTCTTAGAGACTTCCGAAAGTAGCCAGTCAGCAGGTAAAATGTAAGTAAGGCCTTGTATTAGGGTAAAAAAGTAAGAAAATCCGTATAATAGAATGTTCATATTGGAAATTCACCCAGTTTTATTACACGTTTCGGATTCAAACCTGTTTTCATGATGTATGTACGTACTCGCGATAATAGGCGCGAGAATTCTCAGAAATAGAAGGGGGACTTATTAATTGGAAATAAGTTCGATCATCCACGCATTCACTCGCGCAAGTGCATCCTTTGCGTAAGCAGTCCCTCGCTGTGATTTTCTGTTTCTATTAAGTCTGAAACGGAATCGGCGAAAGGGAGTAATTGGCCTGATTCGCACGATTCGTGTCTCTCCACGTAAAATGCTTCTGTGGCACGCGTCGCCTCCGTTTCATAATTTCAGGCCGTTCCGCTTTCTGTGCCCTTATCGCTACGGAGCGCCCCATCTCCCCCTCTTCGTCGCGTCACCAACTCTGGTTATGTAAGCGTCGTTGTTTGCTCAGGAGCAACTAGTGTAACAGACAGAACCTTTTAATCTATCGAGGACCTGTTGGGGAATATTCGGCGACCTTGGAGGTTATCTTTTATTCGGCGCTCATTTTTCATTCCACTTAGTACGGTCGTCCAGCCACGGTTTTGCTCCGCTGTGAGGATTCTTATGAATTACTTTTGTGAGTTAAGGCCTGTTTTCACGATCCATGCTCTATAAGATGTATGTGCTCTAAAATGTTCCTCCAAAGCTGTATCGTTTAAACGCGTCGACTTGCGTGAACAGGCGAACAAAGTTTTCATAAAGTAGCCCGTTCTCAAATGCGACTGTGTTCTCGCAAGTATTCAAGCATTCCCCCGCATATATATTTCCCCAATGCCGCAGGGTCTTAATCAGTGATGCACTGAAAAATATCATATGAAGTTGATATACAAACTTACTGCTTGTAGAATTGATTTTCGTCAGCTAGGTATACTTACACGACGTTCAAATGTGACGAGAATTTGTCTTAGCCAAATAAAATGAACTTAGTGGTGACTGTTCAGCAACCACCCTGCAGTATTAGTTCGGGAAAAACGAAGCACAAACAGATTATAGCGATAGCATTTTAGTGGTGGTCATGATGTTTTTGTTCATATATATAGCGCGAATTGCTTATTTCCCCAAGATATGAAATTAAATTTTCTTCTTAGCCCTTTTAATGCGTCACTTAATATCAAAATAATTTCATAAAATCACCAAATTTTTACCGATGATCATCATAACATCAACAGTAATCGATTCATAATTGACGTTCTGTCGTATGTTGGTCAGACATAATACAAACATCTCTTCCCCACTTCCTTTTTGGGTTGATATACTTACTATATAAGATACACTCCCGATTGCAAATGAGACCGGAATTAGGTTTAAAATGCATGGATGATCCTTCGAAAAGCGTTGAGATATGTTTTAATGGTTATCAATATTTTGGAAATTAAGATTCTTTATCGAAATTTGACGTTTAATTACAAGGTTAAGCGTCTCATTAAAGGCGTGAAATATTTCGTGCGTCGGGGGAAAAGTGCATAGCTTCCTAAAACCTCGACGTTTAGACAAAAGGTTGCCATATGTGTGTACGCGCGCATGTATTTGTTCAGGGTAGTAAAATAGTGGAGGATTCGACTCGACTGAAAGAGCAAAAGGCAAATGTCTTCACAAGACTTTTAGATTAAGAATTTAATGAAAATTAAATGAGTCGCGGAAAAAGCCATTTCTAGCTATGTTTCAGAAATGAATTGCTGGTGATGAAGTTCCTACTACGAGAGAAAGGATAATGTTGAAGTTTCACACGTAAAGCGATGCTGCAGGGTGTTTACTGCATAGTGACGTCAGAATCAAGGTGAACGAGACGCTGAGCCTTTTCCACCTCAGCGTCAAAATTTATTCTTCCAAAGCACTTTCTAGCTAACTTGATGTTTCAAATATTACCTCTAAGGGTGAGTATTTTGTTTTCAGCATGGTATGAAATATTGGACGAAACCGTATTGAACTTTTATTACGATACAGAAAAGCTGGTTATGTTTCTGAATACAGACAATGTATAAATGCTCTTCATTGGTGCTTATGAATACGATCGGTGTCTAACTATCATTTGGATAAAACTTAAGGTAATTTTTAAGTTTTCGAAAAAATAGACAATCTTTATGGTAGTAATACGTTTCTGTGCGCATATTATATTCAATTTAATAATTGTGAGGTCGTAGTTATAAGGCAGTGCGAAGGGGTACGAGTAAGAGGCCCCCCTCATGTTGGGTGTAATTCTAAGAAGCAATATTTTTAGAGCATTCGGATGATGGCATATGCTCATCTATCCTGGAAAGACGTCTTTAAATATTGGCCTGAGCAATGCAATCTCACCAAATTATCACCAGTCCAAGTCACATTGCTTCGTGGAAGAGAAGATTTTAGTAGTCCCGTAATGTAAGCCGTTCAGTTGATTCACCCATAGCCTTATGAACTCTTTGCCAAAAAGAAATGAATTGGGGTTAACAAAAATTGATCCGGTATGGGAGATTTCGAAATTTCTCGCCTTCTACCAATAATGTACTGAGTAATTGTTTGTTAATTGTTTTTCTTCTCCTTCAATAAAAATCATTTCGCATAATTCATGTTCTTTATTGTAAACAGAAAGTTTATTTGTTAATTTATGCAAATGATTGACGGATAAAGAGTTCTGATATTGACATAATGAATATTTGCAAACCTGACCCGAATTTCGACGGTGTACTACACGTTTATTATACTGTTTTCATACGAATATCTCATCATTGCGTGAAATCTTCGAGAGAAGGGATCACGTACTGAGACTACGCCAAAACAAGGCTTTGTGGGACTCACCAGAATTTTATTCACCTCAAATTTTATTTTCAGAAGAATTCTACAAGTAAGGATGGCGATCAGAGACTGGCATACATTAATACAGAGACTGTGTTAAGACTTTATCTCTGCTTCAAAATTATATTTTAATGCCCAATTCGACTTCTATATTTACCCATCCTCGTGGTAATTTTGGACGTTCACACTTGTCTTCTCTAAGGTATTAATAAATTTTAATATCCGCGATCGACTGCGCATGCAGTGAATATTGCAGGACTCACTACCCATTTGAATTAGTCGGTACGGATATTAAACATTTCTCACGCCCTGAAAATGCCGGACATCCGTCTTGTGTTAACATTCTCCGCAGCGCTCAGCCTCCCTCCACCTTCTGTCTGGCTGTTTGTCCCTCTCATCCCTATCTTCCTCTCCCGGTCTTTATGATTTGTTTTAATGGGCTGACGTGATGTTCCTCTCTAAAGGTGTCGGGCATGGCATTAGTATAAGCCTGGACGTTCACCGAGAGTTGGAAGTCGCGAGAGTTGGAAGGCCGAGTGGGGTTCCTCCTTCCGTTCATCCTGCCTTCTTTTCACCTCCTTTCTCCATATCGTTCCCCTCCATATTTCCATCCACGTTCATATTTCCACCCACCTCCATATTTCCAGTCCTTCAATATCCCCGTCTCCTCCCTAAGCTCTCTAATTGTTTATCTAGTGTTTCCTTCTTCCATTCTTGTGCCACATTTTCCCTGCGTTTCGTGCAATTTCCGTTAGATAAACGGCATGTATCCGTAGTCCAACTACGCTGGGCCTTAAGAAGACGAACAAAACACATTTGAAGAGCTAATCCGACTTTGGATGTGTCCAACTTATAAGTTTCCCATGAGTAGCATTCTTAATGGAATAAATCCGTTCCAGATTACCAAAAAGACTCGTCATTATGCATTTCGCAGTCCATTATTGGTTGTTTAATCAAGTATAATTATACTGTAGTAATATTGAACTATTGAAATAATACATGCTTAAATCATTAAAAGTACTACTGAGGTATTACAACCTAGGCAGGGGTACTTGAGAGAAAAGTATCGGTTTTTAATCGACGAGTATTTTAAAGCACTATTTCTACATCTACGTAATACATCTACGTAATACACCTACTATTTGTACCGAAGGTAGTACGATCGCGATATTATCGGTTAACTGGTGTTTTTTGCTGTTTATTTTTTATGTACTAATTGCAAATTAACGCATATTTGACTTAATTAGTCCCGTACTTTTGTAAATTGGAGTAAGTAGAATCCAATAAAGTGGATAATTACTCAAAAATTATCACCAATTATTATTAATTAACATTTAATGGCGAGTAATTTGTGAATCGTCGGGAGGAACTTTCTTAAAGAGAGCTGGTGTTGGAGAGCTGAGTATTCACGAGGGAAGAACGAGCAAGAGCAAGCCAAAGTAGGAAGGACTGGCGAAAGAGGACAGTGAGAGAACTTAAGTAATGAAGTTGTGTAATCTCAGCTCACAGATGGCTGAAAATAAACTGATAATAATTAGGAGGGAAATTAAATGCATGCGTGGACGCCTTGGATAACCTTTCTCTTGCTTTGCTTGGGATGGGCCGATGAGTCCTCTTGTTGCCGTTGCCGGTGTTCTAAGTTTCAAGCACGATCTTGTACGCGGTCCTCATGTGGGCGATGTGAGTTTTAGTGCCCCCGTTGTACTTAAATTCTCAATTCCAAACTGCGCATCTCGCTTTGTCGTCTTTCAGTTATCTGGAAAATTCCCATATAGTACTCTAGCGCACAACTTTCGATGTCAGATACCTCGTTAAGGGAGAGAAAACCACGTACAGATCTCGAAACACAAAAACAAACCTACACTTGCCACCGGTATTCTTCTCGCGCTGAATATGAAATAGATTGGTACTCCTCATAGCTGTTGATATTTAAAGAAAGCTGGCGATGTGCCTTTGTACAGCTTGTTCTACTAACCTTCTCCTTTAATGTGAACCCCTTTCTCTAAATGCAGTTAAAATAAACGCAGCGAGACGATTCTCATGATTAGGACATTTGCTAATATCTTTCATTCGCAACAAACACCCGCCCAGTTGCTACACAAAGTTCGCGCCTATATGTATAAACATTTAAGGCCAAAATTGCATAGCAAAGCTTAGTACTGATATTTTGTTCGTCAAAGAGGAGAGAAGGGTCCAAAGATCATGAAATAGTATGGTTGAGACCAGTGAGGAGGTTTTTGGTACCTCAACCACTTGCTACCATGTAGATACTGATACAGTGGAAGCAATTGAAAAAAATAGGGGCATGAGAAGTTTCTTGATATTTTAAATCGATTTATAAATGAGACACCAAGGCTATGAATTACATAACTGATAATCTTAACCAGCCTTCTTTCTAATTACTCCATCCTACAACTGGGATCATCGGTTGACTCCCAGAGAAATAGCCCTTCTAGAAGTTTGAAAATTGCGCCACTTTCCCTCCACCTAGCCATTTTTATGCCTCTAGAAAACAATGAATTGCATTTTCAGGCGCTTAAATATATTCCATAAAAATTATATAAATTCTATGTGAAAAGCGGTCGATGAATTATTGGGGAAATTTAATTCGCTGGCGTAGAAAAAATCGAAAGTCGATGAGCAAAGTCGAATTTTAATAGACTATGAAAATTAAAAGCTGACCTCAAAATAATCGAATTTCGAAGTAAAAAGTCGACGTTCGATTTAAGTCGACTTCGAATTTCTAATGCCTGGTCGAGGATCTTAACTGAAGAGTCCGACTCCGTGATCTTAACATACGTGAGCATAATTAATTAACCGATTCCGACTCTGTGGGCCAAATACGCTGAGGTGATACGATCAGTGCAGTTCAATCAAGCACGAGCGTTTGAAGACACGGTTTGATCACTTTTACGAGTTGTTCATGACTGATGCAGTTCAAATTGAATTCAGAAATCAGTCCGATTTCTAAACACTAACTAACTAACATAAGTGGCCTTAGATCTTTTCCATGCGGATGTGACTCAATTTTCACACACGTATTTTCATGTGCAGGAAACTCGTTTTGAGTATATCACAATTATTCAGGGACGTATACAGTATACGTAAAGCATGAGTGGAACCCGAGTACATCAGGTGACAAGGTGCATTATATACATGTGGCTCGTTGGTCTAGGGGTATGATTCTCGCTTAGGGTGCGAGAGGTCCCGGGTTCAAATCCCGGACGAGCCCGTTTTTTTCCCTCGCCCCAACTCTTGAGGTGGCTTGCAGGGTTATAAATAGACGTAAAAATATGCGGAAATGTGCGTAATCCTTATACAACCACTAAATAATGTATAGTTCTTACGGAAGAAACAGAGCGCGTTTTTAAGTCGCGGCTTTTACGTTAAATTTTCTTTAAAGCATAATAAGCATATAGATAATAAGCATAAAGATAATAGCTTTGCCAGAAAAAAGGATGAAAACAGTCGTGTGAATCGCAGTACCACTTGACTTAGAGACATGGACCATTCGTAACCTGGAACGGAATAGAATGGAGGTTTCTGGAACTTGGTGTTTGACGAGGATGCTGAAGATCACATGGACTCGGAAACTTGTAAACGTTTAGAACAATTGAAGAGGAGCAAGCCATACGGAGCCTTGTCAAGAGGGTAGGTCCAGATGGATAGACGTTACTTTAGGACTCGACGTAGGGATGCCACATCGACATCGATATATCGGACTACTCGATGTTTTTTGTGCAAGACATCGAAAGCATCGAGTAGTAAAATAATCCGACGAAAATTCAGTCAGTGGCGAGTACTTTTATAAACATCGAAAAATCGACCACTCGATGTTTTGTAGTTCTTGTGGCATCCCTAACGCGACGAATTTATTAGGAAATCAGTATAAGAATGAGTTCCTCGCGGAATTCCAAGGGACGAATACACAGCTATAGCGGGACATAACACAGAACCAAAGGATACAAATGAAAAAGCAGGGGAAATGGTCGAATTGGGGACTGTAGTCAAATCATAGGGTTTATTTATTTTTCAATTTAATTTTACCTTCACTACCCAGAATACAGCCCATTTGGCCAACTATAACGGGTGAATAACAACAGAAGCTGACAGACACAAACACCCATGATAGATTAATACAAAACTGGAGCAATATATTGTTACGTGATAATCTCGCTGCAATACGAAAGATATAACTTCTTTCGTTTCGACCAGTGCTTGGTTATCGAAAATCTTCGCCCCAATCAATATTTTTCTCTAATCGCTTGATTTTCAATCCGGCTAACGTCAGCGGAATGGAGATAATGAACTCCTCCAAAAACATTACTCGACTCGTTGTCATTTCCACCGCTACCTGAAGTCAAGTCTCCGAGATACATCTGCTCAATGATTTTATGCGATCTTACGAGATAATTCCCTATCAAAGACAAGGAAATATCATCATTAACGGCATTTTCATCAACGCTCCACCTTGAGCTTGAGAAGTCCTTTAAAGTATCATGATCGAAAGTGCATGTTTATTCAACCATCTAACATTCGTGTGGAGCGTAGGACTCTATGGACCGGAAGCATGGGTCATTGGAAAAGTACACAAGAAAATACTAGAGGCCTTCGAAACCTAGTGCTGGAGGATGATGCTGAAGATGAACTGGACGGGCAAAATAGGAAATGATGAGGCGCACAGAAGAGTAGAAGACGAAAGGACCATATGGAACACCATAAAGATAAGAAGAACAGGATGGATTGGACACACCCTGAAAAATAATGGGTTTGTGGAAGTAAAATAAAGTGAAAAGTCGCTACAGGAAGATCATAATTTCTCTGATCCTTTGATTACTTATTCTTTCTTTCTTTTTGATTTTCCAGCTGCTCTTCACCAGAAGTCCATTTCAGTGGTCGATAATAGCTTTTCTGATTTTTCAGTTAGTGGCCATACTTCACATCTGTAGGTTACTATGCTCTTTACTATGGTATTGTAAATTCTTATTTTATTTTCATTGGATATTATCCCCTCCCAGATTAAGCTATTCAATAGTGTTACGGCCTTATTGCCTTAATTACATCTCTTCCTAATGGGTGTCTCCATTGTTTTATTTTCTACAATTTGCATCCCTAGGTATTTATACTCTTTACAGTGTTCTATTTGTTGCCTATCTTCTAAAATAAGATCCCGTTGCATTCCTCCCGTACACATATATTTTGTTTTGTCAATACTGATGTACAGACCCCAATTTTAGTATTCTTCTATTATTATTCTGATCATATATTCTAAATCTTCATAATCTTGTGATAGAATAACTCAGTTGTCTCCATAGCTTAAGGTGCATATGGTACTTACATTCAAAGGAGTTCCCATGGAGTTACATTTCCTTTTCCAGCCCTTTAGCACTTGATATAAATATACGTTTAAAAGTGTAGGGGAAATACAAAAGCCCTGCCTTGTGAAGAACAACTTGAAGGACAAATTGAGGGAAAAGTCCCCAGAAGAAGACCCGGGAATAAGTTCATGGACCAAAAAAAGAGAAAAATACATAGGAAGAGATATCGGGGGAAAGGGAACTAGCATTAGACAGGGTAGGGTGGAGGACTGGAGTCAACCAATCTTAGAATTCAACAACCAATGAATAGCGACGTCCGACGAAATCGAGGCCAGAGCAGGATAATTATTTCAGTCATCATCATCAATAAAACACTTCTTAAAATACCACTGTTGTTAAATATTCTCCTACCCAGCATCGGGCAGTTCGCCGTCATAATCAAAATAAAGGAAGAACTGGACGTACGAGCTAATATTGACTGTGAACATTTAGATATTTTTATTCAGCAAGTGTCATAGACGAATTCATGGTTTGGCTATGAGCTAGCCAATTTTGCAATTATCTATTCCAGTTGTACAAAATTCCCACGCTCACCGGAGTGAAAAGTATGGCGAAATTCGGAATTCCGAATTTGGCAACGCCGCTTCGTTCATCTCCCACTCACATTTTGCATTAGTAGCATGGCATTGGAATAAGCTCTCCACCCACTTGGCACTCAACCGCCGGGAATCCGCGATTTTGAAAACCGTATAACCAAGGTATGCGTCCTAGCAGGCGTGTGAATCGAAATATGTTTACGGCGGTCATTAGAAGTGGATTCCTCGCCATCACCATTCGCTCGCATTGCTTCGGTTTGTGCCTGTGGAGGAAATTTCACCCCCGAGGCTATTCGTCGTTCACTGTTATACGTCTGCGAACAGTTTTGGGGATATTACCGAAGAGGAGTGATTGGTAACGGTAATCAGTGGTGGAATTCGATCGATGCTCGTAGCGAAAGCCTCGATATGCCTGAATTGTAAACAGTTTGTAATTCGGTGAGTAAATATTTATCGGAGATTCGCACGCATGGATGCTGAGCGTTCTCCTATTTCTACATCTAAATACTACCCTGCGAATGCCGCAGAGGTGTGTGGCAGAGGGGACTAGGACACCTGCCTTGTTTAGGTGAACAAAAGAGGTTTTCGGAGGTGTAATGGTGAAGTTTATTACGGGTGTGTTTAAAGTGGTGCTCCAATTTCATAACAGTCACTTATTGTGCGTGGAAAGAACGAATTTTTGTATCCATCTGTTTGGCAATATATCTCTTATATTTTATCGTCGGAACTAGAGATTAAGAGTGGCGTCAAAATGATAATCACTGTGTCGCTCTGAAACACAACTGCTCTGAATTTCTCAAGCAAACTAAGCCTAGCGTGTAGCCCCCCGAATATCTAGTGGCTCCTATCACAATCCGTCTAAAAGCTGCGAAACACTATATGTTCGCTCGTAGCATATTTTAACGAAGCGCGCTGCTTTCTCTTGTATTTTATTTATTCTTTTGGTAAATCTTTCTGTCCAGGGACCCAAATTCTCGTGGCGTATTCGAGGTATGGCCTAACCAGAGCAAAGTAGCACCTCTCATTTACTTTTCCATCCGAGGACCTTCCCATTATACGCTTGATTAATCCTGTTTTCTTTTATGCTAGTTTATTTGAGGTCCGATCTGGCCACCCTATCATTAACTCGTTGTAGATGAGGGAACCTTAATGAAAGAATGTGAGATTTAACGTCGAAATGCAAGCGTATCGGTATCTTTGAGTATGAATCGGTGATTGGTTCTTTATATTTGACTATGGAGCTTAATAAGCCTAAATCTTTTCCGGTGCCCTGCAGCTTCGTGGGAGGGACTTCATCATTCAGCTCTTTGATTGAATTCCGATTGATCTCGAGAAATACATCATGTTTCATTTAATTTGCAAGAAAATAATGAACCACGAAGTAATTTCATCTGGTCATAAGATTTGTGAACAATTTAGTCTTTTTCATTTGCATTGTTAGATTCTCATAAACATGGAATCCTATATGATAGGGCCATTTCAAATTTCGAAAGTCTCAATGGTTTGTTTCTCGTGAAACTCAAAGCAGGAAACTTCTTAGCAGATTACATGAAAAGCAAAAACAAATAGAGAATTCAACGGTCAAAGTATTAACAATCTTTTTCAAATGCCTTGATTTAATATTGACGATAGTAACTGCTGCTCTAAGTTCCGATATATTCCTTCTACATTTATTCTAAATGGCATTGCGATTGTATATAACCATATAGATTATTCTGATACCAAATCTCCTTTGCAAGAAACTGATCTATTTATTTTAATTCTCTCCTCGTAGTGTTTTCATATTTATTGTCAATGAAGTTGGCTACGATATAATAAATATAAGTAATAAATCTTTTTTCCTCCATATCCAAGGCTTAGCACAAAACATTCCCAAACCAGCATTTTTTACGCTCCGATAAGTAGGAGAAATTTTTCAAAGAAAGGTGTAAAAATAATTTATTAAAATAGTTTAAGTAATTTATACTGTTCCCAACGGGGAAATACGTTAATTTGAGAGCGGTCGCAACTCTCTCTGAAGAATTTATTCTCTTTGCTCTACAGTTATATTCATAAAAAAGAAAACAGAAGCGGAGGTCGTTTAGAGAAAATAAAATCATCTCTAAAAATGGATTGACTGAGCTTCGACACATGAATGTGTTCAACAGATATCAACGTCTTAATCCCCCGTTCAAGGGGCTCGTATATCAAAGTCCGACCGCGGATTCAAAAAAAATGTTCAGTTGGCGGAAATTCATTCCTGATAATTTATTCCGAGTTGGACATTTGCCGTCGTTAACACGCCGGAAAACGTCACGGCTTGACATAGTGTTGTGACAGTGGGATAACTCCATTACTCTAGAAACACGTCCGACCAACGCGTAACATGAAGACAGAAAGATTGTGCGGCCGTATCCGCATCGATTTTCGTGGAACAAGGAACGCGGGCACTGTTGACAATCACTACGTTTACCACTTCAACTCAGATAAATATGAACTTGGACCGATCTGAACATTCTAAGCCAACCGACTCGGATCGCATGGCTTACCAAAGCGAAATCGATTGAAATATCTATTTGAATCGGTTCATATCGAATCGGGCCGAGTAAGCCCGCTTCTCATATCGATCCCACGAGTCCGTTGCATTTGCCATACCGAGCTGAACCGGACAAATCGATCTGAGTTCGATTGGTGAACGTAATGAATAATGGTCGGCATCTACGGGGAGAAAACGAGCTGCCTCTCGCTCAGAACATGAAGTAGCGGAGTCGGATGTGTACTTTCTTAAGCGTTGACCAGAGGCGCGAGGGTTTTTGAATATGAGGCTTGTCTAAGTGGTATTTCGACAATAACTCTCTCCGCACTCGACCCGCTTCCTTAAGGTGTCTCTGGCATCAATGTGTGAGTCAAGTCAAATACTAAGTTACTCATTTCAGTTAGTCCTGCTTTAAAAAACCCTGCATTTGCTGATGAAATTGGTTACCTGTTGAAAACCAAAATTCAGGTACAAAGTATGCTGATTATTCCAGATATATTTCCAAAGACCACATCCATTCCACGAATATATCACAAAAACTACAAGTAAAAGAGAGATGCTACTTTGCTCTCGATAGGCCACACCTCGAATACGCCGCGAGCATTTGGGACCCTGGTCATAAATATTTAACAAAAAATTAATAAAATACAAATAAAAGCTGCATGCTTCGTTAAAAACTGCTACGGGCGAACATATGGAGTCTCACAACTTCTTTTAGAGGGATTAAGGTGGGAGCCCATAGAGACTCGGAGGCTACACGTTAGGCTTAGGTTGCTTGAGTGATTCAGAACTGATATTTTTCAGAGCGACACAGAGAATATAATGACGCCTCACTACATCTCTATGTCTGACAGAAGCAATAAAATAAGAGAGATACGTTGCCGAACAGATAGGTACAAAAACTCGTTCTTTCCGCGCACAATAAGCGACCACAATTAAAACTGAGCTCCACTAAATACACGTCACCATTTCACCTCTCAAAACCTTAAATATTTACACGGCTGGTGACCTAACACCCCCTGCCACACGCCCATACAGCGGTTCGCAGGCTAGTATGTAGATGCGAGTCAAAACAAATACTAGATGCTCATTTTCATCTATTCAATTTGACAAAAAGTTTGCTTTTGCTAATGAAATGGGTTTCCTGTTGAAAACCAATATTAAGGAACAAAACATGTAGATTATTCCTCGAAAATATATCTAATGGCCACATATGTTCAGCCATAGGAGCAAGGTCCTTCAATATCGATTGTATTCTTCCTTCGATATAGGTCTTCGCAGCACAAACAAGTCCGGCATTAATGTGCTAATTTTAGTGTATTCTCTATAAGAATATCATAATATGTTCAACGTATTTGATGATTTGTCAGTGCATTTGTGTTCAAAATGATGGCTGGCGATGCATATTTGCAGATTTTCTTGGGTGTTCAATGTTGATAAATACATTAATGGCGGTCGGACTGGTTGCGAAGACCCATTTTGATAGAGCTGCTGAATTATCGAAATGAACGACCCCGCCATAGGAGCCGGCTGCAGCGCCATTTACATGGAACTTTTTACATCAATTCTGGCAGTATTTCGCTAAAAAAATAGTTTGTAAGTTGACTATATGTTATTCAATTTTCTTGATTTTCCATTTCTTACACACAGTTTTAATTGAAACCTGAATATGCTTATTCGATCAAAATGATGTTTCTCTGCCGTAATCGGAGCAATCTCAGGAGGATGTTTTTCAGAGGAAACCTGATCCTTACTTGAGTGTTTTGTGGAGGACACTTAAGGTGTACTACTCCGTTTGTCGGATGAGACGTTAAACCGTGGTCCCCTTTGCGAATTTCGTTAAGAGCAGGCTAACGCCGAAGCCGTGTTTCTATCCAACCTTCCTCAGTTACCTGCCCCCTATGGCGCAAGTGATCTTAGATGTATGTTGAATCCCCAAAATCCAGTCCAATTCTGAGAAATCTCCTTAATAGCCCATGTTAAAATCTCCACTTTTAAGGCTGAATAACATTTAAAATATCCAAGAAACCCTATTTAATTTTCATCTCAGTTTATATAACTCACTTAGAAGACGTTATTTTCAAGTTTTCAGAAAATCTGGAATAAGTGGCCCAGAGGCCATATCCACCTTAAGATTAGAATCTCGATGGAGATTAGAATCTAGAAAGAACGCTAGAGAATAATACCTACAATCCACCACTATAATTACTCGACGACTTATCAACTGTCTCCGTCGATGTGTCTTAAGGCTTTCTTGGGTTTGGATTTTTCATTCACGAATATTGAAGTCTTTAAAACATTTCTCCATGGGTTCTACGGAATCTCTTCTTTCTTGTTAGATCGCGCCAATAAAATTAGAGGGATAGATTGTAGAACCGATAGGTAAAAAATGTCATTTTTTCCGCCTACCATTCGGGATCATAACAGCAATGATCGTCGTCATGAATAGTGCGAGTAGTTACATTAGCTAGACTGTAGATCTTTCTCTCTATATTCTCTACGTTCATATTTATGCATGATGTAAATATTAATGTTCTAATTTATGCATGATATTTTGATCTGTAGTAGTAGTCTTTGTATCCCTTGCATGTTGGAACGATTGACGATAGAATGTTTCTTGGTTAGTAGATTTTTAATTGGCGCGTTGTATGTGCGGTACGCTGGTTTCAATGTAGTTTCGGTGTTCTGCCGTATAATTCATGCATGCCAGATGTGGAACACACCCTGTCACACACCCTTTGGGTGGCTTGCAGGGTATGACATAGATGTAGATGTAGTTCTAATTTTCAAAATTATATAAGCATAGCGATAGCATTTGGAATTCTCCTCCGTTTAAAAACATTCCGTTCCATATACCCTACACTGAATGAAAGGAGGAAGCAAAAATGTACGCTAAGTGAGGTGGTGGTAGATAGCCTCTGCAGTGTGCACGCCAAGTCGGCGGCCTTCTGTTTCTCTCACCGTTCCGGAACTCCAAAATAGGCCCCCATTGCATGTTAGATGAAGGTCACTAGAAACATAAAATTGTTTGCATGCACTTCTTCGCAATACAGCTCCATGGGATAAGAATGCAAGTTTCGAAATTCTGTATTTAAAACTGGTTTACGGATCCCGGATAGCTGAAAAAAATGCAAACTTCTACATAAAACACATTTGCATAGCATTTCCTTAGTAATTTATTTGTATTCCGTTATTTCCCGGAAAAATTTCACAGCATGCATGCGACTTTCCACATTCCATCTTAATAGACGAGTGAGTCAACTCCGAATGGTATAATTGATTAGTTTTAGTAAAATGTTTTAGGCGCGATCCAAATATCACTAACGTTCCCTTGTCCTAGGATACTGTTTTGTTTTTATATACCCGATAATTATTACTTCTTTCACGTTTCAACTGAAAAAATAAACGTTTTCACAATTCCTCTTAGAGACGTCGCGATACCATCAAGAAGCTGGAATGGAAAAAGTTGAATCAACGTTCACCAAGCGAAGAGCTGTGTACTGGGTAACCATACGGACAGCGAAGGTTCAAATCCCTACAGGATGTGCCAATTTCCACATAGAAAAAATCACCCGCCTTGACCGGGATTCGAACCCGGATCCCTCGATTTCCGGCCGAGTGCTTTAGCCAGTTAAGCTACCGAGGCGTCCTCTTTCCCTGTGGATTTAGCTTAAAATTTGTCCCTACAGGATGTTTCTCAGAGGAAACCTGATCTCTACTTGAGTGTCTTGTGGAGAGCACTTCAAGTGCAGTACTCCGTCTGACGGATGAGACGTTTAACCGTGGTCTCCTTGGCGTCTTTCGTTGAGAGCAGGCTAATGCGGACGCCGTGTTTCAATCCACCCTTCCTCCCTTACCTGTCTCCTATTGCACAATTGACCTTAGCTCTCGGTCGCCTCCCCAAATATCCGATCCAATCCAAGCGAAGAGCAGCCAGTCAAAGAAAGCATTTATGAATTTTTAAATATTGCATGCAAAGAAAATATAAATACCAATTAGGAAGCATTGCGTGGACACATTCGTATGGAATCAACTACGCTCTATGGCTCAGGGACTTAGACCATTGGAAAGCTGAAACGGACGGTGATAGAGGATTTCGAACATCGGTGCTGAGGAAGCAGATGCCGAAGATCAAATGGACGAAATATAGTAGAAACATGGAGGTGAACGAAAGAATAAAAAAGGAAAAAAAATAATGGAAGACAAAGTGGGAAATAAAGATCCAGATGAATACGTCATCCTTGAGACACGATACGAAAGTGTAAGGAAATGGGAACACCGATAGGAAACATAAGAGAGTTTGAGCGGTGGAGAAAGCAAAAGGAGTAGTGAAAACGAGAAGAGTATAGAAGCAATTAGAGTTGGGTAAACCCGTTAATTTTTGGGAACTCGTTCACTTTGTATCGGTTCTTATTGGGATCCGTTCCTTTTCACTCGTTCACCGTTCCGTTTTTAATAACTTTTTACATGGTTTCGTGGATAGATTTAATTTATACAAAGAAAAAAAGCACTGCTAATTACATCGCTAGCATCAGCAGTTGAATTTGTTGGGTGTTATAAAGAATATCGTGCCATAAAAGATAGGAGCGGAGGAGCGCAAGTAATGACGGACCAAATGAAGCAACGGACAGAAAGAAACGATCGTTCCATAGAAGTCTAACCTCAGACCTTCCGTTCAATTAATGGAGCCGTTCCTTCGGACCCGTTCGTTCGCGAATGACCCACCTCTGGAAGCAATGGGTCACAGAAGACATTATCAAGAAATTAGAGGGTGTGTTGAGGTGAGAAAACTTCAACATGAGCTCCGAAGGAAAGTGATTCTGATGACGCTGTATTATATGTGGACCCCAAAAGTCAAGGGGTCTAAGTGACATTTAAAAAAAAACAAATTATGTACAGGAATGGGATGCGAAAATATAAATCTTTTAGGTGGTAAAGGGATCCAAGTGATTGTCTTGAAAGGTGGTGCTATCTAGGGTAATGCCTCGTAACTATTTAGTGGGTTGTGTCAAACATTTTCAACTTTGACTTAAGTTTTCTCAAAACAACGATTTGGTTACTTAGACCCCTTGACTTCTGGGGTCCTCATATACTACTCTGTTTACTTTTTGAATAATTTCTACTTTCCGCTTCCGCTCTTCCACCAACTTAACCGCCCTGGCGGAAATGACTTCAGTTCCCATTCTCCACATTTTCAATCATCATCATTGGTCGTTCAACCCTAAGATTGGTTGACTGCAGCCCTTCACCCTTCCCTATCAAATACTAGTTCCTTTACCTCCTGGTATCTCTTCCTTTTTACTTTCCTCTATATTTGGTCCATGATCTTATTCCTGGGTCTTCCTCTGGGGACCTTTCCCTCTATTTTCCCTTCAATTATGTTCTTCACAAATCCATTGTGTCTCAGGGTGTGTCCAATCCATCTTGTTCTTCTTTTCTGTATGGTGTTCCTTATGGTCCTTTCCTCTTCTACTCTTCTGTACCCTTCGTCATTTCTTATTTTTACCCTTCATGTTATCTTCAGCGTTCTCCTCCAGCATCAGGTTTCAAAGGCTTCGAGCCTGTTCCGGTCAGCTTTTCCAATGGTCTATGCTTCGGATCCATAGATTGCACGCTCCACACGAATGTTTTCACAGCAATTTCAATAACTATAACTAAAATGATTGACAGACAAAATAACCGTTCCGATCTTCTTGAGGTAATGCGCAAATCGTAAACATTGGTTTTCAAAAACCATCGGGAGCCCTAATTCTTCCAGGGAAACAATAGATACTGCACCGCGGATATCAGGGTTTTTGATTTACTTATTTGAACAATGCCCACGTAGAGAAGTTATTTAAAACAGTGCTAGTTCTAACTAATTCTAAGCTAAGCTAATGCTAAGCAATTCTAACGAATATCAAAAATGCACACTCAGAGATAATTAAAATAGAGATTAACAAATCATCGATCAACGTGGAAAGAGGCGCAAGAGTAGATTTTCTAGAGTAGTTGGAAGTTCATTTACATCTTGGCAGTTCATCTACATCTACATCACACCCGGAAAGCCACCCAAAGGGTGTGTGGCAGGGGGTGCTTCCACACCAGGCATGCATGAATTATACGGCAGAATACCGAAACTACATTGAAACCAGCGCACCACACATGCAACGCGCCAATTAACAATCAACTAACCAAGAAACATTCCATCGTCAATCGTTCCGACATGTAAGAGATACAAAGACTACTACTACAGATTCAAAATATCATGCATAAATATGAACATCAATATTCACATCATGCATAAATAAGAACAGAATATAAAGAGAAAAGTTGAATGCATGAAAGATTTATTCTTACCATTTTAGTCGTAGAAGATGTTTCATGATCTAAAATACCGATTTCGTGGGGAATGGAGTTCAGTAGAGAGAATAGGTGAGCGCCTGGTGGGTGATCGTCCAGGAATAGGCACATGGAGCATTGAGCGTGTAAGGGTAGGTCGAATGGTATTCTTAAATTGATGGAGAGAAGCTGTTCAGGACAGTGAATTACTGAGTCAAGGTTATTGCCTTACTTGAACACGATATTAAATCTTTCTCAGTTTTTTAATTGAGGTTTATCGAGGGTTTTAATATGGTATTATGAGTTTATTAACCTTCGTTTTGGTTTGGTTTTAGCAATTTTCACGTTTTTTTCACTTTTTTTGTTGGATTTGACGGAACCTGCCTGATTTTTATGAAATTTAAATGATGGAAACTCCATAACATGTATTTACCATAAGGTTGCTTTTGATTTGGAAAGGTTAAGATAGAGAATGATAAGGAAACCATAAGGTACCTTTTGAGAAAATATATTTGTATGTATCCTTGTGAGTAATTGATATTAATATTATATATCCATTATTTTTTTCAAACTCCACGCATTGCCGCCTGAATCTTTTAAAATTAGCAGCATGAAGTTTCTCCTTTAACACATATTCAAGGCGTAAAGATGGAGGAGATTTAAAAAATTCTCTAAGTGTGCACGAGGTTCCTGTAGAGCCTTCGAATAGAGTGGCCACCCCGTCCAATGGGAAAACGAGGCACTGAATTTCGCTCTCAATCCTCTCTCTCTCTCTCCCTCGCCCATTCGTCGCTTAGCTCGACGGTCGCGTCGTCCCTCGCTAGCTCTCAGCGGTGCCCACTGTATAAGCCGGCCGCTTGTTTTGGGCAATTGAGGTGAGGGTGGCGAGAGGGGGGATACGAGGGGGGGGGGGAGGAGGAGGAGGCGGCGGTCCTCCACTGGGCCTTTCGTCCGACGGAATGTCGTCGTCCGCGTTGAGAAGAGAGGCGGTTGTTGGTGGGGGTTGGCGGGGGGAGGGGGGGGGGGGCAGGGAGGTCGAGGGGACGGGTGTGGCGGGCTCTATACACGTCGGAGGGTTTTATGTGGGGAAGGGGGAGTGAGGGACTGCGAGGGAGGCATAGGAGAGTGTGAGGGGGTGGGTGGGTGGGAGAGAACTGCTTTAAATGGGAGAGGTGGAGGGAGGAGTGAGGAGGAGGGTTTCGTTGTCGTCGCAGTCCTCGGCCCTCCTCCCCCCTTCTTTTTGGTCGGGGTCACGTGACCATGACCGCCTCCATTCGGGTGACCCCTCTTGACTCCACGGAAGCTTGTGTGTGAATGTGTGTGTAAGAGAGAGAAAGGCAAGTGGGTCCTCCTCCTTCTCCTCTTTACTTAGTTGTTAGTGGTGCCTCCTCTCTGTCCTCCCTCACAGCCGCTCCCAATATTATTCCTTTCCTCCCCCTCTTCCTCTCCTCCTACAGTCTCCTCCGCTCTAGCGGCTCTAGCCGTTGAATACTACGCAAGAGGACTGCAAGAGAAAGAGAGGGGTTGTGGCTTGGTCTTATCGACGGATGCGTGAGCCAAGGCAGTGGTTCAGGGTGTTGAGTTTCGAGAGATTAGAAACAAAACGATGATATGTCGTCTAAAACTGGCAATACTGGTCGGTAAGAGATTCCCGGTTTAACTACGGCAGTATTGCCCGACGCAGTTGTTCTAGTCCAGTGGTCGGCAAACCGCGGTTCGCGAGCCACATGCAGCTCTTTGGCCCCTAGTGTGTGGCTCTTCCATAAAATACCACGTGCGGGCGCGTACGTACTTAATTTTATCAATTAATCATATCGTTATTAATCATAAAGGCTTTCGGGTTTGCTTCCGCGTTGTGTCATTTTTGTTGACTACAGTTTCGCGTGCGTTCCAGCTCGCTTCTTCCAGTCGAAATTTTTGGCCGCTTTATACAGCACGGCGGAGGGTCAAGCGCGATTTTTCTCGTCATTTTTGTTGTTTTTTCCCGCGTTTTGTGGAAGACACGCTTCCAACTGGTGGATAGCGTTAACCATCTTCCCTATTGACATTATTGGGCGTTAGGGAAGAGGGTTACACGCTATCCACCAGTTGGAAGCGAGTCTTCCACAAAACGCGGGAAAAAAAACAAAAAAGATAGGAAAAATCGCGCTTGACCCTCCGCAGCGCTATGTAAAGCGGCCAAAAATGCATCGCCAGCACTTCCACCTGAAGAAGCGAGCTGGAACGCTCGAGAAACTGTAGTCAACAAAAATGACACAACGCGGAAGCAAACCCGAAAGCCTTCATGATACAAGACCACTCCGCGGAAGCTTTCATAACAACATATTGTTATTAAATATGAAATCAAGTTTTATTCAACGTACCAATAGTTTAACTAAGACTTAAAACTTTAAGGGAATTTTATTAAGTTAATTTTAGGGAGAGTTGTTGAGTGAAAGAAAATGTAGTGTCGAGAATTGAGAAAGATATGTTGAGATGGTTTGGACATATAGAAAGGGTGAACGAAAGGAGATAGAGGAAACAAGTATACAAGACGAGTGTGGATGGGAAAGTTGGGAGGGGTCGACCTCAGCAAATGTACCTCAATCTGATTGAGAACGTTTTTAATAAAGGCCAGCTTAAGAGTACTCTTACTAAGTTTATAACAATTTGCCTACCTATGTAGTTTAGGTTTTAAAAAATTGGCTCACAAAAGAAATTTCAATCGTTGTACTTGTTGATACATGACTCTGTTGACTAATGAGTTTGCTGACCACTATTCTAGTCTATTCGATAAGAATTTAAATTAAGCCCGTTTTACACTACACTTTTTGCAGCACAAGATCTATTTTACTCATCGGTACTTGCGGTTGAGAACAAGTGTTTTAATATTTTAGCCGTCCTAGAGGGAGATACGACCATTGAACTTGAACTGGCGAGGAAGCGATATTTTGATTGGTGGGCGAGGAGAGGAAATTTCTAGAGTGCATCTGGGCTGAGTAGGTGGTTGGAAGAGGAACGAAATGTTGCTCAAGGTGGTGGTTGAGGGGAGTATTCCAGCGATCATTAGCCAGCATGATGATTCAGTATCACATGATACTGTAAATGTGTCAAACCAGCGAGCATCCTCTCAACTTTTTAAAAAGTAAAGTATCACAGGAAACAGGCTGAGGTCAAATTAATCAAGAGTGTAATTTTGGAGTGTCTTGTGGAGGGTACTATAAGTGCGATACTCCGTCTGTCGGATGAGACGTTAAACCGCGGTCCCGTTGGCACCTTTCGTTAAGGGCAGGCTAATGCCGACACCAGGTTTCTATCCACCCTTCCTCCCTTACCTACCCCCTATGGCGCAAGTGACCTAAGGTTTCGGTCGCCTCCCCAAATATACAATCCAATCCAAGTGTAATTTTTACTGATTTAACCTATACATTAGGGTTAGTGCGTAATTTCATTTTTATCATATTGTCTGTATTTCTTTGTTTCTTTTACCATCTCAAATGCCTGTTGTCCAGCTAACTACAGCGAAGAGTGCGGACTTCCTCTGTAATTCAGCATTTCGCGTGGAAAGTCTTTCTATGCAGTGTCCCGAATGGTCCCGTATTCAAATGAGGCCTAACCTTAGCGATGTTCCATTAGTACCTAGAGCATGCACTCACGATTTACGAGTCGATATATCATGCAGATTGGAAGCTTTTACAAAATGGCTGAATGCGATTATCTCGCGGAGGAATTGTTAAATGCGCGAATAGTTTAGGGGGACGCGCGCACGAAATTAATTGGTGCTGACGTAGTCGTTTTTTTCGTTGTTTCTCGGTTTTGGCGAACCGTCTAATCTTTTGAAAACTCATCGTATGGCCGAGTTAACACCTTGGTCCCGAAGTGAGATTTGAACCCGCGACCTTTCTGTCGACAAGCCGGTTTGTCATCACTCTATCCACGGAAGGAGACTTTCATCAGGAGCAAACAATAATGCAATTTCCAGTTGGATTCTCTCTTACATTTCTTCTCTCTGCGTATCCCTCCTTGGCGTGCCCACTCACCCCTGATAGAATTGATGATCTGACCAATCATAAGCCTCCCACAATATAACGATGCACCGCTGTGGTCGTGGGGCGGAAGAAGTAAAACTGAAATCTTCAATGGTTTGCGAGCTAACTTTGTGGAATTTAGAATTCATATTGAGATGAAATAAATACACTTTGTAAAATCCACACAAAAATTTAATGGTATGAGACCGACCGGATTCAACACTTTCGTGTCATTCTTAAGGGACTATACAATTCGTTTTTTGGCGAGCACGTATTTATATTTTATGTCGGAAGTGGGGGGTGGGGGGGAAGTTGGGGTTGAGGATTGAGGAAAGTATGACAAAGGATGAAGGTTAAGGGTGAAGCATCGGGCTGGAGGTGGACGTAACCAAATGTGTTCTGGAAGGGGGGAGGAGAGGAACTTGGTAGAGGGGAGAATGATTTAATAGTACCAAGTCATTTAACAATTCGAAACCAAACTGCTTAGCGTGCGTCATAATTTACAAAGTACTCAATAAAATCCAGCTGGGTACCTTTGTCAACAACATGTAAAACATTCACTTTAAAATCAGACTCATGGTTATAATTTGCTAATAGATTGACGAAAACAGATTTGCTGTACCAATTGATAGAAGAATTAAAATGTTCTTTTGCCCCTGCACTGAGTCCCGTCTGTCCCACATAAAAACAATTGCAGTGTATCACACTTCAAAATATATACAGCACTTTTTTCTTCATTACTTAATTTGTCTTTGGAATTGAAAAATAAACGACCAAGGGGTGAAAAATTATAAAAGCATACATTAAGATTGATTCGTCTCAATATGTTACGGGTTTTACATGGTACTTTTTTCCATTTGGTTTCTGAGGGAGTAATTGGGGTAAGGCAGGTTGACAAAATAAGAAATGATGAAGTGTACAAAAGAGTAGAGGAGGGAAGGACAATATAGAACACCAAACAGAAAAGGAGAACAAGATGGATTGTACACACCCTGAGACACAATGGGTTTGTGAAGAACATAATTGAATAATATAATGGGAATAAGTCCAGGAATAAGTTCATGGACCAAATAATGAGGAAAGTAAATAGGAAGAGAGATACTAGGAGGTAAGGGAACCAGCATTAAATAAGGAAGGGTGGAGGGCTGCAGTCAACCAATCTTAGGATTGAATAGCCAATGAGAATGAGCAATGTTCCTGAAAGAAGTAGGAAGCTGCCCTTGAAATCAAAATCTTTTGAATTCTCCGAAAATTGTTTTAGGATCTACTTATGACCTCAGTCGGCCCCGGTGGCGGCGGGGTAAAGTCCCCGCCTGCTAACCCGAGGGTCGCGGGTTCGAGTCCCGCCTGGGTAGAAAATTATCTGCCCAGGACATGGGTGTTTGTGAAATGAGTTATATGGAAGAGAGGACTGTACAGGCCTAATATCGCTCAATAAATAAAGACGACATAAAGACGACAGGATAAGCTCCGAATTCCACGCAGGTTTCCCGTGTCGTCTTACGTAATTAGTCATGGGCGCGGCTTTATTACGATCCGGTTGACTTAGGTAACGGTCTCTGGAGCAAAATATAGTCGCAAAAGTTCTAGCAACACTGGAAATGTGTTTTAGAAGTATCCAGCAATGGCATCATTGGTAGCCGTAGGTGCCAGACAATATGGGGTTCCCTTATATCTCATGAATTGAAAACACTTCAGGCATGCGTGTGTTGGGCGATAGGGTAAATTCTCGAAGAGTTGAGTATAATGAAGATAGAACACAGGCATTTCGGGGAAGCTAGTATATTTAACAGACAATAGCGAAAGCGCCTGATCACACGTTTCCTGAGTCTCGCCAACGTCTGCTGAGGCGATATCGCAAGTAGAGGTATATATAATTGAACCGGTATCATATATTCCTTAAGAAGACGTCCAAGGCGGAAGAACACTTCAGTAAACGATCGGATAGGTATCCTTCCGCTAATAAATAACTAATTAAGTGATAAATGGCATAATGTTTAATTCAGGCAGAAAAGGTAGCTGCTATTAGTTTCGCCAGTTACTTTCGCAAAAGAAATACAAATTCATTGATTGATTGCGAGACCAATATCTACATGTGCTGTCTTAAGTCACTCAAATCTAATACGGAGTGGTTAGACGTCTCATCGAAATTTATTCGTTCGGAATGCAATGGAATGTTTATTCTTTCTAGTTTCATGTTTGGCACCTTGCAAATTCAGTGCAGATATTTCACTCTAATCGCCCATAATCCGAAGGTTGGATTGCGGAGCGTAGGGCAGAGAATATTTTCTCATACAAATTGGTAGATTCGTGATAATTCAACGTCCCGATTAATTTCGCTTGATTATTATTTGTTGTCATATTTTGGTGTTGGATACATGCTAGCGTAAGAGTTGAGAAGTATTGCTCACAGAATATATGTGATTGAACATATTGAAGTGATGCCGCGCACAGATACATTCCAGCGCTGGTAATAATGGGATATTTGTACTTTGATGAAACTGCGTTTTCTTAAGGAAACAAAACCTGCTAGGTTACGTGAATACAGATTCTCTCTCTTCTACAGTGCATTAGAGTGTGTAGAGTGAGAGTAGTGAAACTAAAATTAAAGAAAAACTGAGGAGCAGACCGATTTAAATGTCACTTTTCCCCGCGAACGGCAGGCGATCACCTCAAAAGCCACAAAAACTCCATCATAAAGTTAGACTGGTGTTAGTGTAGCTAACTTGTTCATTTGATCCCGAATGCTTGTTTCGAAATACTATTCGTAAAACTAACAGCACATCAATGCTTTCTTTATATCCCTTGTATTATTGTGCATTAGTGTAGTCGCAAAATGCACCAATACTCCCATCTCTATAATATTGGCAGCATAAATACGGCATAGTGCTTGCTGGTGATATTTCGCATCCTTTCAAGAAGTCGTAGGTGTTTGCTAATGCATAAACAGTCGCCGTTTCTCTAACTTAGTGGGATATGGCGTGGTAAATATCGATAAAAACTCACTACCTGCAGTACCAGACAACGATACGTAAGAGGTACGTACCTTTAGGAGACTATCTAGGTATTATGTCGATTGTAAACAGGGTTATTCTTCGATATTATCAAGTCAAGCGATTTCATTTTCAAGTTCAATGAAAATCACGGTTTATTAAAATGATGAAAATCGATAAATGAAAAAGGAGTCCCGTGAGAAACAGCTGAATACGCCCATTTGAAGTTTCCCGATGAATCAATTGTATTTTGATAAAATTTTTTATGACATATGATAAAAATATTGATGAATTTTTTTTATAAAATCATTAGAATGGCAAGTGATGTAGTGATTATCGAAGTCACACTTTCTAAACGGTACTACACCAAGAACTTACAGTGTGCACTAGCGATAAAAATGTCTACTCTTGAATTAAAATTAAAAATTTCATTATCGAATTATCAATTCTAGCGATTTCATTTTCTCGTTTCATGAAAAATATGTTTCGTTAGAATGAATGAAATCAGGAAGCGCAAAAGGACTCTCGTAGGTTACATCTCCCAAGGCTAATACAATATTTCCCTGCAAATTGGTCATTCGCCGATTTGGGAAACTACGTGGCTTAAGTAATCGCGGTCGCGAATGGAAAGAGAAAGGATCCCGTACAAGGTCACACCCAAGGTTTTCAGGAAGAAGGAGGGGGACCAGGGAGGAGGTCATTCGCCCCTCCTTCCTTCCGGAATCCTTAAAGGCACGGCCGGGTAGCCCTAAAAATGTCGCAAGGTCAGCGTCTTTGAGGAAACTTCGCAAATTTCTATCGACTGACGCCGAGATTTCGCTTCTGTTCCTCCCGTCCTGGGGGAAAACCTGATAGTGGCTCTTGATAGTAATCTCATGAATAGGTTTATTGAAACATATTTGAGGCATGATCTTTCGCGGCGGGGGAACATGGATGATAGTATCCACGAAACATGGTGGCGGTCGCCAGGACGATGTGTGACATTTAGAAGGTGAAGGCTCGCATGGACGGAGTCGGCAGGAGAGTAGACAGCACTCAGGTAGATGGAGAGGGCATTACGTCATAAAACTGTAGCCTGACAACCGAAATAACAGTCATATTGGCTACCCCTGCTCTTTCCTTACTATCTTTTGGATAGCCAGAGGAAATTGAATTGGCGGATATAAACCAAAAATATCTACCATCTGTTAGAAATTTAAAGCATTTAACTCTTGAAATATACATTGATTACTTAGTACTGCTTACATTACTTTAGGCTTAAAAACATAGTTCGAACGTGTGCAGAGAAAATCAGCAAGATACGTGATAGGCCATTATGATAGTCTTCTTAGTGTTACTGACCTCTAAAAAACTAGTATGGGAATCGCTTTCAGACCGTCGATTGAAACTTGGACTAAAATTTTTAAGTAAATTCAAAACCGATTTATTTTTAGAGGAAGTTTTCAATATTTTACGAACTCCAACATACTATGGTAGATCAGATCATGAGAATAAAAGAAGAGAAATAGATTGTAGAACAGAAAATGTTTAAAATGTCGTTTTTACCGCGATCGACGAGAGACCATAATGGCTGCGTTTAGACTTTGAGGCAGGTTAGTTGACTGGTGGTATAGCTGATTTATTCATATACCCCCACCCCCGCCCATATGTATGTTTCTGAATCTGCCGAGTAGTGCTAACACCATGTTTTGCATGTTCCCTCCATGACACTTGTGTCACGTTTACAAAGTTACATTATAGATTATTGTAGTAGTTTCTGTAGCATTTGTAGAATACCGATAGTGCGGTACATGTAGGTGAAAGTAAATTTCTTCACTCTAGTTCATGTTGGTGATAAGTCACCTCCTGCCAAACACCCTTATGGTGGCTTGCGGGGTAATAAGTAGACGTAGATGTAGTGCTATATAGGTTCCACTCGATACAAAAATTTTCACTAGAATGCGGATTATTATTTATTTAAATGAATAAATAATATATGTTAGGAGAATCCATATTGAAGAAGTAAATTCTTGCTGATTTCTAGTACGTTATCGACGTAAAGCATCGTAACGTTGCAAAATTAGCGCAACAGCTCGTAAGCTCTAAAGGAAAATCGGGGAACACAAAGATGGCGAACAGGCCACGCCCACGTCACAGCTTCCAGCATTGGCCACAATAGCAAACGCCCTTAATGACAGCAAATGACAGACAACAATGCCAACATACCTGCGTTGGACTTGAGAGGGCAGTTAAATGTGAGTAGAGCGAGTCACGACCATGTTTAAATGTCCTCTATCCGATCAAAGGGAAAAATACAGGTTAAATCTTTTAGGAAAGGTTGATGTAAACTACTTTTTCGGACGTTCAACATATTTTGCTAGAGACAAACTATAATGGTAGAAACGATCACAAGAATAAGATTAAGGAAATAGACTGCAGAACCGATAGATTTAAAATGTCATTTTTTCCACGTAGAGTAAGGGGCCATAATAGTTGCGATAAAATAGTTCCAGGATACTGATTAGGCTAAATAGGTTTTTTTCAGTAGGGCTAAATATCTCAACACGATTATTAGATAGTAACCTCGCATGCAATCGCCGTCATGATATACTCTTGCATGTTTGAGTACCTTGTAGTGCTATTTATTTGTCGCATTAATAATTCTAACCGGTAGTTGTATCTTGAGTAGTGCACTGCATGGTGGCATGTTTACCTACGTATCACTCTCCTGGCTTCTGGTCTGACTGCACACGGTTGTCCTGACTGCTTATGGCCTGCGCCTGACATCCGGGGGAACGTGCGCGGTTCTGATTTAAACTGGGATGAGAGCTTCATGTCTGGTGTGGAATCACCCTGTGCCACACACCCTAGGGGTGGTTTGTACGGTATTTCGTAGATGTAGATGAAAGTACTAACAGAGCTGGAACAATGATATTGATATTGTTCGCTGCCAATTCGAGAAACGCCTCTAAGCAATGGGATTAAAGCCACGTGGTGAATTAGAAAGTTGATGCGAATAAAAGGTTGAGCTTTCTGAAGTTTGTAAAAGAAGTTTGCGACCTTGGGTGCTTTGAAAGTCAAACTCCCGGGCATACATAACCGCTTCATATTCTCCCGTGAAGAGCCAATCATTAGGGGATATACTCTAAGAAAATAGCTAAGAATGATTAAATGAGCGGGAAGATTTATCGCGAGAAATAAATGTGGAAAACATGAAGAACTATAACGGAATAAAATAGTTACCAATAAGAAGATGTAGATGTTTTAATCTTCTTCATTCTTCGATAACTCCATATATCCATTAATTACAATTTTACTGGCGCTTCAGCTGATATTTTTGAGGCTTCACGGCCATCATTGTCCAAATAAAGGGTCTCCTTGCTTCTAGAGTTGGTTACTGGCTATCAGTAGATCCAATTGTCAATTGTGATTCCTTCTCTTCATGGGCTATTCTGCCCGCAATATCTTTCCTGCTTCTTCCACCGCTGGTGATGCTGCTTCCCAGAAGGCAAAATTCCTCTTTCAACCAAGTGGAAAATTTTTGGGGTGAATCACAGACATTCCTGTGCAGTGGGATACTTCCGTTTTGCGGAGGATACTACGCCATAGAAGGGTATTCCTAAAGACTGGGGATATCAACGACCCAGTCGCATGCTAGTGGATTGAAATAATCCTGTTATAACTGGTCTGCGATTAAATCATGGATAAATAGGGCTAAAGTCCTGTTTGTAAAAATTGATACTTATCGTATATATGAAAAAATTTCAACTTCGCGAAAGTAGCATACCCGATTAGAGATAACAGAATCTGTAAAATACCTCTGAGTTAAACTAACTAATGATCTCTCGTGAAGCAAGCATATTCGGGAAATAACCGGTCCAGCTAATCGCCAATTGGGATTTATTAAAAGAGTACAAGGAAAGTGCGACTATAAAGTCAGAGAAATCAGCAACTTCTCCCTTGTTAGACTCAACTTGGAAAACGCGCCAGTGTTTGGGATCCTCATGAGGTAGACTTAAAAACAGAGTTGGAACGCGGGTAAAGCGGATCAGCAAGATACGTGACAGGCCGTTATCATATCTTGTTCTTGTTACTGACCTTTTGAAATAACTAGGATTGGATTCGCTTTCACACCGTCGATTGAAAATTATGATCAATCTCTTATGCAAATTCAAAACTACTTTAATTTCAGACGAAATTATTATTAATTCAACAATTTATTGTAGCATGCGAATAGTGTGGTGCATGTTGGTGTAAGTTTATTTCTACACTATGGTGTATGTTGGTGATAATTCACCCCCTGCCAAACAACCTTGAGGTGATTTATAGGGTAATATGTAGATGTAGAAAGTAAGACCACCAAATACGGAGCAGCTCTCGGTAATGGGGGGAGGGGGGTTGCAAAAACCAACTAACGCATTCACGATGCGACGATCCCTCACCTTTGTAAGAAGTCATTTCTCGAGAATATAGCTTTCGTAGGAGTTTTGTAGTCGTGATGGCTGAACAGGATTTCATACCTCTTTCTCGACGATGTGCCGCGCTGACATCGTAGTTTTCCCACCTTGGCCCCGCCCGAGTTGCCTCCCCTATAAAGCATTTTCTCGAGAGTTGCTCCTCCTCGAAAATCCTTCATTGAATTGGATTGGATATTTGGAGAGGTGACAGGCAGCTAAGACCGACAGACCGACCGACATCATTTGCGCTATTGGGAATAGGTAAGGGAGGAAGGGTGGATGGAAACCCAGCGTCGGCATTAGCCTGCTCATAACGAAAGGCGCCAAGGGGACCACGGTTTAACGTCTCATCCGGCAGTCGGAGTCCTGTACTTGTGGTGCCCTCCACAAGACATTCGAGTAGGAATCGGGTTTCATCTGAAAAACAACCTCATCTGCAAGGATTTGAACCCTGGCCACCCCTATGGTTAGTCAGTACTCTAAGCCATCACACCTCCCTCATTTTCTTCGGCATTTTCAAAAAGTATCCGTTCATATTGTATTATTCCTCGTTACAATACCCATTGTATGCTTAAACGAAATACTCCAATTTTGAAAATGTGTGCTTATTATAATTTATATGGCAAAAGGTTGGCCAAATATATTATGCGAAATACCTTTAATGGTATGCCTAAGCAACAACATAAATTAAAACGTTTGGCATAAAATATGGGAAAGGTCAAAGAATGTTTAATTAGCGGAATCATGAATCTGTAATCTCTTATAATAATCTGTTATATTTATAGCAAAGATGTATTTATTCTACATTAATAGGTCAAAGATTTGTTTACAACCTTTGATTTGCAGGTTTAGTTTATTTGTAAAATGCTGCTGGTATGGAATTTGGAATCTTCTGACAAGCCATGTGGCTTAGAAGGACGTAGGTTATGTATATGCAATAGAGGCATTTGTTTAAAAAAATCTGTTTCCAAAGTCATAATAGAGCCGATATTCAAATTTCATTTTTACATTTCAGCTGAAGTAAGTTGCATGAAGTAAATGTTATGACATTAATGATGCAAAAACTTTGTTTTAAACTATTTACTTAGACTTAAAGTAATTTACTTAATATGTATTTAATGATTCATCTCGATTCATTTATTTTCACGCTGACGCTGTAAACGCCTAAAGAACCGAAGATTTTTTTGTGATTCGGTAAAAATTTTACCATGAGTAATTGAGTTATTTTCGAAAATAGCTGAAAAACATAAACTACACACAGTTAAAATTCGGAAGATATCAATGCGTTAGAAATTCCTCACTTCTCAATTAGTCTCTCTGGAGGGCATACGCGCATTACCTCCTATGTTAAACGGCGCCTAGGTTTTCTATGGCAATTATCTCGAAAAGAAGGAAGGTATGATGTAATCATTTGGAAGATGAGGTCTTTTTATTTAAATTGAGACACTGGTTCTCCATTTCATTTTATTTTTTCAATGTTATACAAAATTTATTTAATTTCATTCAAAATATTTTATTAATATTTAAACTTCATTTTTAGGAGAAATTTATGTTCCAACTTCCAATGTTATATCTCACCTAAGCTATCTTAAGGTGATTTTGACCGATAATCGTTGGTCATTAAGGGCACATAGTCAACCAATCTTAGGATTGAAGGACCAATGAATGAATGAATGAATGAATGATGTTCTTCATAAACCCATTTTGAAGATCATCATAGCAGGTAACATAATGGGAATGGTGCACAGAGGAAGACCCAGGAATAAGTTCATGGATAAAATAAAGCAGAAAGTACATAGATAGAAATACCAGGAGGAGTGAGAGCTAGCATTAGATAGGGATGGGTGGAGGGCTGCAGTCAACCAATCTTAGGATTGAACGACGAATGAAAGAATACTTACCAATGAGCACAATAATGCAAATTTTCATGCGTACATTTTTCATCTTTACATGAAAACAATCGCTCCGACCACCTTATTTGATTACAATGACAAGTTATTTTGTGTGGTATATGGAAAAGTTTGTAATAGAGCCGGGTCTCTAAACTTCTGCCCACTCCCAGCTGACGGCTCCCAACGAAGCGCGCGTGCAAGCCGGGCGTCCTTGCGCACTTGGAGAAGTGAGCGCATCGGCGGTCGGCGGCGCTAATGTGAATGGGCAAGGCCCGGGAGAAATGGGGAGAGAGAGCATCGAAGATGGGCGGTCGTTTAAAGGCTGTGTTAGCAGTTGCAAGTGTTCCAGCCGGGTGGGAATATAAGGAGATTACCTTCTTGCATAATGCACTTGTCACCTCGAGCCGGTGTTGCCAGTCCGCTGCGAGGATATCGGGTGAAAGCCATGCGGAGAAGGCATTACTCTTGCCAGCAACTGTGCCATCTTCTCTCTTCTGTCCGCGGGGAGCGGACGGACGCAGCCGACTTTCCCCCCCCCCTTTACTCCCTTCCCTTCCGCTTGTTATCGGATTTCAGTCGAGCTGTTAACTTGGAGTACTCGAAAGACAAATTGCGGAGCGATTTCGAGCAGTAAACACGTCGGGGAAAAATGTAAATCTGTCGTGTTTTAAGCTTAGAGCTCAAATATTTTCTACAAAGTGACATTCAGCATCGTAGCCGTAATATGAAGTAAATGGTTGCTCTATGGACAGTGCTGATCCGGCTCTAAGATTTCCAAAACTCATGCATTCTCTCCCGCGTGTCATACGCAAAGCTATTTGTTTCTATTAACATAAGATCCATTTAAAATTTTTCCGGCCGTATTCATAGATTTCAGCTAAAAGGCGCGAGTGGGCGACTAACTTAGTCAGCTACCTAAGAGCACTTAGTCGCATACTAAAAAATGGTATTCATAGATCCTATCCAGTGAGCTACTAACCTAGTATGCTACTATCGCCACTATCGTAGTGGAATACATAATTGTCGGTAGCGACTGCCCTAGAAACAATGAAGCAACGCTTGGCAACACTGCCACTGGCTTGATTGTACGTGAATTCGTATGTCATACATCAATATTGCTACAATGAGACCATCGCTAAATGCTCTAATTTCCCCATATTTTAGCATTACCATCATAATCCGACAAATCTTTCATAGAATTTGACTGTTATTGTACTGAAAAATCGGGAATAGATGCTTGTCATAAACTTTATTTTTTGCCACACGTAGTAATACACCACAAACTTGCACAGATCGTTCATAAAATCAATTGGACACACTGAAGCTTCACCTCATCAAAGATGAACTAATTCCATCCAATCACACCAAATTAAGGTATCAGTTATATTCAAACAAACACAACTTTCTTGAGGTATTCACCGTTCCGTCAATATAAAAACACTCAAAATGGAAAATTGCTGTCTTTAATTAATGAACAATAATTGTCATCTGCACAGAAAATGTAACAATACTCACATTCACGTACTAACCATCATTTTGTAAACGAAAAACGAACATGCACACGGTACAGCGGACATTGTCACAATTTAATCTGAATACCTATTAGTCCCTTTACGAATCCTTTCTGAGCATTAAATAAAACAAAACTGATTTCACTCATCCACTTAAAACATAAAATATGATGCGATATACTGCTGAAGCACTGGAAGAAGTTTCAATCACCCTGTGAACCATAACAACGTTCTGCTACCAAAACAAAAACGAAACGAAATAGAAATTTACGGCAGAATGTAAACAGACCAGGGCTATGCTGTAAACAGACTTACAATTACACTTATTACCAGTGCGAAATCATTATAACTCATTAAGATAACAATTTTACGTCTTTATATCTATGTAAGACACATTTCTACGACAACACAACCGTAATATGCTCAAGTTAATTACTCTGAAGCACCTCACTTGATGCAGTAGTAACGAAAACTGATATGCACTGGTAAATTGTTGACGAGGCTTCCTCCTGGACACATTATTTAAAATGGGCTGCATTCTTGTGGAGTAATCATCTAAAACCAGAAATGTACAGCACTAAGGCCAGAAGAATTAAAAAATGCAATTGTTACCCTAAAAAACAGTCAATACACACACAATGATTTATGCACTTTATAAAGCTGTGAGGGGTAGCACTGATGAAACGAGATGAAGAAGAGATGATAGCCACCTTGCGACGCTCGATACCACAGTAATAACCTCACTAACTCTTCCTTTTTCGTTGAATAAAACACTCACGAAGCACTACGGAGTACCAAAACATGGTGCTGTAGACTAAGAACAAATAATAAAAATGATCAGATTGATCCATCAACAGTACTACTCGTCGCTTCCGCCAGCCTTGAGAAGAGCAATTCCACCAGTATATTTGGTATTTGATCCTAAAATCTCCGTTATGGCTTCAGGTTATCACCCGAGGTGAGCCACTTGTGACAGTCCGCCATATTTAGTAGCGCCTCTAAACACGGCGAGAGAGTGTTTAAGAATCAGCTATTAAAATAGTAGCTCACTTGGCGCTGCTGAGCTTAGTAGCAGTCTATGAATATGATTTTGTTAGTCAGCGACTAGTTAGTGCGCTACTAAGCCAATAGTAGCTCACCAAGGAATCTATGAAAACGGCCGTTCGTGTCTATTTGTAGCCCCAAATCTCCTTACTCTTATGAACTCTTCTTTTGAAATTGTTTACCTTGTAGACCATAGTTTCTTGCGGTTGGAAACGAAAGTGCAGAAAAAATCAATACCGTTTCTCATCTATTTGCCTCTAAAGGATTGCCTCTTGTTTTGTCGATGAATTGGTATATTAACGCTCTTAGTGCTGACTCCTGCCAGCGGCACTAACGAGAAATGTAGAGGACAATTTTATGAAATGTATCATCTTAGGAAAAAGTGTTATGAGGTTATTGCTTTAAATATCCATATGCGGTTTTTTATTGTGCATTAAATGAATTAGGTAATAATCATAAAAGATTTCTTCGTCGTCTAAAAAATACCTTTAATTATATTATTGTGCTAAATTCGAACAATTTTGGTGCCTGAGCTGATATCTCGGCCCACCGCACTAAGTGGGTTAACGATCTTTACCTATCAGATTGCAAGTGAACAATGAAATTCCTCGTATGCCAAACCCATTAATAATAGAAATTGGTATTCTTAAAAGTCTCTGCCCTATACAACGCCACACTCCAATCTAAGCTATTCAGCAGACTCTTCTTTGTACCCTTACCTAAGGTTCCAATCATCAGCTCCCTTCTCTTACTAAACGCTTTATTTACTAGCACTATTCTCCTCCTAATGTCTTGACTACTATACCCATTTGATTATAGCTTACCACCCAAGTAATTAAAATGCTCCACTTGATCTAGCTGGCACCCCTCTATTTTTATAACCACTTTGTTTATCCAGGAGAATATCATCACCATAAGTCATCGATTTACGTCGGAGATGCGTGTGGAAGAAGAGCGACGTCAGTCGAAACAACGTAAAACGTATCCAGATATTCGCGACCACTTTAATCCCGCGGTAAATCAAGGCGTTAATTTCAAAATTCGTTTTTTGCCTTTATCCCGGAAAAAAATAGCTATTTCAGATAGGATGATTGTCTCAGTAATCAAAAAACGCAAGCATATGCACACAGTCTATTTTGTTAGCATTGAACAGGGAAAAATTTTCCGACGACCCTTGTCAGCATGGACGTAACATCAAATCAGAATTAAATCGAAGCGACGCATACCGAGGACGTATTGTTCCTTTGTTTGTTATGGTTCATCTTCATTCCGTGCACCGCGCACTGCTTTCTTTAGCCCGCGCCTGGTCGACCGCGAATCCAACGAATTACTTCAGAAACGAAGGATTTAATTTTCTCCTAGCGAATGCATGAAATCACTATTGTGATTTTATTCTCCCCAGCAAATAATTGAAGTATTCTCTTCTCGGGTTTGCGTCCGGGTTAAGGGTTCCATCTTCATCTTCGCCGACGTTTCGATGAATGACTTTTCGTTAATGGCCCTGATGACGATGAAAAAGTCTTTCATCGAAACGTCGGCTAAGAGGAAGGTGGAGCACTTAACCCGGAAGAAAACCCGAGAGGATTTTACTTCATTTTATTTCAGACTTAATCAGCTGGCCTTCTACAATTTTTCCGCCATATCATTCTATTACTTCTACAATTTTTCCCATGCGTCTCTTACCATTTCCTCAGCGTAAATGTTTAAAAGTAAAAACGACAACGGGCATCCTTTCCTTACCCCGCGACCTATAACTGCCCAACCTGATTCACCGTCTGCTACCCCCACCTGGGTCTTCTGGGTTTCGTATGAGTCTTCTATCACGCCAATTCAGTTCCATTTTCCTGAGTATTTGCATTGCTTTTTCTCAACATAATCCGTCAAACGTCTTTTCGACATCCACAGAGCAAGCAAAAACATCATACTTAGTTCTACCCTGCGTTTCTTTCTATTAGTGCTGTCATCATCGCCATCGCATCCCGGGTTGCCATCCCCTTCCTCACCCCCTTCCTGATCCCTAAGTGGTCATCGCCTCGCAAGCACAGCTCTACACTCCAGCCTTTTGTTAAATGATAGTTGTTCATGAAATAAATGCCTGCCGTTATTCCAGAGTTTATCTAATTAGGTAATTTTTTGTGATGTTCAATTTTATATCTCTGTATTGCAATCAGTCGGTATACCTTCTCTAGCAATCTCCCCTTCACTGGTGACCACCCGAACTCCCAACCCCTAGAACGAGGTCGTTTGATGACATCCGACGGAAATGTATCGCGATTTCTTAAATATTGAGGCCGCGCACATTACTCCAAAAACTCAATGCTTGTAACAACGATAAAAATAACGACAATAATAGATGAAGCAGAATCAGGTTATCATGAGAATCACACCGCCTTCTCGCTGATTTCCTCGGCTAAATTTTGATAGATACACCAAAGAAAGACATATTGTAGAGGAGCCAGAGGGCATCTGTGAATCAAATTATCTCCATTTAAAATATAATTGAAACATAAATATGATGAAAAGTTACAGGCTAGCGAGGAATCTTTCCTGTCTATCCATCTTCTTTCTCTTCAGCTTTATCCCTAGAGACTAGGGAACGCCGATCTTCACTCTCCTCCATTCCATCCGTTCCTTCGTGTCTTCAGGTGTTAACTCTTTCTTCCTCAGGTCTTCCATGATGCAATCTATCCATCTCCTCCTAGGTCTTCCTCTGGGTCACTTGCCGTTCACCTGCAGGTCCATCTTTCCCCTCAAGACATGCCTCTCTTCCCTTCTCATCACAAGCCCATACCATTGTAATCTTCGCTTTTGTATGTACTTTCTTCGAAGCCTCGACTACCCCTTCCTGCCCTCTAAACCACTCGTTCCTCACCCTGTCTCTCCTTGTCTTTCACATAGCCCATCGCATCATCTTATTTTTCCACTACGTCTAATTTCTTTTCCTGCCTCTCCTTCAAGGGCCATGTCTCGCAACCGTAGATCAGGGCTGCTCTCACAACTGATTTAAAAACCCTTTCCTTTTTACTATTTCCTATCCGCTTATCGTGTAACACCCCGGTCGTCTTTCTCCAGTTCATCAATCCTCTCTTTTAAATTGAATAAGTTAAATTCATGGCGATGTTTTTAACAAAAATCCGCAGATATCAATGTTTTTACTAAATTTAGCCGTCGCTAATAATACATTTTCTTCCGTAATGATGGTCCATGCAGTTTCTACGCTCTTTTATTAAAAAACAACTTCGGTTATTATTGATTAGTATTATCTTTCTATGGTACTTGTAATACATATATACTGGGTGCAGGCTAGCAATTCCTGAGTCTCGGGTGGCGAAGGCCCTAATGATGCCCCCGCGAGATGGAGACTATTTTAGTCGCATTCTGGGTGCCGACTTCGGGAGAAAGTCCCGTCAGTCCCCATGCGTGAACGCGTCGTCCATGCTTAGCGAGGCAATGTTTACGCACCCGACGACGGGGCGACAGCGGGGCATTAAATTTTTAACGCGCTTCATTTGCGAAGAGGCGAAGCGACGAAATGATCCTCTCTCCCTCCCATGTCCTACCCCCCAGGCCACACGAAAAAAATGGAAAGGGGCTGTTTCACGCTATAGAGACGATGCCGACCGTCCCTCTCTTGCACTGAGACTCGAAAGTGCCTCCGAAAACCTTACAAAATCACCAAAATTTAGGCTCGAGGGACAGGCTTCCCCAAATAGGCATCATTCGCATCATTCCCGTCACGACCTCTGACCGTTTCCGCTGGTAATGCAGGTCTAAACATAGGTTTCGTCACGCGTCTTCGCTTAATTTGCAAAATATTTTGGCTTCAACCCGCTCTGAAGTTATTGCCGAAGAGGCTGTGTCTCCCCACCTTGAGTCAGTCATTCGCGTGCCGCTAGCCAAACTTCTGATCTTATCCGCCTCCACATCAGGAGTAAATTTTATTACCGTTGAACCTTCCCACTTTTGTTTACTATCTACCCATTTAGCTTAGACTGACTTATTCTTTCGCTTCCATAAGATTTTTCGAATATATTCTTAAAATATATTCAAATATCCTATTCGTTATATTAAGTCGTCAATTACAATTAGGCGCTTCAGTATTGGAGGAAAGTTAAAATGAAGGGAGTAAGAAAATAAGTGATTTACTGCCAATAGGGTTGCCAGAATCACCTCTCCTAATGAAAACCCATATTTCTCCAAAAACCACTAATGTTCTTTTACTTATCGCAATCCATTACCGCTAGATAAATTCCCCAACGATATCATTTTGGTTTAGAAAATACTTTCGTGATGAGTATGCAAATAATGGCGGTGTCTGACTACATTGCCTTAGAAGTATTTATAATCGTTACTGAAAGTCTGTTATTGATCTGAAAGGAAAGTTACTGATGCACATAATTTCCATTCACATGTTATAATATAAAAATTTTAAATGCATAAAATGTACAACATTTTCCTGCCTAATATGGAAATGCACATGGAATGTCACAGCAATTTTTGTTGGCTAGTTCTTGGCGACTTCTGGATTTGGCTTCAGCGGAAATGTCGGATAAAGCTATCCCATCTATGATAGAATGGTATAAATACATTTGTCAAGGTAATTTTCCCAGATTATTGTTTTAATTACAGTCTAATGAGGAATTTTCAAAATAATTCACTAAACGTTGATCTTTTTCTCCAACGCAGAAGGATGTGACAATTTTTTTCCATACGGCCTTCAGGCACGAAAAACACGGAGAATATCCTAAAAGTATGCAATATTTCAATTAAATTTCTCGTGGACGTAATTATGAAGTCAGTCGTGCCTCACACGGAATTTCTCATACAATTCGTCTGTAACCCTTTGACCTAAATAGTCGTTTTCAAATGCACGTTCGTCCAAGTCACAAGGTCTTCCCGCATACCACACCGAGTGATACGTTGGTCCAATGAAAAAGAAAGAACAAAAAAAAACCCAGATCGGATAGGGTCGAATCCGGGCGGGTGGCAGCTCCACCCTAGCGCTCAGCAGTTCCAATAGTTCGGTTCGCGTTTATTTTCGGACGTCCCGCTCCTCCTCTCCAAGGCGGCCCGGGAGGGATCCTGGTGGGTCTGTGCGTGCAAGTGACGCACGCACACGCAGACAACGAAAGACACAAGAGGCACAAAAACCGGTGTTTTTCGGCTGGAATCCGGACCCACCCTCCTTCTCCATTTGACTCAGACATCACCCCATTCCCCTTATCCCATTTGACTCTCCTCTCCCACCCCCCTCCCCCTTCGCCGCGAAAAACATCTCCCTCCCCACCTTTTCAGAGACCCCCTTCGCTTTCGGAGGCGTCTACGCGTTGTTATTAGCGCCGTCTCCTCTTCTCGACGCTAATGGAGGCGTGAGCGAAGGGGAGGTGGCTGTTGGAGAGCATGGACAGGAAATCGAGGAAAGCAGAGAGAGAGAGCCCCGAGTTTTCCTTTACTTTTATTCTTCCTTCAGGATCCGTTGACAGGGATGGCTCCTGACCAGAGGTTTGGGGACGCGGGCAACTAGCGACTCAGGGTATTTGGATACCCCCAGGAAGAGGCGGTCCGTGGGACTCGTCCGGGAAATATATAACAAACAATTTTTTCCAATCGGGGTCTCATAAGTGGTAGTTTCAGGCGTAACTTGTTGGAATTGGCTAACATTATAATGAAAACTCGCAACTTTGTGATTCCGCATATCTTTATTTGAAACGACCCCGGTTTCGACGTTCAACGTCATCTTCAGGTAAAGACTCTATAACATCCATCAATATATATACACAACTCAGTTGGGTGGTCTCATACCTTACCTCTGATCCTCTCCCAAACATACCTCCACCTTTCATCTTCAAACTCTCCCTTATACCCGCCCCCCACCTGAGTTGTGTATATTTATTGGTGGATGTTGTAGAGTCTTTACTCGAAGATGACGTAGAACGTCGAAACCCGGGTCGTATCAAATAGATATGTGGAATCACAAAGTTACGAGTTGTCATTATTTTTTTTGTTTACCGGACGATTCTGTTGGCCCTTATGTCCCTGGAATCCCGATAGGCTGCCAAGCCTGTCATCACCTTTTCCAGTGACCGGACCAACAGAATTTGACATACATCAGTGCCCTGGATGGTGAAAAACCCACCCAGGCGGGACTCATGAAAAGCAACATACGTAGTTTAAGCTGACGACGACACGTCATGAAAACATGAATAGTTTTGTTAACATCAATCAAAATTTTTAATGGGTAATTTTCGGGTTCTCCCCGCGTTGAACCATTTTTATGGACGACCGTTTCGCCAGCATTCCAGTCGACTTCATCAGGTCCTAATCTGAATATTTAGGACCTGATGAAGCCGATTGGAATGCCGGTGAAACGGTGGTCCATAAAAATGGTTCAACGTGCGGAGAACCCTAAAATTACCGATAAAAAGGAAAACCGCGGAAGCTTCCGTAGCTATCAATCAAAATTCCTTTGATAAAGTAAAAACGGCGTGAGTATACGGTATGTAAGGTTGAATTGATGTTGAATTGAAGGTCGTCTTCGTTTTTTCCGTTGTTTCGTTTCCATTTACTGCTTACGTCCATACGAAGCCCGCATTCTGAAGAGATTCATTTCATTTATCAACCTAATCATCGCCGGCTGCTGCAATTCGATAGTCGGCTTTTGCCGCGCCTAAGTCGAAATCACCCAATGTGAATGTTGAAACTCTAATTACTCTTAATACATATGCCTACCATTATACTAGTCAGGAAAATAATTATTTAAGCTTTTATATTGAGGTCTAGGGAAAAAATCAAACAACGCCCAGTTTTGAGGGGGGTAATTGTCTCCCCCCCCCCTCACCTTAGGGCCGCCAATGTCCGCTGAGGCGTAGGGGAGAGGAGGAAGGGGGGATTATGGGGAACCCGGATCCGCGGGGAGGATTGAAAAACACCTCGTCGAATCTAGAGCGTCGAGGACAGCTCTCTCGGCGCAATATTTAACGTCGGAATGATTGAGATAGAGCCTCGGTGCTATCAGACGCTTCTAACTGCAACTGTAGTCCATGGAGGTGAAAATTATGGCAGCACACGTTGGGTCCAAATGCCCTTATCCTCGGCAAAAATCTAAAACTCGAATTTACCGATCAATATTAATGCTCAATGCGAATTCTAACTAACTATCGGTTGGGTATGGATATGCTATGAGTACACTAAAAGGGGCGCGGTAGTATTGATAAAACTTGTCAATAGTGGTCAGCTAACTCGACCGCTCGAGCTCGGTAAGAAAAAGCGTAGCGTCTAACAACTGTTTTTATAGCTAGTGCTCCAAAGTTCTCAGGAATAATAAACTAACCTTCAAGAAGATATCCGTACCATCCATGAAGAACAAGTTGCTATCATTATAGATGCTGTACAATACCACAGGACTATTTTATTGTGAGGTATGAAAAGGTGCCCTTAAACTTCATACTATGTTAGAGCTGATTAATTTATTCCATTAATGGCAACAACATAATCAGGGCGGGACACTAAGATGCTTCGCCAACGATTTTTGGGGATACCAGGGCCAGCCACGGTATTACCTTTACGGAGTCACTCACAAGCGCGCATAAGTTCGAAATTCCACCGAGAAAAAAAATCATTCTCCTTGACCGGAACTCGAAACTGGATCCACTAGGGAGGATGACGCATCGGTAGCTTAGCTCTAGCTTTAGCGCTCGGCTCGATATCGACGGACCCCATTTCGAGTCGGACGAGACTAACGATTTTTCCTAGGTGGAATCTCGCACTTCGTAAAGACACTTTCAATTCATTTCACCTTTGTCATTCTTCCGCGAGCTTTGGGACCGCGAGAATTTGGAATCCTGGTCATAAAGATTTAACCAAAAAAATAATGAAATACAAAGGAGATATGCACGCTTCGTTATGACTGCTACGAGCGAACATATAGTGTCTCAAATTTTAGAGGGATTAAGTAGGGAGCCCCTAGAGACTCGGAGGCTACACGCTAGGCTTAATTTGCTTGAGAAATTCAGAACTGGTGTGTTTCAGAGTGACACAGACAATATTATCAAGACGTCTCACTACATCTCTAGGTCAGACAGAAGCGATAAAATAAGAGAGATGCTTTGCCGAACAGATAGGTATAAAAACTTGTCCTTACCGCACAATAATCGATCTCAATAAATACTGAGCTCCACTAAATACACCCCCATAAAACGCGTTACCATTTCACCTCCCCAAACCTTACAACTTTACACGGCTGGTGTCCTAACACCCCCGCCACACGCCCATGCAGTGGCTCGCTGGGTAGTATGTAGATGTAGATGTCATTCCTCTCTTTCCTCTCCCTCCCCTTTTAATGGCTGGTGTCGTAACAACATCCCCTGCCAAGCGACCCCGAAGCAGCTTGATAGGCAGCGTGCAGATTCAAAACTCTTTCAGGCATCTCTACGTAGGCCGACACCTCAAGCTATCCCTTTCATTTCTAACCTTTTCTCAACTTTCATCCGATAAGCCTCCAATTAACGGAGGCAATGGCCAGCCATGATGACCGGTTCTCCATCATCCGCCGAAGTTAGGCATCGTTGGGCTCCGCTCGAATTTGAATTGGAGTCGGTAGTAGATAATCCTCCTATTCACCCGTTTGCTGCTGTCCCTATCTGCAACTGGCGGACAGCAAGTGCGAAGTGACCATAGTAGTTGAAGCACTCAAAACGAAAGTACTACTCCTCCAACCAGTATCGTTCGTTCCATCTCCCTAAAGATCATGTTTCTAAGCGCCGCCATGTTGAGTTCACCATTAAAATTTGGCTCACATTTTATTTGCCTCCACGCTGAGAGAATAAACGAATAAATAGGTCACATTTTTTGGCATCGAAAGCGTAAACCGTGGCGTCAGCATATTTCTTTTTACCCTCTCGTGTCCGAAGAGCCAAGAGATTAGGTTGTGATGTGATGGATGAACTTTTCATTATTTAATTTCCAACATAATTTTAGCCTGCGGAACTCAACAAGTAGTTCAGTGAAGCAAATATGCCGGAAAGTGTTCCGATTCTCAAAACATACAGTATTCTCCTCCATCTATCGCGGAGAAACATAGAACAATCTTATACGGTCCCCATCTTATCTGACCCGCAGAGGATGAATAAAAAGTTTTTTATTTTGTGCAAAGTATTCACGCTATATGGAATTTAACATCTTTATAATTTCAGTGGTATTTTTTTCCACTGGCAACTGTGGACAAAGATATGTATATACAAGGGTAAGAAACAACAATATTTTGGCGGGGGTTTTCAGATGTCAGGAATTCGCCAGTGGTAATTTGAGGGGTAGGATTAGTAAATGGAATAAAACTCGGTTGAACATTGTGGTGTTCCATCTTGAATAGTAAAGATAAACTTACACTCAACAGGCCAGTTCACAGATAATTTATTGCACAATCCGGATTTCGATGCCTGTTATCATCATCAGGTGCTTACTGACAAGTCAAGAAGTTATTGCGAAGGTTTATATAGTAAAGAAAGGTGGATGGGGGGAATAGGGGAGGGGAGAGCTTTAGGAAATAATCGTAGATCGTAGGAAGTAATCGTAGAGGGGAGGAAAAAGGGGAAGAAGAATAGCCATGAAGGTCTTTTACAGGGGTTCGGCAGGGGAGGGAAGTACTACTTTGTTGAGGGTAGGATTAGCCCAGTCACTTGATTTCGAGCTGCCCGTGTGGGTACATTTTTTTTTCTACAGTAACGATAGATGTGGTCTCCTTTTCGGTTGCTCATTTTTTTGTGCAAAAATACTCGCAACTCAAGATTGCTGGATCCAGGAATCAGCATGGCACGTTAGCTGGGGTACCACCGATGACAACCCGAGGTTAGGAAGGCACTTTTTGTTAAAAATATCCATTACCGCTAAAATTCGAACTGCACCGTAGCGTGAGCTGCAAAACAAAACACCACAACAATCTGATAACTTCACTTCGTTCTTAGAAATTTCACTTAAGGTTAAGCCACAAATATTTGTTTTTTTTTTAATTTGAGAATATGCTCAAAAGTGCACCTTGACATAGTTTTGTACCCACTTTTTCATTGAAAATTACTGTATCTGGAGGACTATTAAATTTCATTTGACTAGCTCAGTGTGCCTTCTAAGTTTCCTCGAAATTTCGTGGCTAATATTGAGAAACTACCCCAGGAAAGGTATCCCGAGCTTGCATAACAGCTCTCGCCCCTCTCCCTCCTGCTGAGTCCCTAATTCCAAAAAAAAACCTGCAACCCACGACACAGCCTTAAATCCCCCACCCCCATCCAATCGATATCAAGGACTTGGAAAGCTGTTGATAACGTCCAAGATTTCAACATTAATGACATTGAAATCGTCAAAATCCATTGGGTTATTAAGAAACTGGCAAAGAACCGTAAAAAATGTTTTCTTGTAATCATGTTTCATGATCGAAATTAGGTATCATTTATCTACATCTACATAAATTAAATACCGTGCAAGCCACCACTAGGGTGTGTGGCACGGGTTGATTCCACACCAGGCATGCAGCACTTATTCCAGTTTAAATCAGAACCGCGCACGTTCCCCCGGATGCCAGTCGCAGGGCAAAATCAGTCAGGACAATGGTGCGCACTCAGACCAGAAACCAGGCGAGTGATACGTAGAAGAACATGCTACCATGCAGTACACTACTTGAGATACAACTACTAGTTAGTATTATTAATGCGACAGATCAATAGCACTAAGGTACAAAATAATGCTATACTATGCTATAATAAAAATAATAAAGAGTATATCATGACGGAAATTACAGGCGATGTTAGTAGCTAATAATGATGTAGAGACATTTAGTACAAGTGCAAAGACCTATGTTACCTAGTCAGAATCAAAGTATCGTAGAACTATCTATCGCAGCTATTATGATACCTTATTGTACGTGGAAAAATGACATGTTAAATCTATCGGTTAGGCAGTCTATTTCCTTAATATTATGCCTGTGATTGTTTCTACCGTAATAGTTTGGCTCTAGTAAAACATGTTCAATGTCCGGAAAAAAACAGTCAACATCAAAATTTCGTAAAGATTTAAAATATATTTTTCCCTTCGACCGGGTAGAGGGTTCCACCCTAATTCCCTCGGCAATTTATTAACACTGCTATGTTTATCGTAACAATTTTTAACAAATCTAGCTGCTCTCCGTTGTATTCTACCTAAATCTGAAACTAGTCCTACTTCGTAAGGGTCCCATATACTAGCGACGTACTCCAAGTGAGGTCTCACGAGAGATTAATAACATCATGAAATTAACAACATGAAAATAACCTCACGAGAGTTATTAAAATAACATTAGTTACAATCAGGTTGAACAACGCACGAGGTTTTCTTGCTCCCTGTTTAATAGTGATTTTTAGGATGACAACAAAGATAATAGGAAATTTAAAATTTGGTTTCTATAGTCATTATAACACTAACATCACTTCTACACGTGCATATCGGGGATCCAGAGTAAGGACACTAAGTGGGGCTTTTGACGGTGACGGAAAACAGCGATGGAACGAGATTGTGGTTGAGACTCTCCAGATGCCCTCCTGGGATACGCAACAGTTTGAGATCTTTTCCTGGCTCCCACAACGAGAGAAAAAAAATGCCTCTCTCATGATGGGTGGCTTTTTAAGATACTCGACGTCCAAACTGATGATAATGTATTATTCAGTATCTCCCGTAACGTACTCTTAACGTCCCATTAAGAACTTATTTACGTTTCCAAAAGTGGTCTCCCTGTTCAGCCGAGTTCCAATCACTCCTCGACCACTTCTTCCATGTCTTGATGAAGGCTTCCGCGGAGAGATGCGGGGGATGAAATGCAGTTTCCGGGATGTCCTCCTTGTTGACTCACCTTTTAGACGACGCGACAGCTGCGTTTCACCAGAGAGCCACGGAGGTCAGGCAGTACTGCATCTCTGCCATAGCGGAACACATTGAAAGAACCCTCAGGCAACATAGAATTCTGAATTGCAAGACCCATTGCAAAAGAAAACAAATATTACCATTAAGATCTGATGCTTTCCCGGCGTACGAGTTTTTCAAAGTTCCCTCGAGCTTCGTCCGCATGAGTGGGTCCATGCTGGCCGACGTTTCGATGCTCGACTCGAGCATCTTCCTCAGGGCAGAGTTGAAACACTTTGTGGTTTCTCAAAGTTTTCTCGGTCTGCTGTCAGGGTGAGTGGGTCCATGTTGGCCGACGTTTCGATTCACCTCTGCCCTGAGGACGATGCCCGAGTCGAGTATCGAGACGTCGGCCAACATGGACCTACTCACCCAGGATGTCATAGGAAGAGTCACTAGCAGTAGTTACTTCCTACATTTTTCTCACCATTTATTTTTACTTCAACTGGCTCCAACGTTTGCGTCAGTTTTTAGAGGTATCCTAACCACGGTACAGTCATTCATTCATTTGTACAATGAACGGTAGGAGGAATGGAGATGTGGGTGAGGTTTGTTTGAGTGGGAAGTAATACGTGTAATTAAGAACTCTGAGAGGGGGGGACAAGGAGACAGTCAAGTAACATTGATTTAGGAGGGGGAGGAACTGGCACAGAAAGCAAAAGTGAGTGATTCACAGTAGCCCCATTAACCATTTTCTCACCATACTCCTAGTTTCCAACTTACAGGTTGCAAAATGAACTTTTCTCGTCGCAAAACATCTTCAATGATATTTTTTATTTGACTTGTGACTTACCTATAGAAATCAATGTGGAAAACAATCCTAAGTATGGCTACGTTTAGAAAAGCAGACGGAGCGTGTACTCTCGCTTTAACATTCGGCACTTGACATCAAAAGGAACTTGGTGGCCTCTGAAATGAAATAAATCCTCTTGGCTCAGCAACAGTATTGAAAATTAAGGGTGAATTAAGGTGGAAACGGCCTTTTATTTAATGATGTAGAATTTGTAAAGAGTTATCTTCGATTAATAAAGGACATGCCACGCAACGTGGCCTGGACTTACCTGCCCTCCAAAGACAACTTGGCCGACCGTCCGTCCCGGACCGTACTCGCTATATAAGCCTATGCCAAGGCGGCCAACTATTGGTCGCTTTGGATGGGCTAGATATTGCGCGTGCGACTCCAACGGTCGGTCGATTCGCGAGTTGTCTGACGGAAGGTCCGTCTGTCCAGTCTCTCTTAATTACAATGGAGAGAGAGACTGGACCTTCCGTCAGACAACTCGCGAATCGACTGACCGTTGGAGCCGCACGCGCAATATATAGCCCATCCAAAGCGACCAATAGTTAGCCGCCTTGGCATAGGCTTATAAAGAGAGTACGGTCCGGGACGGACGATCGACCAAGTTGTCTTTGGAGGGCACGTAAGTCCAGTCCAGGCCACGTTGCGTGGCATATCCTTTATTAATCGAAGGTAACTCTTTATAAATTCAACATCATTAAATAAAAGGCCGTATCCTTTGTTAAGGGTGGCGACCACAGCCTGGTTGTCACACAGGACAAGGCAATCAACAATTAATTGAAACAACAACAGATTATTTCTCTCACACACGATAAATTAAACGCATGACTTTCGTTCTCACCCTCAAGCTGGCACTTGACTTCAAGTGATCCGAGTTGGAAATAAGGACATTCATAACGCCTTAGATTTACAGGCTTGCCTCTCGTGATGAATTGCCTCGAGCTTATTTTCACGCAGCTTTAATGGCCCCAACATGACACCATTACAAGTATCTAAAAAAATAAACAATTTTTCATCTCAAGTGGGGAATAGCAGTGAATATTTACGTAAGACTCTCTGTTATTATAGACCACCCTTCACATGTCTTCCGCTTCGTTTCTCGAAGGCTGTACAGCGACAGCAAGCCGATATTTTCATTCAAATGTTATGAAATGGCTTTATTCGCGTAGTATTTGTGCACTCATCAAGAATATGGGTTATAATTGGCTACTTATTCTTCCAATGGAAAATCTGTGAATCAAGAATTTCCACAGCACCTTTATATTTCAACCCTCAGGATGACAATAACTCAGTGCTATGTTTGACAATAAAATAAGTTAACGAAATATCAGTGATTAAAGGCATTTTCATGTGTGTGTTCCTATGAGTTTACATATTAATCTAAACATAATTTCATTATTCTACATTGAAGATTTGCACCATTTTACATGGAAAACTATATCACAAAAGCGTACAGAATATTATAACGGTCTGTGATATTATTTGAATTGCATCTTCCGCGTGCAATTCAACCAGGAATCTTCATTCTAAGGGCCAAAATCAGATAAAATTTCGGTTTAATTTTAAAAAATCACCACATTGTTCCTCATAGACGAATCCTCAGCTTCGAATAGAACGGTTTAGTGGGGTTACTTCAGCATACTCTATAATGTCGCTAACCTGTGATACGAATAGCATCTATGAACGCCAGGAGAATTTACCAATTTGACCCGGTGTAATTCCCGAGAAAAATTTACACCGGAAAAACAGATTTTCACTCAGGTTATCTGCGAGATCCAGAATACTCAACGACATTCAAGCATGCGTTCACTTACGTCGGCCATTACCCTTTAACCGTGAACTCGTTCTCCGCAATATCGTCAAGCACCAATGAAGGCTTAGAGAATCAAGTTATGTGAGCGTGAGGCCCCCTCAAAACAATTTCATTTAGTGGCTTCTTGCTAATATAATCTCTTCTTATCATCCTATGATATTTCAAAGTTCTTTTTCGCAGAAAATATTCCTCAAAGGCAAAACTTCCAGAGCATAGACATATTGCCGTTCAAACACAATGTTTGTCTCCAATAGTTACGGGGGTATATAAGTCTTCAAAAATGAAAGAAGTACCTTCGCGATTTAAAATGAAGTAATAATGTTATTCATTAATATAAACTTACGATATCCTATGTTTTTACTATGATTCAAATTATTTCTTCCCACAAGATATACATACCATGCGTTTAGCTCATTATTCGACAACAGCTTGGTACACACGCTCCAGCCGGCAAAAGTGAAATGCAAGTTTTCCACCATCACCTCTAAGCTTGCTTTTTACAATCAGATGCACTTCAACGCGGATATTTAGAGTTTATCAGAGTTTTGAGGCGCCACCATAATAATTTTTAATCAGTTGTCACGCGACTTTTTGGCTTTACTGCTACAGTTTATGTAGCAGACGGGAAAAAACCTATTCGCAAGTATATACCTCTGCCTATGAAACATCTCATTTATGCCTGTAAGCCAGCGCTGGGAGAACTAACCTCAGATGGATCAGTTTAAAGCCTTTCGACCGTCAGGGAGGAGTGCCAAAGCCAATCAATTGCCACGCTTGGCTTAGGCATAGCCAAGAAGCGTTGGCAAGTGTAGGCTACGAATTTCAACGGTAAAATCTTTGGAGCCTCTTTTCAATCTTCAAGGGCAGATTAGTTCACACTTCAAGAGCTGATTAGGGCGATGATTCATTAAGTCAGATTATTTTTTTACGGACAGAGAAAAGTGAGGGGCTGAGCAATTCCGAAGTATTGAATTTGATTCATAATCGATCTCCGATATGCTTCAACATGTAGAACGTCGCTTCAGGCTCTACTTAATAGATTTTCTTCATTGTGACACAAATAAAAAATTCACTTTGAAAATTTCTCATAAAATTTATTCACACTTCCAACCGGTTTCGTTACAGTTACATCCCCATCTGAAGACGTAACTGTAAATTTAAGTGGAATTTGCAATGCGTATTTCTTCTTAGCGCCACGCTTCAACAGCTATGATCGCTTAATTGTGGAGAGCAAAAATTGGTGGAAGAAACCAATGCAATTATAAAAATATATACTCCAAGGAAAATTACTTTTAATAAAGAAATGAAAACCTATGCCACAATCATGAGCTTTGAGATCACAGTTGTTTCTCCAAATCATTGTGGTTATGTTATGATTTAATTCACTGCATTTAATTGTCGGGCTGAGAATCAAAGTTGCAAGTCTGAATTTTATATCCCACAAACACAAACTATTTTAAAAATTTTCCATCACCGTTGTTTTACAGTAGTGATAATAATATTTCATTTCCCCACCAGACTCTTTTAAACTTTTGGAACCAATTGGAGATTTTTTAAAACTTCAATTAAAAAAGTTTATTTTTTTATGACTTGCACCGATATGTTTCTCAGCCCTCCAATAATTGCGTGTATTTCATTTCTATTACCAGAATCAATAAATTTACTGATACGTTCGAAAAGATTTGAAAAAAAAGTCTAAGGGTGGAATAACATATTTAATTTGACCGTTTAACGCTCCCAATTATGATAAAAATTTTGTTCACCGACCACTCCCTTCCCAATGTAGACAAATACATTTTATGGTCATCCGATGGCTTTCATCGGAGGGAGGTCCACCACGGATTATGTCCTTCCGTTGCTAACCGGATAAACTGCAAACTCAAGTCCTCTTAGACTACCAGGGTTAGTTGCTTAACATAAGTAAAACCATTGGCGGCTTTTCCGCTCATTACCCCACCTAAAGAATCTGTTGGATGTGACTACTTCCGGCCCTATATCACGTAATGATCGCTGTTATCATTAGTATCACATGAACATCTTTCATGATGGAGGGGAAAGTGGCCTATTTAATTCTCACAGTAGCACTTCAAGGACAACTCTCATTCGTTTTGAAATTTTAGTAAAATATTAAAATGCAAATTAATACGCAACATCGAGGCTGTAAGTGATCGCAACTATTTAACGTAAACATTTATTGGGTCGAACCATTAGTTTGCCTATGATAAAGCAGAATTGTATCTCCGACATTGAGAACCCATTTATTTTGAGTGAATAAGATCCAGGGTTGATGACAGACGGAGGAGATGGAGACATAGTTGCCAGCTGTTCCGGAATATTTTTTCCATTTCGAAATTTCCGATGTGAAGGGTTTCCTAAATAAGCGACGTTTAAGTAGACCAACCGGAGTACGCATATAGAACACACTCACTCTTCCGGGAGCAAAATTATTACTCTAACAAGAAGTGAAAAATTTTCTGAATGTTTACATCAGCAACGCTGGCTATTAGTGGTCACGTAAGGGGCATGACACGCTTAGTATTCTCCCCGGTTTAATATCGAGCGCCCCTCCGGCGCCTTCCGTCCCTGACTGGATATGTCAATTACGGCACTTTGCATAAGGGGACGGGTCCGGAAGGGTTGAGCAGCACGTGGTATCAGTAAAAGAAGTATTACGAAGACAAAGCAACGTCACGGTTGCCGTGGAATAGACTGCCTAACCGATAGGTTTAAAATGCTTTTTAAAAATTTATGTACATTCCAAATGTTTTTTTGTACTATTTAAAATTTTGTTAGGAAATATACTGCTAAACCGATGATTAAAAATATCATTTTTTTTCCACGAATCATAAGGGACCATAATAGTTGCGAAACATCAATTCTAAGTTACTTTAACCCAGACAAATTAAAATAGGTAAGCATGTGTGCTAAATATCCTAATATCATTACCAGTTACTAACCTCGCATGCAGTTTCCAGCATGATATGGATCAAACATGATTTAGTATGACTAGTTTCAAATATAGATCGAATACAGCGGAGGGCAGCTAGATTTGTTAAAAATGATTACGATAAACATAGCAGTGTTACTAATTTGTCGAGGGAATAAGAGTGGAAACCTCTATTCGATCGAAGGGAAAAATATAGGTTATATCTTTCACGAAAGTTTGATGTAGACTATTTATTGCCGGACATCCAACATATTTTTCAAGAGTCAAACTATTACGGTAGAAACGATTACAGGAATAAGATTAATGAAATATACTGCAGAAACGATAGATTTTAAATTTCATTTTTTCACGCCCAATAAGGGATCGTAATAGTTGCGATAGATCAGTTCTAGGATACTTTGACCCTGACTAGGTAAAATAGGTTTTTGCACGTGTGCTAAATATCTTAACATAAATATTAGTTCCTAACGTCGCATGCTATTTCCGGCATGATATAGCTCATGCATAATTTAGTACCTTGTAGAACTGTTTATCTGTCGCATTAATAATACTATGCCAGGTGTGGAATCACCCCGTGCCACATACCCTAGAGGTGGCTTGCACAGCATTTCGTAGATGTTGATGAATAGAAAAGCCGCTTTATCGCCCCTAATAACATCTCTTCATCATCCCCGGATCTTTATATAGACTCGTTAGAGGCTTAAGAAGTGAAAGTGAAAATTTGCTGCCATTACAACGTGATAATGGTGATTGTGAAAATTCTCTGTCATTAAAAAGTTTTTAAATAATTGTTGGACGAAAACGTATGAAAATTACCCGCAAATTGACCGTATATTAATAGGTATAAATATAATGTTGAATTATCTATTGCCATCGATTAATACGTTTTCGATAGCAGAACGTCACACGTCAAACTCCAACACAAAGGAAGGATGAAGAGATCAATGTAAGACAGACGGAACTCTGGAGGACTTTGTGAAAATATGACACCCTAGAAAAAGGGAATAGCCAAGAAGGGGTTTTCCCCTTTTTAATAGCATGTCGAATCCTCACAAAGGGTAGGGAAAAGTGACTGGCCCATATCCACAGCAATACATAATCTCTCCTTCCTCACCAGAATTTACCTCAATATTTTCGGGTATCCTATCGATTGAAGTTAGCTTCAAATGGATGGTAGAAGTTTTGTTCGTGTTGAAGCATTTTCATCCTGTATCTTACATCATTTCCCATGCCGCATCGGATATTCAAACCCTCTAGAAAAAAATGACCACAACCTATGCATTCGAGAATGGATTCGAGCCCAACGCTTAGCCATTTCACAGAGGGGACCCGCCAACGTTTTCTCTCCATTCTACACGCATTAGCTATTTCCGTGACATGATTCCCTACTGCGGGGAGACTTTCTACCTGGCCAGCCCGAAGTTGTAAGACTTCCATTTTCACTTCTGATCCACAGGTTCGGAGCGACCGACCGATTGCCGGGAAGAAAGCACGACAACCGTTTGAATCCAAAGTCATCGGTGCAGACCAAAGTAAAGCTGATGTGGGTGCACTGTTTCAACCATTCAGTGACCCAATATTTAATCAGTGAGCCACCGATACGAAGATTGGTCTGCAGTAGGTAAGTGCTCCACTCTCACCTCCACCAACTCTGTAAAGATCTTCATTTGCCCATTCAATAAATATTTCGAGAAATTGTTTTATAAATTACGGATCTTGGAATGTTTCGACTCGAAATGATTACATGTTTTATAGGCCACTCTCCCCGTCCTCGCTATTTTTCCCCATACTCCAAATACTAATTGACTTATGTCGATAAATTGTTTAAATAAATAAAATAACAATTCTGAGGGAAAACAGTAGTTTAGATTTCGTGGACTTCATAAACCTAAGTAGATAGCTATGAGTAATTCAGGTAAAACGATATTATCCCACTCATATTTGTTCATTATCGACAACGGAGTCCACTGAACCATTACCAAATGTTCTTCCTCAGAGACTGAGTGAAAGCCCGCAGGTTAAAGCTTCCCTTCTTCCATATTTTCTGGCTCCCGAATTTTGCCGTTTACTTAATGCAATACAAGCGACAATTTTGATACAAGTTTCGATAAAAATGTAGAAAGAATTCAAAGAGACATCTTTGAAAGAAATTAAGGAAATTCAGCAATAATAAAAGGGCAAGAAATAAGTCATAAGGTCACAATCAAAACATACCCTTCAAGTTAGTACACAGAGAACAGCTTCTTGAAGTTTGATCACGTCACACGGAATCTCGAGGTTTAGGCATTCAATATTACCGTATTTCTCTTTTTTATATCCAAAGCTCTTTTTAAAATGTAATACGGGTATCACTTCAGCTGGAAAATGGGCCTTTAGCAGCTTGAATAAGTTTGAATTACAAGCTCTAAATGAAAAAAAGAGCGCAATCGCTCGTAATGACTGTACCAAAATATATATTAATTGTATAATACTTACCAATGATTTGATAATGTCATAAATCCCAGAGTGTTATAACAGGTTTCATCTACACAGGCATCAGTTTTTGAAAATACGTAGGAGTTATGCTACTGGTTATTTTACAGCGCTTAAAGAGGTAGTATGCTGATTTCAGGCCGAATCTTCGTGGCTGTGCGGATCTCACTGTCGTGAAAAGGCCGAAAAGAGCATGAGTTTTTGCCCGGGAACAGTGCTATTTAAGTGTGTGCATTAAAGATACGCTCCCGTAACCAAATTAAGTGATTTAATATTTCCACAAAGTGTAAACGAACTAAACTAAGAGAGCCACGGAGCTGTAACATTGAAAAAGATAAAATTATCTCTTCAACGTAACAAACTCTTAAAAAATTACCCAAAACTAATGTGTGGCTGTATGTGTGTAAAATTTACTGTGTAGCGCCTGCCACGTGATGCTCAAATAGAATCAACGATGCGAGAACTCAATGGATTCTCGTAGGTCTCACTTCACTGAAACCTCACCGTCGGGTATCTAACGAAGCTCGCCTTCTCTGAGGCGGTACATCCATATATGCGGCAACATTGAGGCAAGCATGCCACTGCGAAGCGAACACGTCCCGTAAGTTCGATCTCCCGCAGCGAAAACAATCTTCACCTGCTCACCCTTTAGACTAAATATATCAATGAAAATGACAGGAAAGCGGGGAGAAAATTTTGAGGGCTATCAACTGAAGGATCAAAGTAAATATTTTCAAAACTGGTTTCTCGTTCGATTGTATTTAGTATTAATAAAATCAGAAAAATTTTCTTCACAAATATTTACCGCAGAGACAAAAGCTTGCAGTTTATTATATCTGGCATGTAAAATAATAAAAAATTCTGCTAGGAAAATCAAATACAACAAATAACTTATGGCAAATCAAATTAAACAAATTACGAATGGAAAATCAAATAAAACAAATTACTATAACAAATCTGAAAAAATAAATTCTGCATAGAAAACCACGTAAAACAAATCACGCATTGCAAATCAAATTTTAAAAATCACATATGTCGCTCAGATAAAACCTATGAAGTTATGTGTTGCAGGAAGAACATGGGCAGAGCTTAAAATTAATTATTAATATACGTTCTCACGATAGCGAACGAATTAAAGTACACTGGGGGAATGCTTAGAAGGTAGTTCCAACGCTGCTTAGATTGCTAATGTATCTGATTATCTAAGCGATTATATAGATAACTAGGATTATTACACATCATCTGATTAAGTACATTCCGACTCCTGATGTGCCTAAAACTACGAGTGACGTAAATTATCTCACGTTCCCACAATTTTTGAACACCATTTCGTTTACCTATCCATCGATAGAGCTGTTCAGACCCGTCCACAATTACTCCTCGGTAGGAAAATAATTACTTCTAAACTCCCCCTTTCCGTCCGGCTGTCTTTCTTAATATAGTTTGTTTCTTTTTTATTAATATTTTATTTTTTTAAATTTATTTTATTTTATCTTCACTATCCCGAATACAGCCCAAAGGGCCAATTTACGTCGGGTGTATAACAGTAACAACGTACGAGACTCAAACACCCATGTCCTGGACAGATAATATTCTTCTACCCAGGCGGGACTCGAACCCGCGACTCCAGGGTTAGCAGGCGAGGACTTTACCCCGCCGCCACCGGAGCCGACATATATATTTATATTTCACATGCTGATTGTCCACAATATTTTATTTATAAAAATTCATTACATGTAACCGTTCGCTAAATTCTATACAATAGTTATGTTGAATAAAACAAATCACGCAGGGAAAATCAAATAAAACAAATCACATACGTTGCAGCGAGATGACCCTTGAAGAATGTATAGTAGAGAACATCATTAGAGTTACAAAATAATGAAAAAAGGATCTATGCCGTTGTCGTTGTCCTTCCAGACTACCCTGCGATATCACTGCTCCCTATTCCGCTCGTTCTCTATTTTTTATATCACTTGGCTTTCCCCTTCACGAGAAGTGAAAGCAAGTCTTGAATTAAACAAATTAGATTTTAACGAGTCCTTACTCAGGCTCTAGAAGTCGAAATCTGAACTATGTCTATTGCTTCAACGCATTTTGACTTACATTATTGCAGTTACATGCCGATAGCTTAAGATGTAGTGTGAGATATGTATAAATGGCACAGATATAAAAAATAGCATATGAATTATTAAGTACTTGAACCTTCTTAAGATATCAGCGTATTGAAGGTGCCTGTGATGCATTTTTCGTATAAATTGAATGGCGTAAAAACGAGAGCTGTCAGGGAAAGGTTACCGATTGCCAGTGAACTATGGCTGATTTACTATTAACACTGATATCGAACGTCTTTCATTATTAAGTAACCAAACACCCCTCAAATGTCTTAGGTTTTGTTATCAATGTTAACCTGCTTATTATTCTAATACATGCGCTACAATTTAGAGTGCGAGTCTCCAGTTATTTACCTATTCCAACTTTCTGTATGTGATTTCGCCTATAATTAACTATTAAACTTTTTTGTTTTGCTTTTTTGGCGTCAAGAGTTAATAACCGAGTATTAACCATGATTTAACTTTTATCCGTTGTACATTATTTAATTTAAGGATATTCTTCAGATCTTGGGTGAGTAAATCGCCATTTGCTGTAGATGTTATTCCCTTTTTCACTCCTGTATGGTTGGTGAATGATCTAGTGCTATTTTAAAGTTGCTTGGGTCATTAACGTACATACATTTAGTACAAAAGGGGCCATATCACTCTCCCTTAAGGCAAATGTCCTTAAGGGACATGTTGTAACTCTAGAGTTAAAGTTACAGCAAGCTATTCTTAACTGGGAGCCAGGGAAAGGTAAGTGCCGAGGGGTAATTATCCAGAACCAAATTAGCCCGTAATTATGGGGCGACGGTGTGACATGATTTTTTTCGTCCAGCAACTGTCAGGCAGGAACCGAGCGCTGTGCGTTAGACGCCCATTGAAGTCCGGCCAGTCACCGGGCCACCATATTAACATGTTCGTGCCCACCTATGTGGCCCACGGCTCCTCGGGGAAGTGTTTTAATTGGCATACCGGGTGAGGGAGAAGTTACTCGTTCGCAAGAAGTCTCGCCTCACTTTGTGTTCGCAGACAACATCTGAAAAAGCAATGGAAATTAGAACTAGTGCTTTCGCTAGAAGCCGGTGCTCTCAGGTGAAAACGTCGCTTCCTAAACTGCTGAGTCTACCGCACCTACCGACGATTCTTCCGCAATCTTACCCCAAACCTTTTCTTAGAAATGTAAGTATCTAGTGGGCCAATATCACCGGCCAATTACCATAGCCTCAGATACAACGTGGAGAACACAGACAAAACTTATGCGGCACAGCATATAAGAAATCGGGATTTATCAAGCGTATAATGGGAAGGTCCTCGGAAAAGAAATTAAAAGAGGTGCTACTTCGCTCTAGTTAGGCCACACCTCGAAAACGCCGCGAGACCCCGGGCAGAAAGATATAGCCCAAAAAAATAAATAAAATACAAAGGAAAGCTGCGCGCTTCGTTAATAACTGCTACGAACGAACATATAGTGCTTCTCAGCTTTTAAGAGGGATTAGGATGGGAGCCGCTGGTGACTTGGGGGGCTACACGCAAGTCTTAGTTTGCTAGAGAATTTCATAACAGGTGTGTTTCAGAGCGACAAAGAGAATATCAAATCAACGCCACAATTGGTCCGCTAGATGCGATAAAATAAGAGAGATGCATTGCCTAACAGATTGGTACACAAATTCGATCTTTCCACGTACAATAAGCTGCCATGATAAAAACTGAGCTCCACTTAATACACTTCAATTGTACACGTCACCTCCCTAAATATTATTACTTTGGGAGGTGAAATAGTGCTATTAAACCTCATCCTTTACACCTTTACACGGATGGTGTCCTAACACACCATGCCACACGCCCAGGCGTCGGTTCGCAAGGTAGAATGTAGATGTAGACCATTCGAAATCAAAACTGGGCTTTTCAGGGCACTCAACCTCTTTCCAAGCTTGATACCCCTTGCTTATCCCTTTCAAAGTATGCAGTACTAGGGTATTTTCTCTTAGCGAACAAGAAAGAGAAATTTTTCTCTCAAGAGAGAGAGAGACCATTTTTGAACATTCTCCTATCAAATACCTTGCATTGCAACAATTTTAGTGGCACAAATCATTTCCATCAAACTCCCAACTGTGAACGATACCCAGCAATCAAAACTCGTCTTAAGGGTCTCGGGTCAATGACCATTGTATGGAGCCCATACTCCTCCGACGTCAATCAATCTCCCGACGAACGAGAGGAAATAAATGGTGTCTGCCGTTAAGGTCACTCCCTGTTCCCTTCCCTTGTATCCTAATCTCCACATCACCGTAACCTCACCCTCCTATATGGACAATTATATGCACGCTACTACACCGTAACTGTGCCTTAAAAATGGCAAAGATTTGCTGAAACCACACTAATTGATGACGTTTGGTAATCAATTAGTTTGGACTAAAATATTGTTTAAAATACTGTATTTAATTAACAATCAAAAACTTTACTCGCGAGTTTTCTAAAAGATGAAGTAAAATTGTATATAATTGAAAAATTGTACATCCTAAATATACTTTTCGACTAAATCTTACATATGAATGCATTAATAATTTCCTAAAGAACTTCCTCATCAAGTTTGCTAACAATGAAATAGAGAGTTCGGGCGGAGAGAAGAAAGTACATAATTCCTCCTTGGCCTTGCGTGACAAACACGATCGTGGAGCGTTGTAAATGAGAGCAATAGGAATCTTCCCACGCTATTGACGTCCTTGTTAGGAAACGGAAACTATTTTTCACCAAGCATGGCAATAGATTTAGAAGAAGAGGTTACTTCATTGAGCTCTTTTCGATGAATCTACCAATATTCAATCGGCCGAGTGGTAGTATTTAGAGCTCATCCAGCTGTAGGATACTCAGAGTTTAATATTGCATTTCCACGTATATTTTGCACCGCAAAAGAAGTGATAAATCGAATATCACAGTCGTGCACATATCGTGATTCCCTATCTCGGAAGCACCATCACGTGGGACGGAAGAAGTACAACGAACATCAAGCGGAGAATAGCCCATGCTAAGAAGGGGTCCATGGGGAAAAGTCAACTGCAGTGTTCAAAGAAGATATGACTACAAACAAGGAAACAATACGTAAAAATATTCGTGTGGAGCGTGGCACTCTATGGATAGGAAGCATGGACCATTGGAAAAGCTGACCAGAAAAGACTTGAAGCCTTCGAAATCAAGTGATGGAGGAGGATGCTAAAGATAAAATGGACGGACAAAATAAGAAATGATGAAGTTTCCAGAGGAGTAGAAGAGGAGAGGACCATATGGAACACCATGCAGAAAAGAAGAACCAGATGGATTGGACACACCCTGAGACACAATGGGTTCGTCAAGAACTTAAGTGAAGGCAAAATAGAGGGAAAAGTCAGACGCTGAGGAAGGCCCAGGAATAAGCTCATGGACCAAATAAAGAGGAAAGTAAATAGGAAGAGAAAATAGGAGGTAAGGGAACCAGCATTAGATGGGGAAGGGTGGTGGGATGCAGTCAAACAATCTTAGGATTGAGCAACCAATGATGATGCACATATCGTATTAATTCGCACATCATATTGTATAAAGCAAATCTTTTTACATCGCAGTACACAATATTACGCATTGCACCGCAATCCGTAAAACGCATAGAACTTATCAACATCACAAAACGGTATCTCCAACGCATTGCAATCGATGCATCACTTGTCACTCCGTACCTATCTACAATGCGATAACCGTCTTTAAGCGTCTACGAGCATTCCAGATGCGCGCCATATTGCGGCCCATTTAATATGTACTATGCTCCTCGCGCAAGCAGACCTTCACAGTAATTACGGATCACATTATGGTGCGGATAGGGTGCCATTATCATCCACCAGATCACCACCTAGCAGATACTGGCAGGTGCCATCGATTTGCAGTTAACCGCAGCGAGCACAGGTAACGTCTTGAGTCAGATATTTCAAGTTAAATTCAAATGCACAGGGCAGAATTGAAATAATGCCAACTCGCATAAGTCGCCCTCCAGGATGATTGACGTTCACATATTGCAAGGGAGTAATCAACTGCTCCCCGCATATGTCATTACACAGCTTAATTTCCCGATTTGATTTTATCTGCCAATAGGGATATGGCGAGACTTAAATGTTTCTGAGACAGAGGAAATGCAGTTCGTTTGAATGAGATTCCACAGCTGTGTTCAGAAAATACACGCTGTTTCATATTTTCGTTATCTAAAGATAAAAGTCTCCTATCAGACAACGTCGACACAACCCTATCCTTCCACATCCTTGATTCTTACATTAAACAAAATTGTTGTGTCAACGAGGGAGAGAATGAACGAGGAGCAGAAAAATATTCCCTTTCCATCCAACTTTTCAACTTATTAGGAAGTGAATTCAATTACCTTTCATCGATTTTTTTAGCTAAATAAAACATGTATTCAACCCATTGCGAATAGATCACAATGATTTAAAATTATTATATCATGATTGTATTTTACGAAGGAGTCCACCACAGCCATAGGCTCCTCAGAAGGTGCAATAAATATGCATCAATGCCTTATAGTACACCGTATAACTAATGAGTTTAACGACATTATTCTTCCCTTCCCTTAAGCTTGGTTATGAATATGATTATTCATTGAACTATATTCGCTATATTTTTAGTAGGCATTTCCTCACTTTTCGTTTTGCTTTTGGAAGTGTTTTTTTAAATTTTATATCAGATGAAAATCAAATAAAAATAGATGGAATTGCAATACTGTAATATATTTGTCCATGGTAGGTCCTATAATTTGGCAATGATACTATTTTCACATAGCCACATCATGTTCTTGTTTTTTATGCTTTTTGGAAAAAAAATTTTAAATACTTTTTTGTGCTGTAGTTCCCATTAATGATACTTATGATACCCGCATCTAATTTTTTGACCACATGAATATATAACTTAGTATTGATTGATTCTACAAGGCATCATATGTCATTAATATTCTTTTTACACTGATAGTGAATCTTTAGGGTACCCCAATACCTGCTCTGCGGTACCGAGCACCATTACATTATTATTGCATAATCAATAATCTTATATCATTATTGCATAACCAATAACCTTGCATTAAAATAGTTTCAATGATGGAGTTGCAATGGCATTCAAAGAATATTGCTACATGCAAAGGCAATTTTACTGAATAAATAATCAATGATCACTTAAATATCCTCCATACCTAGAAAGAAATGTTCGATTTCTTTCAGTAAATAATATGATTTCGTTTTAATTTGCGAGGTTAGATGGTTATTGCGAGTAGGAGCAAAAGAAAACTCGTATAACTGAGGTAATTGGAGCTCTACGGGGTTGGAATTTAAACGGTGCATGAAAATTCCACCAACACTGACTGTCCTGGCACCAAACCTACTCCATTCACGCTCCTCAAGAAAAATATTTTGTAAAACTTTGTACACAAATATGTTGCGAAATGGCAGAGCATTTAAACTTCGAAAAAGAGTACTTACTGATAACGATTTTTTAATGTCAGAGTTTTTATTGTTCTTTTTCATAGCAGTATGGCAGTGTTTGTTGTGCACATATGAGCAACACCCCATAAAATCAAATTATACGTAAATTCTGAAGAGAATAGTTAATGACTTAGAGAGAAGGTGGTGGATAATTAGTTGTGAAGAGAGTACTTTATAATTAGGCAATGCGTTGGGGTTGCAGTTACATTATTCAAGTGCTCATTTCAGTAAAACGCATATTCAGGAGGTACTCAAAGGTATTTGAAGAGAGAAGTTCGTTCAATAACAAAGTATTTAAAATTGGCAAAACTACAATCTGCAGTGAAACATATTAACACCCATTTGACAGTAAAACTGGTACACCATATATTCTTCATTATAAGTTGTAACGTAAATTTTTAGTTTTATCACTTTGCTGCAACATATTAAAATCATTTGGAAGTCTTTCTCCATTATCCTTATCACATAACCCCAAAAAAATATTTACACAGATCAAGGATATGTCATCTGCAAATGCCAGTAGATAACCATTACATCTATAATTACATCAACCATTAATGTAAACTGAAAACAAATGGGGCAAGTACAGATCATTGTGGGACATCAGGGGTTTTTATTTGTTCACTGCAGCAATTTCTAACTCTGACTCATCGGGAACGATATTTTAAATCAGTACAGGGAAGTGCTATAAACAGGTTCTGGCCCCAGTGCTCGGTACAGTTACCCATGTAAATATAATCCCAAATACAAAGTATAAGGTGATTTTAGGCATCGAACATTTTTTTTCAATCCATGAAGTAACCAGCCGTGCGCTAATTAGATTTACTATCATTGTACGTATTCTGCATTAAGTTCATTAGTGCGTCTTCAATACCCATTCCACTCCCAAGTCCAAACTTACCAACTCCTAAGTCCTAACTGAAGCTAAGGTAAGTAATTTTACTGAAGCATGTGTATAAGAACTCTAAATCTAGTTTCTTTCGTATTTTATAACATTGGGAGTTATATAATTTTTAAGTAGGCGATTTTCGAGTGAATGTACCCCCTTTTTACGGATTGAAATGATGACTACAAACTTACGATTCGAAAAAATTAGCCAGCAGAAATACTATGTGTACAAGGATAAAAATTGGTTCCAAATAAACATTCAAATCTTAACGAACATATTCACCAAAGCCATAAATTCCTGAAAGCAGCATATAGGAAGAGCCGTGCTTGAAATCTCATACGGGGTTCACTGAACTACACGAAAGATTTGGAAAGCACTACACTTAAGGTGTTTCTATTGCAATTTCACTTCACAAAATATTTAATGAATTTGGCTTCATGATAAAGAAATGACACTCATGTTTTTAATAATTTAATTTATATTTTTCATTGCGCCAAAATAATAGCCCCTTTTACCGCACTACTTTGAGGTATTTGCCAAAAGAAGTAGTTCCCAAGGGATTTGATAACAGCACGCGCTCCTGAGACCTTATTTGAAAATGATGTTCTGACGCATAAATCGCGCCAAAAATTTAACAGTATGTAGTTTCTGCACTATCTCAACTTTTTTAAACAAATATATTATTGTAATAACTGGTACAAAATCGAAAAAAATACCATTCTTTAGGCAACTTCAACGTCCGCCGAGAATGGGTAAAGATTAATCTTGAATTGTGTATTTGTGTACAATTAATGTACAGAAAATTCCAGCTATAAAAAACAAAATTTAGCGTCATTCATGTAACAGTGTTATATGGTTCTCACATCTGCTTCAATTTTTAAAATGAGATTGGAATATGGTTTCCAATGGAGACCATATTCGAATCTTATTCTTTGGAATGGAATGTGGTTAAGCTGACCAGAAAAGACTAGATGCCTTCGAAACGCGGTGCTGGAGGAGGATGCTGAAGATAAATGAACGGAAAAAATAAGAAATCATGAATTGTACAGAAGAGTGGAAGAGGAAAGGACCATGTGGAACACCATACCGAAAATAAGAACAAAATGGATTGGACACACCCTGAGACACGATAGATTTATGAAGAACATAACTGAAGGAAAAATTCAGGGAAAAGTCCCCAGAGGAAGACCCAGGAATAAGTTCATGGACCAAATAAAGAGGAAAATACATAAGGAAGAAATACCAGGTGGTAAGGGAACTAGCATTAGATAGGAAGGTGTGGAGGGATGCAGTCAGTCACTCTTTGGATTGAACAACCAATGATGATCGTCCTAATTACGACCAGGGAAAAATGTTTATCAAACCGTCCTCCTGGCGCTACTCTCGTCTCAAACCCATAAGCCCTCTCTTCCCACCCCCTTCGTCCAATCTAGCGCGCCCAACACACACTTAATAGCCCTCATCCCTTCGTCATTCATTACAGGTTCTTCCTCCACGCTCACTCTCTCCTCCACCCCTCGTGTGTATCTTTCATTCCGCTTGTATTTCTGGATCTGCTTTCGCTCCTCCGCTGCTTCGGGTGTGCTAGCGCGTGAGATATAGTCGCGGAGGGGGCGAGCGCTATGGGAGAGAGAGTCCCCTCGAACAGCAGCCGGGTATTAATACTTCGCCCAGGATTGCCTCCGCGCCCAACGAGGTGTTGCTCTTGAGTCTGCCGCCGCAGCTCACCTCTCCTCCTGCTCCTCTTCCACTCCCCCACCCCAAGACCGCCCCTCCCCCCTTCACCACATTTCGCCCGGTGCTCCCACCCCCTCCTGCCCCACCCCCGCAACAAAGTTATTTGCCCACCATTCCTTCCCCACGTTCGCAGACGGCGCAGCCACCTTCTCGCCACATTTCCATCTCACCCTTTCTCTGTCCCTCTCTCTCTATTTGGCCATCTTCGTTATCAGGTGTGCGGGGCAGCCGAGAGATGGACAAATACGAATGCGCGTCAGTTTGAAAGTCTAGGAAGACAGGGGAAAGCCGCAAATGTTTTTTTGGCGCAGGGTAAATTTTGAAGGAGAAACGGTGCAAAAATAACTGCGAAGTTCGCACGATGAGCACCATTCGTCTTAAATGGGATTCGGAATCGGAATTTGCGAATTTACACCCAGAAAGTTTCCCCAACGTCGTCTCCCACTGTAGATTTCAGTTCTTCACGAGATTTCGCGGAGACCTGTGCTTCGAATCCCAGTCTGGGCAATTATTTATTTATTCACAACACCACACGCTTATGCAGAAATGAGAAAATTTGCAATTATCCACATGAATAAATTTTACTGCGACCTAGGTTTCGATGTTTTTACATCATCATCAGGTGTAAAAACATCGAAAACTAGGTCGCAGTAAAATTTATTTTTGTGGATATTTGCAACATTTTTCACTTCTGCATCATGCATAAAGTCCACTCAATATCGCAGGAATCTTCGGATTTTATATATAAACCACACATTTATTTCGTAAATCAATGCTCCTTTTTTGTGCATCTGAACACATTTTAAAATTATTCGACATCCATCCCACTTTTATTACCTACCTTACCGAACTAAACCACCATTTAGTCCCAACACAAACAATAGCCCTCTGCAAAGTATACATTTAAGCGTTGATTCTTACACCATGTACGGAATGCTCAGGCCTTCTACACGCTCTTAGTCCATTAACTCTTGCAATTGGAAATGAGGGCCTTGCCCACAAAACAATCTTTCATGTATTACCCACATCACGGCGCGTTGTTTTAGAGCGACACAGAGAATATAATCATGACGCCACACTACATCTCTAGATCTGCCAGAAGCGATAAAATACGAGAGACATTACCGAACAGATAGGTACAAAAACTCGTTCTTTCTGCGAGCAATAAGCGACTATAATAAATACCGCGCTCCGCTCAATACATTTCCATAATAAAAGTCACCATTTCACTTCCCAAAACCTTATACCTTACATCTTTACACGGCTAGTGTCTTTACACCCCCTACCACACGACCATGCGACGGCTCGCAGGGTAGTACGTAGATGTAGACCACCATGTAATGAATCATTTAACTTAAATTCCATTCAAATATTATCGTTTGATAACACCTAATTCATGAGCCACCACTTTCGTACCTTGGGTTTCCATTCAGTTGTACGCCAACACCACTAATTTTCTGAGACTGCGAATGTGCTAGGAAAACTTACATAGACTGCGTATGGTGAGTCTTTTTCCCTCAAATGCACGTATAAAGATAGGTGAACACAAATTTTTCTTGTACAGCACTCGCATTACTACTGAGGTACAGACACCGACCAAGCACCAAACCCTTGAGTGGCTCAAAGGAGCGGGAAGAAGTCGATACCTAAGTGGCGTCATAACCAAGAATTTTAAAGGAATTTTAAAAACTCGGATCTTCCCCAGGAAATGGTAAAAGTTGACCCGAAACAAGTTCGTCCCAAGGAGGGGACCTCACCGTCGCCGTTGGAATGCCGGCCTGATCGTCACCTATTTCATCACCTACTTGTTTGTGCCTACTTGTGTTCCAATCGTCAACGAAAATACTTTCCTCGCTAGAATACTGTTTCCGATGTCGGATGTCCTGAAATATGTATTCATCAAGGAAGGATTAAGCAATGGATGCCAAAAAATGCTGCAAAACACGAGGAAGTCGGTAAAAATTCTATACCTTTAATTTTACCATCAATTTGTTACCACTACGGTTACACCATGGGCTTAGGTCTACTAAGGCCTGTACTGGTTAGGGACAACACACTGGGAAGGTTATTGGTAACTGGCCATCTAAAGTTCATAAAAAGGCGAACTGTGGGCATTATTGCCGATACACAAGCGTTTGAAGCGTTCGTAACTTCACTGCGTATTGGCAACCTCTCCTAAACTCACATCAGTGATTTATACTATCATATATCGGGATAAAATAAAGAAAAGATCCCAGATACGGCTCCTTAACTCAAAACCACCTTCTCTTATCCTTTTAACCGATCGATGAGGCGATACACGACGTACTAAGATTACATTTATCGTTTGAAATATTTTTTTCTTCGGGATAAGTTAATACATGGGGAAATAATAAAGCAAGATTATTTCATCGCCAACGTTTTGCAATTATCAATTTGCATCTTCAAGGCTACATAGTAATCACGGACTCCACAAAAAAAATCGCTATTCACATCGGAAACAACACTTCATCAAAGTTAACTACAGAAAACCTTTACCTTTAAGTATATTTTTCGGAAGTGAGCGCTTATTTTTTTCTTATTTCCTCCTGTGTTTTGTGGGTTATTTTTGTTTTGACTTCTTTACTAAGACTTTTTTTGTATTGCTAAGGCTAAAGAACAGTGAGAAGTTTCTTTTTGCGAAATTATAATCTATTTTCATTGGACCTTACTTACAATTAATTGCCTGTTTTTCAATATTATTCATCACGTAAAAATGTTCCATTAAAATGTAATTATTTACGGACACCACGTCTAATGGCTTACTAATGCAGATGGGCGAGGACCAGTAAGAGGAAGAAAAGTTGAGTCGCTGATGCCTACCTCTTTCACCCAACGCATCGTATTAGGTAAAATATTGGCGGCAACAGCCATTTTTTTGCCTCTCCTGCTCCCTCTTGGTTCACTTCAAGTTCCGAGAAACCTCGAGGCTTTAAACACTATTTGCACAGAACCGACTTTATGGCCTCTCCTGCAAATATTATCCCACGCCTCTCTACTATCTCTAACGGCTGCTGATTGGGATTGATATTGGCCACCAGCATAGCTAACTTAGCGAAACCACCGGACACTTTTTAAGTCGTACGAGAAATTTAGGGAGAGATACTTTTAATTCATCCGCTCAAGCCAAGACAATTGGCACAAACAATGACACAAAATAACACGGTTACCATGCAAATTTCGAGTAGAGTAACGTTCCGCCATTTTCACCGTGACACTTTTGCAGACATGAGATAATGCTTACATGTTAGACAGTACTGATTTTTCATTCGTTCCGACAAAAGATAGGTAATTTCACGAAAGTTTTTGAGAATACACGAGAGCGTTTTACAGCTTAGTGTTTTGATTTTAAAATATTCCGATTCTCAAAACCGAATACAGAAATAATTTTTAAATCAGTTTATGATGGATTTAAGATATATAGGCCGTATAAAGGGAAGGTTAAAATATTCAGCCAAAGTAACTAAAGGCACGTAAGAGAAGAGAAAAGTTCGGTTATAAACGCCGATTTGCATTACAGCGGATTGTGGTTGGGTGCCTGCGAAAGAAAATCATCATAAAGAGCGGATACTGCATGCTTATGAAAATTAACGACGTGAAATTAGCAGCGTTTATCGTTAAACCTGTCCGAGAAGAATAAGTTACTCTTTACTACTTATAAAAACTGTGGCAAGTTGAGCTTTTAGACATTGAACATAAGACCTTGCAACGAGGGTCACAAGAGTATGGATAACACATGCATTGTGCCCACTTTCCGTACTTCATCTTCGTACGACTCGACGCTGCCACGGACGACAGCGGCCTCGCAATCTTGAGGGCGGCTTTGGTCGTGGCCCGATAACGTCATTTACCTCTGCAGCTTTCATTCGTGCTAAACCCTCGGTCGCTCTCAGCTGCATTAGTCATTCCAGCGCGAGAAAACAAGACCAAAGGAAACGCAACCGCGGAGCTGAGAACAGAGAAGGATAACACCATCTCGACAAAATGTACGTAAAAACTGATGTCGAAGACATTTCATTAAAATCAAATTAACGTTAGAAGCCGCAAAAATGCGAGTATATGTACGTATCACTTTGACCTAACGACCCCTTCTGGATTATGGGTGAAACGTTTCCTACGAAGCAACAAAACGCAACGAAGCCGGATGGTAGAATGAAGGTAACTGAAGCACATTAACTGATAACGCGCATATCCGAAGAAAGACGCACAACCTTTTTCATCGAATCAGTTACATTAACTCATTTTAAGGGAGAGGCTTTTATGTATCTGGTAATGGCGTAGTAGTAGGCGAAAACTATTTTTAAACGTTTTTCTTCTCCACATAAAGTACACTTTGTTGAAAGATCAGGTAAAAACTGCGTATTTACTTTGTAAAATGCAATGGAAGGCGCAACTAATTGAAAGGATTATCGAGGAAGCGCGAGGATGCAATACCATATATATTATTTCATCGATTCTACGGAGCCTAATACATCATTAATAGTGCGTTTAAGAAAATGCAGCATCTCTAGGTTACCTCAAAAATTCATGCCCGAGCTGGGGCAGCCGTATACCAATACATCATTTGATATGACATAATCGAAAATCGTGCATTGTTGCCGCAGTAGTGATAGAGTTACAATGGCTCAAGTCAAATACCATCAACGTTTATAAGGGGAGAATTGCCACACACACTATCATACGCCACCTCCATATCATCAGCATCCGATAAGAATATAGTTTTCACATCTTAATGAAAGCGGTGACTTTTTGCGATTTTCATGTCTGCTTTCGCTGGTTATAATTCAGTTTCAAGATAGTAAAAAATCTTTGTAAAGGGGGCTCAAGTGTGGTGAAACTTTAATTGGGTATGAAAATTCCTTAGAAATAGAACCACTAGATTCCCGATTTTCAAGAAAAAATATATACCTTAGCGCATGAAAAATCCAATGAAAGTAATTTTAAATGGCGAAAAAGTGGAAGGATGTGGTTTGTGTCGATGAAAAGTTTTTAATGTGACATGTCTTATTATTTGCTAGTAGTAAATAATCCACAGCAAACAATCTATAAAAATAGGGTAAATCAAATGAAATAAGCAATTCGTTGAAAAACGATAGTTGGAGAGTTCCAGATAAACAATCTTCAAATTGATCACTCCTGATGATGATAGTTAACTTTCCCCTGATAATAGACTGTTTCGAGGTTCCATTGTCGGACTAGGAGATCTTAATCGACTAAAAGCCCCGAAGGATGAGTAGATGGCGGAAATTCTACCTCCCCCTCCTCTCATGCCCACATATCTCTGTCCACCGACGTGGCTACGGCACTCCTCGCGTGGAGCACCCCTATGTGAGTCAGTTTTTTTCGCAAATGCGTCCAAATTTTCCTCCCTTCCCCCGCATATATAAATATATATACATTTTAGCCCCTTTTCACCCCGACTCTCTTCCCCACCATCATCACCGAGTCCCGATAAAAAGCCACGCCTTCTGAATTGGGCCTAGCGGTTAATTAAATATCTACCCCTATACAACACCCTTCGGATCCCCTTTTTACCCCCGAGCCCCTGGAGAGAGAGTATAAGGGACACGCACGAAGTTAATTCTCGCAGAAAGGCTTCTAAACACGTGTCACGCCGCACGCACAGTTCCCGGGATGCGGGGAGTCAAGACCGGGCCACGCGGTATGTTATGCGCTGGGACCACGCCTCTCGTGTCTGCCTGCAGGGCCTCCCGTCTATATTCCTCCCCCCCTTCCAATCGTGCCCTCCCCTCCAGCCACACCACCGCCACCCCCCATCCTTCCCGACTACTCTCTTCATTTTTTTAATCTTTATATGTTTCTTCTCCCACTCTCCCCCTCCAACAAAATACCTCGCCTCCCCCTTATTCCGCTGCTGACCGCTTCCTATAACTAAACTCCCTCTCCTCAGCGTCACCACGACAACTTGCGACCGGGAGAGTCACAGCGTTGCCAACGTTAGTGGTTTTCCTCTCAGCCGCCCACTTTTTCTCCTCCTCTTTCAACAGTCGTATTAATAGATATCACGCAAAACCTTAGTACAATATTAAATTGAATACCTCACGCGTAGCTAAGAGTGCAAGGCCATAAAACAGAGCCTCGTCCCGCCCTATGTTTATCGCGGGCATTTCCACAAATGATTGGGGGGCATGGCTGACGAAATACGTTTTCTCTGAACAAAATGTGACTAAAAATTCGAAATCCACAGCTGAATGAGAACTTAATACATAATTTATGTGACAATCAAGATTACATTAATCTATTCCTCTGAAAAATACAGGAAAATTGTCTTAACAAGAACGAAATAGACCTACACGGTACTCAGAGGAACTCAAACTTTGTTTACCATAACCAAAAGGTAAAATTCAGAGCAGTTCAACCGTCAAATGATCAACCAGCCGGTTTCAAGGTACAGTTGGTGACATAGTTGGGATTAACGATTGACATTAATGATTAAAAATGTAGTTAACTATTTAACTTAACCATTACTTTTTAGAAGCTTTAACTTTTAACTTAAATTAGTTATTTTTACTTTGATTAACTTTAATCAGTTAATTTTTTTGGAAATTTTCCCAACTATGGTTGATGAAATAAAGACCACAGAAACATGAGAATTAGACTATAGACATTCAATAGAATCAATCAATTAAATAAAGGGAGAAATTGCAGTTTTCTCCTGCATCAAGGTGAGTTAAACTAATTCGATTTTACTGAAGGATTTTCCACGGGTCTTGCATTTACCCGAGCACAATATGTTTCAACGACATCCGATGACAAAATCTTCCAGGCCGTTAGTCTTTAGGAGCTAAAATAACACTTTGAATGTGGTTGCTACGTGGCGCCGGACTTACTCGGAACTGTTGCAGATCCGGTCAAACGAAACAATGCAGTAAGAGAAGTTAAATAATTCATCCCACCTCTTTGAGCCAGCAGTATGGGAATCGTTAAACGTTATGCGGTGCATTCATTTTCGTGTGCATGCTAATGCGTCAGACGACGAAACGTTGGACGGGGGGGGGGGAATAAGACCTCAGGACGGACCTCTAATGAGGCGACAACTTTCAAATCGCTACGATCCGCGGAGGGCGAAAATGGCATCGCCGCATTAGACAACTAGGACAGAGTGAAAAGTGGACTTAAATTCGTTGCTCTTTGATAACTGAGGGCTTTTGTTCGAGGGATTCAGCATAGAAATATCGTCCTTAAGGAGGTTTGAGCGAAATATCATTTCACCAAGAAATCAATGAATTTAGTCTCATTTTAAAGAAAAATATCTCGCCCTTCCAATGACACAAAAAACTCAGCACCTTACCACACTACTTTCCGCGATGTTTGCTTAAAAAAATACCAGCCTTTCTGCATGGGAAATGGTACGTGTATGACTTCAGAGAGACCTTTTTTAAAAAATGAGGAATTTCTAACACGTAAATCTCATCAAAAAATTAACAGTGTACACTTTATTTCCTCTATTATATTTTTTTTAATTAATCATATTGTCACCACAGAGAATTCTTCGAGATCACAAAGCCTTCCGTTTTGAAGGAATTTCAAACGTAACACGCCAAAAAAATGAGTCTAGCTACAGACTTATTTAGATAATTTAATTTAATTACTTACAATTTGTCATATAAAATTATATTTTTTGCACTATTAATAACGCAATATTCAAATCACGTGTCCCACAGCAGGTGCAACTAAGACGTATAATTCAAATATGGTAACTATTATGTGTAAGGAATTATCTCGCTCAAACTACCTTGAAGGAATAGGAATCGAGTGAGTTATACCCCATTGGCAATCTCAGCTTGTTACAATTGCACAAAACGTAGATAACTTCCACCCGCATTCGCAACCGTCTTAGCGTAACATGTTAAATTTCATAGCTTCATGTTAAACCATATTTTTTTCACACTACCCACCCGTCACTGGAAGATGAAGAAGATTGTCACATGACCATTACAATAATCGTGCATGAAAATGAGAAAAAAAGTATAGGATAAGGATAACTAAGGTTAGGATAGGATAAGTAAGGTTAACTAAGGTTAGCTGATCCGGGTAGAAAAATTTACCATAGTGGGAGACCACAGTAAGTTCGCATTACTAATTTTTACCATTGCATTGCACTACTACGGTAAAACGCTAGTAAAATCGAAGAGAGCAACTTACGCCACCTGAATACTATTTTCTTTGAATCGACGCGCGTCAACTTAATTCCCCGATTTTAGGAACAGACTTAATACCGAGTCAAACTTTTTGCGCTTATTATGGCATTCGATTTCACGAATCGAAAGAAATGTTACGTTCCATACAATGATAAAAATCTCGTAATGTGAACGGGGTATAACTTTCTCGATCAGCAGTAACGTACACTCAAACAAGTACAAGTTAACTGTAACCGTGATAAGAGTACGACAATTATCGGAGCAAACCGAGTTCTCGGTCATTTTAATTCACCATACCTTACGAAAGTCGTCACTCTGACTAGGTTTTCAATAGTGTGTTATTAATTGGTTCGAACAAATATCTGCAAAGGTTGAATATTTAATCACGCGCGCTCATAAGAATGCACAACTGCGTAATTAAATGGCACTGATCATTCGCAAATAAGTCTAAATACTTACACTAAACTTCACTGTCACGGTTTTAAAACGCACTTTATTTACCATGTCATCTTTTGTCTTTTTAGCCATTGAATGTGTAATTGAAAATTCTCAACTCTGCGAACCTGTCTTATATTCTACATATTGCGCACAAGTTTCTGGCCTTGAAATACTGCGTCGGACTCGTGTCTGTTTTCTTCGTATCCATCATTTGCGCTCATGATTCGTAAGCGCATATAAGTATTAAGGGCTTAATAATTATCCGTTAATTTCAATAAAAATCACTATGTCAAAAAGTACGAAATGAGACTCGAAGTGATTTCATAAAAGGCTAAATAAGGCAATCGGTGTGACATGTAATATCGCGGATTAATTGAAAATTTGCCACAGGAGGAATTAGAATTTTTGACGACTGCTATGATTTTTTAAGATTCAAATCTAAAAAAATAATAAGTTTCATCCAAAAAAACTTCAAGATAGCTAATCTCACTCACGTGACATGATATACTTTTTCTGGAATAAAGACTATGTGCGCAATAATCGTTCGTTAATTTTCATTGCAAAAGCTACTTAACTTGCTGCTAGCTACTAGTAGATTTCTGGAACTACTTTTGGTACCTTTAATTACAGCTACCAATTGCTTTTCTAGTGGTTTTAGGTATGTACATCTAACTCTTCACCTACATATAATTTTTTTGTTGTATATACTATCGAGTGCTATAGAGATGTTGATCTTAAGTAGAACTTAAAACGTAATCCAAGTTTCGTCTGCATCCACAGATATCCCCAGGTGTACAAATTAAGTTTAGGGAACATTAGCGGTTGAGCCTACGAAACAGTAAAAGATGTATAAAATCATAGAGTGCGGTAACCGAGTATCATCCATTAATTTTCATATTCTAAAATGTGCTCAATCAGCTAATGATATGGCTGATATAAAAATGCACTACATGTCGGAATCCATTTTTACCCGCCTTAAAAGAGTTAGCTACCCTTCTCCGAACTTGGTTCTAGCTTGGTGGAAGAAAAAAGTACCGTATGTAAGAAATACGTCGGAGATTAGGAGAAAAACCAATACTTTCGTATTTTATTTCAGATAACTATTTTATTTCTCATAATTGATTACGATTATTCATTATCAAATACATTATTGTCCCAGACAGTTATCGCGATACCTCTCCCAACTACCCCTCTTCTCTTCCCCAAGAACTTGAAACCTCTAGAACGAAGATATGGTAGTCATTACCGCGGCCATAGTCTCTCCTTCATCGCAGCGCAATCAATTGCGTCAGTCACCTTTGCTCCTCACCTTGACAATCGTCGAGAGTAAAAAAAAACTGTTTATCGTTACGGGATACATGGCTTTTATTTTTTTTATCCATCCCATCTCAGCGTGAAGAGGAGAGGAGAGACCAAGCTCAAATTGTCCATTTTTTCCATTTCAAACCGCGTCTCTCACAGAACAATGTAAGTATCTAATCTTTCTGAGCTTTCCTCTCCCGCTTGGTTGTTTCGTCCACAGCGCCCCCGGGATTCAACACAACGCAGTCATGCGTGCTCACTTCATGCCTCTCTCAAGTGTGTTGTGTGAGTATTTATGTATGAACGCGCGTAATACAAGAACACGAAAGGGCCACCTACTGACTCCCTCGAGACACACTCGAGAAGCGGGTCGAATAAATACAATGCCGATGCAAATGCGAAGGTTAACCCACCCGAGCGCGCCCGAAGGGTCGAGAGCCTTCCTTCCCTTCCTTGCTTGCTTGCTTTCTGCATCCACGGCGCTCTTGTCTCGCTAACGCCCTGGGCGTTTTTTTAAACCTCACTCGATTCCCTTTTTTCACTCATGTTCGACGACGACGCTTCGAACATAAGAGTCAAGTCAAACAAACGAGCTTCTTCGAATATGCCGACGCGTCGAATTTGAATATGGATTTCGAAAAGCGGCGCGCGGAGAGACGGAAATGGAAAACGTTTTTGAGATGGAAGGGGAAGCCGAAATCTCGTAGTCTTTCAACCGAGCAATCCACAGGAAATACTTGGTGCTCCGGGGCTTTTTTTCCACATTGCCGCTCCATGAGGGTGTGGATATTCCTTACCCCCCGTGGTCGTTCAGAGCGGAATCGGTTTATCTTCAAACCCTGGGTCACAATAGGGTTGGAGGCCAGTCAATTTCATGACACACACGGGACTGATGCAGTGGAACTTATACAATAAGCAAGAACTCTTCAAAGTTTTTGAGAAGTGACAAATGTTTACAGCGACCGGTTTCGATGGTCAGCCCCTTGTACTCGATGAGGTGTTTGTCATTATACGCGAACCAAAATTGCTGTGTTCTCGCCGAATGGTAAAAAATTATGCACTTGGTTGTTTACTACAACTATTGCCAGTTTATACTTTACAAATATTATCAATGGCGATCAACATTTTTTTAAATTTACTTCTGATAGCGAAATTAAAAGAAATAGCACAATCCTATCCCGACACATCACCCGCAGTGTTTCATTCGCCTTTCCCTGGTCCATATGCTTATTTTTTTACCCCATCAGCTTCATACAGATCCATTTCCGATTCGACCATTACAAAATTTTATTCCGAAAGAAACAAATGTATAAATATACATAAATTCAAATTATGTACGCAAATAAATTTTTTAGGTATCCCAAGGTGAATGGTACACGTACCCCTCTTGAGGTAAATTACTATACTACTATAACAGCAGTCATCTAGATAAGGGCCAAAATAGCATATGAGGTCTTTTGAATAATAATGAATGATTCCAGCAACAGGCACGTTGTCACTTCTACGATATTTCCCAATTTGGCTTTACCTGCGTATTAAAGCCTATAATACGATTATATATCTGCAAATGACTTCTGCTGGATGCCATTAAGTAGTACGAAACATGATTTGTAAGAAGTGGACTAATTGACTCCATGTCGCAAATGCTGCACAAGGCAATGGATAACCTGCGTACGAATGTTTTGCATGATTAATATCCAGGAGTATAATTTATTATATAGCACTAGAAAGGCCTAAGGCTTTCTCGGCGTATTATGATATTGAAGGTTACTCAGGTTTCCCACCGGTTTCAAACTCTCCATCTTGTCCGAGGTTTCGAAGCACCAGTAGTCCATCGTCCTGCCCCGATGATGACAGACGACTCGTTCTTCGAAACGTCGGCCAAGAAGGAGTGTTTGACCCGGTGGGAAATCCGAGTAACTTTCAATATTATATAGCACTACTTATACTAACCAGAGTTATCTTACGGCTGTTTTGCATGTTAAAATGCTTGTCTACATATCTCTCTCCTAGTCTTTGGTCTAATAGTGCTGTTTTCCCGAATGCTTTCCAGTCTGCAACTGGCGTCCACGGGGAACGTGCGAGGTTTTGATTTGAACAGGGATGAGTGCTACACGCCTGGTGTATAATCACCCCGTGCCACACACCCTAGTGGTGGCTTTCACGGTATTACGTAGGTGTAGACGAATGCGGAATCGCGGCTACAGCTGCTGCCGAATGATCGACTGCACACGGACTGGATCTACACTTAGTGCAGGGGTCTCAACGGTTTATTTATCGTCTCACGCCTCAACTTCCTCGTCTGCGTTGTCTCCAATAAGGGAAAAAAATCTCTCCGCCACTAGCCTTCCAACACAACCAAGACTTTTCCCACGGATAGACGAATCAGACGTACCACCAACTTGTGAGCATATATTTTTCCATCACCCAGCGATCCTCCACGGGTGGCTCTGGACTCGTTAAGTGTCACTCAGGCTCTGGTCACTGATGAAAGATCTTAAATGGTTGGAGCGATATTCGTTAACGTTAAGCTGTGTTGAACTTTGCACACGTGTTCTGACTCGTTATGTGTATAAGAAAATGTAATATGTGTAGCGAACAATTGTATATTAGATATTTGGATTCTTGGCATTTCAATGTAATTTTTACTAGTAGGTTTATGGCACCCCACGCACCTTTTGACGGAAATCGATTCTAATTCCAGTGTCACTTATTCCAGAAATTCATAAAACTTTATATATTGATTCTTTGAAGTGTGTATTATAAAATGAAGTGAACAAAGTAGGGGACATCCAGGCTAGTTGTACTGGAATTCTGCCTTGAAAAAGGAGATTTTAACATGGGCGCTTTTGGAGAATGCTTAGATTACAGTAGAAAAGCTTCCATATAAAAGTGAAAGAATAAAGTAAAGAAGAGAAATCAGGGTGAAGCGCATAGCTACAGAACGGAGGAAGGAACAAGTGTCACAGGAATGAAATAGAAATCGCAAAAAAGGCCTGAATCGACGAATAAATTCAATGTTTGATCTTAAAACTAATCGACTAATTCATATCTCACACCATCTGGCTCCGAAAGATTAAATGCTGCGCATTAGACGGCGAAGGCCGAATATAGGGAAAAGATTTAGGATATAACACTTGATGAAAGTCAATCAGCGATATCTTTCCGCGACACGTTTATCAGACGGCAGAGCAGACTATAGAGGAATGGCGGGTAGCCAATGCAGTAAGTTGAAGATAAAGGCTTCCTGTCTATTCTGATGTTATATCTCGCACTGTTTTGCGAGAATCTTTCCGGTTTTCATAATTAAACACGTCTTAAAAGCACTTGAGATTAGCGACCCATTACAACTAAACTCTCTAAAACCCGTTCGGAGTTATTTAACACCGAAAGGTAAAGTGTTATCGTACAAGATATATAGATCATTACAAGAAATGGAAATGACAAAAACAGCGGAGAGAGAAGATTTTGAGGAGCAGTCTACCGTTCTTTGGAGAAGTGGATGGCAGGTTGATTTATTGCCAACCGTAAACTTATCACTGTTAAGATATAAGAAACTAGAATGCTTATAGAAATTGCCTCTTGAAATAATTTTGTAACCTCATCTCTTATCAGAGAGTGAAAACTTAATTGCTGATATACATGCTGTTGAATGATTAAACCGAATTAATCATGTTCATGAAGTGAACACCAAGTGTGGTGAACAAGTCATCCAAATCTTGACACACTGCCATAAAATAAATTATAAAGAAATACGGATTGTCCGCACATCAACTTGTCCAACTTAGTACCACTACATCTCGAAGGAGAGCCAACAATGGCCGGTACTGATGTTCCAGATTTTTAAAAGGAACCCACAGGAAGATGTTCATGTAACTAACGAGATACCCTCGTACGTCTGAAGAACAATTTTAGCGGTGATTAAGATGGTTGGTGCGATATTCATTTACGATAACATTTGTGTTAAACTTTGCATACGTGTCCTCATTCGTGATGCGTAAAGAAAAGCCAAAATGTGTAGCGAAAAATTGTATTTTACCGAAGAAATTTAATAAATTCGATGGTTTCGGGCTTAACTTAGTGAAATCCCAATATGAAATCAATAATGAAAACTTGGTAATGACTTGGTAACTTTTCACGGGTGTACCTTATTAAATTTTCTTTTCATCATGAAATATAATGTTACTTTAACCCGCAGCCTAATACTCGACGTATCTTTCGAAAAAAATGCGATTCTATATGCACAGATTCTCTCCAAAACGTGAAATAATATACTCACACCACCTTAAGGGTGGGTAGCAAATAATATAATGATGAAACAAAATGGTCTTCACACATGATTTTCACACATGGTTTTTCATGGTTAAATATTGCATTTCCGCGCCGTACATCAAAGTCGCAACTCTTTTAATGAAGACTAAAATTACAAAATGTAACCTTTCATATTTTATATTACCTTATGTTTGGTTATTTCAACCGTATAAAATGGGGGCATTATTTTAGTTCGTTATAATTATTAGATGAAACAGTCATTATCAATTGTGACTGCGCGTACTTAAATGGAGTGAAAGTCAAGATTTTGCTTTCAACGTTCTTGAAAAGCTATCATATACGCAATCAATGGCCCACGATTACCGCTCCGACCACCCAAAAAGTTCAGGGAGCTATGGCCGAGATTTCTTGGAGTAGGAAACTATGAATATTTCATAGAGTGGATCGATATTCTTCACGGCCAGATTTATCCTCAATAGTTCATTCACGCCAGCCCATTGTTCCTCCACAATGCGCACAGGTCACTCTAGATCAAGTTAATCGAGCACAGTACTCAGCCCTATTTCCACGGTCGGTGTTTATCGACTAGAATCCGCCACTGAAGTCTCAGAGACACGGATATTTTGAAGTTAAGCCAGCCTACTCTCCATACATTTTAACACTTAAGCTCCTCAGCTTAACTGGCGTATTTTAAAGTTCTTAATACTATCATAAGGAGAACACTCACGATATTAATGTTGTAAAACGGCAGTGATTTTAATCGGTCCGAGTCCTAAAACTAATTTAATAGACTTCAACTGAGATTAACAGCACTCCCACGCCAGTAAGGCCACGCTATAACTGGGCAGAGACCAACAAAAGAGCTCAAAATAGACCCACGTTCACGAAATCAATCGCGAGGAATTTTTTCACTGACAGTAGTTACAGCAAACGTACTTCAGAAAGTTATCTCATAAAGCACATTACTCAGGGAGGCTACTTGCTCGAGTCCATTTCAAAATTATTCAGTCTTGTCCGGGCAGAAAATCTGTTTTCTAAATTTCGTTTGAGTTGAATCCAGGCTAGTTCTAACATAATATTCTCAAGAATGATAATTCATTACTTAATGGAAAGATGCAGGGGTGAATCATTCACGTCACAATTATGAGTCTTAATTCAGTAGAAAGATTAGTATAAAAGTTTTAAAATAGATCCTTTATCGCAAATCTATTAAGAATTGCAGGAGGTTGGGGTGAAATCTCACGGATCAACACTCGCCGAAAACTTATATTTTAACGTATTCAAGTCTTTCTGGCCTTCTCAACGAAAGCCATAATACTAGGAACAATTTCATGGCCCGGAAAGGAATTATGTACCCAGAAGTCAACAACAGCAGAATTAAAAGTTAAGTGTTAATGTTTATCAGCGCTCACAATAAAAACCATAAAAAACCGCCCAGACTTGTCACCCGGGGAAGTAAAACTGACTTGCGGACACCATCTAAATATCAATTATAAAAAAAGAGTGACCAGAATTACCCAAATTAAAGGTTAGCACACGAAATTCACGGTTGATTCAAGTTTTTTTCTCGGCTACTCAAATTTCGCGGCACATTCTTGGCCAATTTCACGGTCATCCAGTTATCCCGAGATGCGCCGGCGCATTATACCTGAAATTCCCAGCTTACTTAAAAAAAATGATCAAAGGAATCTTATCCTGAAATACTGTTAAAAACTATATCTTAAGTGAAGTCAAAAGATAACAAAATGTATGAAGCCTCGTAATCAGAACTCTCTGTAGTTAAATTGAATCAATTATGGTTTTACATGAACAATTCTAACGAGGGTTTTCCGTTGCCACACCACTGCAGGACTAGTTATTCAAATTCAATAGAAGTTCGAGATATCAGGTTTTATATATGGATTGCGGTTCTAATATAAGATTGATATGGGTTATTCTTCACAGAAATTGACTTTCATTGGCACGTAATTAAACAGGAAAAATTATTTTTTTATGCTATTGGGGCCAAAAAAGTACGGTTTGAGTCAAACTACTGAGAATATATCTTTAAAAATATACTTGAACTATAAAATGAGAAGAGGGCTCAAAGAACGACGATTGACATCCATCAAAAATTACTCGCAAAAAAGAAAACTGAAGCCTTGCTCATTCAGCTAGGACACTAAGTTCCCTTCTACAAGTATTCTATACTAAGACTTTAGAAGGAAAATATCAATCCAATCAATTTCATGATATACAATTCATCAATGCATTAACACTTGATACATGATGGATGTTAATTTCTACACTCTGGTGCATGTTGGTGATAGGTCACCCCCTACCAAACACCCACGAGGTGAACATGTGGTGGCTCTTAGGGTATTATGTAGGTGTAGCAGGTGGTATTGCAGAAAAATTAAGGGTAACCAAAGCAGCGATTATGGAAGAAGTTTTTCCCATACCATTAACAAAGAAAAAAACCACGTAGCTTTAGTAACACTACAAGCGGGTTTACTAGTCAAAACTTTCCCCTGAACTACAAAGAGTTCAACTGTTTGAGGCGTAATTTTGTGGGATTCACTAATAGGAATGGAGAGACATGTACGTATATGTTCGTAACTATGTAGGTACTAATGTAGAAGGCAAAGTTACTCTTAAAAATTCCCCCGAACAACAAGGACACGCCATTCCCAGGCTAAAATCCCCATACAACCATGGCTCGTGGAATTTCAAGAGTTAAGCCGCTGGGGAGGATGTTTCTAACCAGATAGCACACGCGTTGCTGCACACGCAAAAAAATTGAAATGGAGAATTGGGTATCTAACAACTAGCGTTCAGATTATAATACAGGCACATTACAAGAGCACTGCACTTCGTCGGCGACATGAAGCAAATTCAACACACGTCACAGAATCGATGGCAGAAGTAGAACCGAATAAAACAGCGCTAGTCTTCGGAGAGGCAATCCCATTAGAATTTGGTGCACAATGGCCGCACGCTTCGTCAAAAACTGCTGCGAGAGAACAGAGAGAGTAACACAGATGATAGATGGACTAGGATGGGAGCCACTAAAGACTGAAGGATACACGCTAGGGTAAGGTTACCTAAATCCAAAATCACGCGCGTTACAGGGAAGCACAAGAGGGTAGTATTAGGACCGCGAGTTACATCTCGAGAGTTGACAGAATTGATAAAATAATGGAGGTGCACTGCCGAATATTGAGCATAAAAATTCCTTCTTCCCCAGCACCACATTACGGTTACTACAGAACTAAAACGTGGCACTTAAGACACTCCGTTACAACGCGTAAATCACTACGGCTGGTACCCCAACACACCCTGCAGCACGCCTCCGAGGCTGTATACAGGGAAGCATGCAAATGCAGAAGAAGAACTGAGGGTATCATTCCGGAGACCAGCTACCACCACATTTGACCGGACCACGCCGATGAAATGAGAAGTTCCTCGTCGTTACAGGATAATGTAGGCACGCGCAGGATCGGTGGACAAGGAGCCCGGACGACATCTTTACCTGACAGTATTAGAGATTGCAATCCGAATCTAATGCTGCCCGGTAAGATGTGAACAGACGCTCCGCAAACCCTGCGACCGCTACGCGACAGTTGAGAGAGTGCGCTGTCGCGCCGTCCTCAAGCGAAGATGACACCGCGCGGCGACCGCGTTGTCGGGTGGCGCGCCGGTCGCACTCACAAGATGGCGGCGGCAGTCCACGCTGCTGCTGTGGGGGTCCAACACGAGGGTCCACACCCACCCGCCGCTGATGCTGCTTCCACTCCTCATCTCTCCAGACCTCTCACTAACACACCCACCCGCAGACTGAGAGGAGTGTGTGTGGTGGGGGAGAAGGTTGAGGGGGGAAAAGGAACGTACTCCCTCTTCTGGGTGGTTTGCATCACATGGCACGTAGGCCCTCTCCCTCAAATAAAAAGAGAAAAAGCATGGGAGACATATCAGCCTGAGGCAATACAGAGGCTGTGCGGTATCCTCCTCAGCTGCCGATGCTAGGCAAGATAAAAGGGAAAGTAAGCAGAACGGGCCAGGGAAGAGTTTCACCACTGATAAAAGTTTAATCGTCAGATGTAACCCACTTCATGCACATGCGGTGACACTGATGGGTGTTTGCACCAGTGGCAACATATTAGTATTTAAAATTACCAAATTTCCTAAAGTGTTAAGATAACTTCAATGACTTCTCACCCTCTTACAGCTCATAGCTGACAGGACGAATATCAAAGTTCACGGTACGAAGCATTTGAAATTTGTTATCTTAATGAATATGTAGCTGCGGCCCATGTAATTCATGATTTCCACAAAATTATACGGCGCAATGCCACTTTAAAGACATACACACTTAAAGTTAGGTTCACTGCGAACTTCAAGAACTCCCTAAAGCGGAAGCGACAGGAGACATTTAATCGCAGGATACTTAACATATTTGAGTAAGCGCGAACAGCTCGGTATGTACTAGACTAAGGTGAATTGGTTAACAAAGTTGAAACACAATGCTGTTCATCATTCTTTCCCAGCGATTCTTTTTCATCGCCCTCATAGTGGAAGATATATTAACATATGATTTTATCGTAAAGAAAAAATTTGATTTTTTTATCACTCAAAATAGCAACTAATATTAGGAAATTTTGGCGGATTTTAGAAAAGAGAAAAGCTACATTCCTTACAATAGCATTTAATTACAAAATCAGCATCGAGAGATCAGCTGCTCTAACCTAACGGTAAATTATGAGTCACATAGCTTCCATTTCGATTTAAAGAAATTACATCAGACAGAGGAATTGATCCTAAGGGAAACTAAAACATTAGATGAAACAACAAGAATTCGCTGAATCGCTAACTGCATGGCAAATTAACTCGAAATTTGAATCAACTTTTAAACTGGTTAAACTAACTTACACTTAGAAGGCTCTTCGTGATGACAACTATGAATTAGATAGCCACATGAGCCATGAAACGTATCACAGAGGTTTTCCGATTGAAAATTAAATGCAATAAATTCTGGAATCTGTGTTAAAGTAGCAGATAGATGTAAGGTTACAGTACTAGGATAACAGAGAAGGAACAATTATTTAATATGCTAACTGAAATCTGCTGTATGGTAAATCACGGCTACGAAAAAGAAATCGGCTGATATCAAAACTGACATAACGAAAACACTTCGGTTACCGCTCTACGCGAAATCGTAATAAAATGTCGTGAAGAAAATGTGGTTGACAACGCTTTTCTGGCGAAGTTCGACGAGTCTCGCCCTGGCAAATGCCTCACTCTAGAGCATCAAATATAAGATTGCAGCCGACAAAAATGCAGCCAATTGATAAACACATCCAATGAAGTTAAAGGATTGGAATCACGTAACCGGAGTATAACTGATGCCGTTCTTTGTTTGATTCTTACGATCGTAAAACAAACTTCTTCGCTATCGATTATTCGAAGCGAAATCTGTACATTTCGCCTACGCTATTATCTTGGGACGGACGCTACCAGACTGAATAAATGTTCCTAAGTCGATAACGAAATACAAAAAGGCCTTAATTATGGTATCTAGTTAACTAGGAGAGGCATTGCCGAGCTCGAGCGAGGAAACTTCTCTCTTCTGTGATCAACGAAAATATTCATGGGAAAGTCTTACAAAAATAACTTCAGGAGACTGAGTCGATAGGTTTGGCAAATTCGAAGGAAATCGCTCACGCCAAGATTGCGATATTTCCGTCCTGGGCCACTTGTTTGAATCGAACGCTCTAGGGCCATACGGTCGAACGGCGAAAGTCGAAGTGCATCACCAACTGAAAAAAATGCTTCGAAATGAATGCATTTCGAGTTACGGACCTTAAAATCGTTCAATGCAAAGCACAATGAAATCCCTTTCAAATAGTCGAAAATTCGGCATATAGAATTTCGAGTTATTACATTTCCACTATTGCCAGAACCCACTAGGTTGGAAGTTATTTAAAATACATGTTCTTCACCTATATTACACGAGTGACACTGAGGCTACTGATATTATTTATTCCAATAATATGTATTAAGGTAACAAATTAATAGACACTCCACCGACTGGTGCATACACTAATTTCTTTCCACGCAACATTATTGACCAAAAGTGCGGTAACATACGATACCATTTACATGTAAATCAGCCTTTTTCACTCCCTCTTACTGCTTTTATCCCCCTTCATGATCGGTGACTGAAAACCCCCAACCACACGCGACCCGCCAACGCACTACCCCGCGCGCCAGTTGGTATGTAGATGAAGACATATTAAGAATTACACACTCCTAACGGCAACATTGTAGTCCTTAGTACGAGTTTATTTACTCGAAGAATATTATTGCTCATTTGATTCCTTTTCTTAAGAAAACAAACGAAAAGCTGATGGGACGCCCTCGATCCGTATGGAATGCAAAGTATAGGGAGATCGAGAGGAAATGAGAAATCGGGACTATTCAGAGAGGAGCGAGCGGGCGGAAACCCAGATGAAGTCGAAACCACGCGCTCATGCGAGATCAAGATGGAAGAAAAAGAGTTGAAGAGGAGAGGAGGAGGCGCGGGGAGACGGATGGACGACAACCACCTTACTCGCCATTTTTAGACACCGGCCGAGTGAGTTGACACTCCCCCCTGCAACAGAGTTTCAACCCGAAGCGACGCGGTGTCCAGAGCACCGGTTCCGCCACATGGCCCCGACTGCAAACAACATCTCGGGTCACTCACACGCGATGGATCGGCGCACATGGCTTTTTACGGTGGTTCCACCGCGAAACCACTCGCGAATTCAATTTGGCTCATTCACTGGACGCGCTTGGGAAAACGAGCCCTTTGATTGGGGTGAAAAAAAAAACAATACCATGCCATTACAACGCAGAATTTTTACAACAATTGACCTCGATATCGCATGATGTTATACCGAAAAATGGGCGAAATATGGGGGAAAAGGTATATTTATTTCTACCGTAAATGTAATTGTCGCGAAAAACCCTATATCGGATGAGGGTTCTCTCGGGGAAGTCGTACAATCCAACCCATTTTAATTTAGTCATTAACAAGTAACTGATGGAAACCTAGTTAAAAAGAGTCAGCTCGACAGAACGCTGCAGCTGGCTCCAATGATAAGTGAACATTAAAAAATATGTTCTTACAATAAACTCGATGTTAAGCACAGAGAGTTTGTTTAATAACTACCGCATGTCATCCGCGAAAGCAGTTTAAAATATATAAACGAAAATGTGAAATTGCATAATAGTTTTGACAGTAACTGTAGCGGTGGAACCTGCAGTTGTAACAATTCGGGCTGCCTCTCCTACGTCAATTACGGCTAAAACCATGGAAAAACCAAGCACAGGTGCTGCTTGACTAATGATTGCTCAAACGATGAACTACACCATACAAGTAAACCCACTCCCAATTTCCACCGTGCAACTCACCAAAATGTTAAGAGTTCTCACCAAGAGCCACCACGTATACAGCTCGCAAGCAAATGGCCGCTGCTTAATTCGCGAAATCGCACTAAAACTATGTCCTAAGTAGCTACGGAGATACTAGTCAATAAATCCGAATTACATCGCTAATGGGGCGCATGCGTTAGAACATGCTCGAAAAATCAAAGTCGTGACGATCCGAAAAACCCCGAATACTTAAGATATACAAACATGCATGAGCGCTTATTAATTCGAAAGTGGACTGAACTGAACGATAACTACACCACATAAAAAGCAGAGTAATTGGTAGCGGCGATGGCACAGTTAAATAAAAAAAAATCAAATGTGAAGATGTGCTTACCAATTACAGTAAAATATTTGCTCACAGAACTGCTTCACATTAGCCGGAACGTACTATGTATCGTACCTAACATGAGTGGTCCATCCATGAACGACCGCGGTGGCGCGAGGACAGGGAAGTCACTCAAACCAAAACCTATCAATATGAAGAAGTCCCGAGTTAGGACAATTAACTGCCCATCTTGGCATGCCTCTGTACTCACGGATTCGCAACGTCCAGCAACCGCCAATCCACCCTCACCGTCTACCTTGACATCCAAATCTTCTCCCTCCTTCCCCAGGCCCGATCTCCTCGCCTTGTTTCTACTCCGAAGCACTATAGTCAGAGCTCCCCCCGTGGATCTCCTCTGCGTGGGCTGGAGGCTGCGTCGGTTGGTTCGCGGTGATGGAGAGAGAAGCGGAAAGAAGTCCCGTGGGCGGTTTCCGGGAGAGAGAGAGAGAGGGAAGGTCTCAGTGAGGAGGCGGAGACGATGGAAGAGGGTGGAGCTGAGGGAGCAGCAGCCTCCACCTAGGAAGGGTGTCGCCCTCCGCTTCAACCGGGGAGGAACCAACTGGCGGTGGTGTCCCCTCGTCGGCATCGGGAGTCGCACTGCTGACCGCCCGACTGGGAGGAGAGGACGCTATGAAAGTCGAGCGTTCGACCCCTCGCCCCCGCCAGCACAAGCTGATATGCAACTCTTGGGGTCACGGAATTTGCTTCCTCAGATTAGAAAGAGTTCGAATGAGGAGGGTGGGGAGTAGGAGATAGCGAGGTGGCCAGACGCCCCCAAAGGTCGGAGGGCTCGCCCCCTCCCTCCCCCCAAAGCCCCAAGCATACCTCATACCAGCGCACCATCTAATCGAGCGCCCCCCGTGCCCCCGTTGGAACTGCCGTCACCACCTCCCCGTGAACATACAATCCCCTCTCTAGCTGCCCTGCAGATAGCGCCCCCACACTCGCAGCGGAGCCACACACGAGCATTATCCGCCCTTAACCCCACCTCCTCCTCCGCGGCTGTCCTTCGAAAGACCGGGGGACACAGAACAGTGCCTTGTATAACCATCCTCTCCCCGCCTTCGTCATACGCCGACGCCGCCCACCCCGACTCCCGCGGGTGCCGCCGCTGCTGGTCTCGTTATCGCGGCTCGCCCCCCTGCCCTCACTCCCTTCCCTCCTCCTCCGGGGGGGGGGGGGGGGCGATGGGTTGTGCAAGTGGTGCGTGGCGGATATCCGGCCACAGGACGACAGACAGATTCCTCCTCTCTTTCTGCTTCCTTCTCCCTCGCTCGAGTCGCGAGATCGGAATGGGACTTCTGCGTCGCCCACGCGGTCCGAGGCCCGCTGCTGCTGCGCAGGAGGGATATCTCCATTTTGGAAGCCAGCCCCTCCTCCACCACCGTCCTCCCAACACCACGTCCGTGCAAGCTCCAGTCAGACCGGGCGGCAAAGCGAGCACCGCCCATCTCACGGGCTCCCACGTGGTGCGGGCGCAACCGGGAGGCTAACCTCAAACTGACTATGCCCTTAAGACCAATGTAGCATTGGGACCACCTCTGTTTTTCCGCAATGGGATCATTCATTGGTTACAATAGAGGCGAATTCGAAGGAAATCAGTTTGTGTATAATATTAGAACGAAATACCGTTACCGAAATAAATATAAAATTATGTCTGGAGTCCGTAAGTCTATTAACTCTATCACAAGAGTGACGTTCCCGAGGTGAAGACACGGAACTGTATCCTTTAACAAACGACTGGTTGATTAACTTAAAAATGATTAGGAATGGCAACCAAATAGAAAGAACTACCGATATTGGGATAGAGCCAAGGTGCATATATCTCATACCTGAAGTAGCAAAGTTTAATCAATTGCTCGACCCAAGTCGCTCTTCCAATAATGCTTAATATGTTTCATGGATTGAAGCACATGAACCCAGGGCCGATTCGCCTTCTCCATCGGGTTGATCTCTTAGCAGTTGGCCAATCAAACTCAAATAGACAGGACGATCGATTTGCTTCTCCCTTGGCTCTACCAACATGACGGAAAAGCAGTTGATGACGACTGAGGACGAAAACTGCTCTGCCCAACTAATTAACTAACAACTAACTAACAACTAATAAACTGCTCTGTCAAACGGTTCTTGAAATTATGACTCGCAGCAATTAATTTATCCCTGTTAACTACACGATTAGGTTAAGATATAAAAAGATAAAGATTATTTCCCTACAGCGATAAAAATATTTTCACCAAATCGACCACAATAATGTCAATGCCAACGTGCTCCGTGATGTTTATACGAGGTCCAGCACAGGATATAACCTCGCTAAAATTTCTCAGAAGAAATCTATTTTTCCAAATTTCATTGCACGGAACGTAAAGAGTGACGACGAGAAACCAATGGGTAACGCGCAAACGAGAACGTAGTATGCTCGACTAATTAGTCCCCGGAAGGAAAGGAATGAGGATAAGTGCAACAATTTCATTTCAGCTTTGATGGCAGCGTAGCTCGGAACACACCAGCAAACACGTATGAAGGCAAGGCGTTCCGCAACGCGCCGACATGTTGCATGCCACAAGTGCACAACGTTCGCGACCGAATTTTCATTAAATATTAAATGTATTCGCTCAAAGTACGTACTCAGAGGTAATTTTGATCTCGCAGTAACTGAAAACTTAACGTTTTCCAAATTCGATGCCATGCATTGGAACTCAACAACAAACGAGTCGCGTATTACACCATCAGCGTACTTTTATTCTCAAGCAAACCCCATATCACATCAACTCTTCATCCAATCTAAGTGTATTGCCCGTTGAAAAATTGAAAGCATACACGCTGTTATATTGCGAAGCGAATAGCGTACGGAAATGCCAACAGAAAGCATTTACTGTCTCAAGAAACGCCAAAAGGTGCGCTACCGACTCGACCGTCCAAGTCTCCTCCTCCGCATCCACTTCCCCACAGGAAAATCTACACAAACACAAGCTTAACTCCACAACCCGAAAGACGCTGTCTCATTTCAGTCCTCCCCTTGCTCATCCCGAGTAATCCTCCATAAGCCGAGGGCACAGACTCCACTCGCACGCAAACACACGACATGAAGGGGTGAACGCACCGAGACCGCCACACTCGCGAGGGAGATCTCCCGAACAAGCCATCGCTCAAGGGTCGCGGACATGGCGACAAAGAATGCAGCGAGGAGGAAGGTTCAGGATTCCTGAGAGCGGCTTTGAGCGGGAAGGAATAAAATGTCTTTCCCAAGATCAATAAGAGACTATAATGGCTGCGTTAAGACTTTGCAGTAGGTTAGTTGACAGGAGGTGTAGGCTATGGGTGGTGTTGATAAATTTGGCATCAGTTGCAACCTTTTTGAACGAAAGACGCCTTTTAAGACAGTTTAACCATACTCTGCGATCGTAATTTGCACTAAAATATGGAGCGTATACCGAGCCTTGGCTCTGAATAGTTTCCACATAGATAGTAGAACAGAAAGGTTTAAAATGTATGCTTTCCCGCGATTGATAAGAGACCATAATAGCTGCGTTAAGACTTTGCAGTAGGTTAGTTGGCAGGAAGTGTAGCTTATTACTTCTAATGACGCCTAATACATGTTACTTAACCTGCCGAGTAGTGCTAAAACTATGTTTTGCATGTTCCCTGCATGACTCTAGGGTCACGTTTACATAGTTATAATATGGATTAGTTCAATAGTTTCTGTAACATTTGTATCATACCCATTATGTGGTGCTTGTTGTTGAAAGTTAATTCCTTCACTGTGGTTCAAGTTGGTGATAAGTCACCCCCGGCCAAATATCGTTATGGTGGCTTGCAGGGTACTAAGTAGATGTGTAGAAGGTTTTAAGAGGACAGGGAAGGGATGTTAGACATTCCCCCTACTCGCACATGACCGAATAGCCTAAGAAAATCGATTATGAAAAAAAGGTTAAATTGGATCACAGTTTAATTCGGGGGTGAGAACGCACAGTTTGCTCGGGAAAGAATCCTTCCTCCCTCTCGGGCCAATATAATTATTCGTCAGCATTTTATGGGTGACATGAGTAACTTTTCACGCATTTCTTGGAACGAAATGCTTCGGTTCAACACATGATTGCAATTTAGTGTATTTTTAGAACCCGTGAATCGGCAAGTAAGAATTAATCCCCTTCCTTCGCGCAAGCGGGCTCATTGCAGCCGGGAACTGACAATATTCCGTAACTAATCAAATTGATGAAAAAACCATTTCCAGGGACGGTATAAAAGCTTAAGTCTCACGATAGTTGGGCAAGTTTTTAGCGATCCTGTCATATTCATACACATGGGTATCATCAATTCAATATATATAAAACGATAAACAATAGAGAAAAATTCGCATATTTGAACGCCATTAGTTAAAGCAATTCGACAGATTCAGATTAAAAAACTAACCTCCAGAAACTATCGGTACGGAAGATTCATTCCCATTACTGACAAATGCATTCTTTATATCTACGAAATACCGTGCAAGCCACCACTAGTGTGTGTGGCACGGGGTGATACCACACCAGGCATGCAGAACTCATCCCAGTTCAAATCGGAACCGCGCACGTTCCTCCGAATGTCAGGCGCAGACCAAAAGCAGTCAGGCAACGGTAAGCAGCCGACCAGAAACCAGGAGAGTGATACGTAGAAGAGCATGCTACCATGCAATACACTACTCAAGATATAACTACTGGTTAGTATTATTAATGCATGCGAGGTTAGTATCCACAACACATGTTAAGACATTTAGCAGTACTGAAAAAACCTGTAACCTAGTCAGTATCCTACATCTGATCTATCACAACTATTACGGTCCCTTATTGTACGTGGAAAAAAATGACATCTTAAATCTATCGGTTCTGCAGTATATTTCCTTAATCTTATTCCTGAGATCGTTCCTATAGTTTGACTTTATTGAGGCTTGAAGAGAAAATCGTCACATTTGTCCCAGCGAAGTTTAGATTCCACGCAGCGCTGGAAATATCCATGCGCACGAACAGTTTTTACCTTCTAGTAACTCCAAAAGATGCAAGTTTCTCGGCTTTTTCTGCGGCATCTCTTCAAAACACGAAGGATGTCTCCAGCGACTGTACATCAACGAGATGGAAAACGGCACTAATAGAGACGAGGGAGGGGGAGAAGGGGGCCGCGCAAAGCCGGCGCTCCAAAAGGCGCAATTGCCGCGCAGATAACGAGATGAAGGGGGGAAGAAGTAAACGAATGAGGGGAGCAGTACGGAAGAAAGAAGGGGGATAAAGGGGATAAGGAAAAGAGGGGAGGAAGATGGCTGGATGAGGAGGGCGCGTGTGGGAGGGCGACCTCAGAGGAGCCATGTTTCCTCATCGTAACGCTCGATTTTTTCATTTTTCAAAAGCGAGGACACATTCATGTGCGCATTTAATTCATTACACACTCTCCGTTGGAATCGCTTTCTCACTGTATTCCTCCTGCGTCGCCTTAAGCAGTTTAAACAAGGTGGACACTTGTATGTAGGACATGCAGTATGTAAGACACTTAAGCATGATCCAACATAGTGCGTAAATGCTAAGTGCGACCATGACTTAACCAGAATTAAGTTTTATTTTAAACATAATAGTCACCCTCCATGAGCTAACTACGCTTTTCCTTAGGCCTCGCCGGAAGAACGATTCATACAAGGCACCGCCTTCGGTGGTCTGTAGTCTCACATATATTACAGCCGGATGAGCTCATTTCACAAAATATGGCAACAATGGCTAATTCAATTTATACAACAATGATATAAGTATTCCATTGATTTGGAAAGACACTGGGAAAGACAGAAAAAACACGCCGAGACGAACGAAAATGGCAATTCATGTATGGCATGATTTGACTAATTACGAGCCCAAAAATTGGCGGGCAAGAAACACTCCAATTACCAAACCAAATAACGTGAGGCATCCACGCAGGGGACTAAAAAATGCAAAATATTTTAATCTGTCGCACCGTAACTAATTAAACGATAGCGAAAGTATTTGAATTAATTTAATATCTCTTCCCTTGATTCACTATTACCATACTTCAAACGTTTTATCGTTAACACTCATTAATCATGATATTGCCCATAGTATCGCAATTCATTCGTAACCAACACTAATGGTGCACCAATATCCAGTGACACTAATTCTGTCGCGGTGATGGCAGAATTTCAACAATTATTCGTGAGCAGGAAAACGAGTCGGATATGACTGAACATTCCGAGAATATTTGATTCTGCGCGGATATTTCTTAACAGCTTATCCTGGGTGCGATTGTCGATTCGTCACTAATGCCCGCGCTTTTATCCCCGCGACGAGCGACCGAACCGTCCGTTATACGTCAGCCAGCCAGAAGGAGCCTCCGAGGTACACAACGAGTCTAAAAATAGAACGGAACTTCGTAGCAGTCGCCGTCTGCCGATGTCCACGCTCGCTCAATGGCGGCAGGCTCCAGATGAAGACCAGCTGAACGAAGACAGCCACTTCGAAAAGACACCACGGCATGTGGTCAATCGCGAAGTATAATTACCCGCTAGGCAAGGCTTCTCATTATTGCGAGAAAGTCAAGGGCGAGATTCGAAGCCGCGAACTCCTAAGTGCTGAGCAAACGCGTCACTCGCCCAACTTCCCGACCCTCCAGGGTTTCGCAGAATTAGGAATCACGAAGGCCTGCGGTTTCTTTTATCTACACCAACTCTTTCCACAACTACTTGCAGCCTTGCAAACTTCCGCATGGTAGGGGGGGAGAGAGCTAGTTACCCCAGAGGCGGGACAGCCATACGCAGCGGGAGAACTGACAATCGAGAGCAATTCGAGACAGTGATTACTTCCGTGGGTTAATTTATAACCGCATTAATCAAATGCATTATCACTTAATCGCTCAACGTTCATAACTTTATACCAGATGAAACTACGCGTAAATGTGCCAATTAACATAATACCCCAAATGCAATTCCCTTTCAGAATCCTTAATTCTTGTGGATCAGGCAGAGAAAAATGGGTCAGCTTTCACTGTCTCTTCCATACTATTCCGGACGCCCTTGCAACCTCAATTCGCTTCCATTATGTGAATACATTCTCTCCTTGACAAGTCCTCTCGTTCCTTCAACTCCTTGCAAATTAAAACAATTTTACTGGAAAGAAGTCATTCCGTGTTTCTCCACACCTACCAGTCGGTCTCATTCGGTAAAACTCAACGTGGAAATGATCGAAGAACTGTTCTCCATGCTTCTTATAATTCCGGTAACTTGATTAAGCCAACCATCACAGCGAAGCTGTTACTTAATCACTTCTCTATTAATCACAACGAAATCCACGAGCTCAAACTGAAACACACGGTCATGCAATATTACCCCAGTGCTTGAGCACAAGCCGCAAGCGGTTCGTCAGTAAACAGAATTAAATTTACGTACATCATGGTTAACGAAAACGACTGCAATCGGGAACTGAATAGATATGCCGGCCGCCTTTATTTAAAAAAAAACCAAAAAACCCTGGGACTACCTCGCCGAACGCTGTTTCATATATTTTTCCGGCAGTGTGACCGCACCTAAAAATAGAAATATGGGACCGCCGCTCCGCCCCACTTCCACCTTTCCTCCAAGTAACAGTTATGACACCCAGGTTAAAATAAAACAAGGAAATTGGTCGAAGGAATGTGGCTAGGAAGGCACTCTTACTGAAATCTAACTCAACCAATAACATCGATGAAGATTCTATTAATAGATAAATTGCAGCGCTGAGAAACGGTATTTCAAACAGGAAGTCTACTCAATTGCACAATTTCCGAGAGAAACGACGACAGAATAGGATATTTCATTCCTTCATTTCATCTTAGCAGAATATAATAAACAAAACATGACAAACTGCTAAACAGTGGGCACCAACATCAACATAAACGACTATAAAAGAACACATCCTTCAAGATGTTCAATTTCCCTCATACAAAAACTTCCGAATTAATAGGTGGTGTCCTGACACCCCCTTCCACACGAGTCCCTAAGGATAGGATATATGTAGATGAAACTCGTCTGGGAATGTAATGAAATAAGTTACTACATAATTTTTGTATGTCAGATAGGAAATGCGTTATATCACTCGAACACCAGGGCGATTAAGTCCACAAGATTCATTTCGGGCGATTTCGGCTTGGTTCGGTGGTAATATGTGGGTGTGTATAATACCCAGCGACTTCTACATCAACATACTATCCCGCAAGCTACCTCAAGGGTATTTGGCAGGGAGAGAGTAATCACAAACATGCCCTATTAAGTACGTATAGTTCTCACTAACATGCACTACAGCATAACTATGTTATAAATGCTACAAAGGTCGCTTGCGCCATGAACAATGGGTGGCAATTTATTAGGGGAATGATCCCATGAAGAATTAAGTTTGGAGAGGAATTCGTCACCGTCAACAATCTATTCGAAACGAATAGCAAGAAGATGTACCGTCACATCCAGAGCACGGAGTTGGTAAGAATTATTTCATAATTATGCGACTGACTATAATTAATGGGTCCCCAAGATGTCAGAAGGTCCATTTGGTACGAGTGGGGTGACGGTAAGCAGGCTTAAGCATGTGAGGTGCCATCCTAGTAGATAATGTAATTTAATAACTTTTAGTGAAATGGCTATAGACAGTGCGGTTGATGGCTTGACTAGGCCTGATATTGATCGTCCCCTGCCCAACAAACCCTAGAAGAAATTTTCAGGGTATCGCTGAGATTTATAAATATGCCAAGAAGTACACTCCAAACTTCACCCAAGTAGGAATTTCTTAAAATATCTTTCACTACAGCCAAGATGGAATTGAACCTGGGCTATCAGAAAGGGAAGGCAGTACACACGCCAGTCACCACACCAATCCACGCCCCCCTTCAGCGAATTCGGCCCGTTAAGGGCACACGTGAGAGATTTTCACCGTGGAATGAGCAACGGGGTAAGGCCACGCTCGAACGCTATAATGCCTCACGCGCGCGAGGAACAGGTGGAACCCATCACGCCAACATCATTCATCGAAAGGGGCCTGGCTGGCTGCTGGTTCAACACACACGTCATTCAACGTTCGAACACGACACACTTGACGCAGGCAGTGGTCTTTATTATCCTTGAAACTAGTTCACGGGACCAACTGCGATGAATCCGTCGAAAGGGAAAATGGAAGAGAACTACGAAGTAAATACAAAAGTAGATAAGGAAAGCGAGGATGCGCGATCAGCTGGATCTACAAAGGCACAACCGAGCAGCTCAATTTGCATGAGAATGCAAGGCGTCACTTATTGATGTGCTGGCGGAGCACATTCTGCGAGCACAGTACCGACCCGTACTAGACTAAGAAAAATTATCACTGTTGAAAAACATTATGACGACAGACGTCATAGATGACTTGCGAGCGAATGATTAAATAAATATTAGGAGAGAGGAGAGTTAAGTATCGAACACACCGCCAATCTTCGGATTAATTACTGCTATTTCAAAGAAAACAACCCGACGGAGTCCACAACAGCCGAAGAAGGTTTCACCAGCGCCATCTGTCAACGCTATGTTGTATCGTCTACAGTAGTGTTCCCAACATTTTGTATTTCACATTCCACCCAAAAAATGCACGACTAAGTCGCGATCAACTGTGAATAGTTTACACTACGAAATGGCGGTTACCCCTAGTGGAACGCATAGCAAAGGTTAAGAAACCACTGGTCTTAACACTTAATCCCTAAAGAAAAACAGCAACCATGCCTGAATCGGGATCAGTTGCCAAGCCTGCGTCAGATCAGCCATACTGTCGCAAATGTCCATTGTTGGGCAACAACTTTGAACTTGCCGGCTACATATCTTGTTAAAAGTTTTAAGGATTAATTTTCAGTAAGAGGGCTTCGTAAAATCTACGGATTTTTAGACTCCGCTGTCGTATCAGTCTTTTCGTCTCACGAACATTCGATATACGTCTTCTGCTCGACCTAATCGCTCAATTAACGGTGATGTGACGCGTGGCTCTTTTGATGCGTTGGCAGGACGCGCATTAAGATGCCCATTAAAATTAAGCACGTTAGCAAGCACACGCACGCAATGAAAGACACACACGATCGAAGTTCGGGCAACACGCGAAGGAACACGCCCTCTTTTTCCACACCACCTCCCTCCCCCGTTCCCCATCATCACCATCATCATCATCATCACCAGCAACCGCCGCATCGTACCAACATGGCGGACGAATATCAACGCAGATCTATCGCGTACACTTTTCCTTTCCGCATCTAGTCTTCAACCCCCAACTCTTTAACACTCGCGAATTCTTGATAGCAAGACAATAAACAACTAAATCCACAGGCACACGCAAATACCTAACAATGTTGAAGCAACACAAGTTAGCATACACCATTTACGAAAAGATACGAAAGAAGGAAGATGATTTTTCGGGAACGTATTTCAAAAAACAAGTTAAGTATTAGCATATACAGATTATGAAAATAGGCAGTTTGCAGGCAGGCCGAGGGGGGGAATCGGACGGAAGATGAGTTTTCGGGAGCTTATTTTAACTCAAGTCCTTCCGAAAACAACGCGAAAAACACTAAAATCCACAGTTTAGACGAAAGTGATTTGAACCGAGGACCGTTGAGAATTGCAAAGGACGGAATGATTCCCATGGGTATTTAGTAATCTTAAAAAATCCGCTAATTATCGCGCTCTTACAATTCACATACAATCACCATCTCCATTAATCAGGAAAAAGTGAAGAGAAGACCAACCGGCGACTAGACATGAAAATGAGTTTCCGGGAACTTTATTTTTTGTTCTTTCCGAAATCTGCTGACGTAAGGAGGCGGACGCCGACCGACCGAATAACATTATGCGACACACATTCCCATGATTCGATTTGCAAAAGGATTAAGGGGGGAGGCGGGCGAGAGAGGCGGAAGACGCCGCAGACGAGGCCCGGCAAACGACCATGGAGACAAAAATCTCAAATCCCGCGCGAAAATTAGTCGATGCAATCAACCGCAATGAGCATGATAGATTAGCCAAGGGCGAATAAAAGGCAAACATTAAGTCAAGCACAAGACGAGAAACGACCGCTATCGAGAACGAAACACTGTTGAGATTAGACTGCTTCCGAAGCAGCTCTCGACGTGGATTCCCGACCAATTTAGGCGTTGCCCGCTGGAAGCCTTGGGGACACACAAGACACGCACGCAAACGCAAGGTTCTTTCTTCTCCTCGGAGATGAAATGGGCGTGGGGAGGACCAAGATGGACAAATCAAAAACTCACCAATGAGCCACGTTTAAAAAAATATTATTGAAGAGTTGGATGAGGAAATACTCACGGATGAACAACCACACACTCGTGCTCGCTCTGGCAACCGAGGACGAACTTAAGAAGGAATTATCACTCGTAAGTACGGCCGCAGGGAGATAACGGTGCCGCATAGACTTTTCTTTTACGTATGGAAGAACAAAACATAGAGATAATAATATTCCGTTAAAGCACGAGAGATTCATAAGATTCACGGGTGAGACACGAAAATGCCAATTCACCCGTCTCAACCTATCCACAAATTTCCACTAAGTATCCACCAAAAGCAAGTACACAAAACTTAATGCTTCAAAGGTCAATGGTCAAAGGTCCATGAAATAAAAATACTTGAAGGGAAAAATACAACAGTTGAGAAGCCACTGGGGTGTCAAGATTTCCTATCATACCACCAATGAACGAGGCAATACGCCGATGGCGGCTATAGGTCAGTGAGGTTCACGTAAGGGGGAACGCATGTATTGCATACGCAAAACGGGCAGAGATTACAAGATTATCGAAACAGTGTGACGGAATAAACAAAATTATGACTGGGGCAACTAACTTCACTACATATTACTAGCACTTGGGCCGCAAATGCGGTACGATGGGAGAATATTTCAGCCGTCCCACCCAACCCAACAACGGCAATACCACACATTACGCTGGCCTACTGAAGAGAATACTAATTTTCATGAGGTAGAACACACGTGAGACTAAAAGGAAGAGAGACACGACCCGATGGCGAGGCTGCTTCACCACCGCTCGCCCCGCGAAACATTACGCCCACTGAGGTAACAATTTTAGCATCGTGCCCGGCGTATTTGACTGATTACCAAAGTAAATAATAGTATTGGGCATTGAAAAATACAGTTGCTTCTCAGAAAACTCACCACGTTACGAACAGCCGGCGTGATCGACGTCGCTAGTTGCTAAGGAGCCACACCACTTCACGTTGGGGAGAAAGAAGGTCTCTTCTCTTGCTCTCCCACGTGGCACAAAGGGGGGGAAAAGGGCGCGGCTCCTTCGACGGCGTCGCCTCCACGCACACGGGTACAACGTCTGAGGCGGGCGGGCGAGCGTTCGGACGAGCGATCAAGCAGTCTCAACAGCTGGGAGCCAACTGGCCGGCAGCGCGACTGGCCATCGTGTGACGTGGAAGGAGGCGGCGCTCACGATCGAGGCGGCGGCGGAAGAAGCAGCAAGCAACGCCTTCTCTCTCCCTCTCTTCCGAAGGAGAGAAGCCGGCAGGCACCTTGACCCCTCCCAGATAATGGAATGCCACTTGTGGATATTCCCCTGGCGGCGGAGGCCACCACACGGAGGACGAGGGGAAACACTTGGGAGGAAGATTATTTCCTCGACCGGCCGCCGCGCCGTTCAGTGAGAAAAGAAATGGCTCGAGAAAAACCGCGGCCGGCCGATTCGTTAGTGGCGCGAATCTTTGACTTTTCAATCATTCGGAACGGATTCTATCTATAGAAGAAAAAGGAGGAGGGCATAGTCTTTTTTTTTGCTTGGACGCGGGAGTTCTTGAGGAAGCGGAAAGACTTCACGCGACCACTGTTAGGATTTCATTCGGGTTCAGACAAATGGCCTAGGCCCAGACTGATAACGTTAAGTTCAGACCGGAAAAGCTTGCTTCGGGCCAATGTTCTCCGTTGGCTCAAGTTTAAGGGAGGTATTGGCGTGCGTATATATGATTAGCAACAGGAGAGCCAACCTAAAATGATTACATGAACACGTCTTCGATGTTTACCCGCAATTTTCACTGCATTGCACGTATGATGTAATAACAGCCGAAACCAGTAGTCTCAAGAAAAACAAATCGTAGAAAACACAAAATTGAGTTAATTAAGCCATAGAAATATATTGCTAAGTTCCCTCCTTTCCTTAGGATGACACAACCTAAAAATTCGCACTGGTATGTTGGAAACGTATTCACGAGCTTAAGGAAAACCAACCGTAGGTTAATTTTGATGAGACGCCTTTGGAGTAACCTTTAGAAATATATTTCGTTGTGTCAAATTTTAGGAGGTATCTCAGGTCGCAAATATTCACATGCTAAAGAACCATCGTAATGACCCTCCGAGGTAAATATGGGCGAATGAAAAAAGAAAAGTGGGAATGTGTGGAACATCTACTAGTGAACCAACCCTAAAATACATTATGGACATGGTAGACATTAAGACTATGTTATTGGCTACGGCAAATTATAAATCGCTATCACAATGAGAAGGGATTCTCGCTGCAGGGACACCATCTAAAATATACTTTCTGGGGAAAGAAATAAATGACCATGATGAACGTAACCATGCGTATTGAATGTACTTTTGGAGAGCAGACAGATAGCTTACATTACAGACAGATTACATAACCCTCTCCAATCATAGACAACACCATTGATTTGTTACTAAATCCAGGCTGTTAGTCAATTCAAACTTACGAATTCGTTTTCGCGGAAGTGGAACGGATGAAAGAAAGGGAAAGGACACAAAAAACGGACTTTTTCAGAGACTATCACTCGCACACTTTGGATTCGTCCTCGTGCCGGAACAGATCCATTTTCGCCAGCAGAGACCGTTAACCGGGAACCGCTAGAACTGCAGTGGGAAGTCGAAGGCGACCGTAGAAAAGAACGGATGAGGGCGAAGACCGTCCACACATCTCGCATCACTCGCTGGTTGATTGGAAACTTGAGGAGGCGACCCACAACTGAAACCTTCGACGCCATTGAGGATAGGTGGGAAATGGGAGGGTGAAATTATATGCGTAGAACTCAGCCTACACGCTGGGAACGGCTCCCACTAGGGTCCACAGTACAACCATGTAGTCCAGTTGGAGTGATTTCTACACAACACCCAACTGAGGAACGAGATTTTGCTACATGAGAAACCTTCGCCTCCACAGGGACTCGAACATGGGCCCTCATAATGAGATCCGGATAATCTCTATCGTCTCAGGCTTAACTTTGTGGAAGTTCATTTTATCGTAAATGAAAAATGAAAAACTTTGTAATATTCCACCAATTTATTTTACGGTACAACTAGTTTCGTCGCAGCGGCGACATCTTCAGGTACCAGGGCAAGGTACCTGAAGATGTCGCCGCTGCGACGAAACTAGTTGTACCATAAAATAAATTGGTGGAATATTACAGTTTTTCATTCTTCATTTACGAGATACGGATACTTCAGCCACCACAGAAATTTGAACCACCACCCGAATCACTGGTTGAAAACACGATAATCGCCCAACTGTTTTGTTTTTCGTAGATTACAATGAAATAGAGAAAGCGAAGGAAGTGAAAAACATATTTTGAAGTGGGACGATAAGTCAGTCGTGCAGCGAGCGACTTCGTACCTATTTGCGTACGGACCCTCCCCGCCAACACGGTCGCCCCCATGAAAGATCCACCCCTCCCCCCTCAAACACCGGGTAATAGCGAGGCGGCGGGCGGCAGCCGGTGCCTCCGGGGGCAGCGAGGGAGGGGTGGGGGACAGGGGTTTCGCCGCCGCCCCTCGGAACGGCTGGTCGGTCTAGGACGAAATTATCACCCGCTACTCCAGGCCCACCTCGTCGCGCACACAAGTCGTCGACGGTGGAATTAGGTTGTCGTCAGGCACGGGGAGGCAATTTAAGTGGGCACACACCAAAATCGACTAGCGAAGCAGTCATAAGGAGGCAAAATGGGGATGATAGTACGGGCACCCGGGGGTGCTTGCACGCGTGAAGTATGCAAGGAAAAACATATCTTCCTTCCCTCTCCACAACGCCCACCTTACATCCTTTCTCCCCACATGCTCTTGCCTATTGCTCGGCCAAGACGGAGAAGTCCTGGGAGGGGAGGGGAATTCGAAAAGGGTGGAGTGAAAGGGGGTAAGATGGTATCGGAGTGGGAAGATGGTGTGAGGAGAACCACACGTGGAAGGCTAACGGATGGACGTTTCAAAGGCTTCTCCCCCACACACATGCACGGTCGAGGATATGGCGACCACATCACGGAGGCATGCACGCTTCGTCAGGATATTCACGAAACGACAGTACAAAATCGAGGAAGTATTGTACACAATCGAGCATAGTTGCAGTAATATGAACGCAATCTGAATACTAAGAACCAAGAGTAGTACGATAACCGATAACACACACCCGTTAGGCTAGTTCTAATTCGAAAAAGAAAATGTATTTAATCGTACTCACGAAACAAGGATATAAGGGTTGTTTCCGTATTCAGGATGGGTATTCTGTGACAGGAATGAGTAGCAGAGGGGTGGTTTGAAATGTTCGAAGGTCACTCACAGCTGACCATCATACTTCAATTACCTAAGCTATGAAAAGTATTCGCAAAACGTCGGAACGAGGTCGTGGTTTAATAATTCTCTTGAACGCAAGTCGGCTCAAAGATCAGCGGGTAAGTATCAAGTGGGGAGCTGAGTACTCTGCAGACGTGCTTAGATTGGGCCACGTCCGTAAAAATTCGATGAAACCGATCCTTATAGGCATTCCGTGACTTCTTAACTGAACTAAGACCATAGGGGAGGGGGCTGGGAGGAGAAGAATGAAACGGTGAAATACTGCACTCTTTAACGACAGAAATACGAACTTCTTCCCTTCACATTCAGATGAAAAAAACAATGCATCCCTCTCTGTGTTCTCTCACTTCTCACCTGACTCTCTTAGAAGTTCCCCGTCGCCAGGCAGAAGATCGGAATTAGACGTGGCGACGACAGACAGACGACCTCCCTTCGTCTCCTTCCCCGTGGGGCAGGAAGAACTTCCACAGCTCCGTACTCCACAGGATACCTCCCCTCGCACCTCTTCACGTGGGGTAAGTCCTCAAAAAGCGAAGTTTTTCCTTCACACTTTCTCTCTCTCTTCCTCGAGTGTGTAAAGTGTGAAACTAGGGGGGGGGGGAGGGAAAGGGAGGGGATTAGGGCACGGGTCATTCTGGGATGTTCGAGAGGGAGTTTGGTTTAGGGTCTGTGGTAAGACGTAATATTTCACTCTCGCCTTTTTTTACTCCAAAAAGTCCTCGTGTGTGGAGGGGGTTGAAGAGGGTAGGTGAAGAGGGGAGGGGTCGGTAAGGGTAGTCCTTGTGGCCATGCTCCCTAGGGGCATCACCCGAATCGGTCGAAGTCACACACCCTGCCGGCGCAGCGTCTCGTCGTCGACTGAGCAGGGCAGGCGACAGCCGCATTCTTCACTCCTTCCTCCACCTACACCGACTCCCTCCCCTTCACCACCACCACTCCTCCACATGAACGCGCACATACAGAAACCCCATACTCCCTCTCTCCAGCCCGCTTCCTACATCAACCCCCCCGCTCACACTCACGGGACGGCGCAGGCAGCTCCACCCGGGGGCCCCGAAAAGCGCGCGCAGGTCCCCGCCGACGACGGAGCGCTCTCACGGAGAGACGAAGCAAGACACGCGCGTCTAGAGAGCGTTCGTTATGTATACTCGTCTTGTCGTTTTTTTTTCTTTCTGCCTGGACCATTTGGAGAACGGCGAGACTGAATATTCAAGCCCGCAACGCGACATCGCGCAGATTTTTTTTCTCGCATGTTAATAAGACGCCTCATCATTGCTTTTCATTCCCTAAAAATTCCAAAGAGTAGATAGTTCACAAACTCGACAAATGTCCACGTGAGTGCCGTAGAAACAATAATCTACCTCACCAGAAAGATACAAGGAGTTGTTAGGGTTAGTTGCGTCGGCGTAGATTTTTTTCATGCATAGTAATAAGACGCCTCGTCATTGCTTCGAATTCTTTGAAAATTCCACAGAGTATATAGTTCACACACTCGACAGATTTCCTCTAATGTGCCGTAGAAACAATAATCTACCTCACCAGAAAAATATAGAGTTGCTACGGTTTTTGTCGGCGGCGCGAATTTTGAAAAATGAGTTTTCTGCTTCGAACGTTGAACACAAATGCTGTCACAACACTCCCTAACATAAAATTTCTTGTGGCACGTGCGGAAGTAAGTGGATGCCTCTGTTTGCAGAAGCAGTGGTTTCCTCGTCGGAAAACTGTAATGATGAGAGTACATATTTAGTTTGTTTCCCAGGGGTGATATTCGTGAGAAGGTTCTCTGTTCCTTTCTCCGGCTACGACGTTAGTTGGTGTCCTAACACCACCTGTCCCACATCTTTTATGAATGCTCGTTGGAAGTAAGTAGGTAGGCAGATAATGTCGGAGCAGTAATCGCACTCAATTTATAACAGTATCTAATGTACTGAGTATTTCCGTTTCGTCCACGTGGAGCTGGAGTGAAGGTCACCTTAAGTCCCTCCTGTCATAATGATGAGTAGGGTCCTGACATCCCCCGCCATTTACCCTCGAGTTTGCTCTCGAGGAACGAGAAAGATAACGTTGTCGAACGTCGCTGTTCCGTTTGAAAGACACAAAATCGCCTTCAAGGTATAAGATCTCTTCAGACTTCTATTGCTCAATGGACTAGTTGAGCACTGTCATAATGTTGGTTTTCGACGAGAATCCCAGAATTTCCATTCGTATTCACCCGGAAAAATACTGTGGGTGGCAAATTTGAAAATTCGACTTCTAAACACGCTGGGTAATGGAGAATTCAACACTTGGAGAGCTGGTTCATCGTTATCAGCATCCATAACTCCGAATATTGAGATTCCTACTTATTAAAAATAACTTGGTTTTCTTCCTCTGATTTATTTTCTTGGTACAACATGCTTCGACACAACGGTATCATCATCAGGTACCTACACGTTAGACACCGTCGTGTCGAAACATATTGAACCAAGAAAATAAATTAGTGGATGAAAACCAAGGTATTTTTTCATTAGTGAAAATCAACTTCGACATAGTTGAGCCTCAAATCATGGAACGTATTGAGATTTCTACATTATTTTTCCAATTTATTCTTCCTTTTGTACTGTTTTCAAATAATCCTTGCGTCGTATAGCATGTCTGATGAATTTACGCCCACTTGGTTGAGTTTTCGCTAAGCTTCTTGTCCCTCCAAATCTTCGTGGGGCTAATCAATTGGTGATTCTCTCCGTTTATTCGACCTTTATTACCACATATGCTATGGTTCCCATATTCATCGTTATGCAGCACGTATTGTCCAAACTTCCAAACAACATTGTTAAGGCCCACTTGGTTGAGTTTTTAAGCTTCTTGTCTCTCCAACTCTTCGTGGGACTATACAATTGGTGTTCCTCGTCGTTTATTTGATCTTCATCACCACATACCCGATGATTCCTATGTTCATCATTATGCAGCACGTCTTGTCCAAACTTCGCGAGTGTTATCATGTAAATGTAGACGTAGATCATGCTGCTGGCATCTGGTATCCTCTAACTCCCTTGTACTACGGCAGATTAGATCGCGCCAATAAAATTAGAGAGATAGATTGTAGAACCGACAGGTATAAAATGTCACTTTTGTCGCGTACCATTAGGGACCATAACAGCTGTGATCGTCAAGAATAGTGAGATTAGTTGGACTGTAGATCCTTCTCTTTATATCTTTATATTCTCTACGTTCTTATTTATGCATGATATTTTGAATCTGTAGTAGTAGTCTTTGTACCCCTTGCATGTTGGAACGATTGACAATAGAATGTTTCTTGGTCAGTAGATTTTTAATTGGCGCGTTGCATGTGTGGTACGCTGGTTTTAATGTAGCATCGATGTTCTGCTGTATAATTCATGCATGCCTGGTGTGGAAGTACCCCCTGCCTCACACCCTTTGGTTGGCTTGCAGGGTATGACGTAGATGTAGATGTATACTGGAACAGATTCTTACTTCAAAGTTTTCGCTGCTGGTGAGTGGTTCATCGAGATGGAAATTCCGTCGGTGTGAAATCAGTTCTAAGGAAAAGAGGAGATTCCACGGTGCAATCGACGTCGACCATTCTTCACCGCAGGAGAACTGCAGTGAGGGCTGGAGAGTCCAACTTTCTCTCCCTCGACAACTCTACATCTCGCTTCCACTGCCCTTCCCGTGCGCGTGGTTATGAAAGCGCCGCCGTATAGACTGATTCATGGCGATCACGAGACCCCCGCGCTCGTTTGAAGGAATCGATTCACACGCGCGGACCGACACGAAGAGTGAAAGGGAAGGGGAGAGGGATGAGAGCGAGAGAGAGAGAGAGAACCGACAACCCTAACTGCAGCGATGGGGTGATACGGGAGATGCTAAGGAAAGAGTCGTTCATCTTGGGTCCGGAAAGATTCTCCTCGAGATTATCAACCGGGTCACCGCTACATCTACTTATTACTCTGCAAGCGAACACAAGGGTGTTTGGCAGGGGGTGACTTATCACCAACATGAACTCCCTGCTAAAATATTCTGTATAGTTTCCTTATAAATACTTATACAGAATTTCTTAAAAAGTTCTGTAGATATTCCTTTAAGTATTGAAACGCCATTTTACGGAATTCCCTCCGATGTTCTGCAGAATTCCTAAGACGTTCAGTGGAATTCCCTACGACTCTCCATATAGGTCCTTAGAAATGGAACTGGGTCAACGGATTTCTGTGGAGTTGCTGAAGTTCAACAGGACAGCTTGTAAGGCGTTATTTTGATCTGCAGAAAAGAACTCTACAGAATATGCTCTGTAGAGTAAGGCTCTCATGTTCCGTACAGATTCTTAGAAAAGGAGCTAGTTCTGAAGAAAAAGGGTCAATTTCTGTAGAATTCCTCACGTTCTACAGAACAGCTTCTAAGGAATTTTTTAGCAGGGCTACAGTGAAGAAATTCATTTTCATAAACAAGCACCACACTATCGGTATACTACAAATTCTACAGAAACTAATCAAATAATGTATAATGTGACTATGAAAACGTGACACATGAGTCATGAAGTGAACATGCAAAACGTGGTGTTAGCACTACTCGGCAGATTTGGAAACATGCATCAGGGTGCATATGAATTACTCAGCTACACTATCTGTCAACTAACCTACTTCAAAGTCTTAACTCAGCCATTAGGTATTGCCTCTTATCGATGGTGGGAAAAACGACATTTAAACCTCTCTGTTCTACAATCAATTTCCCTTATTTTATACTCGTGATCTGATCTACCCTAGTATGGTGGAGTGAGTAAGATATTGAAAACTTCGTCTGAAAATAAATCGGTTTCAAGTTTACATAAAAGATTGAGAGTCATTGACGTGACGCCACGTTCTTCAATCGACGGGCAAAGCAACGGTCTTGTGTCAACGACGCACTTGTGTCCCGTTCAAAACGTCATTTTAAAAATATTTTTAAAATTTTAACTCGTGCAAAAGTCGAGCGGCACTCGACTACCGGAAGAAAGAACGGCTCTCGAAGCTGACCGAACGGGATGAACGACTCCTCCAGGGCGAATAGGTCACAGCGTCTGGGGGATTACGAGAGATGAGGAACGGAAAAGGGCTGTGACTTCTGCTAAATACCGGAAAAATGTAACAGCTGATGTCATTTGCCGGATTGGAAAAACTGTTCCTCTCAAGCGGGTAGATCGTGACACCAGTATCTCCCGGTAGAGTGGTCGGCTCTTGTCGGCGAAGGGATGAGAAGAAAGGTTGCTCTCAAAGGAAATTAGAACAAGGCGACCGGAGTGTAATAAATAATGATGGGAATGTGATGGAGGATTACAATTAACTACCTTACTTAACTATTAAAGAGATTTTCTTTTTAAAGAGAGTTCGATTTAAAGGTTCTCGTCGTTCATAGGCTCACCGGATCATAAGATCCGATCTCCGTTCGAACGAGGGGATATCTGTGAAGGAGTAACTCTCATTGTCAGTGGTGAGGGTAAGAAGGGGGATAACTTGACATAGGAGGGGGGGGGTTTATCATGGTATTAATGGGCGCTAATGCGTATCCGTACTGAGCCTTAATCGATATTACTCATTCATTAAATATCGTATCATTAGTCTCCTGAATTTGTTTGCTTATCGGTGACGAGTTTCCGTCATTAAGCTGTTGCTACGCTAACTAACCAATATTATGTACCACGCAGAAATAAAAAATTTGCAATTATTAAAGAAATAAATCTTACTGCGACCTAGGTTTCGGTGTTTTTACACTATCATCAGGTGATCATGTTATCGATGTTTTTACATCATCGCCTGAACCTGAAAGCTAGGTCCTAGTAAAATTTATTTCTGTGGATAATATAAATTTTTTTATCACTGCATCTTGCATAAATGCCTCTGAATATCGCAAGAATCTTCAGATTTTATATTCTGCACCATATACTGTGCTTCACTCTGCAGAGTATGCTCTTCTAGATACATACTGTGTTGAAATCTTCTAATGATGTATCTCATCTTTCGAGAAATATTTAGGCGCTAAACAGAAAGGTTTACGTACCTAATATTTAAAAGGCAATTTTAACTATTATGCGGGTGGGTATGCTCCAAATATAATGGAATAGATTATATCACTTGGGAGTAAATTAGGCTTATGGGCGTAGTAATATGAACATCAAGCAATTTCATTCACTGGGAGATGACAAAAACTTGAAGGATTTAGAGGAGAATTAATGATGAGGATACTAATTCAATAATGCAAAATGAAAAGTTCACTTCTAAAGCGGTACTTTTATGCGCATTTTTCGGGTTTAGTTAATCCCAAAATTTCGAAGACCTAATAGCGAAGACTTAAGTTACATTAAATAAAAGTTTAGATATGCTTTGTTAAGTTGGGTAGGATTACCTCAGACCGCCATTAGTTTGAAATGAGGGCCATCGATACGAGCAATTATTCGCATCGGTTTGTTTTGAAGGGAAAATATTTAACCAGAGATTATAAAATCGGGATGAATATTTGGATGAGGGTTGAAATTCGGAAAAAAATCATTTGACTTGACCGGGATTCGGACCCGGATCTCCCAATTGCCGGTCAAGTGCGTTAGCCAGATACACCTCACCGGCAATTTGGAGATCCGGGTTCGAATCCCGGTCTAGTCAAATGATTTCTTTTCCATAGCGAATTTCAACCCTTGGTGTATATGCACACCTGCAAGTGACTTTGTATACCATAACATTTGTAAATGTTATGATTGGATATTTGGATGAAAGTGCAAGTCGCAGGAGTTCTTTGTACTAAAAGGATACCGATGCATCTCAAGGTAAAGAATGAAGCCAGTTTTACGCGGGGCACGAAATTGCACAGCTGTTAACTGCATTTTTCTCAATCTGGCGTGAAATAACAATTGTGAATGGAGCCGGGGCTATTTTGTCAATCGCGCTCATGAATTCGCGCATTCATTCTTGCACTTCACCGTTTTACACGATGCAATTGGAAATGCACGTTCGCATTCAGCTTGTACAATTGGGTGCCACGTGTACAAGGGGCTTGAGAAAGAGCCAAAAAAGACCGATCATATGGTATGTATCCCAATGTTGGGTCATCAAAGAAAAATATATCGGAATCATTCGTGTAAGGGAAATTCGATTTCTCAGTTGGATGTGTGGTGTAGAATTGTAGGTCGAGGGGTAGAATTTTTAACGAAAATGTCAGTTTGAGCTTGTCAATGTTCTATTGGGGCAATATGAGAGGAAATTAAGGAGAGTGCAATGCTTTGGTTTGGACTTGTGGATCGGCGTACATGGACGTACGTCAATTCGAGAATGGATAGATAGTATGAGAGGCTGCCCGGTCGAAGCCTTGGAGGAAGACTGGAGGAGATGGTGTTGTGAGGAACACGAAAGAGTGCGGAATCAAGAGAGAAAATTCACCAGATCGGGCAAGATGTAGGGGAATGATGTGAAAAGTCGACCCTAAATAAAGCATCTACATCAATAAATTACCCTGCCAACCACCTCAAAGGTGTTTCGCATGAAGTGATTTATCATCTCAATGCAATATAGTGTAGAAGTAACTATAAGGGCATACAAGCTCGACGGAAGAATAACATAATAAAACCTTAATGTTTAATTTCGATCGAAGAGAAGAATAATTCCTCAGCAGAGAATTTAATTTCACGGCCACTTTATGACATTTGTTTTGAAGGGAAAATATTTAACCGGAGATTATAAAATCGGGATGAATATTTGGATGAATATACACCAAGGGTTGAAATTTGCCATGAAAAAATCATTTGACTTGACCGGAATTCGAACCCGGATCTCCCAATTGCCGGTCAGGTGCGTTAGCCAGATACACCTCACCGGAAATTTGGAGATCCGGGTTCGAATTGAATGGATGTATGGGTGAAGAGGGAAACTACTAATCGAATAGGGATATTAGGTTTGTGGGATTTGGGTTGACCAAATGCATCTCCAAGGTTTTTCGGACTACCCAAAACCCACGCAGTGGATCTGGTGACAAATTATAAAATCTGGCCTTTATATCGACAATCTTGGATTCCATGCGTTTCTGTATCGATATTTTTCCACAGAGTCGGCTTTACTCATGGAAGTTACTTTTATGGTAGTGGCATTAGAAGTCTTTAGTAAGAGGTGCTTCGATTTGTCGATATCGATATTAAACGACCAAAGTTAGCACATGGAAGGAGAATAGGCTGGATTCTAATTTGCTTAAACGTAGCATTTCCATTCTACAACTATGAACTCGCATCACATCCGCTGAAGTCCTGATCAGGTGGCAGTAAGCAAGGATCAAATGTGTACAACTAATGAATCAGTAGGTAGAGAACTCTTTGAAATCTATTGAGGCATATTTTTCATTTTAAAGAGAACGCAAAGGTAAGAGACATTCCTGTTCTCTGAGTAGGTATTCTGAGTAGGTAGAGAACTCTTTGAAATCTATTGAGGCATATTTTTTATTTTAAAGAGAACGCAAAGGTAAGAGTCATGCCTGTTCTCGTATTGAATAATAATATTTACATCAATTCTCATCCCTGGTACGCTGTAATGATACACACATATTTTGATGAAAATCATAAAATCTACAAATGCCTGTTGGTCTCGAACAGAGCTATGTTTGTCGAATTTCGGCGATTTTTTGAAATCGTCTTGTTTATTGTTTTACCCTCGGCCTTAAATCTCTTGGGGAAAACTGGAAGTAAATCGTGCCATGGACGATGCCCTGAGATACAAATCGAGACATCGCTATACATTCTCCTTCCTTCCTGTGTAACTCTCCAGAGGACCGGTGGTGATATGTTTCCAATAGCAACAGGAAAATTATTGCAATGCCATGTAGTATGACAACTGCACTACTAGTAGTCTTCAAATATGCAAATATTGTCCTCTAAAGTAAGTATACTCAATTTTGTGCAATATTAGTTAATATTTGCCGGCGTGGGCGAGAGGTGACCATGCTAAGCGAAATTTTGCCAACAGCGTCCTCCATTCTACATCTACATACTATCCGGCGAACCACCGCATTGGCCAGTGGCAGGGAATGTTACAACACCAGTCAAGTAAAAGTGTAATGGGAGATTTTTTGGTGGTGAAAAGGTCAAGTGTACAATGGGAGCGTTTTGATTGGAGCTCAGTGTTTGTTTGGTCACTTATTGTGCGTGGAAAAAACGAATTTTCTGTTCGATAATGTATTTTAATTTTTTTATAGCATCTCTCGAATCTAGAAATATAGTGTGGCGTCAATATGATATTCTCTGTGTCGCTGTGAAACACAACTCTTCTGAATTTCTGAAAATTAACCATTTAGCTGACAACTTAATACGGAACAATCTAAGGAAATCATTTCCTATGACTAAATCAGCCTCAGAACCGTAGATTTATTTATTTATTTGAAAAAGTCCCAAAAACGGCACAAAGACTTTTAACATTGGATGACTACCAAATAAATGAATTAGAAACATTTACAAAATATAAAATAATGACAGGAATAATGACAGAAATATATATATATATAAATAGAATAGATATAGAAGAACATAAGAACGTGGACGGGGACTTAGCGATATGATAACAGGGTAGATGGGGCTAATTTGCTGACCTGTTTATAAGGAAGGATTTGAAAGCGGAGGGTGGCGAGAAGAGGTCAAGGGAGGGTGAATGCGAAGCCAGGGAGTTATAAGTCTTTGCAATGCGGTAGATGTTTAAGATTTGGCTTTTTATGTATTAGTACCATGTAGTACTATTTATCAATCGCATTACTAATACTAACCAGTGGTTGAATGTTAAATAGTGTGGCATGTTCTTCTACGTTGCACTCTCCTAGTCCTGGTCTGATCGCGCATTGTTATCCTGGTCGCTTTTGGCCCACACTCAGAGGCCGGGGGAAGGTGCGCGGTTCTGATTTGAAATGGGATGAGTGCTGCATGCCTGGTGTGGAATCACCCTGTGCCACACTCCCAAGTGGTGGTTTAACGGTATTTCATAATGTAGATGCTGTAGGATCGCAATTTCGAATCGAATGTTTTCTGCGATATTGATTCCACCCCAACGGTAATTTTTAGCGTTCGATTGCCCATCTCCATTGCCCAGGGTGGAGGGATCTGTGTGCCACGGTTGCACTCCCTGGCAGCAGTGCCGTCTGTGCCAGACTTCTGACTCCCGAGCATACGCCAACTGCCGCCCATGTTTGTGCCGTTGCCGCCCCCACACGACTCCACCACGCTCGCCCCTCCCTCCCTCCCACGCCGTTCCCCACCCTTAAACACTCCCTCGGAGCCCCGCCCCTCCTCGGATATCTCACTCCCTCCGTTTCGGCAGGGGGAGCATGGAAGAGGTGTATGGCAGAAGGGTGGGGTGTGTGTGCGTGTGTGAGGGGTAGACTTATGGGGAGGGGAGGAAACCGAGAGAGCCCCTTGACTGCCGAGCCACCTTGAGTTTTTTGACTTCCTCCTCCTTCCCTCTTAAAGCTTTATCCCTTCCATTTCAGCTCTCCTCCTTCCTCCCCTTGTGTTCCTCTGTTCCACGCAAGCCTTTGCGTCTTTCCACGCTTTTCTTCCTCCTCCGTCCTCCCTTATAACAGCTCTCCCTCCTACCCTTCCTCCCTCCCTCCCTCTCTCTCACTCGCTCTCAAGTTTCCTTCCCCCTTTTCTCTCCCGCCCTCCCCCTTTCTCCAGAGGGCTCCCCCCTCGGACTGTAAACTCCGTTCAATATGGGCTTGCTAAGGATCTGTTCCGTTCACAGGCTGGCGTAGTGCTGCAGTCTCCCACGAAGGAAGGAGAGGTCCGCTTCGCAAAGCACATGACTATAATGAGCAACCATCAATGTGAAGTAGTCGAGACTCCATTCCTCCCAGCGAAAAACAGAGCTTAGTACATTCTAAACGTTCTAAATAAATGTCACCATTGATGGAAAAAGGCCAAAAGAAATACCACCCTTTAGATACCTCGGAATTGTTATAACATGGAATGGAAGCTGTACGGAGGAAATGAGAAGTAGAGTATCACAGGGAAAGGCGGCTTTCAATAAAGTCAAACAACTACTTCTGGTCAAAGCAATAAACATAGGCTTAAGGAAAAGATTTGCTAAGTGTTTTATTTGGAGTGTTGGGTTTTATGGAGCAGAAACATAGACAGACCAGGGGTAAGGGGAAAAACATCTGGAGGGTTTTGAAATGTGGCTACGGAGAGGAAAGGAAAGATTAAAACGGAGTGATTAAGTGAGAAAGGAGGAGGTGATAACATGGATGAATGAGAAAAGAAATATTTTAAGATGAATAAGAAAGAGGAAGGCAAGGTGGATGGGACGTTTTGAGGAAAGATTGCATGCTTATAAGATTATTATAAGGAATGATCAATGGAAAGAGAGGGAGGAGAAGACGAAGAAATAATATGTTGACTGATATTATGAATGAAAGGAGTTACGAAGAGCTGAGGGAGGCAGCACAGGATAGACGAGCATGGAGGAGGCAGTTCAATTGAAACCTGTCTGAAGACAGATTCACCTTAGAAGAAGAAGTACATTTTAAACTATACTTGTGGTACTGGTGTGAGGTAGGCAGTGACGCCACATGCGCTACCACGAAATCAAAAGGCTATGAGCTATTTTACGGGACACGCTGGCAAGTATGTGTTTTAAGTTCCCCAAATACTACAGCGGCAATCGTTCTGTTCATTCGGGATGAACGCTGTAATCATAAATCGTGCGTAAGATTTTGTTGAAGTGTTGTCATACTGGTATAAAAAATATAAAACAATTGTAATATTATAGATACTTGATTAAAAAATAATTAGATTTGCAAATCATTAAAAAATAAACTAATGATTTAAAAAAGTTTTAAAAATAACACTATCTATAATTACACAGGCCTGCAAATTTTAGGGTCTTTAATCTTTTTTGTTGCAAAGAGTCATTCTTTACGTAATTTCGTGCGGCAAATCCGAAACTGCTCACGAAAATTGCTCATCACGTCAGGCTTTTGAGATATTCTAACTTCAAAGGGTCAAAAATGCAATTTTTAGGTCATTTTGAGCTTCAATATCTCTGAAACCAAAGGTGATGGAGAAATTCTGTGAACGGATTCGAAGTATGCGTTAAAAATTGTATATAACACAGCTATGAAGCCTAGAAAAGCTATTGTTCTTATAACCTGTACCTTAGTTTTAAAATGTGTGCACTCAAGAGAATAGTAAAGTTGAATTTTATTAAAGCTGTTGATGGTTGCCAAGCAACACAATATGTAAATACAAATTACATGCAAGTGCACTACAATGAAGATACTCATTCTTCTCATCCTCATAAATAAAGTTTTTCTTTCTATTGATCTACTGACACAGAACCGATCACAAACAAACTTAAACGCATACAAACTCAGAAAAAGACTTCATTACAGCCACACTTATTTACAGACATTATCTGACACAGGCTAACTTGGACTTGTACAGATTTAGGCTCAAGCTTATGGGAACGATAGCTTTTCTAGGTTTCATAGCTGTATTCCATACACTGTTTTACACAGACTTCGAATCCGTTAGCAGAATTTCTCTATCACCTTTGGTTTCTGAAATATTGAAGCTCATAATTACCTAAAAGTTGCAATTTTGACCCTTTTTAGTTAGGATATCTCAAAAACCTGACGTGATGGGCAATTTTAGTGAGCAGATTCGGATTTGCCGCACGAAATACTGTCAGAAATATCCTTGTTGGTCTGTGTTATCATTTACATTATTGTTGGCTTCGATCACAGTTAGGGCGAGGAAGGTAGAATGAAGGAGAGAGCACGCGGAAGAAGTTTTTGATGAACTAACTTCCGGATTAACGAAAAGGTCGGTAACTCAAGTATACCTTTCTGGCCGTCCTCAGGGGAAACGTGGGTGAAGACAATTTTATCCGAGAATATCTCAATGAAACGCTGAAATTTTAACATACTTATGCCAAGGAACACTTTTAGTTGAGCACATTTTTATATTATCTATTTGCGTTTTTAGTAATACTTGCCATTTGTTTTTTTGCAAAAACACAAGGAGATAAGTAGCATATAGGAATAAAAAACGCAATTGCACAGCCTTATGTATATAAAAAGAATTGAACCTAGTCAATGGTCGAATGCCATTTCATGTATTTTTGAAGGGTGTTTTAAGATTTTCAAGGCCTGGGCATTTTGAAATTCTGTAAGTTACTGGATTTCAGAGAAGTTTTTCAAGTTCCCCCTATCTCAATTTCAAAGTGCATCTAAGTAGGCGTGAATTCTCCTAAAGCTAAGCCTTAGCCAATTTTATCGCGTCAAGGTTCACTTTCGTTAAATTGGTTCAATTTAAAGGTATTGCTGTCGGAAGCCACTGAAGGTCAATTACGCGTCAATTACGCGACACAGACAAACTGCTGGACAAAGAAATGGCATTGGACGCCTCGAGAAGATGTGAATTTCTACGTACTATCAAACACACTCTGCTCCAGTCAACATCATGTTATTCGTCCGGCATAGGTGGAGGTTCCATTAACTGAGTAAACGACTGCGTATAAACGATATTTTGGTATGCGTTTCAAAGATGCTCGTTTTTTAAAGGCTTCACTCTCTTTTCCTTCAAGGCTCTGGAGAAAACATATTTTTTCCAGATACGCGTACCGGAGTCACTTACTACCTTTTCTTCCTCTTATTAATGCTACAAAAATAATGATGTAGGAGCACTTGTTTGGCGTCATCCAGTAGGTATTATTAGGTTCGAGAAGTTCTTGACTAGACGATTGATTTGGAGGATTTGAGTTGATTTCCATATTTTTAAACCCTAATTCGAATTCATAATAAATTTACCATTGTAGCTTATATCTCAGAGTACACCATCACCATGGAACCAGTCGACTGCAGAGACTCCGTTCGGCTGTTCCTGAACTTCTTCAAAACGTATACGCTTATTAGCATGGGGGCAAGACCTCTATAACATTACTCTATGCTTCTACATAGAAATTTATCAGAATGACAACCGTAACCCTCTTCACAATGACTAGTTTTATTTTGACTAAAAGATAGTTTTAAATACTAGTTTGGTCTGATGTCTCATATAATCTTATTTTTCAAGCTTTTATCGCTTGAGGTGAACTCCTGTTCTATGAAACTTAATTTTGAATCGAAATATATCGAGACGGATATCGGTTAATTATCAAATTTATCGTGAATGTCGTCGATTTTGTCAATGATAGGAAAGCCTCGAATGCTTTCCGATAAGGGCATATTTGCGCTATTCTCTTACCCGAGACAGATCGAAAATCACATCTTAGACCGTCTTATATTTTTACGTACGTGAAACTCTTACCGTTTTCGATCGTGTAGGGCTCTGCAAAATGTTGGAGTCAAGATTGGTAGGAGGGTATGTCCTCAGGAATTTCCCGGCGCCAGGCCATGAATAATGCAAAACATAAAATTAACGTAATGCGTAATCGGAGAATTAAAATAAATCTAGCATAGTATTCCGCTCACCTATCAGGCCACGAATGTTCCACGGACAGCATCATTTGTACCCAGCAATGCACCCAGTGCGGCGTCGTCCCCTGCGTTGGTGCGCCACCTAGGTGGTGTCTCCAATTCTTCTCACGTGCGCCCTTTTCGACTTCATATTCTGCCAGCCTCGTCCCACAAAATGTTCCTGGGGCAAGATTTGGACATCGTGCGACTTTTCCCTCGATGAGAAACAGACTGGGACCCTCTTTCTGTCAGCGAATATGTGAAGACACACACATGCCATTAGTGTCTCCCGTTAACATTAAATTGAACGTCGAATAAACTTTACACTTTCAGGCATCAATTCGTCGAAGTATTTTATATTCGAATCCATATTGAAAATAATACTTGTACTTTTCAACAGCTATTTATTAACAGTTAAACGTACTACGCATATGAACATGGCTAACGTATCTTACTTGCTGCATCTTCAGGTACAATTGTTAAACAATGTGGAAAAGTACAATGATTATTTTTAGTATGAATTTGAAAGTCGAACCTTTTCCCATCGCTAAAATGAAAAAATACATCTCGCGAAGGTTTATATTTTTCTCAGAAACGTTAACAAATATCATTATTACCGTGGATTTCATGTATTGAGCACTACGTGGATATTAATTTTATTCAGTACATCCTACCATGCGATATGAGTTCTTCAAATGTCATTTGAATTTTAAATTTTCCATCGATGAAATGTCATGCTATGGGTAAATGATTAATATTTATGAAAAATTTAAATTGACCCCCGAGTGAGTGAATGAATAATTTAAATTGACCCCCGAGTGACCCCCGAGTAAATGATAATGGTGCAAACTTGGTGTGTGCTTAGAAGAAGGATTGTTTGTGTCGAATACATGGTTTAAATATAAGAGAATACATATGTATACTTGGAAAAGTGATGGAAAAGGAAAAGTTGGAACGAGTGATGAGGGGTGCTGAATGTGGAACAGACCACTATTTGGTACTCTCCAAAGTGAATCTGGGCAGAAAGTGGGTACCAAGGAAGAATGTTGCGCGTAAGCAGTTAAGAGTAAAAGTGGAAAGGTTGCTAGACAGCGAGGTAAGAATGCGGTATGGTTGCATGCTTGAGGATACTCTATCGTTGAAGCAGAGAGAGTGGGACGAGCATATCAGAAACGAGAATGTGAATGATGCGTGGAAGTGTTTAAAAGGAGTGATTGTGGAATGTGCTGAAAGTGTATGTGGGAAAGGAGTGGAAGGAAGAATGAAAGGTGATGCTTGGTGGAATGGAGAAGTGAAAATTGCAGTCAGAGAAAAGAAAGAGGCTTACAAGGATATGATTGCTACCAAATCTGAGAATGAGCGTACTAAGGCATGTGAGATTTACAGAAAGAAAAAGAATGAATGCAAAATCGTTGTGAAAGAGAGAAAAGAAAGAATGCGTGCGGATGAAGCTAACAAAATGCAGAGTGATCTTGAATGTAATAAAAAGCTGTTTTGGAAGTGGGTTAAAAGAGCTAAGATTGGTGAAGGTAGGGGAATGAATGCGGTAAAGAACAAAAGTGGAGATATCATGTGGGACGAGAACAACGTCAGAGATTGATGGAGGGAGTATTTTGAAGAATTGTGCAAAATATTGCAGGCGCTGAGGATGAACCTTGTGAAGTGGTATGTGAGAATGTGATGATGGAAAAGGATATCAGTGAGAAGGAGGTCACAACGGCTGTGAGAATATTGAAAAATGGGAAGGCTGCAGGCATAGGTAGATGGGATATCCAGTGAAATGTTGAAGTGTGGGTTTAATTACAAATTTGTAGGCTGCGTGAACTATACAATTTATACTTACAGGTTTCTGTTGTTCCAGTGGATTGGAAGAATGCTATCATCGTTCCATTGTACAAAGGGAGGGGAGGAAAAACCGAATGTAATAATTATTGGGCCATAAGTTTATTGAGTATCCCGGGAAAAGTGTTCAGTAAAATATTAATCGAAAGAGTGAGGAATATTACTTCCGACAGAATATGGGGTGTGCAGTGTGGGTTTATGCCTGGGAGAGGATGTAGTGACCAGCTTTTTGCACTTCAGCAAGTGATAGAAAAATGTATGAGTGTCCGAATGAAAGTGTACTGTGCATTTGTCGATTTAGAGAAGGCATATGACAGAGTAAGTAGAACGAAGTTGTGGAAGGTTTTGAGAGACTATAGAGTGAATGGGCAGTTATTGAATGTTATGATGGCGATGTATGACAATAGTAAGGCAAGTGTAAGAGTTAACGGAGCTCTGAGTGATTGGTTTGTAATAAATTGGGGTGTAAAGCAAGGATGCGTAATGTCTCCATGGCTGTTTAATGTATTTATGGATAAATGTGTTAGAGACGCATGTAGTGATAACGACGGTGTTTTGATTGGAAATGTAAACGTGCGAGTTTTTCTATATGCGGAGGATGCTGTTTTGATCTCAGACAGTCAACAGAGATTACAGAAGCTCCTAGATAAATTTGTGAATCAACGGAGAGGATGGAATTGAAGGTAAATATGGGTAAAGGTGGGTATGAGTTATCTGAGGAGTATTTGCGGCAAAAGTAGGATGGATAGGGTGAGGAATGAGTGGGTCATGAATGAATGTGGGTTAAATGCTCCAGTAATGGACATGTATGAAAGGAGTGTGCTTCGTTGGTTTGGCCATGTTGAGAGAATGGATGAGAGTCGAATAACGAAACAGATATATGAGAGTAGAATGAATGGTGTGAGAGGTAGAGGTAGACCGAGAAAGTTGTGGTTGAATGGGGTTTAGGAAATTCTTATGAGGAGGAATATAAGGAGTTATAAAAACAGGAGGGCGTGTATGAAACAGTGTATGGGGGTAAATGAGGCAAAAGAGGTTTGCTAGGATAGGTCAGATTGGAGGAAATTATGGAAGCAGAGTTAGGTGTACAATTATGTATTAATGAGTGAAACATTTTGACTGTGCCTACCCCGGAAGGGAACGGCGTGATGGGTATGTATGTATTTAAATTGATGAAGTTCACCTATGTCCAAAATTTAAGAATTTCAACGGAATGTCAAGGTTTTTGAGGAAGAATCCTGGGATATGGGAATTACTGCTCCAAAGAGGGATCTTTTAGTTACATATTCGCTGACATTATTTGTAGTCTGTGGAAAAAATGTGAAGAGTCTGAGGACACGTGTGCTAGTGAAAAATAAGGACCGAAAACCAAAGTAAAAGGCTTAGTCATACTTGCAGCCACCATGAAAGGTTTCTTAAGGATTAATTGGGATGAATACCAATTCCGCGCAATACCAATGTTTTATATATTCCGGAAATCTATTTCATATCTACCAACGAGAGGAAAAAATACTTTTATTCTGTTTGAAACGCCATCTCCGTTAAGCTCCTTTTAATCGGTAGGTACATGAAAGAACTTTGTTAGTTTAAAATGTCACGTATAAATAGAAGTCGTTAGGTACGCCAAGTTTAAAGTTTGTAATGTGGGATTTCAGTGTTTAGAGTATCGTCTAAGAAAAAAATTCGCCGCGAATCTGTGATGCCGATTTATTAATATTCGACGGCAAAATACAGGTAGAAATATATACAGATACGATTCATATAGTTTTCGAGGTTCAAGAAATAACCATTTCATCATGGCACGATTGTTATTCACTGCCAATTAACCGAAAGAATATTATCGATATGTTTAAGTTTCCTTCACCTAAGTTTGTGGCATTTCATATCATACTGCTACGAGTTAAAAGTCAATTGCAAATAACAGGCTTTTCCAGACTAGCTACGAACCCCATTAAACCATAGTACATCTACATACTAACCTGCGAGCCGCCGCATGGGCGTGTGACAGGGGATGCCAAGAAACCAGCCGTGTAAAGATGTAAGAGATAGGGTTTTGGGAGGTGAAATGGTGACGCATCGCGGGAGTGTATTTAGTGGAGCTCAGTTTTTATTGTGTTCTCTAATTGTGCGTGGAAAGAACAAGTCTTTGTGCCTACTTGTTCGGCAATGTATCTTTTTTATTTTATCGCTTCTGTCAGACCTAGAGATGTAGTTAGGCGTCATGATTATATTCTCTGTGTCGCTCTGAAACACTCCAGTTTTGAATTTCTCATGCAATCTAAGCCCAGCGGGTAGCCTCCGAGTCTCACCTTAATCACTCTAAAAGTTGTGAAACACTCTATGCTCGCTTTTAGCAGTTTTTAACGAAGAGTACAGCTTTCTTTGTATTCTATTAACTTTTTTGTTAAATATTTAAGAGCGAAGTCCCAAATGCTCGCGGCGTATTTGAGGTGTGGCCTAACCAGAGCGATGTAGCATCTCTCATTTACTTTACTCTCTATTAGTGGCGTCATAAGGACGAGGGGTTACACCAACGGAAAAAATCTCTCTCTGATACTATTGAAAGGGTCTGTGAAAGGTAAAAAAAAACTCTACACTAAACAACCGATATAAAGTAGATTTGAGTCAATCGTGAAGACGATATAGTGTGGATGTAATTTCAAGAAGCTCACATATATCGTAAAAGACTAAATCTATTCTTCTAGACTCGTGTTGACATTTACGCGTCAGAATCGAGAAGCCACGCTACCTTTTTAATGGCTCACTCTCCTTTGTTTATCAGCTGCGGGACGGATTTGGAGTGGCAAACATTTACCAGCCTAGTTGACTACCTCGGGCGAATAAGAGAAAGAGACAGCCCTCCGCTTTCATTTCACTCAGTGTTCACAGAAGGTCGGCTCCGAAGCTTGGACGGCTTTGTAGCCAAGAGCCACTGTCGGCTGGGGTGGTTGGTTGAGCAAGGGCGGACACTTCCGGTTGTCGGAGCCGTGGCATTAATTGGCGTGAAACCGAATCGTTTCCAGCGTTTTGTCAAATAAGTGCACCTCGGCTCGGTAATGGAGACCCGGAAGATTCTTGGCAATTCTATTAGGTTTCCGCACCTGTCGGCTCTATGAACTTCCTCCTGAAGCTCGTTTTGGGACATCGCACGGAGGGAGAGAGAACGCGCAAGCTATCAAATGCCTATTCTTCTTCCCAGCGCTTACCAATGAGGCACTATTTTTGCCCTTGGAGAGACACTTGTGTAAACAAATTACAGTTGTTTCGAGACATGTTGGTAGTGGCGCATATGCAAGGTGGTAGGGTCCATTGCTCACGAGCTAACTCTGTACAGGGTGATTGAAGTAGTCCCCAAATTTGATAATCTTGGTTACGAAAGTCTTAAACCTCGGTACCAACTTCAATAAGCTCATTCTGTCAGTGACATTAACCATAATCCTCTTAATGATTTTTAACCAATTGCTTTGGTGGCCTTCGCCTTGCTTTTAATTTTATAATGTAGTAATAGTGTATTTTTGCCCAGCTTTGTTTGGATAATGACCATTGACTTGGTATGCGCTCATGGAAAATTCCCGCTCCATTAGGTTGATTTTAATTACGAAGGCAGCGTTGTCTGTGAGTATTATCCAACGAATGTAAATGGATTGCTAATACATACCCACACGTATGGAGGTCTATCAATATCGAGAGTCCAGTAATCATTGAAGAGGTGTAATTAATATAAGTTAGCTCATTAAAAAAAGCTAAGCTCAGCAAATTAATGACTTAGGCTACCTGTCGAAATACCTATTTTCAAAATCTTTCTTTCTTTATTTAAGAGAGAAAGAAACTTTCAAATAAAACGCTCATAGTCTATTAATGGATGGCCGATGTATATTAGGGCGTGCAGAATATTTTTAACTTCGTCAGAAAAGACTTCGGTTCTGAACTTACTTAAAAAATCAACTCTAAATTTCCACCAATGATGTAGCCGTGTTAGCCAACCTAATTGTTGCAGTAGGCTAGTAGTAATTTTAAAATTTTCCTAATTACCTTTCATATATGTATACATACCGCTGATCCTAGTTGCACACATTCTAATCAGACCATTGAAGTATGTGGAGAGGGTATTTACTGTGCTGCTTTCGGGCTTATGTACTATTGCAATTTTACCATGTTTTCCATCGATAACTTCCTAGAAATCAGCATGCACTTGCTTCTTCCATGTGAATTCTCCTTACGTATTGTTTATTTATTTAAATTAACAATCATCCGCATTCCCGGTGAAAAGTATTGTCAAATCGAGTATAATCCATAGCACTTGGCAGCAAATATATGTTACTAGAGTTACTTGTCATAAATTTCAAACAGATGGTTGATATTCTTGATTAACATCCGCTAATTCGTCAATTCCGTCGTTCTATTCATAAGAAAGCAAGGGAATGGAAAGTATTACACATGCAAAACATATGTGGCACAGCATGAAAGAAGCCATGTTTTGTTAAATGTATAATGGGAAGGTCCTTGGATGAAAAAGTCAAATAGAGATGCCACTTCGCTCTGTTTAGGCCACACCTCAAATACGCCGCGAGCATTTGGGACGCAGGCCATAAAGATTTAACCGGAAAAATAAATAAAATACCAAGAAAAGCTGCACGCTTCGTTAAAAACTGCTAAGAGCGTACATATAGTGTCTCACAACTTTTGGAGGGATTAAGGTGGGAGCCCCTAGAGACCTGGAGGCTACCCGCTGGGCTAATTTTGCTTGAGAAATTCAGAACTGGTGTGCTTCAGAGCGACACAGAGAATATTATCATGACTCCTCACTATATCTCTAAGTCTGACAGATGCGATAAAATAAGAGAGATACTCTGCCGAACAGATAGGTACAAAAACTCGTTCTTTCCGCGCACAATGAGCGACCACAATAAAAACTGAGCTCCACTGAATACACTCCCATAATATACGCAACCATATCACCACCTAAAATCTCATTCCTTACATCTTTACTCGGCTGGTGTCAAAACACCCCCCGCCAAACGCCCATGTGGTGGCTCGCAGGGTAGCATGTTGACGTAGATTGGTACAAATTCGCCATTATTTAAATAATCTCTCTCTGGAGTGCATAAATATGCCATTTCCCATGCAAGATATCTCGCATTTTTTGGCAAATATATCAGAAAGTTGTGCGGTAAGGGGCTGAATTTTGTTATCTTAGAATGGGCGAGATAATTTTATTTGATATGAGACATAAATTAATTTCTTTTTAGGTGAAATGACATCTTGCTCAAAGTATCTAGACATGTCGTAACCCCTCAATACTCTATCCAGTCAATTTTGCCGCCTCCGAATTTCTCTATTCAGGTTCTTTGCCTCTCTTACCTTAAGTAACACTTACTACTTCCTCTCCACTTTACAAGAATCGCAAGCCTATTGCAACAATTAGGTTGGCTATCACGACTACACTGTTGGTAGAATTTAGAATTAATCCTTTGAGAAAGTTCCAAGTCAATGTCCTTTCTGACGACATAAAGAATATTCTGCGAACCCTAACGACCAAACACAAGTAGACCATGTGCGACATATAATGGATGTGAATCGCTTTTAGACCCTCGATTGAAAATTAGACTCAATCTTTAAGTAAGCAGTAAGTTACTAACCGATTTATTTTCAGACAAAATTTTCAATATCTTTCAAACTCCAACATACTACGGTAGATCGGATCATGAGAATAAAAAAAGGGAAATAGATAGTAGAACAGAAAGGTTTAAAATGTCGTTTTTCCTGCGATCATTAAGAGACCATAATGGCTGCTTTAAGACTTTGAATTAGGTTAGTTAACAGGTAGTGTAGCTGATTAATCATATTTTTATTTATTTATTTATACTCACAACCCCGAAAACAGCAAAATAATGGCCTTTTACATCGGGTTTTTTAATATTAACAAGAGACGAACACACACAACCATGTCCTGGGCAGATTATATTCAATCCTGGGCTTAGCAGGCGAGGACTTTACCCCACCGCCACCGGGGCCGACAGCACCCTTACGCATGTTTCTAAACCTGCCGAGTAGTGCTAACACCATGTTGTTTATTTTCCCTGCATGACTATTGTGTTAAGTTTACGTAGTTACATCATGGATTATTTGAGTGGTTTCTGTAGCATTTATAGCATACCGATTGTGTGGCGCTTGTTGGTGAAAGTAAATTTCTTCACTGTAGTTCATGTTGGTGATAAGTCACCCCTTGCCAAGCATCCTTGTGGTGGCTTGCAGGGTAATGAGGAGATGTAGATTTGGATATTTGGAAATTAGAATTTGACAGGACAATTAAAATGGCTTGTGATATTGGGAAATTTTTCGTAAATACCTCTCCTGTGCAGAAATACCGCTGATCCTCGTTGCGCACATTCTAATCAGACACGTTCACTCTGCATTGATTGCTGTGTGTCGCAGGCCGGGAAGAAGTTCGGGGGCGCCAACGTTGTTTTCTTAAGCGTTTCAGCACATTTCTAAAAATAAACGGACGGGAGATGCAAGGCTTGATTTCCAGTTCGCTTTAAGTTGTGTCGCGCGCGTCGCCGTCGTAGCCTTAGCATACCGATTGAGAAACTCCCGCTTGCTTCACTGTTCCGCTTTTTTATTAAAGCTTCTTCCAAGGACGACGACAGCAAACCACCAGAGTGAAAACACCCGGACCAATCCAAGCCACACAGACGGAACCTTGCTCTGTGAGGGCATAGAGTGCATACTACTGTCGGAAGCAATAAGGATCACCCACCTCTTCTTCTCCATGAATGCAATGACTTGACAAAGAACATTGATCTTCATAATGTATACCCTTCCCTTAAGTATTTCTCTCGGAAGAAGCGATTATTCGAGAATTTTGGGAGTTATTCCTCACTTTGGACTTATGTGCACAGTAAAATCTAGTCCTGGCTCGGCCTCTGTAAAACATACGACAACAATAGTCGTAGCATTTCAGGTTGTTATAGAAACAAGGGACCTCAGATATTTTTTAAATTTCCAAACGCTTATTTATGAGATTAGCGAAACTTATAAATCAACTGTGAAATGATTTTCGTTATCTTCATTCGAGTGTATCCTTGGTTGACATCGGGAAGCTGACAATCAAATGAAATGTTTACTCAGTTTGGTTGTTTTAAAGCCCTGGGTCGTTCTCATAAAAGTAGCCTTTAAAAAAAAATTAGAGTCCTTAGTAAAGTAGAGAAAAAAGTAGAAAATTTTTTTCCTGTGTTGTCAGAGATTTTGGGAAAATATTTTTACGGCAGTTTTTCTTTTTGTTATTCCATTTCAGATTGAGTGATTATGAGTGTTTTTCTAAGTGACGGTCTCTGTTCCAAAGTGCCAGAAAACAACTGTCTTGGTCTTTGTGACCCCCATTTATTCCACAGTTATTTAGCGGAGATTCCAGTCAACGAAATATTATATTGGTGTATCAAAAGTTTATCTTAAACAAAAGTGATGAAAAAAACCTTAGAAAATACCGCTGTATCTGAAACAATCACAGTTAGAGGAATGTTTTTGACAGAGGGATAAAAAAGTTGAAACTCTTAGTAACCGTAACCATACAAGCCAAATTCAAAGACGGTTTTTAAGGATACTATGCTTAAAATTTCCTTAGTTCCGACACGATAACAACAGGGTTGCCTCCCAGTGCTCAAATCTATAATTGAGGGTGTGAAAAAGGAATAGAACGGAGAATATTTATATCCGAGTCCTCCTCCGAATCTGTGGTTTTCCAGCTGTCATCGTTCCAAGGGGCCTTTAATTGGCCGCTAGATTTATGTCTCGAAATCCGGTTGTCCCGGGATCGGCGTCGAGGTTGCCACTCACTGAACCAGTTGACCCCTTCTGCTGTCCTTTACGTGGTGAATTCTCATCTAAGAGATGAAAAAAGTGCCAAGATGCGGAGTTATCACGCGTGAAGCATAATGAGCGAACATGTGTCTTACAATTAGAATCAGTTCTCAAGTGTGGATACAATGGAATGAAACGACCACGAGATGGTTGAACGTCTAAATTACATAATGTTTTATGGAGTCTGTCTTTCCTCAATGTGAGGCTCAGTGGAGTCATGAGGGTAAAAAAACTGCATGTATGCGGTGTACATCATGCTTGCGGACGAAACCAATTAAAACGATTGAAACCACAGATAATTATCATTGAAAACACTAGTTCGTAACCTTGTATCATGTTTTTTTCTGTTCTTGGTATGAAGGCCCAATTCACTTCGCCACTGAGCTATCCAGATCTACAAACCAATTCCAATTCACTACTTAATCACCTTCCACATTTCTGATTTTATTAAACTATTTCATTGAAATTTATTCCCTGTATTGGGATTCTCGAGAGAAGCAGGAAGAAGGTAGTCTTTGCTCTGTAGTTGAATTCTCAACATATTTCCGATAACAAAAATTATGCTATATCGCTGATTCCATCAACAAGGCGACCCAAGCTACGGCTGTGGCGATTTGGTAGCCTTGTGAATTCATCTTCCAACCAACATGGCGGTAGGGTGTTTCAGCGCAACGTAAAATTGTGCCACTTTTACAGGGATTTTAAGCTTGTATACTGGCCGTAAAAAATGTAAGCGACATTACCAATATTTCTTTTTTAGCCTAAACTTTCGACTGCGCACACAAAAAAACGTAGTGTTCAGCCCTATTACATCATAGTTTATGAACGCAAATTGAGTGAACTGTCGCATGATTTCCTAGGAGTATCGTATGTCTCACAACAACTCGATACTTTCCAATTAATAACTGGCGCATGAAGACATGATGTGGCAACTCGAGAACGCTAAATAGATGAAATCTTATGATTCAATTAAAATTTCTGCATTTTGTAAGTAAACGGTGTTTCGTGAATAGGTTCATAGTTTACTAATCTATCGTCTTCAACGTCCGTTTCTAAAGTTCTGCCGTAATGTATTGTAATGTGGAGGGCTCAACGTTTTCGTGGGCCTTGTCCATTTGTTTTATTTCTTAACTAACAACGGTTCAGGATGGATGGAGTCGTATGTGCTGGAGTGAAAGAGAGAACCAAGTCCAAAGTTTGAGTGTTTTGCTCTACATAGCAGCGATTTTCGGGAGTACTTTTAACACAGCTGATTTACGGGAGGAATATACTATATAAATAATATATAATTTTAACGAATTTTCCTCTAAATTCTTTTCAATATACTCTTCTTCTCTTACACACTTCTCAATAGACTCGACCCACTTTAACATTGAGCTAGCAATATTTTTGGCCGTCATGAGTAAGAATCGCATCTATGTAGAGAAGGTTGAGTATTGGTGAAATTTAAGCCGAAACTGTGCACCATCAACGCGGATTTCTATTCAACTTCTCTCTTAGAATTTTTTAGCCAATCGAGAGTCTTTTCACTGGGTTCTTTATCCCTTTCGTAAATTAATACTAAGTTGCGTCTCATTGGCAAGCCATTTGTGTGATAATTATACCATTTTGATGCCACACATGTGCAAGTTATGAATTTGTATGTTAATGATACCATCGAGTAAATATATTTTTTGGCTAATTGTTTTTTTATGACTTCTAAATATTTCAGCGACTCCCTAAATACCTAATTATTTACACGAGGGATGCCCGAAAAGTAATGCCCCATATTTCTTTCTCAAGAACTATTTATTCAACAAAATTGAAATTAATACATATAAAAGAATATTGTTTTATCACCTGACTCTATCTTTTCACTTAGTCTCCTTCAAGTCCTATTGCCTTCCTCCAGCGATTAACTAGGGCATGTATGCCCCTTCGGTACCAGTACTCGCTCTGGTTATGGATCCAGGTTTTCGGGGATCGGGTTGATGAGGTGGCTAGAGTACTGGCTAACCATACGGGCGGCCAGGGTTCAAATTCCTGCAGAGGAGGATGTTTTTCAGAGGAAACCCGATACCTGCTGGTGGAGGTCTTGTCTTGTGGAGGGCACTTCAAGTAGAGCACTCCGTCTGTCGGATGAGACGTTAAAGCGTGGTCTCCTTGGTGCCTTTCGTTAAGAGCAGGCTAATGCCGACGTCGGGTTTCTATCCACCCTCCTTACCTTACCTTCCCCCTATGGCGAAAATGACCTTTGCTGTCGGTCGCCTCCCCAAATATCCAATCCAATCCAGCTCGGTTTTCATTGCGCTAATCACCTCTTCGTCGTCCCAAACAGCACTGTGGAAAAGTACTTAGTGCCATTATTCGAAATGGATTAGAAAAGAGAAACTACGGAGCAATTGACATTCTTAAACGTCTTAAGCTTGTGCCAGACTGGTGGTTGCGAGCCTAATCTTGCAGTCTGTCCTCTGCAGAGTCCAAAAAATTGGTCAGAGCACTCAGATATAAGATACGGTAGCATTGTGATAAACTGATAAGTATTTGCGATCAATGGGGATGCGTCTCTCGAAGACCGTTTCTTCGAAGATCAACGAACGAATTTCTGTTATTAGGGAGTTTTTTTTAAAGTGGAGCATTTTTGGCCTACTCTCGTTTGAATGGGTACGATTTTTCGTATGTATTATTTTTTTATCATATGCATTTGTGTCAATATCGCATTATTAATTTAACTCGCAAAGATCACGCGTCTAAAATTAATGCCCTCGATAAGTAGTATATTCCATTTTCAACCTCAATTTCCTAACTCTCGAGCGTGCATAGCGTTCAATGTCTCAAATTAAAGAAAAATCCTCCAGAATGTGACTCTGAAGTTAACAGTAGTCCGATGGCAGAGGCGTAACAGCGTTACGAATGGGCGGGAACTGGACGCCTTTTGGTACCCCAAGGCTGTATGCCCCACCCCTTTTGAATACAAAAATTACTAAAACTTTCAAAAAAATTCTTTTACAACCTGAAAATTTGTTATTTTCGGACTCGGAATGGAGGTTTTCCGATTTAGGTTTCAGCTTTTAATTGAACTGAAGCCTCGTCACTGTAGGGTATCGTATTAAACGATCTTCTGCACCAACTTCTTGATACTATCCATCTTGCCACCCCCGTTGCTCCGGCACTGCCTTTGGATATTAGAATAAATCTAATCCCTAATTAAGTCTAATTTACCCGAAGTCACCCGTGCGAGTGACTTCGTACCACATCATTTGTTAATGCAATGATTGGAAAAAAATAATAATTTTTTACGCATTTAAAACGAATTAACCCACGAATGGCGCGAATGTAAGGGAAAAAACGGAGATCTTTACGTGGGTGACATTGAAAGCCGCCGAAAGAACGGACGTTCTCGTGTTCCCATAGTACGCAGAGAGGGAAAGAGTATGGAAATGTGGACAAAAAATCGCCCTCGGGTCTCGAGCGCAGACTAATTCAATTTTTTTATATCAAATCGTTAATTCCTCTACCACGCCTTCGCGGGGAAACAGAGAACTCGTCGAGCGCCGGGACGGCTGTCTCTTCTCCGTCTCGCGGTGCGAAAGAGAAGCCGTCTTTCCCTCTCTCTACCCCTTCGACCCCTACACGCTCGCTCTCAAGCCAAAGATGAGGCGGAGGAAGACGGAGTGTGTGACAAACTGCTCTGCAAATGTTTGAGGAAGCAATAAATGCGCTGAGAGACTCCAAGAGCAAGAAGCTAAGGGAGAGGAGGGGGATGGAGATGGTACATACGTGAGAGGGTGGGGGTGGAGGGGGGTGCGAAGGAGAGGGGGATGTGAATAAAGGAGCAAAGCAAGGAGGGGGAAAGGGAGAAGCATCGTGTCCGTGCATATGTCTTCCAAGTGACTGAGGGGGTTGGGGGGGAAGGTTTTTTTAATGGGGTCTACGAGGTCACACGAGGAGAAAAAGGAGCTGGCCCAAACTGTGGCTGTGCGGCAGTCAAAATTCGATATCGCATCGCTATAAGACCTGCATTGCAACAGTCGCGGGGGATCGCTTATCGCTGATATCCTGCTAAGTTCCGTGTCATATCACGTCGCATTCGTAAAAAATCATGAGCTAAAGAAGAGAGTCGATGGCGTCTTGACTCAAGACGTATATGCCTGTTTTTTCGCTAAAAATGACCCGAGAAAACCTGACTATAGAGCTCGGTTTATGAAAAATCTTATGAATAATGCAGTGCTCTCTGGAAAATTTTTCCATTTTGAATTTTTATGGAATAATCATTACATTACTGTGACCATTTTGCCACTCGTTCTTATATTTTTGGCATATCAGCTGCTCAAGTGATCCTTTCAACGTGCCTTGCACACAGTGATGCCTTCAATATTCTCTTATCCTACCCTATCGTATGGTTTCATCAGTTCTATTCTTCAATGTTTTACCCTGATATTTCTGTGCAATATTCAAATTTCAATATGGTTTTGCGATATACCTTGCATTTCAACGGATGCGATATATTGCTAAACGCCCAACCATACGCATGACATCGGTTTCATATGAAATATTTTTTTTAAATGGTAGCCTGCGAAGAATAACATGAGGTACATCACCTTTATCTGGTTGCTTACAGATAGGTTTCGCCTTTTGATGGGCATTGCGACTCTTATTTGCACTCTTTTGGGATTGAACTACCTCTATACGTGATTACTCTTTTTAGCTTATCATAAGACTAACAATAAAAATAATTTGTGAATCACAGTTTTAGTACAATATTGTGTGCAAATATCAATGAACGTTAGGCAGCCTCAAAGATCACAGATTTGTACGGAGACTGCCTTCCATTAATGGAATTCATTGCTGGCATAAAACAATAATTTATATTAGCATATACATAAAACAAAAGCATATATGATAAAAATACGATTTCATTCTCAATTTTGAACAAGGGAAGCAGAGCCCAATTTTGAATAGGGGAAGTAGAGTCATGACAGCAATTCAACTTGCAACAACAATAAAACACTAATGACTTCAAGTTATAACAGAGAGTACACGTACGTATATAACAGTTCTAGTACAAAGCATCAATTGCTTTGTGCCAATATCCATTCCTTTGTTGATTAGAAAAAATATTTCCAATTTTTCAAACTTTTAATGTATCCAGGTGGGGCGTAAAACATTTTAGGGCACAAATACGCAGAGGATCTCTTAAACAATGTGAGTTTAGGTTTTGGAAGCCGCGTATTTAGCTTCATACCATATTTCCTCCCATATTCGAAACCAACAAAATTCTTATAGTACTCCCTTCTCTTCATTATTCCAGCCAAAACAGCCCCTAAAGCTACGGATACATGGACTAAACGAAGTGAAATGTTTTTCATAGGAACCGTAACAGAAGAATAATAGACCATTGAATGGGTAGGAAGGAATTGCTGTGAACCAATCATCTGAAGGAGCAACTGTTGATGATGACATTTGAGCCGTTGCAGCTTGCTTATTAGTGCGTGTAATCTTACGATTTCTTTAGGAACGGAGAAGGGAGGCTGGATGTTGGTTAAAAAGAGGAGTGGATATGTCGCCTGTGGATCGCGGGGTGAAATGGCCTCGGGAAAAAAAAGAACACGTATCGAAGGGAAGGGGGTGGTTGGGTGAATGTTCGGTTCGTCGCGAGGGGACAGTGGGAGGGAGGGAGGGGACAAAGCGGAGAGGGGCGCATATCTTTGCCCATTGGAAAGGGGTAGACTTGGCAACGCCGCATGCCGCCGGCCGTGTGGCGCCGACGAGCTGCTAGGCGCGCCCCCTCCCCCATCGCCTCACGAAGCAACGGCGGCGGTCGCCGTCGCGACTTCGCTTCGGCGCAGCGAGCAGCGGCGCGGCGGGGAACGACGCGACGCTGGGCTCTCCCCCCCCCCCAAATCCCCTTTCTCTCCCACCCTTCCTTCCGCCTCCCTATTCCTCCTCCTCCTCCTCCCCTGCCTTCATCATATGTGTGGAGGGGAGGGGCGCGAGGGAGCATCCGACACATCACACCACCATTTGCCACCCCCCACTCTCCTTCCGCCGGTCGAAGCGCGAAAAAATTCATTTGCTCATTCGATTGCCGCCTGGTTGTAATTCGTTCGCCACATCTTCGCTTCGGCGAGGCACAGCGTACGCGCGCATTCGCTAGAAAGCTTCTTATTTATTTATCTCGTTCGGTCGGTCTCCTATTTTTCAATGCCGGGGACAGTAGCGAGGATGGTTCGCGCATTGCATCGCGCATTGCGAGTTGCACTTGATGTATTCCGTGTCAGGGGTGCTCGAGGACATCGTCCGGCAAAATGGCATTGTCATGACAGTAAATATTTTCAGGGCAAAGGAAATTGAGGTAAAATTGAAAATTTTTTTCGAGAAGATGACGGATGCACTGGAGGCAGATGAAATTTAAGCATTGGATGTGGGACAGGAAAACGCTTTCTCACTCATTCATCTCGTTTGTTTGGTTTCCTTATTCCGGTGCGTGGGGAGGTAATAAGGAGCTGTAAAAAGGGAATATAGCTGAAAAAATAGTGAGCATCTTGTCTAGGAAACGAGTAGGTAATATCCGGTGTGTAGGCATTGTCACGAAGTTTTCCTAGGCGCACCTAGTCAAGTTTTTCCCGGAGAATGGGGAATGTCCCATACATATTCCTAGGAAATGACAGTAGATGGCATGGACTAACAGCCGACATCGTGCTTGGAGTAGCTCCGAAAAATATATTTGCGAATTATTTGACACTTTAACACTTCCCCAAACTTTTTCTTTCCACCGCTCCAAAAAGCCATACCTAAGGGCCTCAAGCGTATGGTTCAAATTCTTTGTCTGCATAGCTACACCAGAAAGGTAATAAAAATAAAGTTATGTTAATGTAATAAAATTGACGTTTATTAAAAATACAGTTCATGGTTTATGAATTCGTCCAGGGACATTTGTGTACGGTATCTTTCAGCCAGGACCCTGCTTCCAGCGCCCTCCTTCCCTTTAAGAAAGCACCCCTTTGGGAAGCGCTAGCACCCACTTTGGGAACCACTCCACAAGCAGTGTTAGGTATCGCTATGAATGTAGGCGCTGCCGTTACTTTAACGTTTGTAAGAATGCCGTGTGAATTCCAAGAGCAAGCAAATATGCGGAACCCACAATGAGAAACTCTTCCGCCTGGGCTGGGATTCTAGCCTTAACACTTTTCATGGCTGCTCAGTGCTTTGAATAATTTAGCGACCCAGGCGATTTAGCGGAATCTCATGGGTTCTAATGCCAGTCATGGCGGATGATTTATTTCAATGAAAACATCGCTCAATCTTGCGTCTTCTCAGCGGTAACGCCTGCTATGATGTAACTGCTTTCAATTTCAACGAGTGCGTATTATCAGGGCTGTGGGCAGTGTTGTAACAAATTCTTTTTCCATGGAGGAGGGGAGGGATACCTATACCCTTATGAAATTGTGGTCAAAGACGTGAACGAACTGCCAAGTTATATCGCGCCGTCGAATTTAGAGCCTGAATCTAAAGACAAGGTTAACTTCCTTGACGTGGGACTTTAAGTCTCGACCTATGGACCTTCCACACTTACAAGCCTGGCTACATCGGTCGGTCTCCATGGAACTGAGGACTTCAGATATTTATTTATTTAATATTTAGTTCATAAAAATCCCGGTCCTCCAAAATCCAAGGCAGGTGTCTTGTCCGGAGTTGCCAATTTAGATGATTACACATATCAAAACAATATACAACAAAACAACATAAACAAGACAATACCAACAATACATAAAAATGTTTAAATATTTACCCTTACTATATATTGAAATATTTACGAACTATAAATAGTATGAAACATTTTTACCTTCATTTTACAACTTTTTTTTATAGATGTACGGAGAATATATTACTATTAAAGATTGTTTTAAAGAGCCATTGCTGTTATCAACCATTGTTTAATTTCTTTTTTAACCTTTACTTTAAGAGGGTTCAGGGTTATTTTGAGATCACCTTGTGTTGGGTTGAGAGGTGAAAGTTTTAGCCTATTAGACATATTTACCCATTTACCTGTCACAGGAATGACTGAGTGCACTTGAAAAGGGATTGCACCAATCGATTCAGCAAACTTAGATTCGCGACGGCAATCCTCCTTCATGGAGGATTCCATTCTTACAGTTTGAAATGGTCAGTAGCAAATGATTAATTGCCAGTCGAAGATTTTGAATGGGAGTCTGCGGAGTCTGCGGTTGTATATCCATATTGTTCGCAAGTCAGCCAAAAGTGTCGAAAGTGAACCAAGGCACGCAACTTAAACTCAGTCAATTGCAGTGACCGATTTATAGGAGATGAACCACTCTAGCCAGAAACTAGTCAAACCCCCGCATGTCAATAGCTTTTGAGAGGACTGTAATCTAGCGGATTCCTCGTTCATCTTTGAAACTCAATTGTATGGCAGTGTGGGGATATTGAGGCATTGACATATTTGAAACCTCACGAGTACCGATTGAAGCGGCAAGGCGTTTGAAAAAACGTTCCAGGAGGGGAGAGAGATAGGCCCCCAGGGCTTTATGATTAGTTGGGTGAATGGGCTGTCTGTTTTTTTTCCTGCTACCTTCGGAGAGGTGGGAGGACAGATTTTACAATAAGTGGGGAGTTTTATGGATCCTCGTTAACGCGGAGGTTATGATGGGGTGGGTGGAGTAATGGAGTCCTGAACGAGGGAGTAATTGGAAACTCAAGGAGAGGTAAGGAGACGACGAAATGTGAGGATAACGAGGTGAGTTCTCTCAAGGGGCGTGAAAAAACAGCTTTTCGAACGTAAAAACCCGTTAATACAGTCGGGAAAAACACCCAAAAGGATATTCATCAGCGTATAATATTCTAACCTCTGTCAATAACTCACGCGATGGTTAATCTTAAATAGGAAATGCGAAGATCTCGAGGAAAATTGAAGCATTACCGTCATTTACGTCCGCTCCATAAAACAAGATGCTTTTTTGCATCACCCATCGCCGAATATTACTACTCTATGTCTGACTAAATTCTACGGCCGTGTAATTATTATATTTAGGGAAATAAATTACTTCCATTCATGAATTTTAGCAAAAGAATATTCATCAGCGTATAATATTGTAACTTTCGCCAATTACGCACGCGATGGTAGATAGGCATTTCGAAGATCTTAAGGAAAATTGAGGAATTACCCTCATTAACGTCCGCTCCATAAAACAAGATGCTTTTTAGACTACTGGTGGCCGTAAACATCGAACGTGGCTGCAATTTACGCCCGCAAATTCCAAACCGGTAAAGATTAGGCGGAGAGGGGACTTATTTCTATTGAACCTCTAGTGTTAGGTACGAATGAGGACTCAAGGGAGCTGGAGCTGGATTATTCTTCAGTTAAGATAAAGACCGTATAATGATTTTATCTAAAAATTGAAAAAAATATCAGAATTCCGAAGTAAGAATAGTTATATGAATGGCACAAAACTTAGTTTTTTTTGCGTCTGAATTCTCGGTAATTCAATATAAATGAGTAAATAAACATTTTTTAGGGATTTATCTTAAAAAAAAGTACGCTATGAAGGTAATGTTGAAGTAAACCTTGTGTAAATTTTATTGTGTAAAATATTATTTTCAATTAAATACATACAATACAAATACGTCACATTTCAAAATAAATGCTATCATCAAATAAAACTGCAATTTATTTTTAAATTCTTAAACAGCACTTAAAAAACTAATGTAGTGGCAGTATTTTTTCATGCTTATATTACATAATTCCGTCCATAGAGGGTGAAATATCATATAACAGCTTGAAACCTTACCTTTTACCGGTCGACAAAGCCTACGGATGTCACAGTAATTATCAAGAAACGGCTGCATTCACGCAATGAATTGAAAAATGACAGAATAAAACACCTTTGTATTCTTCACTCCACATTTGAAAAAACTCTGGAATTATGAATCGCAATAGCAATCACGCAATACGAGAATCACCTCGCTCACAGTCGTTGCTCCAAGCTGGCTGATGGTTCGTCACCGCTGAGCCAGAGGAATATGATTTGAGAAGGCGTCATTCGAATTTCCTCTTCTTTAGTAATGCTGGTGACTACCATCTTCCTGTTGACTTGAGGTTTTTCTGTCGTAGGCAAAACCTACATTCATTTCATTACAATGCGCTAGCTCGCCCACATTCCTCTCAGTGTCGGCCCGTCAAATGCCTTTGGAGTGGTGCATCTAATGCAATGGGATATTTGCGTCCGTTTCTATTGTTTGAATTCTCAAAATTTATTAAGGTACATTTTGATGAACTTAAAAAGTAAGAGAGGCAAATTTCCTCGAGGGTTGAAATTCGCCATGAAAAAATAATTTGACTTGACCGGGATCCGACCCGAGAACTCCCTATTGCCGGTCAAGTGTCATCTTATCTTCTTCACCGCTCTCCCTATTGCCGGTCAGGTCTAACATAGGCTTGGTGGTGTAACTGGCTAACACAACTGACCGACAACTGGGAGATATGGTTTCGAATACCGGTCAAGTCAAATGATTTTTTCATGGCGAAATTCAACCCTTAGTGTGTATGCACCCATGCAAGTCACTTTGCATCGCATCATTTATCAATGTAATGATTAGAAATTCGTTAATTTCTGGTTATTAGTACCTACGCTAAGGATTCCTCTTCACCCTTCCTTCATTCCCCAAATTAATCAACATGGATTGTCAGTCAGCCTCCACTAATCACAGCTACTGCAATGGGCTGACCTGAAATATGGTCATTTGAGCTGGATTACTTTGGCAAATTGATCTATTCCTCCATATTTTGAGCCTGAAGTGGGGTTGATTGGCGTATAGAGATAGGGACAGGTTGTACAATGCCAAGCGGCGGCCTTGGCAACGGCTACTGTCAAAGTTATGTGGAAGTTTCTTATGCATAGATTAGTATCTACATAGTTGCTTTAAAAATTACCGTGAGCAGACATTGGGCAACTGGTCCTCCAGGTCTGGTTAGACTTACTTTGTATTCGTCTCTTGTTCACGGTTTACCCGATGCATGACCCATGCATGATTTCAGGCTCATTAAAAAAATCTTTCGCGCATACGCGACGACTTGGGCGAATTAATGTTTCGGAAATAGTCCCTGTTCTAATTCCGTGAATATGTTCTTGTGTGCATGCATACACCCGTGCGTGAGGAAGAAAACTGGTTCCCAAAAAGTCACCAAAGTTAACCATCGTTGTCCTCGGTTCGGGTTCGGAGAGATGGTCCTCTTATTCCTCTGTCTGCTGTTGCCCTTGTCAGCTAGGTACAGACATCATCATCGTCATCATTGGTCGCTAATTCCTAAGATTGGTTGATCTCAGCCCTCATTCCCTATCTAATGCTAGTTCCTTTACTTCCAGGTTGCTCTTTCTATGTATTTTTCTCTTTATTTGGCCCATAAATTTGAAGTTATTCCATGGTTTACCTCTGGGGACTTTACCCTCTATTCTTTCTTCAATTATGTTCTTCACAAACCCATTGTGCCTCAGGGTACGTCCAATCCATTCTGTTCTTTTTCTCGGTATGGTGTCCTATATGGCCCTTTCCTCTTCTATTCTTCTGTACACGTCACCATTTCTTATTTTGTCCGTCCATTGTATCTTCACCATCCTCATATAGTACGAGGTTTCGAAAGCTTCAAGTCTGTTCTTCTCTTCTTGTCCAATAGCCTTGCTCCGATCCAATGAATCCACGATACACATTAATGTTTTTACATAGTGTTTCCAAATTTGTTGTCCAATATTCTTTGAACATGTATTCTTAACATGAACACTTTCTTAGCTTGGGGTATTCTTCGCTTGATGTCCGATGTACTTCTGCCGTCCCATGCAAAGGTACTTTCGAGCTATTTGATGGAATGCTCTAATTTCTCTCCTATCAGTGTGGCTTCAGCATTCAGCTTCTACCTTCCGCATGCGATGATTTTTAGTTTTCGTCTTATTTATTTTCATGTTGTAGTCTTGGAGAACTTGGTCTCCAATATCCAGATAGTGTTTGCGAAATTGCCGTAGCCAACGAAGCACGCTAACTAAAATTATTGAAATAAGTATGGTTTACACCTTTTGAAAACACATGGAGTCGAGGACAGATGAAAATCAGCACCGAGAGCTCAATATCGTTCCTGCCCTCTCGTCTTCTTTATTATAGTTTCTTGGGAATTATATTCTTAGTAATTGCGATATATAGTCTTGCGACTATAGTCTTAGTAATTGCGATAATGGATGCTGCAGAATTCACTCGCGTAGGAATCCCATCCGATCGGAATTCCCGGTTTCGCTTCACACCCGCGTGATCTCTTGCCATTCATGTCATCAACTCGCGTCGGGAATGCAGGCAAGGCAGACACGTCAGTCGTGTCTTCCAACGGCTCGCGTAAAGCCTTCAGCGGATGAATTTTCAATGCATCGTGCGCATCAAGACGTGCCACTCGCATGGTGCAATATTCCCCTTAATCGCCGTTCCCAGAGAGAGTTGATGGAGGCGTCACTGTCAGTTCCCTGAAATATGAAATAATTCCGATTTATTTTTCCTACCAGGCCAAGCCGCATCTGTTGCTCGTGTCTTTTCTGGGACCCCTAAGATTGTGACGTCGACAGGATCTGCATCAATGCAACTCTTACGTACTACGGTAGATCAGATCATGAGAATAAAATTAGGGAAATAGATTGTAGAACAGAAATGTTTAAAATGTCGATTTTTCCGCAATCTATAAGAGACCACAATGGCTGCGTTAAGAGTTTGAAGTAGATTAGTTCACAGGTAGTGTAGCTGATTAATTTATGTGACCCCTAATGCATGTTTTGTAATCTGCCGAGTAGTGCTAACACAATGTTTGCATTTTCCCTGAATAACTATCGTGTCATGTTTATATACTCACATTATGGATTATTTTAGTAGTTTCTGTAGTATTTTTAGTACACCGATAGTGTGGTGCTTGTTGGTGAAAGTAAATTTCTTCACTGTAGTTTATGTTGGTGATAAGTCACCCCTTGCCAAACACCTCGTGGTGGCTTGCATGGTAATAAGTGGATGTAGATGAATATACCTACTACCCTAGGAGCCGTCGCAAGGGAGTTTGGTAGTGAATGTTTGGATATCTATTGAAGTGAGAGGGAATAGAAAAAGGAACAGGAAATGAGAAAAGAGGGATTTAATGTTGACGAAGTATTTCTCAAAGTGTCATGCCCTGTTTTTTAACTCTGCACCCCACTTCAAGGGTGTGCGGCATGGGGTAAGTTTCCACTCACATGCAGTACGCTATATTCTACTAAATTTAATAAAGCTACGGCTTATGAAGCATAAGTAAATATCTGAAATTAACTCTCAAGAGTTTTGCAAACTTGCTCCACACCATTTGCTTGCAAGGTACCTATTAGAACATGGGGTAATAATGTATTTCGCAAGTAGATAAACATACCGAGATACTAGAGTTATAATGGAAACGTGCCTGACGAGCTGATAGAATTGCTTTGCAAATTAAGAAAATAAAACGTTCATCTACATTTCTGTGCTACTCTGCGAGCCACCGCATTGGCGTGTGGCAGGGTGGTTTGAGACAACAGCCGTGTAATGGTGGTTGTTGGGAGGTGAAATAGTGAAGTGTGTTTTGGAGGGGCGAGGGTTTGGATCAAATGAAATAATTAACCAAACTATCAATCAAAAAACCTCATTATTAATTCTCCGAGGTAGCTATCGCGATCTTTAGCGGGAAAAATGTCAGTTTATACATGTCCGTTCTGTAGTATATTTCCTAATGTTCTGTCTGTTCTTGAGATAAAGTACGTAATTAAAATGATAACCTCCTTGTAACCCTAAAACTCGCAAGACATAAAATTTTTAATAATGTTAGGCCATTGTACAGTGGCGGAAGAAATTAACGCAAAATTTTTCGCGCGCCAGAATGCGGCATTTTTGGGAACTTCTAGTAGCAGTACACACTCGAAAGACTGGCAACACTGAGGAAAACATCGTCTACCGCAAATATTTTGAAATCCGCAATGGAACTCACATTTTCCGGAGCCTAGAACTTAGTCGTCAATCGCCTCATTTTCGAACTTTCTTCTCATATTATTCGCACATTCAGTCACGGTGTATCGCTGTGTTTATTTCAGCATAGTTCTTACGTCGAATGATATCATTTATACAGAAAGACTGATCATAAAAAAATATTCACTATCCCACCCAATTCGGTATATATGCTGAAATCTTCACCTTCTACCACCAAGGGATATTTATTGTGGTCGACTTTCCGAGGATCTTTTTGAATGACGTGTACTGTGTCTTTTTCACCGAAATGATATAAATCGAGATTTATCCGCACCAAATGTTGATACAAAAAAGATTTAATTAAAATAAGTATAGTCTACGTGATGAAATTTTTCACGATTTTCCATTTGTAGATTGACGAAGTTCCTTAGACGGATATTTATTAAATTCAAAACGGATATTTATTAATGAATCGTTCTTGACCCAATATAAATCCGTTTTTAGTTCGTCAGAATGGGATTAAACTATGAAAACACACGTAAATATATATAACTCAAAAAATAAAAATAAATGTGCTCGCATCGATATCGAATAATCTAGGCATATTTTCCCGATATTTCTTTCATTTTACCACAGGAAGCTTGGTGACGAGCTGTCCTCTGTTAAGATTTATCTAGTAACTGCAGGATATACGAATAAACATTCCGAAAAGTTTACCGAAATTAGGTGCAGTTATGGATAAACAACTCTATTACGTCTGACTGCATAATATCTTACACGCTTAGTTATAAATTCGCCGCACATTTAAAATTAACAGAAAAGCCTTTTAAAAGACTCCAGTTTGAAGTAAAATGTCATTAATGAAATAAATTAATAGGTAACGGTTAATGTTGTAGCTGTAAGATGTATTTGGCTAGCTAAAGAGTGGTCCGTGTTCGATTTTTAATGAACACAAATGAGTTTTTATATACATTTTATCATATTGGCGATATGACTGAATGTAATGTGTAGCTGCAATGACTGGCAGATAATATGATTTTTTTTAAATACAAAAGAGATAAAATTTGTCTAATAAAAATCAATTTACTTGACCAGAAATTGAATGAAAAACTCAACAATGTCTCGACCAGGGGTGGGGTCACGGTTCTTTTCTTTTTATGGTCGTTATCGTCATCCAAAAGGCAAGCCGCATTGGTAGGGCAATGCTCAACGTCCTTGGAGCGCACTCCACTGCTATGTAGCACCCTATCTTTCTTGATGACGATCACGTTTCCGAAATCATGAGCGTACTCGAACAATATTATCATGAAGAACCATGATAGTGATTCATGTTTGCAACCCAGTAATAACTACTGAACTTTCTTATGTCAAGGTGAATTTAAGATGGTATTCCGTATCCTTGCGGTGAATTTATTTGCGTCCGTATGCGTATACTGTGAACTAAGTTACTTTTGAAATGAGTGGTGGTATTGTATACGAACGTTTAAAATAACTATAAGGATAGGAAAAAGCATACTAATCTCCCGGGAATACAAACAGAAAGAAGTAGTTCTCGGATTACACCTCATCAGCCCAGACCATTCCAATCAAACGCCATTAGTTCCCCTCATGCATTGGTTTGGAGGCCAACTACCATAAGTCTGAGTTAAAGCAAAGAGCAATCTTGGAGGACTTTTGAGGATCCCTAGAGGTTCCCCTGCGTCGATACAAAGCTCCACCAATACTAATGCATTCAAAATTGGAATGTATGAAGGCTGCATTATATTGATTTGGGAAATAGTATGCCTTTAATAAGAGTTTACTTTCCCCTTGTGTTGCGGGCGATACATTTTCTGCCATAGATAATGTTTCGGACGCCAGTCGTTTAACTCACAGGAAAGAAGTGGTATTTGACTTCTCTTACGCCCTTTACAATATTTGACGGGTGCTTCCGATTTTTTCGAAGCGCGACGAGCCTTTTCTTTCTGGTGCAGCGAGAATTTGAAACCTGTGCTTTATTCACAACAACAAACCACCCCGACCATCACCACCCGGAACTTGGCTAAGGTTTACTGATGACTGCTTCATGGAGACGAGCGTCGATAGACGAACAAGTAGAGCGGACAGCGCAAGCAGAGATATTGTTCAAAGTTTTAGCGGCCTCTCCCTAAATTCTTGGGGGAAAAAAGATCTTATTAGCCTTTAAGTATGCCTCATTTTTCTCCCAGGTGGAGGAATTGGATAGTAGGCTGGTAAAAGGCAAAAACATCCGTCGAAAAATTACCCGAAGAGGTGTTGCGCCTTCGACTTTCACCCACTGAACTTTTATTTGGTGTTTAAAAGTAAAAAAACCTATTTCTCACTACTATCAAACGAAAATAATTAAATTTATGTCAGCTATAATAATAACTATGTTTATTCAAATGTTTATCAATATTCATTTTTCGTCCGCAACTAGGAATACTTGCGAGTTCACAAATGTCAAAATTTTAGGAGATGGTTCAAAACAAATCATGTAACATAGATGGAGCGGGCTGCACGGAGCGCAGCGTTTATTATGAAGATAATGCGAGAAACAAACGTTTTTGACCCCCTCAAATGAATCAACCCAAAATTAAGATGCAATGAGGAAAATCGTGAAGGAAGAATGGGAAATGAAGCCAGTAAGAGGATACCAAAATGTGGACAACTCCATGTCACAAAGACTTGGTCAGGAAATCGAGAATGGAGGGGGATGGATTGATTATAAGGCTAATAAACATCCACATTCTTTATGTAAATACCAGCATATTTCTTGATGATCAATTGCTGTGATCATGTGCACACATAACTCAAATTTAGAGAATTACACATACATTTTACCCTTTTCCACTCGTTGCATTATAGTGTCCCTTTTCAACATCCGTTAAAATACATTACTACTAAGAGATGAAATTTATGACCCTGTAAAAAGTCTTTTAATATCTTCATGTGGCGGTACTCACAACTTTAACTTCCATTGAAGCAGTAATATTACAACACATTTGAAGAGAAATAGATTCTTTAGGGACGTAGCAATCGTATAATCTTTGATGGTGCACACTCCTAATTTGTACTCCATTGACTACTCTGCGGATTTATGAGGAGTATACAAATGACCATAGGGAAACTATGTAATTACTGCTTAGTGATGGAAAAAGATTATTTTTAGCATTTTATCACTTTCATAGGGGGAAATACGCGATGCATTTTTGTCGGAGTATTACTTACGCGTGGGTATAAAAATGCTCCTCATAAAATTTAACTGCGTAATTTTAGCCAAACATTTTTCACTGCGAATATGTCAAAAGGTATATAAGTGATTCATTAATTAAACTTATCCTCTAAGTATTATCCTCCATCCTATAAGTTGAAACATTGAGCTACACGGCTAATATATTGTTCATAGCAAACCTAGAAAACAATGCTGGGAAAGCTTCAAAAACCGTTTTAAAGATATTTTGAAGAGAATTCCACACTTGTTTGGTCTCTCACTCAAATAAGTAATCGGTATTTACAAGTTCGGCAGTTAGAAACAAACTCTAATTCCTAATAAAAATAATTGCCCTCTTTACTAAATCATTTCAAAGTAATTTAAAGGTGAATGTAGCATCAGGTAAGATCACTAAATCGAGTAACTGACACAATCAGAGATCCGGTCTGTTCCCTCCTTCATGAATAGCTTTTCATTGAGTGGTAAATTGGGAAATGAGTGGATATGAGCACCATACGACAGGCAGGACGTAGAAATCAAGTGGGGTCGAGTACCCGAGAATGGGAAGTAAACTTCTCATTCGACGCCCAAGGAGACCGCTCTGATTCTTTTACAAAGCCCGAATATGCGTAAAATCACACACTCATGGTTGAGGTCAATATCCATTCCCTGGGCCTTCCGCGGATTCCTGCGAAGTTTCGGCTGCAATAAAGTCACATCCCGTAGATTAATTATAAAGGCACTAAAAGAGGCCACGCCAGGATTTGAACCCCAGGCATTCTTAACCGCAGACGAACGCTCTCCCTCTAGGCTACTTCATCGTTCAAGAGAAAACAGCGGCCAGTGGTTCTTACTATACAACGTAAAATGGGAACTCTAATGTTTCCTTAAAAACTGGACCAAATAAAATGCTCTGGATTTTTTAAAGTAGTTTTCAGAAAGTAAATACTATTACGTTTGGAGGAATTAAGAAATTTAAGTGTTTGGGATGACCTGAATGCACAAGGGCGGAAACTTACGTAGGGTTTTAAGGTATTGGAAATGCTTGTAAAGAAAAATTTTCTCCTCATGGAAACCATTATATTCTACCAGATTTCCCATACTTTAAGTTGAAATTCACTGGATATTACGCCAAAATGTTAATTGTAATGCATCATATTTCTCGGAAGTAGTTTGAGGCCTATTAAAACGATGTTCATCCACAGCTATTCCCTGCACGCGGAAATACATTTTATTGTTAGAGAATTTGATCTGGAGGAAAAAAAAATTTTGTCCCAACAAATTATGCTTTCATCGTATTGTTTCTTAAGTTTCAACCAAGAAATTTGTTTAAACGGTAAAAATATGGTAAGCATATCTATATAATGAACTACGAATTCGGAACCTCGACTGGGTGCGGGTCGAAGCAAGCTCATCACGTTTATAACTCCCAGACGAACTCTCGCGAACGTAAATCTTATTAGTATGACTATTTACATGACGGGTAAAATCGATATCAATTCATAGAGAGTTTGAATATTCCCGGTTCCCATATGCTGTCTCAATGTTGTCAAGTTGTCGAAGGAAAAGCGATTTCAATTAGTTCCCGTGTACGCCGCATTCAGACGCCAATGAGTTTTGCGTTAATTTTTTCCGCCACTGTACAAGCTTCTAGTATCGAGTGGCTCATAATCTAGCCTTTTCATTATCACTGTGACACCCATTGTTCGCTAATTGAAAAGCTCTCGAGTTTTCCACTGCGTGAGGCCCTCCATTACTGCCGAAGTTTTTGTAGATAACTCGCTCTTGGTTGTCAGGGATCTTGAAATTCCAAGTGTTAGAGGTAGAATCCCTCATAATTAATGGAAACCTTATCCGAAGGAAACCAATAGAGTATTTTAATCATCAGATTCGCCGGGAAAGCTTGAAGTCACAATTTAAAGTAACCTTTCTTTTTTACTTTTGTCCGAGGTCATTCCTACTATTTGCCTGAAAAATCCCTATCAGCTGTGTTTTGTGAATCATCGAAATGTGCAACTTACATTAGGTTTTTAAATATTGTATTAGGTTCACAAAGGTCTTGCATTCTTATTGGTACCTATATGAATTACGCCGAGCTTTGCGATGTTCTGGTGTTTCGCCTGTTCTCAATATGGCGTCGGGTATTCTTAATAACTTTTCTCCGGGATTATGCTGCTGCTTGTCCTCTTTTTTATCAGCTATTTTGCCTGTTCCTGATTGATCTGAACATTTGAAAAGAAAATCTCGTGAGAAAAAATAGAAAATCGTAGAAAATCGTGGCTCACTTGCCAAGGATTCAAAAAAATACTGTTTCCTCAGTAATATTCTAATGGTTTTGTCACTGCAAAAGCAAGCTTCTTGGTTACGGGCGTGATCGTGTCTCTCATACCAACAAGTTTGTTGTTATCTCTTTCCATGAGACAAATCTTCTCGAGACACTCATTATAATAGCGTGAGTCATTTGTTCTGGTGATTCACTCATGCGGTTCTTACGCTAGGCGTAGGGTGAATCACTGTCAGCTCTCGTGATAAAGTCAGCCTGGAGATAGGTATCTGGAAATCATGTTAGAACGACAGGGGGCAGTCATTTAGATACATCTTCGCCATCACTAACGTTGTCACTATCACAGTTGGCTGTTGAGGCCTTCTTGGTAGTAATTAACGTCATTAGGCTTCTTCAAAAGAGGCAGAGGAATCAGTTGGAAGGCGTATTGCCAAATATTCCTGGTAGAACCGTCACATTTGTGTAATTAAAGCAAACATTATGAATGTGCACTCTCTTGATTATCATAATTCTACGGCGTCGTTATGGCTCAAGTTTTTTATCATTTCAGTAAAATGTTTCATTATCGAGCCTAATATCAGATTTAAAAGATAATAGAATATGCCTTGATCCTTTTAACCACGATGCCTAGTAAATATCAATGAAAATTTGTGAATTAGCTTTTTAAAAAATTATAGGAGCGAAAGAAAATTCGGCTCAGAATAATTTATTGTTATCCAACTCCCTTTTTCCTTGTGTATTCTCTCTCGTGCAACAAACAAATTCCAAAACACGATGGGAAATGAACTGACCGAATTTAGCAACTGACGGAACTGCCAGTTGCGAAATTCTGCCATTTAGCAGATTTAAGAGTTTAAAGGTATGCATTTGAGTTTAGAAATTGCTCTTTCTCTTGTCAAATTTGAATTATACAGGGTGATTCAAAAGTCTTGTTATGATTACGGAAAATCAGAACTTTTTTATTTTTCAACATAGATACATGAAACAAACATGAAAATGTTACTAAATACATCGAGTTATTTTGTTATCGCCTCAAATGTTCAATGTGACCTCCTCTTGAAGCACGGCACACATCTGCACGATAGGAGAATTCATCCCAGAAACCCATCCCGTAATCATAACAAGACATTAGAATCACCCTGTATATCTAAGAAGTCCCGTGCAAGGCACCACTAGAGTGTGTCACGGGGTTATTCCGCACCTAGTATGCAGCACTCGTCCCAGTCCAAATCGGAATCTTGCCCGTTCTCCCGGCCGTGAGGCGCAGACCATTCAGGAGAACAAGCCATGGTCAAACCACAAACTAGGAGAGTGGTACGTAGATGAACACACTAACATGCAGTCCCCTAGTTCTAATACAACCTCTGGTTATTTTTATTGTAGCGATTGATTGGTAGTATTACAAGATGCTAAGTCACGCAGAGAGCTAAATCATGCCGGACATATCGTGCTGGAAGGGTTTTCAACAAAGAAGTCAAGCCGTTAAGCACGAGTACAAAGTCTACCTAGTGAGTGTCAGAGTTTCATAGAACTGATATATCGCAACTATTTAATAATAACAACTTTTTTAAATGTTTATATAATGCTCAAGGTATATCGCCAAATTTTCTTTCCTATTATTTTCATTTTTTAAATACAAAATATCTTTATTTTCAGCGATTAAATGACACCGGATGATGGAACATATTGACCGAATGGCGTATTTATTGTGAAGAGTTGGTAACCCCAAAGCAGGACAGTTGTTCTAATTGGCTGCATACATTCCTTATATTCTTGTATAACATTGCTGTGTGTATTTGAAGACAATACACGGAAAAATGGTATTTTAAATCTATCGGTTCTGCAGTCTTTTCCCTTAACCTTTTGTCTGTGATCGTTTCTATGATAATAGTTTAGCTCTGGCAAAACATTTTGAACGTCTCGCAAAAAAATAGTCTGCATCAAATAGATCCACCACCTATACAGCTGTATAGTATTTGGGACGCTGAACTTTTCCATACTCGACGTATTTTCCTTTTGGCCTCAAGCGCGTAATTACTTCTATCCTTTTGTCATTTTTGTTAAGCTTAAGTTGATATGCCCCATAAATATTTTTCGGTTGTGTTCTTCCATATATTGAGGTTATGTTTCAAATTTTCCATTGAAATGCCTCCTTATCCCATGGTTTACCTGCCGAGCTCAGCCTTTTCCTTCTCTTCTTGGTGGAGCCCGTGAGTAACACCGCCTCGTGCCCCAAATACGTTCAACCTTCCTCCATTCCGCTTAGGTCGATTCGGTGAGTGACTACGGAGCGCGGACGCGATACTTTTATCGGAAATTAAATCGCTCTTTGACGACAAAAGTTTTCAACGGCCCGTATTCCGCGAAACTCTTAAAGTAGGAATATTCCACGAAAGCGTGATGGGATATCGTGACTGTTGTGAATTTATCCGTGGAAGGGTTTCGTGGTCACTGGAAGTTTGGAAACACATGCTGTGCGCTTCTGGAGTTGTTTTGTCTTAGGCGGGGTATTAACTTGCCTATCGCCTGTGAGCTCTCTCCCATATTTCTTTCAATTATGGCATGATCGTACTATTACGAAAGCCACGGTATGTCAACATCGGCCCTTGTGGCGGTTATTTTCAGCTGATGGCTGTGCGCAGGTGGTAAGATGAGTGTATATTTGAAAATAGTTTTCCGGGAGAAGAGAGATGAGCAGTTTTTGGGAATGCAGTGAATCATTGAATTTCAGAGTGGAACCGGATCTTCTAATTACCGCTCGCATACTTTCAGTTATGAGCTTCAGAGTCACGTTTTCCTTGAGATCCGTTCCACGCGATTGCGGGAAAACTACACCAGAAACCATCTCAGCGATCTATTCCACGAAATAGTGGGTTTCTCGTGACAGCTCGCGTCTCTCAATTGTTGAGAAAATTGTTGTGCATTTACAGTCTGCCACTGATACTGACCATTGAGGCAAATGGAGAGGGCAATGCGTCATCAAACTGTTGCCTGACAGTCGAAATGACTACCATATTGGTTACTCCTGCTCTTTTCTAAAATTCCTTTGGATCTGTTCAAAGTTTAAGGCAAATAAGTCTTCTACGTCTACATCAACGTAATACCCCGCGAGCCACCGCATGGGTGTGTGGCAAGGGGTGTTAGGACACCAGCCATGTAAAGATGTAAGTTTTTGGGGGATGAAATGGTGACATGTATTATAGGCATGCATTTAGTGGAGCTAAATTTTTATTGTGGTTGCTTATTTTACGCGGAAAGAACGAGTTTTTGTGCCTATCTGTTCGGCAACGTATCTCTCTTATTTTATTGCTTCCGTCAGAGTTAGAGATGTAGTGAGGCGTCATGACAATATTCTCTGTGTCGCTCTGAAAAATATCAGTTCTGAATTTCTCAAGCAACCTAAGCCTAACGTGTAGCCTCCGAGTCTCTATGGGCTCCCACCTTAATCCCTCCAAAACTTGTGAGACACTATGTGTACGCTCGTAGCAGTTTTTAACGAAGTACGCTGCTTTCCTTTGTATTTTATTAATATTTTGATTAAATCTTTATGACTAGGGTCCCAAATGCTCGCGGCGTATTCGAGGTGTGGCCTAACCAGAGCGAAGTAGCATCTTTCGAAACTCATATTGACTACTTAGTGCTATGAATTTACTCAATTTTACCACAGTTGTCTCCGGGAATACTGAATATTATTGATTTAAATAATTAAAGAAGCGAAATCATGATTTCTGAAGCAGATTAAAAAGAATTTGGAACATATTTGTTTGTACCATTGAGGTATATGGAGAGGGAACTACGTCATCAAAATGAAGCCTGACAACCGAAATAACAACCATATTGCTTATCCCTGCCCTCTCATTGCTTTCCTTTGGGTATCACGACGGAATCGACGGATTTGCGAATGTAAAGCAAGAATATCCACCATCTGTTTGAAATTTAAGGCAAGGAACTCATCAAACACATATTGGCTGCTTAGTGTTATGGTTCATACTCGAGTTTTCTCCGTGAAAGCTGATTATTATTAATTTAAATTAGTATATAATATCAGTAAGAAGAATGCGCATTACAGAAGTAAATGCATTCCTATTTCTAGTAATTTATCGATGGGAACATCGAAAAAATTACTGTCACAACTACCTGTAAGCTCTAAAATAAAATCGGGGTTAACAAAGGCGGTGGACAAGCCACGCCGATGTTACACCTTGACAACAATATCAAGCGCCCTCTCCATTCACCGAAAGATCACACAATAATAATGAGACAACTTTTCGGGTTGAATTCGTATTGCAGTGCCCTGAGGGCATACTGTTGTAGAAGCAACATCTACATCTATTTATTACCCTGAAAGCCACCACAATGGTGTTTGTCAGGGGGTGACTTTTCACCGACATGAACTACAGCGAAGAAATTTACTTTCAACAACATACAATGCAATATGGGTGTGGTACAAATGCTACAGAAACTACTAAAATAATCCATAATGTGGCTATGTAAACATGACACCAGAGTCATGCAGGGAACATACAAATCATGGTGCTGGCACTACTCGGTAGATTCAGAAACATGCATTTGGGGACATATGAATTAAATAGCCACACTAACTGTCAACTAACCAACTTCAAAGTATTAACGCAGCCATGGTCTCTGATCGTTCGTGGGAAAAACGACATTTTAAACCTTCCTGTCCTACAATCTATTTCCCTTATTTTATTCCTAGGATCTGATATACCGTAGAATGTTGGAATTCGTAATGATAATGGAAACTTTGTCGGAAAGTAAATTGCTTTTTAATTTACACAAATGATTTTAATTTAATTTTTAAGAGTCTAATTTTCAATTGACGCTCTGAAAGCGATTCCCATCCCAGTCGTCGCAAGAGGTCTGTAACACTAACAAGACTATCATAACGGCCTTCCATGGTTCCAGCTGATTTCTCTCCTCGCGATCTAACTCTGTATTTAAGCCTACCTCACGAAGATCCCAAACACTGGCAGCGTATTATTAGTAGTGTTTAACAAGGGAGAAGTAGCTGATTTCTCTAACTTTACCATCATACTTTCCAAGTACTCTATTAACAAATCCCAATTTACGGTTAGCTAGGCTGGCCTCCCAGACTTCTGAAGAGTTTGTTATCGTTGAAGTCCCTTTCATTTGTACAATTTTCCGGGAGATAATGCGAAAAAATGATTAAAAATACCGATGAATATATATTCTCCATACATGAGTCTACAATTTGAACACAAGTAAATGATTTCCTCTACCAAAAGTATGCTGAAATGATGTAATTTCGTATATTTTACCATCTGTACCGATAATTATGACCACGCTCGTCCACAAGACGATATATCGTATTTTAGTTCTCAGGCGAAAATAATTTCGGGCCGATATATCGGCTAGTGCAAGTAGAAATAATAAAATAGTTATTCATATTGATTCGTTTGTTTGGTGGGAATGATAAAGACCGAGAATGTTTATTTAAATCAAACTAAGGCGGCAATTTTAAACTGCATATTAATATGTTAAAAATAATGAATTCTGTTATTTTACGGAAGATTGCATTTTTTGCGTTGCTTTTACTATTCTTCCGTAACATATTCGAGAGGTTCCACTTAAAATAGACGGCAATTAGTGGGTTACACCTCGAAATTTAAATGTGCATTTTGTACCATTCGATATATCGGTCGCCAGTAACTTGTAATCATAGTTATGAATCCTCGGAATCAATAAAATTTAACAGAATATTCCAACATTATTTAAACTTAAAGTGGATGGACTTTGTGTTAATCCTAGGGTACGAGAGATGTTTAAAAATTGGTGTCCGATTCAACTTGTCTCCTGAAAAATCTGGAGAGTTGGCTCCCTTGATGTGTACCAACCCCCCATCGCGAGAGAAATTACAGCAGTTACTACGAAAATGGAAAGCAGGATTTCAGGTATGAAGCACGTTTTTGAATTATTAGAAAACCCAGGGTTAAAACACTCTGTTAGGGACAAAAATCACCTGATAAATTAAACATCCGACCAATAAAATCAACCAAGTTGCAATGACGTCACCAAAAATCATACACTCATCTCTCACTTACCAACTAAAAATCAGAACGGCTCCGTATGAATGCATAATTTTGTATAACGGAACATCCTCATGCTAAGCTTAGGAATTCGAGTATTTCGTTTGCAGTATCGAACCCGATTGCGAGTTTTTGATACGTTTGGAGTCCCTGTGAAGCCATTCTTTCACATCAATCTGTTTCTTTTCATTTCATGAGGGTTAATTTTTAAGGCTCATGTGTGTTTCCCTTCTTCTTTCGGTGACTTAACGGTAGTTCACATATGGGCCAGAAAATGCATCCGCCAGAGATCACCGAGAGCGTATGTCCCTCATGTATCTATAATGTTTGTGAACGAATTTTTATTCTTCAGAAACTTTACTCACAACATTGAATAGTGACTTTGTGATATTTGCTTTTTCCCTTCCATTTTCATTCATGGCATTAAATAGCCGACCTCACTGCAATGCAGTTGGTCCTTTAACCCCTAAAATAGTGGACGTCCTTATAATAATTTCTAATTCCGAAAAATGTTTAATGCCCACATACTTAATATTCTCTCGGGTATTATCCTGTTGATTAGTTTCCTTAGATTCCTTGGTCATATCCAAAGATATTTAAATTTTCTCCTCTAAATAGACGATCTGAAATCTGGCCTGAATGGGAGCCGAAATGTGTAGCGTTCATAAAGTTAGAAGTTTTAGTCACACCTGCTCTCAACGCTAGCATGCCTCTCAGCAGCGCATTCTGCACCAGTGGAGCGAGTTTTATAGGCAATAGACAAATTACGGGTTTATAGCTGAGCGAATTTCTTTCCTTATTAATGCTCTAGGGAATCTACTAGCCTGAAGGGAAAAAGCTCCCCTAATTATTCTTGATTTTTCTCATTTGACAAGTTCCAGCGCGGAATATAAAGTTCATTCCTGATTTCACATGGTACTACTAGTAGTACTATGCTGATTTCACACGAAAGATGCGATATTTCCTTTATATAAATTTATGAATGCATGTTAACTCTCGTGTTTCCTGTTATGGATCTTCTTTTATTGAACATCTTCAAGGGAATAAACTGTGGCAATCCCTATTATTATTATTACATGAAATATGAGCATATGTCCTTTAACTTAAACTCATTACGAAATTCAAAGAGTGATTATTCGTGGGTTACACACTTAAATTGAGTACCTCTACTATTTTCGACGCTATTCTAGCGAAGTTATCGAGAGGAGTACGAAGAAATACCTAGCAAAGTTTTTTTTACCCCAGTGGATTAGGGCGGGTTGTTTTTTTAAGCAATGGGGAGTTATTATGATTGTCTAAAGTTAGTTATAATCCCTCCCCATTCCTTAAAAAATGCCCTGGCCTAAAGAAAATCATGGGTATAAAAGACATAGCCAGATATTTCTTGGCAGTCATTTTAAAAATGTCGGCATAGCGTCGAATTCAGTCTAGATCTCTAGTTATGTGTGCAATATACGAATTTTGACTCTTTTAATTTTCTTAAGACTCAATTTTACTCAGTGAATTCGTCCCCAGCTACCTTTAAGTCTAATCTTATTCTCTTCTAGAATGTATATATCTTCTATGGTGCCATTGAAAAAAACATCTCTATATCATAAATTAACTGGCACGAGAAACTTCCTCCTGAGAATACATTGAAATCTACGACTAGATTGTGTTAAGAGGCTTTTTACATTGTTGTCGATAGAGTTCAGTCTATGGCATTCTTCTTCTCATGGCCGTCTTAAATCTATTTTTTTACTGGTTTTGTCTTGGAGATGTCAATGGGCAAACTTTCCCGTCCGTAATTATGTCCTATTTATATCATGAAGATATTTACATGAAGAGCTGCTTTTTTGAGAGCTTTTATTTGTTACATAGAATTTCACTTCCTCCCAGCGAATGACTGCCGTGAATTCTTCTCGGGTTTCCGTCCGTTCCGCCTTAACGGAGTTAGAGAAGATGGAGCATCTTTTATTTGTTACCCATTATAAAGACTTGAGTTTTCCAATCATAAAGTCGTACTCTATCCGTTAATTACAAAAATATCTAATTCTATTAGAGTAGAACCTGTGAAAAACCTTTTGAGTTTTCCTTTTTTTCCTTCCTATAGCAATATAAGGAATAAAGTATGCCGATAGGTATACTTTACTCCTTAAGTTTACGTTAGCTTTGCGTAGCCATTGCTTTTATATTCATTTCGCCTGGGCCCATCAATCGAATATTTTCCAATCCACCCATGAATCCTATTTTACTGTTAGCCTTTCTTAGATTTTATCCGAAATTTAGGATTGCAGCTCTTTTCAGATAAGAAAACGCCATAGGTGTTGTGAAGTGATCGCTCTAATTATTTTAGCCTCCTTAAATGTTCGTCAAAATCTTTGAGCGTCCACGAGCATGGTACGAGGGTGGATCAATAATGAACGCAGAGTAATTTATTCAGCAGAACAGAATAGCAGAACAGGATAATATATATATTTATATATTCCTCGTAAGGTGTATACTTACGCTGTTTATATAAGCCCCCTAGTCTCTCATCATATCTCTCCCATTGTGGCACAAGTTAGGGAAAACCCTCTTCAAAAAACACCATTGTTCGTGAGTACAGCTATCTTTCCACGACCGATTGGACTTCGGCATCGGAAGCAAAATGTTTGCCGGCCAAGAATTTCTTCAAGAAGAGCTAATATTAATTATTGTAATTATTATATTGTAACTTACCTACACATCGATTCCCATTGGGCCAAAAAAATTATTATTACAGTGCCAAATTCGAATTGTGCGGCAAATCTAGAGCACCGCCCACCCAAAGTTCTTGAAGAGAAGCAGTCACATGGAGGCATGAATTTGTCTTGAAGGCGTTTGATATTTTCAGCATTACGAGTTAGTCATTTGTCATAAAGCGCGCCATGGAACTTCATCCAATGTTTTCGCGTACGATGCAGCATTCTCAGTGGCCCTGCGTTCAAGAAAGTCCACCAGTTGCAGCCCTTTCCTCATCCAAGGACCCAGTCATTTTCGCTGAAGATTCCCTTATAGGGGATCTTAGTATTTTCCTTAAAAATAACAATATAATAATACTTTCTCAGAGAAAAAACTGATCTAAGATTAAACCATCTTTTGTTGACCCTATTGCAATCATACATGTCTCGTAAAAATTCATTTTGTAGGTAGATTTCAATTCCTGAGTGCATATCTATAAATTTTATATGGCTATCTCTATCGGATTAAGTGGTCTGGGATTACCCGTTATGTAGCGTCAATGATCTTTGATTTCAGTCTGAGGAAATGCAGTTGCCTAGAAATTACCTTGAAAAAACGAGTAATCTGAGTGAAAGACGGCGAGGTAACCTATTCATGTTCAAAATGTATCTTGAAATGAGTCATTCCTGAAGACATTACAGAGTTAGTGATCGTTAGATATCCGGCTACCTTAAACCAGAAAATACCGCCTTGGTTGACGCTGAATTAGCCAATGCTTTACCTGGCTGCACTCCCAAATGAATGCTTACCGGACGTGACGTCAAATTATCTAGAATACCTATTGCAACGATGAGAAAAAGGGTGCATTTGGTTCAAGGCCTTTAGTGCCCGGAGAACACCAGGAAATTGTTGGCATGTGTATCTTTCTATTGTAATCTCTCATCTCTTGAGAGATTTTGTATTTCCTTCACCAGGATAGCAGTCACCAGCCAAAGGAGATGTGAAAAGGAGTTTATCTTCCCTTATGGATTTTTTGAGTGGATAATCGAGTAAATTTTGCGAGTAGAGGAATTTATGATGTCTTGTAAAGTATGTAGTGAAACAAACGTTTTGAATGGATCAATCTACGATTTCTAATCAAAAGCCGAGAATGGAGACTTGAATTGGAAAACAATAACCAATACCTTGTAGTAATATAACAGTAATAAATTACCAAGGTTGTGAACGGGCAGTGTATAAAATCTAACCCGGCACATAAATAAACAATCCCAACAATAGGGAACGGCCGAGAATACTGGTGCAGACAACCCACGGGGAGCATTGTATGATTTAACGAATAAATTTTGGTGTACTTTAACTTACAAAAGAATATTTAATGGAATTCATCTCAAAGTTTATAATAGACGATCATACGAATAGACGATAGAGTAGATAGTATATCTACACATGTGTTGACATGTGTATGTGAAGCCCTACCTCTTGTCTCCTTTGAGCGCGAAACACAACCCAAAGTCGGAGCCAGCAGGAACACCAACGAGGTAAGATTGAAGTGACAACGGGAGGTTTGTGGAGGATAAGACAAAAGGTGGTATTACAGCCTACTATAAAAATAATGGTTTCATCACGTTCTGTTTTCAGACGTGGAAAAAAGTTCAGCAACGAGGATTAATTTGAATGAATCAAATTTGAGAGCTAGTTCACCGTTGGAAAATCAGCATGTACTGACCCCTACAGTTCAACCATCCACCTAAAGTCTATGTTTCATGAAGTCCCGCTGTTTATGAATCGGCGAACGTTTATGGTTGAGTACCACATCGCCCGAGGTTGATGCTGAACGCTTTCCGTGGATGAGTAACCATGTTTCCTCAAGGCGGAAGTCGCGCTGGCGCGCCGAAGCACTCGTCTCAGCCGCCTATCGCTCCACATCTTTCTCCTTTTGACCACAGGCATGCCCTTGCTCATCCGTGAAGATCTCATCCGCGGTTCGTAGCCGTATTTGCCGAATTAAAAAATAAGGAAACTTTCATGAAAAACTATGAGCTAGCCAAAAAAGTCCCTCCGGCTAGGCGAGAATGATAAAAAAGTACAGATAAAATGGATGGACGAAATAAGAAATGATGAAGCTTACGGAAGAGTAGAAGAGGAGAGGATCTTATGGAACACCATGCGGAAAAGAAGAACAAGATGGATTGGACACACCCTGAGACTCAATGAGTTTGTGAAGAACATAATTGAAGGCAAAATAAAAGGAAAACTCCCCAGAGGAAGACTCAGGAAGATGTTCATGGGTCGAATAAAGAGGAAAGTGCATAGGAAGATATACCAGGAAATAAGGGAACTAGAATTAGAAATGGAAGGATTATAGGGTAGCAGTTAATTGATCTTAGGATTGCTCGACCAATGATGACGAGCCGAAAATAAACTGCCCATCCCGCTGACATTTCACTAGTTGCTTTAATTGCTCTTTCAATTCGTTGGTAATTTTCGGTATGCCTTCTTACTACTTATAGCCCTAGATCATTGGCAATATCATTATTGAGTTTTGGTTCAGGCCGAAGTCTGGTGTTAGAATTTAAACTTGGCAGGCACACAGCTTATATTCACAGTATTCCCAGTTCTAAATCGCATAAATATTATGAATCGATGCAGGCAGTGCAAGTGCTTTCATTCTTCGATACGTAAAATTGCCATCCTTTTGTGTTTTTCATAATTGTATTTTCCCTTAAATTCGGTTTCGCTCTCTAAATAACATAATTCAAGCCTTAAAAGAAACTTCTGTATACTCTGACTACCCTGCCAACGTCATAGAAGACCCTTTGCTATTTGCTTTGATAACTTTATATTGCTTATAGATTATTATGCATGGGAGCGCTCTCAGATATTGTAAGCTGCCTTGACGTCATCATATACTCTAATTTTGAAATAATCATTGCTAACCGGAGATAATTATATCTTATCTTGCATTTGTTTCAGAATAAAAGGTTGATCCTACAGAAATTTATGAGAGAATTCATTATTTCTCAAATTCCTTGGATTCTTAAATGCCTGCTATTTTACATAATTAGGTCAAAAAAGGCAAAGGAATAATTGATAATTTGATCGAACAAGAAGCAAGTTGGGGAAGAAATTAATGGAGATAATTCGGCAACGAGGCTGGAAGTGGTCTATGGACTATAAAGACCATATCCTGCAGAAGTTAGACGAAAAAAGAAAAAGTGAATGATGATTCCAAAAGATGATTCCTCCAAGTTATGATGGAGATTTCCTAGTAGTAGTAATATTTAAGCGTCGCATCGGCTGTTCCACGGAGGTTTATGTGGCAAAATTCGTTCAAAGCCTTATTTGGAGCTTGATACGAGTCCGAGTAAACCAGAAATCATTTGATAATGGGTGCAGAATAATGTACTTCACGTTTTGCGGGAGGCTTCAATGCCTTACCTGCTGCATTAGGCTAAAATATTGGTAATCAATTTAGTTTACCATATTTTATGCTCCCCATTGGATTCATTCAGATCAGGGGTGGCCAACCCGCGGCCCGCCTTGAACAATTTTCCTGCCCGCGAGATTCATCAAATTTTAATACAATAACTTTAACACAATAATAATAAGTCATTATGTTTCAATTTTTCACTCCAAAAAATGTCTATAGTGGGTCTAAATCTAATATGGGGATATATAATTTTATATGTGGCCGGCGGAGTTATGATGCATTTCCAAAGTGACCGGCAAGACCATTTTGGTTGGCCACCTCTGATTTAGACTGTTTAAGAACATTTTAGTTAGTTTTGACACCACCTCTTACATGATTTCCCCTGCTAAGGTTAAACGCTCTATCCAACGCCTGGTCTGTTATTCTGTTCTTGTCAGCGTAGCTCTGGGGGTTAGAGGTCTACTGAGCAGATACACTATTTCAAGATAGGAGACTTAAATGATGAGTTCCAAAATTCAAGATTTAAATATGAATAAAATTATAAAATGTGTTTTAATATTAAAAAAGCTATGCATGGCATATGAAGACGACTACTCTTCTCAAGTGGTCTAAGAAAAAATTAGACATATGTCCGTACCTACCGTACCGTATTCTGTTCATGTAATATCACTATCTCGAGATTAACGAGATCATAACGCGCGAAGAGAAATGAGAGAAGGGAGGGCTGATTCAATCTCGTATAAATCTATTATGAAATAATAAAAAATTAGATCATGATGCGGCAGAACGCCGAGAAGTCAAGGTCATTCACAGCTCCACTTCTACTTCGACTCTGTTGCAAATTCTACCACCTGGTAAATGTTGGAGCCTTGAGGGACAGTCTAAGGTGAAGGTAAGTTAGTTTTCTTCCAGTTTATTGTCGTAGATATTATTCCAAGTGAATGTTAGACTCAAGGACAGTCGTTTCAGTAACATCCAATTCTAAATCCCTTTAAAGCTCATATCTTTTACCCCCCACTCTCTGGACGTTCATTTTTCTCATCATGCTTCCCATATTCTCCTTTCTCCTTCTTCTGTATTCATCCCCGCTAAACACTTTCTCCGACCAATTTTGTTCCTTCCCTTTGAATTTCTTCTATAAAACGCTTCACAGTTAGTTGACAATTTTGGTTTGGTGGAGAACGCTGTTGTACTACGTTCAGTGGGCACACCGCTACGCTAAATAGGCAACCGTTTCCAGCACTGCGTTTTTAAGTTATCTAAAAGCGATATTATTGCATATTGGATAACTCATAGTGTGCTGCAATTTTCCTGCTGAAATTGGAAGCAGTATGCCAATTTTCCTGCTGAAATTGGAAACATCCCTCCTCTGGCCTTAAAGAGAACCCACAAAACGCATCTCTATCAGAACCCGTATTCTATCAACTCTAAGACCCTATCTAAGAGTAAGACTATCATCTTAATGTGATATTGGGATTTGTTAAATAAGGACTTAGAAAGTGCAATGATAAAGTTGGAGAAATCAGCCTATTATCCCTTGTTGGGCCCCACTTGGAGTACACTGCCAGAGTTTGGGATCCTCATGAGCTGTGCTTAAAAGCACAGTTGAAACGAGTGTAGAGAGAAGATTAGTTGGATATGTGAAAAGCCGTTATGATAGTATTATTAGTGCTACTAGCCTCTTGCAACAACTTGGATGGGAATCGCTTTCAGACCGTCGATTGAAAATTAGACTCAATCTTTTATGTAAATTCAAAACCAATGCATTTTCTGACACAGTTATTAATATCTTAAGGGCTCCAACATACTACGGTGTCTCAGATCATCACAATTATCTTAGGAAATTAGACTGTAGATCAGAAATGTTTAAAATATCGCTCTTCCCGCGATCGATAAGAGACCATAATGGCTGCGTTAAGACTTACTGAGTAGTTTAATTGACAGGTAGTGTAGCTGATTAATTAATGTGCTCCCTAAAGCATGTTTCTATATGTGTCCCGTTGTGCTAACACCATGTTTTGCATGTTGCAAGTATAGCTCTTATATCACGTTTACGTAGTTGCATTATAAAATAACTTAATATTTTTGTAACGTTTGTAGCATACCTATTTGGTGTATGTAGGTGAAAGTTAATTTCTGCACTGTAGTGAATGTTGGTGATAAGTCAACCTATGCGAAACACCCTTGAGGTAGCTTGCAGGGTAATATGTAAACATAGACCCTATGTTAGCCCACTTTCCTCTGCTACCATGTTAACACTTCCTTACCAGTTCACTCTTTTCACTACTTTCCACTCTCACGAATTATAATAAGCCTCTTGAGCTAGCTCATCTTTTTTCCACTCTACAAGAAATGAAAGCAATCAGGATATCGAAAAAATTTCATTTTTACATGACGATGCTAGGAATTAGCATCGATGGGAAGAAATTATATCTTTGATCTTTTCCTGAAAACGTCACCTTCGCGATTTAGTCGCGGAACATCTCGGAAATTAATGTCCGGAGCATTGTTTCCTCGTGGCTACAAGGGAGTTGGAGCGAGAGAATTAAAAAACGGAGAAAATAATAAAAAAATAACGAAAAGCAGGAGCGTGGTCGTCGTCGCGGGCTGTCATGCGTGACAGCGTTGACTGATAATGGGAGAGTGAGCCTCCAACAGATAGAGGGATGAGGGAGAGGCAGCCATCTCGGGGGAAGAGCGCGCGCTTTTGCGTTGGCGGGAGTGTATACGTTCGCGCGATAGACGACGACACGTGGTGACCCAACACGCACGCACACGGCGCAGCCGAGGCAGGAACGGCACATCCGCCCATGCCGAGCGACGCACGCACGCAAAATTGAGTCCTCCGGCATTCCAGCAGAACAGCCCCCCCAGATCAGCACCGCGTCTCACATTCCTCTTGTTACATGCGTGTGTACACATTTCCCTCACGCCGAGTAGTGCAGCCGTGAGCTAAATCTCGCGGAGGAATGCATTATGCACGATAACAAGCAAACTCACTTAACTCCCGCAACGGAACATGTGCATTGTATCTCTAGCTCCTGACTCAACGTCAGCAGTCATCATTCGGACGATTGGTTGGCCTTAGTCCTCCATTCCATTACCTTTTCCACTAAACTCTTATTCATTTATAATTTCACATCGTAATGAATAAGAGTAAGGCAATTTTCCACTTAGATAAATTTATACGACCCAGATTTCGATGCTCTACATCATCATCAGGCTCATGTGCCAGATGATGATGTAGTACATCGAATGCTAATTCGAATACAATTTATCGAAGTGGAAAATTGCCTTACTCTCATTCATTATGATGAATTCTTTCCACCACATCAAGCCTGAAACTTCTATTTGTGTAATTTCCCATCGTTTTAGAGCGTAAATACTACCGCAGGAAAAGGCAAATTCAGACCGCTGAGTTATTGATAATTAAAATTGCATAACCTTCGATGCTTGCTCCCTGGAAGATAAAATATTCATGTGTTCGCCATTCGGTATTAATAAAGTTGATACATTTTATACTGTAAAAGATTTTCGTTGAGTTAGTATTAACCATATCAGAAAGGATAAAAATGTAGGCTTCTACATCTACTTATTACCCTGCAAGCAACCTCACAGGTGTTTGGCAGGGTGTGGATTGGCACCAACATGTATTATAATGTAAAAGAGATTTCTCCAACATGCCACTCCATAATAGATATGCTACCAATGCTACAGAAACTATTTAATTAATGTATATTGCAACAACATAAACGAGATACAAAAAGCATGCAGTGATAATGTGAAACATGATGCTAGTGCAACGTGACAAGATTGGGAAACAAGCATTGGGGAGAAAATGAACTTACCAGCCACACAACCTGTCAACTAACCTACTTCGAAGTCTCATTGACAGCCCTATGGTCCCTAATCGATTTCGGGATAGACGAAATTTTTAATCTGTTTTCTCTGCAATCTGTTTTCCCTAATTTTATTATCATGATCTGATCTACCGTATTCGTATGTTTGAATTGGTTAGATATTGATGACTTCGTTAGAAAATAAATTGGTTTCGATCTGGATGAAAACTGAACAGTTTCAACGGATTATCTCGGCAATATGAAAACGAACGAACGTATGCGCCATACAATCATCCTTCACTTTTGAATCCAGTGACTTTTTAAGGATAAATGCTCCATGAAATGCTTATAATCGTGATTACCGCGGAGGATGTCCTACGCCTTCCTCGGAGGACTGCCGAGTAGGCGGCGCTGTTTTTCCGCTTGGCTCAGCAGTCCTCACGAATTGCCTTTCAGCCTCCGTATCGATTGCTCATTTAAAATTCCATTTAAATTTTGGTTAAATCTCTTTTGAATTTTCTAGCAATATGCTTTCCCCATAAGTTTCACCAAAGTGGGTGAAATTCAGCAAGAAAAATCAATTTGACTCGACGGGGATTCAAACCCGGAGCACCAAATTGCTGTCAAAATCCTTGAAGATAGCGTTGTGATGGATGGGAGGTGAAATGAGCTAACTCACATGAGTGAAAATTGGTTGATCTGAATCCAAATCCCAGTAAAGTAAAATGATTTTGTCAGAGTGCATTTTTCACACTTTGATGTAGATTTTTGCGCCCGTGCGCGTGACTGCACGTGCCATATCTATGTGTAGCTACAATCATCGAGTATTCGCGCATTAAAATCGCTCATCATTTAATTGGTGTTTCATACTTGGTCTTCACCTTCCTGTTTACATGTGTAGGCAATCAAATGACCCCAACTAATACAATATTATTTTTTATGAATATTACGACATAATCTCGCGTGAAAAATAAATATTCCGATACGGGGAAAAGGATCTTGCAGATCTATTGCATACTCACCGCAATAATTACCTTCTCCTCGAGTACATGACTTACCAAGGCCCGTCAGTATCATCGTTAAGTGTCATTAATCCGAAGATTGGCAAGCCAGAGCTCTACCTTCCACTCTCCTTACAGTTAGCCACTTCATTTCTTCATTACATCTTCATTAAACATTCCTCGTGATGCTTGATGTATTTCATTATTATAGTTCCACATTATTATAGTGGCCATTTATTATTGGTTTCCAGCGACCGTTATCTTTCAGAATGTAACACATTAATCTTTATCTTGTAATTATTAGTTTCAACTAACAATCTCATCCCCCAACCTTGGCGGTACTTTTTCATCGTTGATACATCAGTCCACATGATCTGATTCTTTTCCCGTATAATCACATTTCAATCGATTTCTTCTATTTTCCGCTGGTAGAATTTTTATGATGGTGGTGAATGCTTTCAGTGAGCTCCATACACCGGGAATATCTACTTGGGCCTTATTCCGGATCATGATAAAATTCTCGACTTTGGACTATGATGAGGTTGTGACTTATGGACAAATTCTTATACCGAGACATCATAAAAACAATTCTTAAGAAGTGGATTAGACACATATATTAGAGTCGTAGATTACCGCTGTTATGATTCCTCGAAATATTTTTGACGTTCGAGGTTCGCTCCTCAGTCGCAGCTTAAAAAATGAATATCATCCTAAATAATAAGGGTTTTCAAGGGGCAGATTTTGCCGTTCAGACTAAAATTGTAAACAAGTTTCCAAGGATTGCGTTGACGGTGTCATGCAAATATAAAACCTATGATTTGAGAAACTCACTATCCCTACATTCCTGATCATTTCGGGCTTGATATTTTAATAGCTTTTTAGCTCTCACTCTGAATTTTCTTTCAAGGCGGTTGATTTTTTTCACCGCAAATTTGTAGCATGAAAATGAAGTGAATCCTTTCATTGGAGTGTGAATAAGATAATTCTGAATTGAAAATCGACAATAGTATAACGCGTCGACCAAAAGCTTCCTTCCTGCAGCCGTGGCAAATAAAAATATCTTGAATTGCTTACTTATCGTGCGCTGTGATAAGATTTGGTAATCATCCTTACGAACATCCTTTGGAAGCGTGATTCTGCTTTCTGAGTCCTAATTTTGGTTAACAGTAATGGGTTTTGAATAATAATTCCTATAGTTTGTCATAAAACATGTTTATGGCATCAGGGATACTAATATACCTAGTCTCCTGCGCATTCAGCAATTGTGATAGAGATATATGAAGGGAAAAATTCTAATCAAGCGCTGAACTTCAAGAAACACAATTCGAAAAGATGGCTCTTATCCAAAACCCTTTAATTAGCTCGCTGATCGTCTCCTACTATTATGAGTAAACCATTTAAAACTATCGTAATACGTTCCGTGCGTGAGTTGAGACGGGAGCACTTTAGGTCGTCAGGAAAAAAAATCCCATCACCCTACACTGAAAGTAATTCACGCTCGGCTGGCCACTGAAATCCCCCCGAATGGGGAGCAAAGTAATTTGAAAGCATTCAACCGTTCAAAATTAGATCGACCAGAAGATAGGGAAAAAACAAATAAGGAATATCTGGGCATTAAAGCTCGTTTTTTTCGCAGAGCGATCGGTGTTCTAACGGAATGACTCGGCTGACCCCTATATTAGCTCTGACAATCAGTTGTGTGTTTTTTTTAAATCTTCCTGGAAGATGGCGATGGCGTTGAAATTATCTTTTTTGTCATCTGATTAACTTTTGGATTTTCCCTTTATATTGATTGATTCCTGGGCTATTAGTTTGGGACTAAAAATATTCCTGCCGCAAAAATAAATAAAGCAATTGTTCAATGGCCAGGTGTAGAAAATAAATAGCTATTCATGTACTAATCAGTGACTGAAAGAAAATACAATTCAGCCATATTTTCACTCGGTTTCTTTTGTGATGTAAGAGATGTTATTTTCTAATGGAATCGGGTAATGAACAAGAACTATTTTCTGATTCTCTGACGTCTTTGTTCACACTCGCTAAATACACATGCAGTTACATTAATCTCATCTTTCCAGCATCTTGTTACAACAATGATAATAAAGTTAATACATAACGACAAGAGTCATTCATCAGAGCATAGTACCATGTACTTATATGATAAATTTGAATGTCAGTCTACTCCCAACTAGAGACTCTTATACCAATCCATAAAGAATCAATTCTAACGAAACGAAGCATTCATACGGTATTTATAATTTCGTATTTGAATGAAAAACTGACCCATGGTTGTAAAAACTTGTGATTGTAACTTATAAGACCGGAAAAAAGATTTTTTTGAGAGTTCTACCGAGCAAAAATATTTAACAGAAAATATTGAGTCGGTAATTACCGACATAGATATGTATGATGGTATGTTACATTGATGATTAAATGTATGGTACTCGTAAAAGTTTAGACTCCTAGTTTGAGTGCTTACTTTTTCAAGATCGATGCGAAAAGATTTCAGAGTAAAGTGGTAAAGCATCGAGTTTTATAAATCGCTGCAGAACGTTATATCTACGATGACTTTCAAAACCAATTGTCCTTCATGAGAATCGTTGCTAGAGTACTACAATTGAATAAGAGTAAAAATTCTTCGAGTTAGCTACTCGCCCAGAGAAAAAAATGTAATAATACCCTTTCAATGGTCATTAAATAATATAAATTTCTCTCTGTGATGGTGTGATAATGGATTTCCTCCATTTCGCCAACAAATCGCTACTTTCAAGCCTTACACACTTGCAGTCTATCCTTGAAAGAGGGAAGACATATACAGACACTGGAAGCATATTTTCTGAAGGACATGCTAGATTTCTGAGGCAATTACAGGGTCATGTACGCCTATTCTCGCAGGCTCTTCCGTCTTTTCATTTCCATTATTAGACTTCCGCACGTGAGCAATGTAAAAACTCGGCCTCACTTCTAGCTTTCCTTTTTCGCTACCCACATTCATATAAGGGATTCCCCAAGGCCGTCGTGAGCTCTGTTAATTATTCTATTCTCTCTCAGGTCGAGGTTCCCCTGGTGCTATATTCACTGTGACTGTAAAGCCGGTTGCGAAGTGTTGCGAAGAAGATTGCGAATTTGCTCATCCACCATTTATGACGATTTTTGCTTTATAAAAATCTTATTTTACTTGCACAGCAATATCATTTTATGCAATCATATGCCGAAATGTGCGAAGCGAAGGATAGGTACTCAGAGTACTAAGCAGAGGATAGCTACTGCATAGGAAGTCAACAAACGACTGGCTGAAGCACTCGGCCGGAAACCGAGGGATCCGGGTTCGAGTCCCGGTCAAGGTGGATGATTCTTCTCCTCTGTGGAAATTCACACATTTATGCATTGCGGGTGACTCCGTAAAGTTATCCGTGACTTGTCCCGTTGTAGCCTCAATCAGTGAAAAGAGCGGAACTCCTATTTGTGTTCAAAGTTCGGACTTAACCTCTCGGGCTGCGGCGCTTGTCGCATGACTTTGACTGCTCGTTGCATAAAATTGTCCGGATGTCTAGAACATCTTGTCCGCTAAAGCCTACAAATGATGCTGGGCGGTTTTCCAATATATTGGTTCCAATATCAATATTTTTTATATTGGGATTCCAAAATTACGATTTTGGGAACAACCAATACCAATACCCTGTATTGGATATTGGTGCTCGGAAAAACCCATATTTGTAATTTGAATATTGTATATTGAAGAACAAATATGTGCAATTGGAATATTTAATGTTGGAACCCGGCGAGGAGGATGGTCGGAGAGCGCTCTGATCTTTGAAAACAGACGGCGCGCGTGGCACTCAGTGCAGCACTTCCTTTTCCACCGTTATTCATGGCAATATCTGGGAAAAAGAAGCCTACATTGTTTGACTAGTTTTATTAACAGACTTTCACATAGTCATTAAAGTCCCTTTTTCGAAGTAAACCCCCTCGGTTCTAATACGCTTTTGCCGCCATTTTTTGTTTTTTACCTGTTAAATTTACCAGTCAATATTGCTATGTTCAACATTTTCCAATTTACCAATATTTCATTTTTTCATTATTTCCAATATTAACATATTTCCAATACTCCAATATACCAATATTTTTCAATAATCTATTGTACAATACAGGTTATTTATATTGGTCCATATTCAATATTTTAAGATATTGGATATTAATATTGGGATTCATACATCGCCCAGCCCTACCCACAAACATCCGCAGTGGAAGAGGACGCTTGGGTAGCTCAACTGATTAAGCACTCAGCCGGAAATCGAGGGATCTGCGTTCGACTCCCGGTCAAGGCGGATAATTTTTCCTCTGCGGAAATTTGTGCGTTTTGTGCATGGCGGGTGACTGTAAAGATACCCTCGGCTAGTGCCAGTGCACCCACAATCAACAAACGACTGTCGATATTTCTTGATTCGTGGCGTGTCTTCATTCTTCTGAAATACTTGACAGGGCCGTTTGATCTTTAAACGTAGTGGACATCTCTCAATTACCGTATGTGAGGTTTATTTTGATTTTTTAAAGGAGAGAACTTGAGTAAACTGCAGGCTTTAGAGCTGCATTTTTGTTAGTGAGGATGAAGATATCATCTAAAAAAAAGGATATTGGAAAGAGAGTCCACGTAGAATACATTTTCGAGAGGCGGAGAATGCGTTCGAGGCGGACAAAAGAACAAAAAAGGGGTAGCGGAATTGTTTGAAGGAACAAGGAGACCTCATACACGATGAGTCGACGAGATTTTGGAAGTTGACGCCTTACCAGACGATGTGGTAGATGGAGGGAGTGATATAAGAATTAAGATGTAAGAAAGGAGACTGGAAGGAAACAGGAGGCTACTGACCAGTGATGGAACATAATTATCATGAGCTAAAGAAGAAAAGAGCCTAGAAGAAAGATAGCATTAGATTTTAAAGAGTTCTATCAGCCATCCATTAGGCTTCGGGCATCGTCCCAAAACTTACCTCAGCCTCACACGGTAGAATACCGTAGATAATGATGATTTAAACGATTCATCAAAGGCAGTGTGATGTTTCAAATGAATTAAGAGGATTCGCTCCGCGAGCGCAGACTTCTAAAACCGAGTCTCTTGGTTCTGTGAGCGAGCGTGGGTCGTCGAACCGTTATATCTCGCCCCATTGCGCTCGTCTGCCTACTCGCAGGACCACGGAGAGTGGACGTAGACGCGCCGGACGGGTCGAATTTTGACGCCGCCGCTGTAATCCCTCGCAATCAGGAGCTCCATGTAAATCAGACTCAAGTGACAGCCAAAGTTAACGGTAGAGTTGACCGAAGGAGGGGAAATAATGAAGCGGGCGGGCGGTCCGGTGCCGTCCGGCGAGCGCATCTCCTTCCTTCCCGCGTCTCGACAAGACGACGACCCTCGGCGAGTGATGCGAGGCAGTGGACGCACGCAGGTGCTTCGTCTCCGTCTGCTATGTCCACTAGCGATGGGCAAACACGTTCATTTTTGGGAACTCCGTCACTGTGTAACGGTCCTTTTTGGGACCTGTTTCTTTTTACTCGTTCACCGTTCCTTTTTTAATAATGATCATTAATTTTTATTTTTTATATGTACTTACATTAAAAATATAGGATATGAAACTAGAAATAATTTTTATGCTGTAATAATCGCGTTCTACAATATTGAATAAGTAATAATAAAAAATATTACGGAACGGATATAAAATATTAAAGCAACTAGTGACCGAAAGGAACGAGGGACCGAAAGGAACGAGTGACCGAAGGGAGGGAACGAGTGACCGAAAGGAACGAGAGAGGAACGAATGACCGAAAGGAACGAGTGACCGAAAGGAACGAGGTACCGAAAGGAACGAAAGGACCGGTCGTTCTGGAGAAGTCGGTCCTTGGTCCTTCCGTTCCATCCATGAACCCGTTCCTTCGGTCCCGTTCGTACACGAACGACCCACCTCTAATGTCCTCTTCTCCTCCCCCTCTTCAACCCTTCCGCTGATCGAACTGGCAGAAATGCCTTCCCGTTGCCTAAGCTCTCGTAGCCTTGGGAAGAATACGGGATTATGTAGGTATATATATTTATAAACGCCGCCGCCGCGCCGCCGTGCTGAGCAAGGCGACCCGAACGCGCGGGTCTGCGGAGAACATGCGCTCGAGAAAACTTGAGACATTAATTTGAACCTTGGTGGTATAACAGGGAACCACTTAAGAGTGCTGAGTGCTCACGGTGCACACCGTTCGTCTTTTCAGAACGTCTACTTGTTTTTTTTTAATGCTGTGACCAGAAACTTTACTAAACATCCCATCAATTTACTGTGCCCAAAATTTAGATTTCACGCTCGTGATTAATTTTGTCAAAATATATATGGGTATTGATAAAATTAAGAGTTTCCATAATAAAATTTAGAACATTCAATGGAAGATTATGACCTTCGACGTGGTTCCTAATGTTTATAATAGAATAGATACTAGCCTATGTACTTACCTTTAAAAGTAAACCAAGTAATAGTGTTCAGTGCTCACCATCTGTCTTTTCAGAATGACCCCTTACTTGGTTTTTTAAGTGCTGTGATCAGATACTTAATCAAGCACCACATCAATTTACTGTGACCAGAATTTAGATTCCATGCTAATGATTAGTTTTCTGTTAAAATAAATATAGGTACTGATTAAATTAAGAGTTTACATTATAAAATTGAGAACAATTAATGAAAGATGACATTACCTGCGACGTGTTACCTAATATTTTGAATGGAATGCATATAATCCTATCAATTTGTTTCCTTACAGAGTGCACAGAACTAAAAAGTATCCTTATCAGTGATACCCAGCAGAAACGGCTATATATTTACCTATAAATGTATGTAATCAAGTTGCTGAGTTTCCGCCGATACCTTGCTAACCCACTTCACTTCTGTTACATGATTACATTAGATAGATATTACAGTAGATACCTGTTCTTCTGGATTCTGCTATACTTCCTTTAGTTGGTCTTTTTCGCCGTATTGATTCATGACTTTTTTGATCATCTCTTCCTCCATCCTAATATACTAGTTATGAACCATAGTATCTGATACATACAATCGTGTCCGCGTAATGACTTGCCTGGCTTCCAATCTCGAGATTTCGGGTTTTAATCCCGGTATTTCTGTGGAATATCGATCCAAATGGTGGTGTTACGTGGAGAGCGCATTAATTGTACCACTCTGTCTCGCGCACGTGACTTTAAAATGAATTCCTAGGTGCCTTTTATTTATAGAATGCCGAGTTAAACTTCAGGAGGGTTATTTTTAACCGTTCAAGATAATCCCGAACACATAAATAAGGGATCACGCGGTACGGCAACGAGCCATCCGAGATTTTGAGTGGTTGCACTCAAACGTATAACTTATTTATCTGATATTTTGTTTATTACATCTCTCATCGCGGTATTCAACTCCATCCTCAATATTCCCGCGAGAAAAATTCGATCGGGATGGTAGCATTAGATTTGTACGTGTGTTTCCAATACACCACTATTCAAACCCTTCGTGGTTGTACCACGTGACCCCTTAGTTACGCAGTTGGAACTATCTCGAACGGTTCAAATACAGTTCTCAGGATCCCCTCATTATTTCAAACACAGTCCTCAGGATCCCCTCATTTGCCGGACGTCCAACATATTACACTAGAGCCAAATTATTACGGTAGAAACGATCACAGGCACAAGATAAAGGAATTAGACAACCGAACCGATAATTTAAAATGTCATTTTTTCCACACATAATAATGGTCCATAATAGTTGCGATAGATCAGGACTAGGAGACTTTGACTCTGACTAGGTAACGTCGGTATTTGCACGTGTGCTAAAGGTCTCAACATCGTAAATAGTTACTAACCTCGTATGTAATTCCGGCATGATATACTCTTATGTGATTCAGAATCTTGTAGAACTAATTATCAGTCGTCGTAATTATAGCTAGTTGTCGTATCTTAAGTAGTGTACTGCGTGGTAGCGTGTTCTTTTATGTCGCACTCTCCTGGTTCCTGGTCTGACCGCGCCTCTCACCCATGTGGTGGCTTGCATGGTATTTCGTAGATGAAGATGTAGATTATTCCTAAATCTCCAGAATAACCCTTCCACTTTCAACCCACCTCCTTTATCCATAAAGACGGGCACGACTCAAATTGTCATCCACACCCCCGAATTACCAACGGATCCTATCCACAATTATTTTCAAGTACCGCTCAGTTCTTCACTCAGTCTCTTCAATAGGGGTGCACGGGCCGGGTTTGGCCCTCGAACTTCGGCCCGTACTACCTGCAAACCGGGCCACGTGCTGAAGACTTGTTCTAAGTTTCCGAGGCGGGCTGGTGCGGGTCGAGTATAGGTCTGTTTCTGCATTTTAATTTGGCCAACTACGAGGATCTGAAGAGGTTGAAACGATGCAGCTACTAAATTTAAAATAAAATACCACCCGGTGAGTTTACGTGCTAATAATGAGTGTTCCTTTCTGAAGTATGTCACAAATACAATATTTTTTTAAGATTGTGGTCATATGTTTTCATGGCAGTCCTGCCACTCACCTTACTGAACAATGGTGGTATATGTACCCGTGCAATCTCATCTTATAACTGTAAAAAAATATCAAATATCCTCTGTTCCCGCTTATTTCATTTACTGTTTTTTCTTGCATAATTAGTCCTGACTTCCGTTTTATTGTTACTTCTCCAAACGGACTTATTTACCCTGTTGATATCATTCACAGTGGTGAGGACCTCCCTGGCTGTTTGGTCGAACTTTGTTTGCCAGGCAACCTGAGGTTGAATGAGCGCCCCTTTCCTCATCATAGATACAAAAAATGAATCTGACCGCAGTTATGCGTTGATTTAAGTAATGATCTCCATCAAAAATATGATTGGGGTAGGAAATGGAAATACCACCCTTGTTATTTTTCTCATGAAAGCATGATGAATGGAATCAATCAAGAAAGGACCCTGGGCCGTCACGAGACTCATTACGAACACAGTGAGGCGCGTGTCGACCGCTGCAGCGGTACGGTAGCGGAGAGACAGAAGTGGTCGCCACAAGGCGAGATCCCCACGCAGCCGAGTCAGCAGCGGTGAAAAAGACGAATTTTTGGACTGAAACTTATAGAAAATGAAGAAATGGAGGAACGCATGGATCAAAATCAGGGGCTAGAGGTAAAAAAGAAAAAAAATCGACCAGGCCGAAAAGGAAAGAGTGAAATGTTTACAATGGACCTGACGGAATTCCGAAGAAGATTAAAATAATACGTAAAATAATTTACAGATTAATTTATAAGATCAAGTGATCAAGTGAGCTTATTGATCATTAAGAATGTCCACTCTCCTTATGAATTGGTAAATGGACACACAAGTACGTTGAAACCATGTAAGCATATTTTTCTGTGTAGGAATTTCTTTACATATACTGGTGTTCATGACTAAATTCTACTGCACCAAAGAGGAGACTACCTACAAGTAGGTTTTATGGGGGACGCTCATTGTCACTTATTGTGATTGTAACTTATTGCAAGTAATGAGGACGTTGAAAGAACAATTTATCAGGTGTCCTTACACCCCGTGCCATGCGCCAAGGCCGCGACTCGCAGTATAGTATCTAGATCAGGGGTGGCCAACCCGCGAGATTCATCACACTTCAATATAATAACTTTAACACAATAATAATAACTCATTATGTTTCAATTTTTCACTCTAAAATAGTGTCTATAGTGGGTCTAAATCTAATATGGGGATATATAATTTTATATGCGGCCCGCGGAGATATGATGAATTTCCAAAGTGGCCCGCAAGATCCTTATGATTGGCCACCCCTGATCTAGATGTAGATCATTTCTATGGTATTTTTATTTCCATCGATGACTAAAGAATGCCCAGCTACAACATTTTACGAGTGTTGTCAATTAGGTTTGAAGAAAAGAGGCGTTGAATGAAGAGATAGGTCTGATTGTTAACCTCTGCGTGTGTATTTGGCAAGACACGAGAGAGTTAGGCGATCTGCTAATGACAAAAAATAGCAGTGGTCATGTAGGGTTGTCTGCGGTTTCCCTTCCTTGTTTGTTTATAATGAATTATGTAAAGGCTGAAGAATCGGCATGTGACTCGTGTTGGAGGAATGTGGCCAGCTGATTGAGTCAGTTTTGAGGAAACTTAAGCTGCAGTCTGCAAGACGAGGGATTTGAGTCACTTTCAAGCGCATTAAAGGATTAGTGATGGGACGAAGATAAATCCTGAGGAAGCGGAAGAGAAAAAGACCAAGTTAAGCTCAACTATGAAACGGGTGGAGCGGGAGCTGAGTGCAATAAATGACATAAGAACCCATTCAAAATGAATGTAGGGAGTTATGATCGTGATAAAGTACTTTACCAATATAGGATGACGTTACACATTGATGGAATTCGTCTGTGAAAGGGGTGCGAGGATAAAAATGAATTTTGTTTTGGTAGATGTGCTTCCGAAATCTGGACTCATAAAATGCTCAACCTTGACAGGCTAGTGGAATGAGGACAAAGAGTAGAGTAGGGATATCAGTGTACTTCAGACAAACGAAGAAGTATATGAATGATTTAGGTAGGAGGTATTGCTGCTGGAAATGGAGAATATGGAACTTTATGAAAAGGACACTGTGTTTTCTTGGATCTGGAAAGTCGAGATTTGAAGCAGGACGTTGAGTTAGAGATTTAATATTAAGTCAAATGTATGAAATTAGGACGGTATCAATGAACAATAAGGAAGCAGGAGGCATTTTAGTTCTGTGTACTCTGAAAGGAAACAGAATGATTAGTAAGTATATATTCTAAACATTAGGTACCATGCAGAAGATTGTAACCTTGAATTGAATTTTACAATGGAAACTCTTAATTTAATCAATACCCATATTTATTTTGCTAGAACTCTAACTCCGAGGATGGAATCTAAATTTTGGGCACAGTAAATTGATGGGATGCTTAATAAATTTTCTGGTCATATCAAATAAGGTAACTTAGACTTAACTTCTAATGTGTAGGACTTAACTTCTGCGTGCTTAGGGGACCTATATCGCTGATTAAGAAACTCCAAGAACGGTTCAATCTTCAATATAAATCAATAGAAGTGATCACAGTCTTTTAAAGCTATGTAGAATATAGTCCAGTATTTTCTTTTCATACTGAAAATGTGACGGATCAGTTTAATCCCTTCGTGTTTAGTTTCTCAATCATTGCCTTGAACTAACGATGTAGAACGCAATTACACCGCTAGGGTACAAGATTATATGTAATTATCCCCTTGATGTACAATAATCTTAGTTCATAATTAGAAAGCTCTCGCATTTAATCGAAGAACGAGAATTTTCGTCTTCTTAATCCATTGAGTTTGGCAATGAAATAATATCGACGAGTTCCACCAGGTTCTGCCTAGAGAATTAATATTTACCGATATTTGACCAATATTAGCCTTTTAATTAGTTTCTGTATGAATTATGTTATATTTGAACTAGGATATTATCCGATGTTAGACTTCGAAGTAGTTAAGTTGGCAGATAGTGTAGCTGGTAGTCGGCTGGAGCATTGATTCGCTCCCTAATGCATGTTTCCAAATCTGCCGAATTGTTCTAACGCCATGTTTAGCATATTATCTGCATGAATCTTGTGTGACGTTTATATAATTGCATTGCGGAGTGTTTTGGTAGTTTCTGTAGCATTTGTAGCATGCCCGTGGTTTGGTGCATGCTGGTGAAAGTTAATTTCTGCACTGCAGTGAATGCTGGTGTTAAGCCTGAATAACGGCATGTGATCACTGGGACCCATTCAGTAATGACTCGCCGCGATCGAACCTCGGCCAATCTGTGTATGTTACGTCTCAGCCAATGACTTACTTCAACTTTTGAATGAATTCAAGTGTCGGGCGAGATGTTGTGGAATTGCATTATCAAAAATGAAAAATACTCGATGTTGGCCAAATACAGGTCACAATATACGAAACACGTGTCGTAAAGTTTGAGAATTAAAAACGTGGACAGAACAACATCGATTATTTTTCGTTTTTTAACTTTTGTATTGCTCTACTAGACATTTTCGAGGCTGTGTGAAATTTTGTCACTGTTGAGGCTCTGAAATTCCATTACCTCACCAAATAAGGCACCTGGGGGTTTATAGAAAATGAAAAAAATGAAAAAAGAATTTTTAAGCACGCTTTTCTAAAAAAAATATTTAAAAATCTAAAAACGAAATACCTTAACTTCTTACTAAAAAAGAAAAAAAACATTATTTTCTCAAATGTATGAAGATTTAGCCGAGTACCAGAAATAATTAAATTCAATTCAAGGAAATAGGCCACACAATGATAAGACCACTCTCTCATATTCGATATCAACATAATTTCATTAAACTTGAAGAATTTTGGTATTCAGTGGAATAGAGAGATTCAATATGCAATTTCTAGAAAATCTTTAAATGAACTTTAGGAGCAAAATATGAATGAGGTCGCGCCCCATGCTTTTCGTTGTGGTCTTATCATTGTGTGGCTAATTTCCTTGAATTGAATTTAATAATTTCCAGTACTATGGTAAATTTTCATTCAATTGAGAAAATATTATTTTTCTTTTTTTATACGATGTTAAGATATTTATTTTTTTAGATTTTTAAATATTTGTTTTTAGAAAAGCATGCTTTAAAATTATTTTTCATTTTTTCACTTTTTAGTCCTAGTGAATACAAAGTTTATGAAACAGCTTGTTGTATTTTAAACGTTGTATTAACTAAGACTGTTTATTAAAAAAATTGCCATGTTGTGGACTCGATGCGACGACTCTGATAGACCTATGGGACTATAGTTGGATACTTACCACTAACTCGATTCTTAAATGCGAGGGAATGAAGTGGTAAATATGTAGGGTAAAAAGAAATGGTAACCATGGACTCATGGATTCACGGAAGAGCGAGTTAAAGAAAAGCATGTAATAACAACGCTGTTCATCTGAATGCGCTCATGTACAGTCTTAAGCTTCCTGAAGATCGCCCGTGTGCTCAAGGTCTAATAGCGTTATCCCGTGAGTGGTGACCCCAAATACCGCGTTGAGGAGTCACCAGAAGGCAGCAAGATTGCACCGGGCTGATATTCACGCTTATCCACGCTCATCCAAGTTTAATTTTCGTAGAATTAGGCAGGAGAGTATAAAATTTATTAGGGGTTTATTGCCCCAATTGTCTCATTAACTTAATAATTTTTATTGCATTTTGGCAAATAACTTCTGCAGCGGATCAGGGGGCACCAAATTTTAAGTTAACACGATGGCTACGTTTCGAAAAGACCATGCAGGTGTTACCATCCTCATCTAATTTTTAGGCAGTTTTTCCCCCTACGGTTATTGAGGGGCGTTAATACTCTAGCCATATTTGTGTTAATTTGAATGAAAAAGTGTTTTTAAGCGCGTGTAATTTTGCAATATGTTAAATTTTGTGTGCCTTGCCACTGATATAATTGAATGACTCCTGGCAGGAATAAAAATTTCCAATTATAAGCCTTATTATTATAAGGAAGAGATACCAGGAGGTAAGGGAACTAGCATTAGATAGGGAAGGGTGGAGGGCTGCAGTCAACCAACCAAGCCAACCAACCAACAACAATCTTAGGATTGAACGACCAATGATGATGAAGCCTTATTGTCGGTCACTCTTATTTTCATCTCAGCAGTTTTACCTTTTTCGTGAGGAAGCCTGTTAATATCGTCCGAGTCGATACTTCGCTAAGTCTTGCTATCTCAAGGTTGGAGTCGTATTTAGTGCAGAGCTATATTTTGGAAATTTGCTTTTACCAATATTGATTAAATTATGAGTTCCATTATAAAATTTAAAACATTTAATGAATGATTATGGGCTTTGACGAGAACATCTACATAATACCCCGCAAGCCGCAGCTTGGGCCTGTGGCAGGGGGTGGTAGGTTACCAGCCGTGTAAAGATGTAAAAGTATTGGAGGTGAAATGGTGGCATGTCCTATGAGAGTGTATTTGGAGGAGCTCAGTTTCTATTGTGGTCGCTTATTGTGCGCGTAATGAACGAGTTTTTGTACCTATCTGACATTTAGAATGTAATACATACTTACCTACCACTTAATTTCCTTTCAGAGTGAACAGAACTAAAACGCCTCCTTATTAGTAATACCCCGCGAAAAGTGGATAAGCATTGCTAATTTTCCGCCGGTGCCAGAGTTGATACTTCGCTAAGTCTTGCTAGATTCATGCTGAGGTCGTATTTAGTACAGAGCTATACTTTGATGATTGCTTCTTCCGTGCTTTGCCTTCAGTGTCTGTTCGTATTGCGGGAACTACAGTTTCTCTGGCGTTGTAGTCGGCGCTTTTACACTAAACGGAGGCGCAAGATGATGTTTATTCTTACCTTATGTGGGACCTTGACAGTGCCTGCCTGATAACAGTATTTTCTATCAAAGTTTTTCGTAGCTAAATAATTTATGTCGCTAATGAAGGTGCTGGAGGCTGAAAGAGATGTATCTTGGAAATCATCACTTCATCTACATCACCGCTGATTACTTTTGTGGGATGACGCAGCTTTTTCTCGCTATGGAGTCTTTCATAATCGACGGATGTTATTTAAAATTGATCTAATTCTTAAATCACCGCTTTATCCAGTTGATGGCAAGTACTTGCTGCATATTCTCGGTGCGGCCTTACCTATCTAAGTAAGCATAACGTCCTTCTCTGAGTTAATACTTTACATATCTACCCCCCCGACCAATTAATTCCGAGACCAACTAAACGACAGCTTCTGACGCACGCTCTTTGGAGCTATTTGGAGCGATTTTTTCAACAGCTTCCTCTTTTTACCCGCTTCATTCCCATACTTGAAGTAGCATGTGTGCTTTTCTCCAACTTTGCATATCCTGGAGCATTTCGAGAGAGGCGTTGAAACGATTCCGGGCGGAGAGTATGACAGAGAAATTCGAAGCGTGGAAAAACACACACGGGTGGCCAGCGACTGATATAAAGGATGGAAGGAAATAAAAGACGACCGAGCTTCAAAACACCCTCATTACTATTTAACAATGTTCTCAGTCCCTGTCGCCGCAGGCTACCTGCCCTGTAAATGGGATACGCCTTCTCTAATTTGAAACCTGCGTGTTGAAAAACTTCTGGTTTATGACATCCGCGGTCGAAGTAGTGCTTTCCGTAATTAATTCCCGTCTCCTTACTCGAGGGTTAAAGCTTTTTATCTCGAGGAAATGGTCGTCGTCCGGGACGACGCGACGGGAGCGACAAATAGCCGGAGGCGGACAAAAACGTCGGACACGTGGACGCTCTCCGCTTCATGCCAGCCTTTGCGATGTGACCAACGCTACACGCGGGATATAGAATCGCTGTCGACGACGAGGAAAACGATTTATATCATCCAGAAAGTTATTTTGGCACATAGCGGGAGTAAATAGTACAAATAACCATTTGTTATGTGATTATACAATAAAACTATGGTGGCAACAAATTTCATTGATCCAAACTTGATTGATTGGTTAAGTCACAGCCATTCTCACAAAACAAATTAAATGGCCCACTTATTCTGTTGAGATTTGTTGCCCTCTATTTTTATTTGCTCGTAAGACAGCAATAACAGCTCCTTGTATCCGTCTATCATAACGATTATATTTCACTAACTATTTCGTCCATTCAAATGAATAATTTCATATTGTTTATTCTATTTGGAGTTTCCATGGTGCGCCCCCGGATGCGTCCAGACGCCGCAGCTAGACTCACGTCAGTGTCACTATGTATTTTCATTTGAGTGGTTTCTCTGATGCGTACCAGACGCTGCGTCTCCCAGACGACTGTATGAGCCAGCGGCTTGGCTGCTTCTTTAAGAATTCGCAGGACAGAGGTAGTAGAAAGGTGTTTTCTCGTACATTTCCGCGTACCCGTACACGGTGTCACAGTGTGGCTTGCCAAATTTCCCTGGAAGAGGGCGATGCTCTGATCGAAGGAGTGAGGAAGGATGAGGCCACAGAGAATACAGAACGGATTCGGACCTCCTTGCGGCGTCTCCTGCAAAGTGCGAGCTTTTTGGCTCTTCGGAGCTTTATTATGCATTAATTCTTCATATTCTGCTCCAACAACACCAGAAATATCAGATCACGGTCCATTTTTGAGGTAGAAAACACGAAGACGAGGTGAAGAACCGTCTCGATGACAAGACAGTCGAAAAGGTAACTGCCGTTTCGGTAGCCGAGCGTCGGGACGCATGAATAAGTATACAATCGGCCATATGTCCCTCCGCAGCGTCTCCTTCGCAGCGTCTAGACGCAGCCGCGAGACGCACCAGTGAAACTCCACCATGGGGTGGTTGGAGCGCGAATCGTGAGTCATTGCATTGGGTGCACATTTTAATAACTTTTCGGGTAAGTCGAAAAAAAGCTTTGGCCACTCTTCACTAGTATCAATCAGTAATATATTAGATAGTATTTGAAGTCCTCAAATTTAAGAATCGATTGTTATGTGTGATTTTCAATAACCAGTAGTACAAGCCACAGAATAAACTACATCAAACGACAAGATTACTATTTTACTTGTTATTTAGAGCATCACATGTTGATAACTACTGGCCCCAATCCCCCTAATTTCTCTCCAGGAGGGCATTATCCACATGTAGAAGATCCCCTTCCATAAAGGAATGTTTCTACCCAGCGGGTGGAGCGTGAGGAATATTACCTTGGACAAGGCCCTGTGAAACTTCATTGGGTACCCATCCTACATACTTTTACATTGTTTATGTAAGCCGCTGGAACGTGTAGCAGGGATAGTTTACATACATTCATACGGTGGAAATAAATATGCGTGTAGTGGTATAAACGATATATTTAAAAAATTTCGTCTTCGTTACAGCATTGAATGACTTGGGTTTACAAGGCCAGATACAAAATTTCCGCGAAAATCATATGTTAACACGTGTTTCTTCACCTTAAATTCTACCTTGATATATGATAACCACCAAAATAATAATATAAAACGTATTAACTCGCATTAAGGAGAAAATGCGTACATATTGAGTCAAATTATTTTGAAATGTATGTCCAGTGCCATTAAGCAAAGTCTTAAAATAGCATTGAATTGCCAAAAAACCAAATCTGCAACATGCAATTTTTTCCGTTCTATCTACATATAATAATAACAACTACACGTATGCAAGGTTTAAGGAAAATATGTGCATAGAAATCATTCAACCACATTTACACTTATAAGGATAGGCAGAGTGGTATGAAATCAATGAATTGCAATACTATTTCGTAGCTAGAGAAGAATTCTTAACAATTGTCCAAAGGAAATTTCGTGCGACCGGTAGCTTTAAACATTAATCTGTAGAAAATTTTACGATTTACTTATTTCATCTTGAAAGAGTTTCACCACATCAGACCTGAGGCGGCCGTTTCAATTATTTTGAGGTCTCATTTTAGCAGAAATCATGCTCAAGGAAATTTAACTCCGTCAGAGTTGCGCAAGGCAACGTTCCCTTGATACTTGAGATCGAAGCGAAAAGTGGATGCAGAACTTTTTGCACATTCATTTATAACACATACCAAGTGATTTATGATCGAGCATTAATACATGACGGTGTAATAGCTAGTGGACAGGAAATGTTTTTATTATGGGTATTTGATCAAATACGTAAAACAGACCCTTCGTGGGGACCGTTCACAAAATTCTTTTTTCCTGTTCACGGCAAGTTACTGCGAGGTTGTATCAGCAGTCAACGGCGAAGTGAGGAGACAGGCGTCATTAACGAGAATACGAAACAATAATTACCCCTCTCTCTGTGGGGCTAAGGAGAGGACTTAATTGAATCGAAGTTAGTTACAGCAATCTCCATGTTTCTTTTTTTGATATCTCCGACCCCTTTTTTGGGTCCGTCCCCATCGTTAGATCATAATGAGTTCCATTGCCTCTGCATGATAAGGAAATCCCCCGCGGTTACGCGGCTCTTTTATCCCGATGATCATATTGAGACTAAAATCTTAGGCGTCTGATTAAAATTTTTCATCAACATCATAATTACCATCTCGTTTTCTTTTTTAGCTGGAAACTATTCTTCATCGAAATCTTTCTCTATAGGAGTGGTACTCAGCCTTTTTATGTTCACATCCCCCCTTGCATTTTAATTCAGGATATTAGTCCTCATTCCAAGTTTAATATATTAGATAATATTTGAAGTTCTCATATTTAAGAACCGATTTTTAGGTGTGGATGTCAATTACCATCATTGCACGATACAGAATTAACTATACCAAACTACAAGATCACTTCAATTATTTCAAGCGTAACCTTGTGGAAGTCCATTATTGAATAAATAATGACAAAACCAAATATGTTTAAATCCAAAGAGTTTATTATTGGTAGATCTAGTTTCAACGCTACTTATTCAGGTACCTGAAGATGGCGCAGTAGCATTGAAACTAGTTGAATCAATAAAAAACTCTGTGAATTTAAACATAGTTGGTACTTTCGTTATTTATTCTACAAGATCCCTATTTTTCATGATCTCTAGAGAATCATGTGTTGATAATAAATGGTCTTAATCTCCCTTATGTCCTCCCCAAAAGTGCATCACACTCTGGTTAAGAACCCCTGCTATAAATGTATGTTTCAGCCCCGCGGGCGGAGCGTCAGGAATACTGCGAAAAGTCCTTGTACAAGTCCCAGGGAAATTTAATGGGGAACCTAGCCTATATACTTGTACATTGTTGAATAAGAGCCAACAAAACGCATAGGAGGAATTATTGGCACTCCATCTTTCCATTATTTATGAATCCTATTTACAAAAGAAATATAAGTTCCCCTAATATCTGGATGAAAAATATCGTCGAAGGACAGCAAATGTAATTGGCACAAACTTCTTCAACGTTAGTAGATGATTTTCACAAACGTTTCATTATTAGTATGTGATGAGAGCAACAACCCACTTAAACTTACATCCGCGTTAATGCCTGTGTGGATTCGTGAATGCAAGATTTTGTTTTCCGCTTGAGTAAATGGAGGGAAATAGTACTTTTCATTTTTTTCGCGGCCGGGGCGAAAAAGCTGGTTGGTAAAATTAACGAGAGGCATAAATTAGGTTCTTGAATTGGGTTCATGTCAACAACTTATCGGTGTTCGCCATAAAAATGAGTGTGGATTGACTCTGTGAAAGAGAATGTTGAAATCGGCGGTCGCTTTCTAGTCTCTGGGAGCTACTTCTACAAGGCTTCCTGTTAACATTTCCCATTCGAAAATCTCAACAGTGGAAGGGTAATCTTAACTTAAAAGATCGAAATTACATTAACGGGTATGAATATTTGATGCAACAGAACGTTCGCTCGTACTTATCATAATTTAGCGCTGTTTCACATTAACCTTCGCTCACTTTTTTCAGTTATCTCACCAACTTTGCTCTTGATTTAGAGCACTGAAACATCACACTGTTACGTCTCGTTGTTAAAAAGTTTTAGCATTGAGCCACAAATTATGTTACCTCTTTGCTTTTCGAGAAGAGAGCATTACGATGTACATATAAGCCTGTCCGTGGATACACAGTCATACTTTCGTTTTAACCCGAAAGGCGGCACCACAATCGACGTCGACTACTTGGCAACGTTGTCGGAACCCCAGAGACAGATGGAGAGAAGACATGAATGATGGAAATGTTGATGCTACGCAAGTGGCAGCCTGCAGGGTGAGATTTTGAGATGCTTGAACCCGCGATCGGGAGGGAGTGTGAGTAGAATTTTTGCCCGCTGTCATGGTCGGATGTTCAACAATTATTCTCACAAGCAGACAGCGTGAGCGAGTAGAAACCCCGCCTTGCTGACTCCTCCTGATGAATGAGAATGGAAGGTTTATTTTTTGAGTTAAGGATTTTGTTGGCAGAATTTTAGAAGTCGATCAATGACCTGGTGAATCTTTCGCATTCGGTATTCGTGCAAAACCTAAATGATGCGCTGACTCTACGTTAAAGCGTGGCAGACATATAAACCTATCTTTATTCCTTACATCTACCTTCCTCACTGAAGATACGTCATCTAACTGTACGCCAGGATATAAAGTCAGTTTTTACTCATTCCAGAGATTTTTTACTCTAGTCATCCATCAGAAATGTGAAAAATATTTTTGTCTATATTTTAACTTTATCACTTATTTAACTCCATTAATTGGTAGGCGTGGCTAATTTTCCTGGATGCCCTTCGAGTCGATTTATCTTCGCACGATATCCCTCCGGGATATCCCGGGTTTTCCGGGACATTCCGGAAAATTAGCCACGCCCACTCCGCCATTCCGCAGAAACCATCAAGTTTCTGTCGAAGGCTTTCGCGGCGTTCTGGATGTCCATTGGGTTGGCTTTCGGGGTTCGACCGCGTATTCATCATTTTGGATGGCTGGTATGATGAATGCGCGGTCGAACCCCGAAAGCCAACCCAATGGACCACCTTCATCAAAGTCCATTAATTGATGGTTTCAGGTTGTAACTTAGTGGAATTTTTTAACATCAAAATGATAACTGGTGACGTTGTGATTCTTATTGTTTTTATTTGGAACGACCCAAGTTTCGACGTTCAATGCCATCTTGATGTGACTGAAATTGACGCTGCACGTCGAATCCCTTGCCATTCCATTATTATTTTCATTGAGTCGATCACTTTATATTATCTGCATTTTTACTCAATTGTTTACCTGATAAATATAATAACGGCTCACGTAAATTTACGTCAACTTTTATAATGCTTAGCAAACCATCTCAAAGTGTGCCGCAATGAATCCTATCCAGTAGAAAATTCAACTGCTCTCCTTTAGCCTTAACCAAAAATGTATCAAATTATGTTTCTTCGGATGCCTGGGAGAGTAGCCCGGGAATCAGAGAGCTAATGTTGCAGCAATAGATGCTGTAGGTGTCTATGTGACTATGTCTAGGTGACTATGTTGGACATAATCTGGTGCCTCAGGTAGACTTAAAAGTATCTCGTAGAGTAACCGGGAGAAAGGATGGCCGGAGCAGTGGAGGTCGGCGGATAATAATAAGCTTCGTGGCATTGAGCCCTCTATAAATTCTAGATCATCATCTTTAAGGTAGGTTGAGCGAGATAGTTCCCTTGTCATAACGGAGGCCATATTCGAATTTCACGTCTTACTGTCAGCAGCTGTACGTAACATGAAGTAAACATTGTAATATTAATTGTGAAATAATAAAATTTCATATGAGTGAAATTTTAAGTAATTAAATAAAAATATCTGCATTGGTCTTTAACTCTACTTATTTTTTTCACGCGGTACGTTTAAAACTCCCTCACAACGGAAATATTTCTGCGGTGACATTATGATTTATTTAAAAAATTCCTCATTTTTTAAATAAGATCTCTCTAGAGTGCATACATGTACCATTTACCGTGTAAAAGACCTGAGATTATTCGTAAAAAATCTCGGAAAGTAGTGCGGTAAGGGGCTGATATTTGGGTAATTTTGGAATGGCGAGATGTTTTGCTTTGAGATGAGACCAAATTCATTAATTTCTCGGTGAAATGATATTTCGCTCAAACTACCTTAAGAAGACATTGATGGCAATGGTTAACAATGAAATTATGTCCATTATAATGACATAACGACACAATGACTTGAATCCAGTAGTAAAAAATAGCAAGCTCCGTCTTTTTGCCTATGATGCAGTAGTGTATCAGAAAATTATGAATGAAGAGGACATCCAGTCTTTAGCTAAGGAATTAAATACGATTGATGATTGGTTTGATAGTTGGCAGCTAGAACTAAATTTAAAGAAATGCGCAATAATGAACTTTTTGAAAAAGAATGGCTTTCCCCGGAATAATTATCATCAAAGAAAATAAAATATCTAACGTAGAATCTATTAAGTACTTAGGCGTCACCATCACTGAAGACATGTCATGTGGGAAACACATCAGGGAAATAACTAGTGTAGTAAACCGTAGATTAGGATTCGTAAAAAGGGTTCTAGGCAAATTCGATGAGATAGTACGAGAAAGAAGCTATTTTACACTTGTCAGGCCTCATTTAGAATATGCCGCTAGTATATGGGATCCGTACGAGGAAGGTATAATAAAAGAATTAGAGCGCGTGCAAAGGAGATCCGCTAGGTTTGTTTAAGGCCGTTATGATAAATGTATAAGTGTTACGAGTTTAATAGAAGAACTAGGATGGTAATTACTATCAGAACGCAGGTTGAAATTTAGGTTAAACCTTTTAAGAAAATTCGAAACCGATTTGTTCACAGATGACGTTAGATATATATTAAGAACCCCTGCGTATTATGCTAGGTTTGATCAGATTAACAACATTTGGAAGATAGATTGTCGTACCGATAGTTATAAAATGTCATTTTTCCCGCGTACCATAAGAGAGAACAATAGGCAGAGTAGCAAAGGGATAGGTAGGTGAAATATAGTTAGAGTAGTCTGAAGTGTATGATGCATGTAATAACAACCAATAATCCCTTTCTTATTATGTAGATACTAACCATATAGTTGCATGTGACCCTGTTCTCTAGTATGTCTCCCTTAAATATCCTACTTGCATGGCAATAGTGCATGTTTGGTGATCTTCACCCCCTGCCACACACCCTCGTTGTGGCTTGCAGGGTATTACGTAGATGAATAAGGCACTCTGTGAACTTACAGGTCACATTCGTCCTCTCCTCCTTCCGATTCCCTTTTCCAATTCCCTTCCTTTTTCATAGCCAGTGTCTGGGTTGTATGGTTGGTATTACAAGGTTGTACGAAAAAGGGGGGGAAGGCATTTATCTCCAAATGCACTTCACTGTCTCCTGATAAAGCTAGTGAAACTCGATTGTTGATGCATCTGCAAAAACCCTCAAATAATAGCCCAAAAAGAAATTTCACCAACATTCACTGTACTGTATGTATGAAATAAATTTTAGTTAAAGCATAAGCTAATGAAAGTACGACTCCGTAAAGGAAACAGTTGTAGGATTTACTTGACGGAAGTTATCCATCACGGAAGAGTTAAAATAACTTTTTTATTTACTTGTTTAAGACAGTTGTGTAAGACTTGTACAGACCAATTTTTTCTGTGACCTGTAAAAGTTAGAGAAGTCAATAAATATTGTGATGGAATATCTCAAAGTTACAGAAAATCGAGTTTTATTCTTATATAACTTCATTTATTCCACTCGTATGATTTTTTTTACGATCCAGGTTTCGACTCTTAGTGGCATCTTCGGATGACACTAAGTGCCGAAACTCGGGTCAAGTCAATAATGTCATACAATTAGAGTTCACGAAGTTATTATAATTCTTCCGAAACTACATTTATTGATAAATGTGAAAAAAACCTGTTAAAACCTGTCATCAGATACAGTTTTATCAACCCTACGTCCATGCGGTGACTCGCAGGGTAGTATGCAGATTTAGATTTACTCTCATGCTCTTCTCTGTGCGACTCTTTTCCATCCGTCTCCTCAGTTTCCCTTCAAAATTCCACCTCAAATGAAAATGCTGAAATAATGCTTAGATGTTCCTAGGCTTGAAATTCTATGCACTTTCCGTTAGCAGTATTGCGTTGCTTGCTTCACAGCACAGGAGCGCCATGCCATTCCATCGTTTCATAACCTGCGCTATTGGCGCTAGGGGATCGGCTTGGTGTGGTGGCTAGAGTACTCGCCTACCACACGGGTGGTCAGGGTTCAAATCCCTGCAGAGGTGGATGTTTTTCAGAAGGAACCCGATCCCTACTGAATGTCATGTGGAGGGTACTTCAAGTACAGTACTCCGTCTGTCGGATGAGACGTTAAACCGAGGTCCCCTTGGCGCCTTTCGTTAAGAGCAGGGTAATGCCGATGCCGGGTTTCCATCCTCCCTTCCTCCCTTACCTATCCCCTATAGCGCAAATGACCTTAGCCGTCGGTCGCCTCCCCAAATATCCAACTGGCAGCGCATGGTAAGATTTATGCGCGATTGAGAAGATCTTCGATAGTCGTGGTCGTCGTTTTGAGATGATTTTTAGAATGAGACGTCGGGCATTTATAAAGTTTTCTGTAAATGTATGGTGAAAAACTTACCCACTAAGCATGTAATATAAATGTATGACAATTCGTTGACAATTTACGATAAATTCGACCGCGACTATTTTATACCTAAAGAATTCGACCTTCTGGCAGATTATCGAACGTTTAACCAAAGAACACTACATTAGAACGATATTCTGCTCTCTCGACCCTTTAGCCAGTGGAAGTAAAAGAATAGAAGTTTCCTTTTGGCTACAGGCTGCTATTCACCCGAACTAGAGGCATGTACTGGTTTTAACTATTCGTATTTTCTCCGCCTGTACGTAACCATGTTGAGTTATACTGCCAGCCACTCTATTTTCTTTTAGAAATTTTACCACGGATAATAGAAATATGTATTTCCCTCTCATAATATAATTCTATTGTCCGTGCATTTAACCAGTTTTATAACCTTTATTTCCCAAATTATCCCTCTATAAAACATCAGTGCCGCGCATCGGCTAGTTTTAAGCCCTATTCTCTTGTGACTTCAGCCAAAAGCGGTCGAAAGCGCATCAAGCTCCGCGTCTGTTGGAAGGAGCTCTTTAAGTTAAATTGAGCTCCATGTGTAATAACGAGCGGAAGGATACCCATCCAATCATTTACAGAAGTGTTCGTCCGCCTTGGACGTCTAATTGTGAAGGACTATTTGATCCCTGTTTATGTATACATACCTCTATTTGCGAATTCGCCACAGAGGCTGGCCCGCATTGACACGGGGAACGTGTGATCAGGCGCTTTCGCTATATTCTGTTAAATAAACTAGTTTCCGTAAATGGCTGTGTTCTATCTTTATTGCACTCGGCGCTTCGAGAATGAACCCTGTCTTCCAACGCGTTCTAATGCAATGTTCTCGGTTTCAGTGTAGCACACAGTTCCATTCATCGTCGTAGATGTGCGCGGATATGTTCCGATCCTCCCAATGCGCAAACATCAACACCTCAAGTACCATTCAAAATAACGTCATGTAATTTCTCGCTCTCAATTCTTTTACCGAAAGTTCAGTGGGTCGTTCAGGAGGTAGTACTTCTCACTGCTGGTTGCCTCTGCCTCAGTCATGTAGCGTCAAATAGAGAGAGGAGTTCGGTGGAGTAAGGCTGGTGCTTCGTCATACCTCAAACGGTGGATTGGTGTCTAAGGACAGTGGAACTGTAGAGAGCCCTGAGTGCCACGCTGACCGGCCGATCGTGTTTTGAATCTGTGCATTACCAGGAGACAGACGCGACCTCGTCTTCGTCTTGAACTCTGCTCATTTTCGTCCAATAGTTGTGGTAAGGATCATCGTAATAGTTTCTAGTTTAACTCATGTGGACTGTCATGACGTTTCTTCTTTTTATTTTTGTCTTAACTTCATACGCTCACGCAAAATGAAAATGCCTCAACCTTTGTAAACTATTTTCATTTCTTTATTCAATATTTTCCGAAATATTTTTGTATTTTATAAGGAAAACTCAGACACGGCATAATTTTTTTTAAATGTGGTGTAGTTAAATAGTTTAAATGTTACACAGCGGTGATGCCGTGGAAGATTCCATGGGATATCGCGGAAGTGTACGCCTGTGGAACAATAGGTCACAATTAGTCCAAAAGTTGAACTAATATGACGTAAGTTTTGGACTTCCGTTATGCTGGCACTTAGGGGATTCTTTAAATAGGGTCCGTGATAAGTTTTGAGGGACAATGAAAACAATCATTGATCATTAATTCCTATGAAACTTGGGAATACGACTCAAAATGGTGGCATTATATTGACCCATTGAGTAAACAGTACTGCTTTATCTATGGTTGAATGCAGTTTCATGTTAGCCATAGATTTGGTATGATGGCAAAAGAGTTTTCTTCCCATCCTTGTGGATCAGGGTGTGAATCCTACCAGTGGCGGAGTGTTTTTTTATGTGAAATCTTAATCCGTATTTGCGCAATATAAGAAGAGCACTTCAGGTGCAATCCATCGCATTTTCATTTCCATTGTCTCTCAGAATTTCCGATCTTGGTTTGCAATTATGATTGCTCAACTAAATTATCCAAGGCAAAGCGCATGAATTCCCTCAAGATTTGTGTCCTCCGCGCAAAAAAAAATGGAAATTTGGAAAGTGCAGAGTCACAGTTTTTTCTCTTTGGCCCAAGGTTCAAGGCGAAATATACTTGCATTGTTGCCCATGATAACCCATCAAATTTATGACCTCAATACAGAGATATCCTATGTACCGTTACCTCCGTGGCAGGACGAAGCCTTTCCCGTATTTAATGCCCAAGTTTTCGTAATTCACGGTATACTTCGAGTATTTTTGTAGGAGAATGGTTTGGGATGGTGGCTAGAGTACGGTCTTCTCATCCCGAGAGCCCAGGTTTGAATTCATGGAGATCAATTATCTGAGGAAATCACATTCATTACTCGAGTGCTGTTTTCAGGGTATCATAAGGCCAAATTTTATAAGGTCATGTTGACGCTATCTGTTGAATACCGTAGTTTAGTGTCAGGAAATTGCTCATGATAACAAATATTTGATTTTTTAAGGAGAAGATGGGTTTCCGTTAAAGAATCGATATTATTTTCTCATTTTTCATCGGTTGTTTTTTATTCATTATTGCTAAAATTAATTCTCGGTATTTACGAGAAATTAGTCATTTATATTTGGTGCAATATTTCATGAAAAATAAATGCTGATGACCTTATAGCTCACCCTATAGTATATTGTGTAGAAAGTGGTGTGCTTATTTCTTCAGGGGGTACTTCCTCTTTTAAGTGAATTATAGCAACCAATATATACCAAGACAAATGTAAAAGGAGGCAAACAAACTTGTTAGGAATAAATACTAAAAACACGGCAGCTTGTCTTGTTCAGCGAAGCGTCAAAAAAAATCCTTCAGAAGCGATTACAGATAGCTTAACCTTAAGACTATTACTATTTTTCCTTACGCTTTTCCAACGAATGTATACATTGTAATGGGTATCATATCCATCACTCTTGGGTTGGCAGCCCTTGTAGTATTAAAAATGCCATGGTAACGAGGAGTCTGTTTAAAAAAAGGGAGAACACGTGGGGACAGTATCGAATCAGGCGGTAAAAGTGAGTGGTAGTGAAATTGTGTGGGAGGAAAAAGAAGTTTGAGACGGTGTTGAGTGAGTGAGTTGAATGTGAGACGGTGATAAAGGAAGTGTGTATTACTAAATTTAAAAAATGCAGAGAAAAGAGTGTTACATTACAAAAAAATAAAACGAGTGTTACAACATCTTTCTTCACACTTATGATCTTTCACATGATTTTTCTGACGAGAGGTTGGATTGAAGAAGGTATTACATTAGTCTCGATCTCTCCCCAATAAAGATGCATTATTATTATTGTTTTCATCATTAATATTTATTTTTGACAACAACTTAATATTGTAAAAAAATTGAAGGGCATTCCTATGACGGCTGATGGCGCTTGGATAAGCTTTTTTCAGGAATATAGTACCCAGAGAAGAGAGAAACAGAAAAAAGAGCATATCAGAGGAACGGCGAACCGCGAACATCTTTTAAAATAGAGTTAGAAAAGTCGATTAGCGAATCTGTATTTAATAGAGAATGGCGGTATCGCTTGGACACACGAAACTTACCAATGTGTTAAATGGAGCTCTTTAATAATAAAGAAGTGAGCTATTACCGCCGCTTGATTAATATAATCAAGGGAAAACTCCAAAATCCGTAAACAAAAACGTTTTTGTTAACGACTTTTGGAGTTTCACCATTATTATATAGGAGGTTTTTAAGTTAAATGGAGTTCCAAGCGTAATAATGAGAGAAGGGATCCGATCGTTTACTGAAGTTTTTGTCCGCTTTAGACGTCTAATTGTGAAGTTTCATGCCTCTTGAACTGAGATGAGTGCCACATTCCTGGTGTGAAATCACCCCGTGCCACACATCGTAGTGGTGGCTTGCACGATATTTCGTGAATGTATATATAACTACCTCTACTTGCAATATCGCCGCAGCAGACGTTGGGCCGCATTGACTCGGGTTAAGTGTGATCAAGCACTTTCGCTATATTCTGTTAAACATTCAAGTTTCCCTTAAGCGAAAAATCATTTTACTTAAAAATCAATGAATTTGGTCTCATTTTAAAGAAAAATACCTCATCCTTCTAATGACACCAAATATTCAACCCCTTACCGTATAACTTTCGGAGATATTAGCCAAAAAATACCAGCCCTTTTACATGGGAAATGGTACGTGTAGGCATTCCAGAGAGACATTACTAACAAAATGAGGTATTTATAACACTTAGATGTCGTAAAAAAACTAAGTGTGTAGTTTGTATGTTTGCTCAACTATTTTTGAAAATAAATCATATTGTCACCATAGTAAGTTCTTGGGTATCACAAAAAAACCTTCCGTTTTGAAGGAGTTTCAAACGCACCGCGCGAAAAAAATGAGTCAATTTCAAGACTTATTTAGATATATTCATTGAATTACTTATAATTTCTGTCACATAAAACTAAATTATTGCACCATTAATAATGCAATATTTAATTGATGTGTCCTACAGCTGGTGAAAATAAAACTTATAATTCGAATATGGTCTCTATTATGACTTGGGAACTATCTCGCTCGGACTACCTTAAAGGTTGAGTTCTATCTTAAGTATAATCGACGCTTCGAGAATTTACCTCATTTTGACAAATATGGGACAATATCTACTGAGGCGACACGGCAAGAATTGGTATTCTATGTGTACATGAATACGTATAAAGTGTTGACTCTCAATTGGACGAGCCAGACTGACCGACACGACAATTGAATCGGTGGGGGTATTCCTCGACACGTCGTCACGCATGGGACTCCTTTCAACCCCGAGCTGCATGTAGGAAACGCGCGGCCATGCGGCCGTGATTCGTCACCATCCGTTTTGAGAAGGTTACCAGACACGGAGTGCATTTGTTCGCTCCATTAAGCCACGAGCTGGCGAGTGAGTGTTTTCTGGGACCCCGTCGCGATTGCAAGGTCGGGAGGAAGATGACTGAGCCCGCTCCCGCCCACTCGCGCATTCCGCGCAGAAAGAGACACAAGGGGGCGGGAGGGGTTGGTGTAATGAAAGGGACCCGTTATGTCTCCCTCTCCTCCCATTTGAGGAGCTGTAAGCATTGGAGGATGAAATAGTCTGATGACGGTATCTATAAGAAGTTTCTGCGCTGTAAAAAGTTATCTGGTTTTTATGCATACAGTAAGTCCTCGGTATGCGCCGTTTCGATTTACATCTGATTCGATGTTACGTCCAAGCTAACAAGGGTCGTCGGAAAATTTCTCCCTGTTTAATGCTAATAAAATAGATGACGTTTTTTGATGATTGAGACATAATCATCCTCTCTGAAATAGCTATTTTTCCTAGATGAAGGCAAAAAAAACGAATTTTGAAATTAGCGCCTTGAATTTTCTATGATTTAAAGTGGTCACGAATATCTGGATCCGTTTTACGTTGTTTCGACTTACGTCGCTCTTCTTCAACACGCGTATCTGACGTAAATCAAGGTCATACTGTATAAATACCGATGATTCCAGCGATATTGGGTGGAATTTATGCTTGATGCAGATAGGAAATTTATGCGATTATCTACAGAAATAAATTTTACTTCAACCTAAGTTTCGATCAGGTGATGATGTAAAGCATCGAAATCCTATATATCCGGCTTTCAGATCCTTCAATCCCATAGTCCGATTGATTGATCGGGGTTATCAGATGATGATGATGTAAAACATGGAAACCTAGGTCGCAGTAAAATTTATTTCAGTGGATAATTGCAATTTTTTTATTTCTGGATTTTTTATTCTGTTTTCTGTGGAAGTACGCTTTCTCTTTTCAAGTTTAATTGATAGTAGGGAATAATATGGCAAAACAACCGTTTAGATAACTTGCAGCGAAGATTCTGACTTTAAAAAATGCTCTTAGATTGCTGCGCTGTCTATTTGAACATAGAAAATCTCAGTATTCACCGTTTTTAGTTGTCACCAAAGTTTCCAGCGTGACGCAGTAGATGATTTGGGTACATGGGCTACGGAAATTTCAAAATAGAGTGAAATTGAGGAGTACTGTAGTTTATTGTTGCTAGTTAGACAGAAAATCATTCTAATTGCTGCCAACAAAAGTGCTTTAAGAAATGGGATGACTCAGCAATACCTGCCGTCCCTTTTCGGCTCATCTCACAATAAGGTCTCAAATTAGGACTCATGGTAATGATAGTTTTTCACCACTTGTCTTGTGTGGGTGCGCCCCGTGCCTTTTTCTCGTATTAGTTCCCCTCACTTAAGGTCTCACGTTGTGTCCCTTTCTTCCCTTTCAAATTTTCCTTTCGTGCCCTCTCTTCTACCTCCCCGCCTTGTCAAGCAGGTCTGCGCCAGGAACTTTTGTGAGAGCTAAATATTTAAACGGAAGCAATTTCCACAGATTTTCGCAACAGAACACATCACACACTGAGATTTCGTTTATCATCCATGAAATTTTTACACATTTCAATCTTTGTTTAGTGGCCACTTGGCAGGAACGACACATATGTATTCGATAAAGTTATGGTACACATAAGCCTTGGAAACCATTCGATAAGTGTTGCAGAAACATTCGATAGATTTATTGGTTTCATAACTCATGGCATAGTGTTATGAGTTCCATAAGTAGCCAAGATGGCGGATGCGCAATGAACCGCTTGGAGACTTAATTACTAGATAAAAGAGTTGTTTTGAGAAAAATTATCAGTTTGTTTACTTTTACCGACTAATTATTACGTGCATTGGGAATTATACATTGACTAAACTTTCATAAATTTTATCCGGCGGTAGAAGATCATATGAAACTTTCGAATCTATTAACTATTGGCAAATAAGTTATGTAATTAGTAGATGTATTCCTGCAACCCGCATATTTTTATGGTATCTTTAACTTCACGGATCTCATAACTTCCATAACTAAATGATCTTGCAATCGGCCATAAGCGGATTAATGTAGCATCAGCCTTTAGCATCCAACCTGGAATCGGGTAGTGGAAGTTACCTGTAAATTCTAACCAAATCAATGTTTAGGTCAAAGTAGGTGTGGCCGACCTACCCCGAGCTCCTCCTATGTTTCTGCCACAATCCCGTTCTATGCCTTGGTTTCAAATCTTGTCTGTCCCTCCCCCGCTCCTGCCTCCCTTTAACCCGCATTCGACCCTCCCCCACAACCCCCTGCTGCCTTTCCCGCACCCAAACCACCATGGTGCTCCTCGCAGCGGGGGAGTGCCCTCACAATGGTGTGCAGCGGAGATCGTGACGAGATTATCAAAGGGTTGACCGCTCTCTTTCCTTTCGGGCAATCTCCTCCATCGAATGCCTAACCTCACTCCCGTCTGGCTACTGCATTCAATTGGTGGGCTCAATGGTGGCGCTTAAATTGGATCATAAAGTACAATCAGCGGCATGAGTAAATTATGGGAGCTCTTCTACTCCACGACTGGACACGCTAAGTTCATGAGAATACATTTCAGATGTCGATAAGCGTTTTCTTGTTTCACATCGTCGGTCTTCTTTTAATTATTCAAAAAGAATATTTCTCTAATTTTTTCAGTCCTTTTTACCGAAAGGTGTGACCTAATCGTGGCACGACAGAGCGCCCCATGGTGATTAATGATTCTTTTATTGGTCGTTCAATCCTAAGATTGGTTGACTGCAGTCCTCGACCCTTTCCTACCTAATGCTAATTCTCATACCTCCTGGTATCTCTTTCTATGTACTTTCCTCTTTATTTGGTTCATGAACTTATTCCTTGGTCTTCATCTGGGGACATTTCCCCCTGTTTTACCTTCAATTACGTTTTTCACAAACCCATTGGGTCTCAGGGTGTATCCAATCCATCCTGTTCTTCTTTTCTGTATGGTGTTCCATATGGTCCTCACCTATTCAACTCTTTGGTGCACTTCATCATTTCTTATTTTTTTCCGTCCATTTTATCATCAGCATCCTCTTCCAGCACCAGGTTTCGTAGGCTTCAAGAATTTTCTGGTCAGCTTTTCCAATGGTCCATGCTTCAGATCCATAGAGTGCCTCGCTCCAGACGAAGGTTTTCACATGCTATTTCCTTGTTTGTAATCCTGTCTTTTTTAAGAACAGCAGTCGTCTTTTTCCCATGAACGTGAATATTATTCTTTTCACTCATCTTAATTAATGTGCATACCGTCATGACATCCCCCGTCGCGGATTCACCCACGAATGGCTTCTTCGTCTTATCAGACGTTCGTCTTATTCTACACTTCGTCTTATCATTTCACGACTCCTTTTGAAATAGCATACTTCAAGGTTTCTATTAACTTTTCTTCAGATTGGGATGAGGAGCCAGCAACCTAGCAATCTCTTTTTGTTGCATTTCGGTTCGGTTACATCGAGTGCATAGCTGGTACAATGCCCTCCGAGAATCTTTTATCTTACTTTTGTACCTTTTCAGTGCACGTTCCTGCCTTCTATTAGTCAAGGGCATCAACTCATTCTCTGTTATCTCCCATCCTATCACTCCGGCTTTCAAATCCTTCCTACCCGTGGTTCGATTGATTGATCGGGGTTATCAATATGGAGCCCTTTCGAAATCACTTGGTTTTTATTTTCCTGCTGCCACCATTTTTACTGTAATGGATGACACTCAAGGTGGGTCGTTCCTCAACGAAAGTGTCTAATGATTGAACGGGAGGACCGAGGACCGACTTCTATGGAACGACCGTTCCTTTCGATCCGTCGGTCCTTTCGGTCTTTCGTTCCTTTCGATTCGTCGTTCCTTTCGGTCTTTCGTTCCTTTCGATTCGTCGTTCCTCTTGGTCCGTCGTTCCTCTCGGCCCGTCATTCCTTTCGGTCCATCAGTCCTTTCGGTCCTCGCTCCTATTTTAAGGAGATAGGATGTCCATACAATTCCCAATAAGTTCATCTACTGATGCTAGCGGTGTAATTAGCAGTACTTTTTCATAATATGATCTAAACCTATTTACGAAACCATGAAAAAGTTGGTAATATTACCTTTCATCATTTATCTCGTCTAACATTCCTAAACTCCGTCATTACGATATAAAAAGTATTTCTAGTTTTTTTACACTCTTTTAACACCAAGAATATGTTAATAATAAAAATACATGACCACCAATAAAAAGGAACGGCGAACGAGTGAAATGGAACGGGTCCCAAAAAGGAACGAGTTATCAAAAATGAATGGGTTTGCTCATTTCTACTTGACACAACAATAGATTTCAAATATTATAGGTCAATATCGTTTCAGTATTGAAAGACTTCAGCGATAAAAAGGGTGGTCATATTTTGCTTCAACTGATATCCAGGGAAGGTAGCGCTGTAGCGATTGGGAATGAGGACAGTCAGACATCCATATTATGCCCTATTTCATATGACAATGATACTAGCTGAACTCCTACAGCTTACAGTGTAGCTTCTCTAGTGTACTTGTTGAATAAAGTCGTTTTCCTCATGTTCCGCCTAATAATAGTTCTCTACATGTACTGACACGTTTACAAGTGCTCATTCATTGGTCATTCAGTCCTAAGATTGTTTGACTGCAGCCCTCGACCTTTTCCTATCTATTACTAATTCCCTTGTCTCCTGGTATCTCTTCATGTGTACTTTATATTGGGCCCATGACTTTCTCAATGATCGAAAACGAAAAGTAGTTATTGATGGTTTTAGCTCTGATATGGTTGAAGTCACATCCGGTGTTCCTCAAGGAAGTGTGATCGGCCCTCTTTTATCCATTATTTATATTGATGACCTTAGTTCTAGAGTTAGAAGTAAAATAAGATTATTTGTCAACGATACAGTTACCTAACGTAAAATGAGCGAAGACGCGGACTTTGAAGCTCTGTCATCGGACCTTAACAACGTTGATTCGTGGTGCCAGGAGTGGGGGTTAGAATTAAATATCAACAAATGCACCACAGTTCACTTCCTGCGAAAGTATTCACAAAAATGCCACCCCTATAATGTGGGTGGAGTAAACACAAAGTCTTCAGATACAGAAAAATATCTTGGAATTACCTTAACTTCTGATATATCGTGGGGATTGCACATACAGAACATATGTGGCTCAGCATTAAAGAAACTAGGTTTTGCTAAACGTATAATAGGGAGGTCTTCAGATGAAAAAGTCAAAGAGAGATACTACTTCGCTTTAGTTAGGCCACATCATGAATACGTAGCGAGTATTTGGGACCCTTGGCATAAAGATTTAACCAAAACAAATAACAAAATACAAAGGAAAGCAGCGCGCTCCGTTTAAAACTGCTACGAGCGTACATATAGTGTCTCACAAGTTTTGGAGGGATTATGGTGGGAGCCCATAGAGACTCGAAGGCTACACGTTAGGCTTGGGTTGTTTGAGAAATTTAGAACTGATATTTTTCAGAGCGACACAGAGAATATTATCATGACGCCTCACTACATCTCTAACTCTGACGGAAGCAATAAAATAAGAGAGATACGTTGCCGAATAGATAGGTACAAAAACTCGTTCTCTCCGCGCACAATAAGCGACCACAATAAAAATTTAGCTCCACTAAATAATTCCTATAATACATGTTACCATTTCATCTCCCAAAAACTTACATCTTTACACGGCTGGTAACCTAACATCCCTTGCCACACGCCCATTCGGCGGCTCGCAGGGTATTATGTATATGTAGATGATCTTATTCCTGAGCCTTCATCTGGGGACTTTTCCCTCTTTTTTGCCTTCAATTATGTTCTTCTCAAACTCACTGTGCCTCTTTTTCTCAAGGTTTGCTGCTCTTCACATATCTCAGTCCTTGTATTCTTCGGCATTGCAATTATTACGCTCCTTTGAAAGTCCTTTGGAATTGTTCCGCTTTGGTAGCTATTTGTAGGTCCCCGATCAATCTGTTTGGCCCACAGCAGTGCAATCCAGTATTGAATGATTCTCAGCACTCTGCCGACGTTGAGGTAGAGAGTAATTTTTTTATTTGTTAACGAGAGTGTTACCAGCGAATAGTAAAGACATATCTAGTTCAATAATTTGATATTCACTTACGAGTCTAATAATTTAGGAATCAATCCGTAATCTAAATCTAAGCTCGTGGAATGAATTAAGTTGAAAAATTTAGCCATAAAATTAACGTATAGCGGCTTTGACTGCGAAAGAATCCGAATATGATAAATCAAAAGTACTTCTTAAAATTTTCTTTTCGAGGTCAGAGATACATATTTCTTTTCTTCTTTCATCATCTGTGTGCTGGGTAGTATTAGTGACATCTCATCGAAGTCCATTTCTCATTCTATCTACCCTTGAACCTTCGAAACGCCAGTGTACCAGCGAGAAATAAGCAAGCTGTTTAGCTTACAGTTGTGACGTGAGGAATGCCAATTTCATTCGGTCGGCTTAGTGCGAAAACTAGCCGGCATCGGGCCACATCAACTGCCATAACAGATCATTCCTCAAGAGTAATCGCATTCCTTAGCAGTGTTAATCCCACTGAATCCCCAGAGCCGACGTGTAAGAAGTATGTTGTGCAACGCTAGCACCATGATTATGTATATCTTGGTCTTGTTTTGGCTTTTAAGAAACCTGTGGAGGAAAGGAAAAGTTCGGATGTAAGACGCTGACGTCTTGATCTCATAGGCGCTGAGAACGGGAATAAACCATTTTTATAAAATCAGTTTTCCTCCAGGAATCCATTCCTTTGAGTGCCGGTTTGACTCAGAGTTACATTTTTTATGATAATTGCCACAGTCGATAATAAATCAAGTTTCTATCGTGTGTAATGAAACAATGAAAGCTATATCGTGTTGGAAACAAACACTAAGAAAACATTTTACTCCAGTTGTTACCGACTGAGAAGGCATTATGTATCATCATTGCATTGCCTTTAAAGTCGATGTATAAAAAGCTTAAATTTTAAATGACAGAATCTACTACAAATGTGAGAAAATGCTGCAGGCTTATGATTTTGGTGTGCATATTGAACAACAATCTCATTTCACTGAATTATTTTATTTGAAACACACGTTGAAAGTTTGAGGTCTCGATTCAGCTTCTTCCGGAAAAAATCTGCATTAATCGTGTACTGTCATTGTATATATCTAGTAGAGGGAGCCTGCTTTGCGAGGTAAGCAGCGAATTGACTGCGTTGTATAAAATAACTAGGCTAATGTTGAGCAATTTCATCCATCCGACTCAAAAAATTTTAGTGAAAGTTATTGAAATTCATGAACCATATTAATACTAAATTCTACAAAATACTCCTTATTTGGGAAAATTAATAGTAGTAATATAACCTACATTTTTTCTCTTCAATCAGTAAGAGGTTCCCACTCTAATTCCCTCAATAATTCAGTAATACTGCTAAACACTTTTTACAAATCTGGTTTCTCTCCTTTGTAATCAATCTATTTCTAAAACTATTCCTACATCGTAAGGGTCCCATATGCTTGCGGCGTACTCCAAGCGAGTCTCACGAGAGAAAAATAACACAACTCCTCAACTTTCTCGGCATATTTTCCTAGTAAACATTTAGCAAAGCCCAATTTACGATTGGCATATCCGCAACAGTTTGCCTGTACAACGTAGATGTGCGAGAACATAACTGCACTCCGTGACCAACTTTGCTTTCACACTTCCGCACGGGATGTCGAAGAGAGGAGGACATTGAGTACACGTGTATCTCTTCAACCAGGCCAAATCCTTCCTCTCTCCCACTCGCCCTCGCGGGTTCCTGTTCCGGACCGATTTATATGCCGCCCTGGGCGCGCGACGGCACTGGAGAGCCACAAGAATGTCTGTTTCGCCGAATTTCTCCTCGCCGTGTCGCCCGACGCGACGCAGCGACCCAGAGGTGTTCCGAAGCCAAGAAGGTCCCGCCGAAACGGAATACTTCCCAAGGCAGGGCTGTTCCAAGATCAACGTCTAAACTTCTGCTCAGTCAAATCAACGTACTTAAATTGAATTATCATTTAAAGCTGCCATTGACCTCTTAGCTCTTACCCCACGGCATTTTTTTCATAAATTTATTCATGAAGAAAAATTCGTCGACGTGTACGTTTAGATATCACACGAGCAGGAAAAATTTTTTGTATTGGTCATTGATCGACAGGGGGCTCAAATTAGTCTGAAAGAGAGTTCGAATGAGCTTCTATCTACAGTACATAATCGATCCAAAAGAAGCAAATAACAAAGATTTACCTGCTGTCTACGAGCCTAAATTCAATAATTTTTCAAAAATAATTATACCTTTATAGAATTAATTGAAAGACCAAAGTCACTGGTTCACAATAATGAACATAAAAATACCAACATGATTTTCATCGTAATAATACGTTTTTCATTGATCTAATTAGAACAGTACATTAACAGCGGATATTTGCGCAAAATAATTTTACATCTGCCCCCATGTGAAATAAAATCGCCAATGCACTCATGCACAGTACATTGATAAATGGAAATGACTATAAATGAAGTAGTATAAATGATGCAAGGATACTAATTCGAAATTTTCATCTTAATTGAAGCATTGTTATGACTTAGGTCAACGGCGCGGAATTAGAAGTTTATCGCAAAAGTCAAATGTAAATCCGTGTTTTTTACTCTTTATAATTTCTTGATATTTGTTAGCAACCATTATGAAAAGATAAAATGATTATTTCGAGGTTAATGGGAACATCTGTATTCATGGAAACGAGTTATGTCGAAACTTATGTCAAATGTTGTAAGGCTACGTGATAAAATATCATTGGAGAATTGCCTAGAAATCAAATCGGTAACAGGAAATTATTTTTCTTATACGTGCATAGTACCAATAAGTACATCCATACAAAATATTACGCAATTATATGCATAAACAGATATCGTGCCAACAACCTTAACACAGCCACACATCCCTTCCACTTCTAGCATGTAAGATTGCAGACGTAAATTCCTCATTTTAAAAACCTTTACAGAAAGGACTTATGGTTCAATAACCGTAAGGATTTAGAATTTAGAAGGAACTTTAGCAAAGAGAACTATGAAACTTAAAGAAAATCAATATCTTTCATCATCTATTTTGTCATGGAAAGGAATTCATGGTTGAAATCACATCCACCCAGAGGAAGTAGGTACAATGTGAATGACCCCATAAAAACACTTGTCCTCGTAAATTCCGACATTGGAGAAGATTTATAGTTTTAATATCGAGTTCTCGAAGGGAAAGGAATCGACAATGTCAAGAGAATCGTTCTGAAACCCCATTTGTTAAGGTATTCTACCGGTTAAGGTAGGTTTTGCTGAATGTCAGTGAATCCTCTCCCGGATTTCCACCTTCAGGGGCCAATCTTCCTCTAGTACATACTTATTCGCCACAGCATATGATCTGCCCTTCTTATAGATAAAAATTATAGATAAAACATCAAATTCAACTAATACTTCTTAATAGATGTGCGAGCAATAATTTCCCAATTTTTAATATTCTCTCTCTGGAGCGCAAAGTCGGATGATATCGCACGTAAAAAAGCAACCAATTTTCGCAGATATCAAACAAATGAATATATGGCTGATCATCTTGAAACCAAAGATGAGATCTTTTTCTTTCAAATGACTCCAAATTCATAGATTTTATGCGCAGTGAAATATCCCTCTAACTTGAAGAGTAAGTTGCGTACGCAGCAAGTGTGAATACTCTAGATATCGTAATACTTGGTGGTGCTGGCAATCGGACGGTTTGAGGTTAATGAGGGTAGAAATAAACCCTCATGGGCGGACAGATATACAGAATAACACCCATTGGGCCTTTTACAGGGGTCCTCAGTTCATTTTTCTCACTTCTCTAGTAAACGTCAGCCTCCCTCACTTCACTCATTTCTCAGGCAAGTTATACCACCCTTTTACTACTGATGCGTTATCATGAAGTCGTGCGACGGGGTGATTCCTCCAATTCATCTCCCTCAAGTAAATCTTTTTTTACCTCAGAACACGATCTACCCTTCTTCATCCCATCCATGAAACCTATTCTCTTTCTTTCCCTTTCCCGCTTGCCCAACATCCTTCCCTCTATTACACTCTTGGGCAACCTATCGTCCTTTATAACACCCTTCAGCCATCTACCCTGCCAAACCCGGATTTCATTCAGAAGCTTCCTTTCCTCGCCCACCATCTCAAACACTTCCTCGTTAGTCTTACTTTCCTTCCACCTAACCATCTCCATTCCTCTTCACCCCAACATCTCAAATACATGCAGCCTAAGCTCGTCCTCCCTTCTGAGGGTCCACGTTTCTGTCCCATGCAACGCTACGCTCCATATCAAGCTCGTCACTAGCCTCTTCTTCACATCCTTACACAATGTTTCCGTCATCAGCTCCCTTCTATTACTAAACGCCTCCTTAGCTAGCGCTATTCTCTTTCGTATGTCTTTGCTACTATGTCCGTTTACCTCTAGTATACTAGTAAGTAATAAGATTGCTCTACTTGCTCGAGTTTGTGTACTCCAGCATTAATCGCAAGCCTGGCTTTATTTGCCCTAGAGAATCTCATTACTTTTGTTTTCTTATGATTTATCTTCATTTCGAATATCCCGCACTGCATTTATAAAGCATCTACCAAAGCTTGAAGTCCCTTCGACGATCCACTAACCAGTGCCTGATAGTCCGCGAATCTAATCGACTTTATCAGATTCCTTCCTACTTTGATTCCAACCTCAAGTTTTTCCCATGCTTGTATTACCATTTCCTCAGCATAAATGTTAAAAAGATAGCTTTTCACTCACAATAAAATACATGTACTTTGTTTTATTCCACACTATTTAATATAACGATAATAAGATAGCTTTTCCCCATAGTATCCCTAAAATGAACACTCGGTTTTAAAGGAGTCACAATCGGTGAATAAATTTATGAAAGAGTTTCTGGCGTAACTTTTAGAAATATATTATAGCTATGATTAAAAAAATAAAATAACTAGAGTAATTTCCACACGGTTTTCAATGAAAACCGACCATGGTTTCCACACGGTCATTATTAAGGTCATACCTTGATATCATGGTCGGTTTTCATTAAAAAGTGTGGAAATTACTATTTTTATTTTGTTATTACCATTATGAATGAAATTATTATTTGAAAATGGCTGCCAAACGCAATTTTTCACACGCTTTGTGCCGGCACTGAGAGTGCGTCCAAGATAATGGCACAAAAGTATAAGCCTCTGACCAAAATGTCGATCTCATTATTATATCTTCCCTATTCATATAATTATACGTGAAATTGTGGTTTTCTCATTATTGATTGTGACATTATGGTTTTCTCTGATTGATTACATTTTCCATTCTTGCATTTTTTGTTACTTTTCGTGTGCTGACAAACTTTTGCTTTTGTTTACTAAGATTTTTTGTGCATATTTTTTTTGTCGTTTGCTTTCATTGAAAGTAGAACTTGATATGTATTTTCTGTCTCGTTCTTATGGAGAATGCCAGTCCACAATAAAAACGCTATTTATTCATTCATTCACTTGGCAGTTATGACTTTAAACGGTGTATTCAAATGCACAAAGGAATGTATCAGAGAATGTGCAAGAAAACTAATGCAATTGGAGTAGGTTCTTTTTCCCTCTTAGTAATTAAGACAATCATACAATTTGCCTCTTTACACGGTCCAATTTTCTTCATGAAAGAGTTCATACATTTGTTTGTACAATAAAGTGTACCGAATAAAGTGGCCTTTAGTTAAGCAGCCTACGTGTAAGCACGACCAATTTCGTTTAGGGAAGAGAATCACGCGGCCAGACGGTCTCTGATGAAGGCCTTGGTTTAAACCACACGATCATTCAAAAATTCATTATTACCCGTTTCTTTCTTAGCCAAATCAGTATATTTCAACGGCGCTATTATCTTGTACGAACTCGAGTAATGACGGATAATCGGTTTGCTTTTATGAATGAGTTGCGAGGATAAAAGATATTGAGTGATAAATGCAAGCGGAGTAAAATCAGTATGTACAAAAGGTGTAGCTACAGTGAAACCTGTATTATGCGGCCACCACCGGACCCATTGGATAATGGCAGCTAAATATAGTTTGAGCGAGATAGTCACCTAGTCATAATAGAGGTCACATTCAAATCATACATGTTAATTTCACCAGCTGTAGTACACATGAATTAAATATTGCACTATAAATGGTGTCATAATTTAGTTTTATATGACAAATTGTAAGTAATTATATGAAAAATCTAAAGTGTTTATCTTGATTCATATTTCGCGCGGTACGTTTAAAACTCATTCAAAACCTGTTTTTTGTGATCCCGAAGAAATTTGTGCGGGGAAAATATGATTAATTATAAAAAATATTGAGAGACAACACGCTTAATTTTTTGACGACATTTGGGTGTTAGAAACTCCTCCTTTAATAAATAAGCTCTCTCTGGAGTGCATACACGTTACATTTCCCATGTATAAGGGCTAGTATGTAATGGCAAATATCTCGGAAATTAATGTGGTAATGGGTGAAATTTTTGGTGTCATTAGAAATATGACATATTTTTCTTTAAAAGGAGACCAAATACATTGATTTCTAGGTGAAATGATATTTCGCTCAAACTACCTTGAGGAGGTAACCGCTGAAGAGAGGGAAAATTAATATTTCTTACATGTACATCTACGAAATTCCGTGCAAGCCACCACTAGGGTATGTGGCAATGGGTGATTCCACACCAGGCATGGAGCACTCATCCCAGTTCAAGTAAGAACCGCACACGTTCCCCCGGATGCCAAACGCAGGCCAAAGGCAGTCAGGACAACAGTGCGCAGTCAGACCAGAAACTAGGAGAGTGATACGTAGAAGAACATGCTACCATGCAGTACAATGCTCGAGATACAAGTACTGGTTAGTATTATTAATCCGACAGATAGATAACACTACAAGGTACTAATACATGCAAGACTATATCATGCCAGAGATTGCATGCGAGGTTAGTATCTAGAATGCATGTTAAGATATTTAGCACTGCTGAAAAAACCTATTTAACCTAATCAGTATCCTAGAACAGATCTATCGCAACTATTATGGTCCCTTATTCTACGTGGAAAAAGAGAAATTTTATATCTATCGGTTCTGCAGTCTATTTTCTTAATCTTATTCCTGTGATCGTTTCTACCATAATAGTTTGGCTCTAGCAAAATATGTTGAAAAAAATAGTTTACATCAAATTTTCGTACAAGATTTAACCTATATTTTTCCCTTCGATCGGATAGAGGTTTCCACCCTAATTCCCTCAACAATTTAGTAACTACTATGTTTGTCATAACAATTCTTAACAAGTCTAGCTGCCCTACGCTGTATTCGATCTATATCTGAAACTATTCCTACTTCGTAAGGGTCCCATATACCTACTGGTGACAAATGTATCGGAATTTATTGTTCCCGAAAAAATCGGTCGCTCAGAGAGGTGACCGCTGAAGGAAGGTGGCCGCGGTGGTAGGTTTCACAGTAGTAATGAACAGCGTTCGGTTCGAGATACGGCGGGAAGGGATCGCGGAAGCGTCGACTCAACATCGGCGGAGATGCCGACGACCTAGAATGGCCTCCTCGTGCCGGCAGACAGGTATAGTGAGGTGGGTGCACCGCCACCTCTTCTTCTTTGAGGAGGAGGAGGAGGGAAGGAGGGACACGTCACGGGGCGAGCCGCTTGCGACTGACTATAATTAAACTCTTTCGCTCTCTCTCTCTCTCTCTGAATGGGACGGAGGAAGGAAGGGCGTCCACCCCGGCGCGGCGCGGCGCGAGGCTTCTCTGGCTGGCTGGGCCATATTTCGGCGAGTGGAATCAGGGACAAGAGAGTTGTCGACGGCAGGACCTTGAACGGGGCGAGAATCGAGGTGGCGCTGGGTAGGAGAGGATGGGCGGGAGAATGACAGGGAGAGGTGAGAAGCTGAGCACAGGAGAGCCGACACATGCGATTGCGCTCGAAATGGGAATCGTTAGCTGCGTAGCCGTAGGAGTAGCGAAACATGATGGCACGATGCCACATACGCGATTGTTGGAATTACGCGTCCCTTTAATCTACATATACATTAACGAAATACCGTGCAAGCCACCACCAGGATGTGTGGCACGGGGTGATTCCACACCAGGCATGCAGCACTCATCCCCGTTTAAATCAGAACCGCGCACGTTGCCTCGGATGCCAGGCGCAGGCCAAAATCAGTAAGGACTACGGTATGCAGTCAGACCAGAAACTAGGAGAGTGATACGTAAAAGAGCATGCTATCATGTAGTGCACTACTAAAGATACAAATATTGGTTAGTATTATTAATCCGACAGATAAATAGCACCATAAGGTACTAAAGCATGCAAGTGTATATCGTGCCAGAGATTGCACTTGAGGTTTGTATCTAATAATCATGTTAAAATATTTAGCACTACTGGAAAAACCTATTTTACCTACTCGGTATCCAAGAACAGATCTATCGCAACAATTATGGTCCCTAATTGCACTTGCAAAAAATGACATTTTATATCTATCGGTCCTGCAGTCTATTTCCATAATCTGCTACCTGTGATCGTTTCTACCATAATAGTCTGGCTATTGGTGCCATAGGGTATTATTCGGTACCTTTTCCCGCTCATCAACTCTTGAATATACCTCAAATTCTCCAGTGAAGGGTGCCACGAAGTTTTGCTTTATATATAAACTCTACTCTAAAGGCCTAAACAAGAGCAATTTCTGCCGGCAGAACTGACGCGGGGAGGGACTGGCGGTGAATTTCTTCGTGTGGATAACCAAGTTCAATTCCATCTACTGGAATGCGATTGAATCGCTTGCAATTACCTTGCACTTATAAGAATTAAAGATACATTCAGTTTTCTAGCGACCTTGCTGCACACTTGTACGCATTGCTGCCTTCATTTGCTTCTGAATAGGGCAAGAAAATGTTATTTAGACGAAGGTTATGAAGTGAAATATTTGACTATTGGTCCATACAATATTAAGGTTTAAAATTTATTACGAAAAAAGTAAAAGAAATAGAAAAGAAAGAGTAAAAACTACTTTACCTCTTTCCGAAATATAATTTATTCTTCTGAGAAATAACACACGGATATATGGACTATGACTATACCAGCCAGTTTCAATGCATACTTACGATGATCAACTAGCTAAAGTTAAGTAAATAATTCATAGTTTGACAATTGTCGCTGATTACCGTCTATACAATTCGATCGCGCATTTATTACGAAAAGCAGTCAGCTACGATTAAGGGGACTGTATACTGTGGTTGAAAATGCATCCGCTTGTTTTTCACGGTTAGGTCACTTCCAGTGGCTTCGTGTGTACACAGCCGAACAGTAGAAAGGCGCGCGAATTCCATGACGCGACAAACGCGACGTGTGTTCACGGCGGTGATGAAACGTTGCTCGCTGCCGAATGCTGCCGAATGCTGCCGTTATATCTGATACAGCCGAGCGCTGGGTCGCGGGCCAATTCTGGCACGTTAAATTTCCACACCGTGCACAGGGCCTAAGATTCAAGAAGAGAGCAGATGGCGTCTTGACGCACAAAAGTGAAGCAAATTTTCAGCGGAAATGATCCACCTAACATGACCATAACGCGCAGGTTGTCTATAAGTTAAATTAATGTCGCAGCACTTATCGGGTAGCCATTTCAAATGAAATAATCACGCTACGAATATGTAGGTGGCTATAAACTGCACAGCTGATCCATTCAATGTGGTCGATTGCGAATCTCTCCAATTCGGAACTCTACGGAAACGTCCGCGAGTAACTTGCCCTCAAATGCACTTCCTAGAATAGGATTGAATCTTCATGCTTGTGGTGATTATCAGTGGTGCCTAATATTTAAAACGCCAAAATTGCCATAAAACGCTTAGTTGCTGCGTTGAAAAAAGCACGTGGTCACGTTGATTTTGATTGTGATGTCACTACTCAGCAAATATCGTGGTTCCCTTGTGAAAAATGTCGGCGTACGGCGATCCGGCAAGGGACGTAACAAATGTCTGCTTTAGGTAGTAAAATTATTTGAAAATTCTGTTATTATTTTGGCGAAGGTGTTCTTGGAATCCTTGGTGATCTTTTAATCTGTCGAAGCACTTTTGTTTCTGTCTGCAAGAGGCTGGCAGAGGGTGCTAAATAACCTTGGTCACCTAAGAACATAAAACAACTGCAAAATGTTTCATTCTTTTTAAAATAAGCGTAATTAACTAATTAGACGATAATTTTATTTGGCAGACTTAATGTACAGCAAATTAATAAAAAATTCACCGCCCCCTTGAGTAATGTTTTCCGCTAATATGTCATTAACTCTTTCTTCAAATACTATGTTCATTGTAATCACTTTCGACAAATATGCATCCCGTTCACAAAATGCTGATATCAACCGTTAGTTTCACATGACTATTGTTCAAGGAAATAGAATCACACGCACCAAAGGTGATAATCTAAAAACATTTTGCCTTACTACTGATAATGTCGCCATATCTCGATTCTCCGTCATATTTCCTCCACCTTCCTTGTTTTTAAAACCTTTCCTGAGATTCCATAGTTTGTGTTTCTTTCGGTTCATTGTATACTTTCCTTCATTTCAATGCCAACATCACAGACATCTCCATTTATTCTCGTCAACCATTCTCAAAGTCCGAGTGGCGAAGCCAAACAACGCCATATCCCATGCCAAACTGATTACTTACATGTTTTCTATTTATAAAAAAAATATTTTTAAGTGACCCTCCCAAAAGTTTCTACCACATCTGATAGTCGATCGTTCACACCGTAATAAACTCCTAATTTCTCCGGTAGTATGCTATAAAATTGCATTTTTATCTTTTCTCCAGCATATATTCTTGTCAACCTGAGGACTGGCTATTAATGGGAAATTTGGGTTGGTCCGAATAATGAATTAAATTACCAATATCAGCAATTTTCATTGAAATTTCAGCGGGTGTCCATGGATTGAACGAGAAGACCGAGGACCGACTATGAAAGGACCCTTCATTTTAGTCCTTTGCTCCTTTCGGTCCGTCATTTCTATCAGTCTGTCGGGCCCTTCGGTCCTTCGCTCCTTTCGGTCCATCGTTCCTTTCGGTCCGTCATTAATTTTGCTCCTTCGCTCATATCTTTAAGATACATGATGTTCTTCATAACACCCCAAAAATTCATCCGCTGATGCTAGCGGTGTAATTAGCATTACCTTTTTCTTTGTATAAATTGAACCCTTTCACGAAACCATGTAAAAAGTTTGTAATATTACCTTCCATCTTTTATTTCATCCAACATTCTTAAACGCCGTCATTACGGTATGCTAATTATTTCTAGGTTATACGATCTTTAAACACCAAGAACAAGTTAAAAAATATGATCACCATTAAAAAAGGAACGCTGAACGAGTGTAAAAGAACGAGTCCAAAAAAGGACCGGTTCGGAGTGAACGAGTTTCCAAAAATGAACGGAATTGCCCATTAATAGTATGTATAGTGTGATGCTTGCGACGCATTTATATACTATTATTAATCGTAGTAATTATATTTGCCCGTAGTTGTTTCTCAGCAAGTGTACTACATGCCAGCATGTTTGTCCGGGGAGCATAGAGAGAGGAGTCTCTCATAGTCTCTGGTTTGACTGCACATGGTTCTCCTGACACTCCCTAGTAGTAGCTTACACTGTTCTTCGTAGATGTAGACGGACTCCTGGTAAGGTTGAGTGGCAGGAGGGACTACGGTTATTAAAGGGCTAGGTATGGGAAAAGTGATCAAAAGAGCAAAAGTATGATCATTGAGATGGCTAAAATTGCCCATATGTGTTTTCATCAAATTTGTCTCAGATGTTAGTAATAGTGCTGCTACTTCTACTCAACGCCTAACGTACTTTATTCTCTTAGTGACCTTCAGGTTTTTATGGTTATTAGAGTCATCTACAGTGGCTCTTACTAGCTGAAGACTAGGACAATAGCTCTCGGACGAATGTGAGAATCACCCCTTCGAATTCTTGCCCAGCCGAACGATGCCCCCTAAAACTTCGATGGCTGAGCGAGAACCTCCTCAATGAATCGTGGTTAGGTCGTTGCCCTTCCATCTCCACGTGTTATAGTCAATTGCGTCAAGGGCTGGGGATGGGACAATATGCTTAGATTGGGTCATCATTAGTGGAAAACCATGTACTTAATTATTTATAATTTGACTTCCCCATTTGAACCTTTCTTAGCAGAACTATTTATTTGTAGATAATTTCATCCCTATGGAGGTCCATGTGAAGTTTGCCGCCCCATATGCCTCCATTAATATCCATTGTCTCATTTCCTCTTCCCCGCGGACAGAGATCGCTTTTCTTGCATCTCTATCTTCAACCTACTGTTGCCTTTAATGTGCCGATTTATTTATATTGCATTACCAACATTTTGTTTACTTTTAATAATTTGATAGGTTTGGACCACTCTTACCTTAAATTCGGCATTACGGAGTCATATTCACTGTCTCTCACGGATAATTATTTTTCGGCCAAGGAATAGGTCCATTGTAAGTTCTTCATAGCTTCTGTGTCCCATCATGTCGTGCGAAATTCCTAGTCTTTATCTTCACTATCCGTTTTACCAAGTATAACCCTTGAATCTCAACACTAGTGAAAATTAGGCGCGAGGAACTATTCTTCATGCATCTCCTTCAACACCCAGAAAATAATCAATCTGAAAGAATTTAGACCAAAAATTGGAATTAAATGTTCAACAAAGTTATCATATTGTGAATGAAGAAAGCTGGATGGAGATAATGAGAAAGAAGCGATAAAAATATTTGGCAACGAATGTGATGAGATAGTTCTTTTGTTTATTCGTAACAGACCCATTTATGGGACAGAAATTCGCTGACCTCGGTGCCAGCTGTGTTAAACCCTCGACTGCTAACGCGGGCCGCGAGCTAGTGTCCACCGCCTAGGAGAATTTTTATTACTAAGAGTATGGCAGCGAGTGTGCTCACCCATAAAAAAATGTTAATTGCTCCCATGTGAAAGACTCTTTGTTGTTTTCAGGGATGGTGGAAGTTGAATACTTAATATATCTTTAAATAGTCACACCAGTAGGAAACCAAGTATATTATTTAACGAACAATATCTGTTTGATTGACGGTAGCCTACTATGGACGGCGTCCAGTGTAGTTGTATTTTTAATCTATTTTGGAATCATCAAATGACCTCATCACCATTTACTCATCTACAACAATATGAATATTAATTACCTATTATGATCGGCCGAATTTAATATTAGACACGCCCGTGGAATATCCTCACCCGTCGCTCACCACGGCCATAATTTTTTATCTCTGCGGATTGCAGCGAATGAGCTATTGATTACAGCATAAACAGAAAGAGGCAATGACCTATCCGTCAAAAAAAAGTTCACTTACGTCCTCAACATCACCCTATTCCTTTTTCCATTTCCCTCCTATTTATGTGGCTGGTGTTTTTACGGCCCCTGCCTGAAACTCGAAGCGACTTCCAGGGTAATATGTTGATGCGGAGTTGTTGACTATCATGTTGTTTCCTTCCATTTCGGCCTGGAATTTTTCGTGTACCCTGTCTTACTGCAGTCCGTTTACTTGTTCCTTGGTATTTCAGCTATCTTCCTTGGTCGACTTTCGCTGATGGCTAAAATTGCCCATTCTCCGGCATTACCCGCGCCTCCCGTAATATGACACGGTTTTGTCTCGCCTGTGCGTGGACATTCGCTGTGAACGGGGTGCTTCATTTTTTCCTTCCATCGCTCTCCCTTTCTTACGTCCTGCGGCGTTAGACTCGACAAATGACTTAGCCGGGAGACAAATTAGGGGAGGCTGACATTAAAAGGCTTCAATTTGGCCGTCAAGTCAGAAAAGAAAGCCTTGAATTTTCGGCGCGCAGCTCTCATCGCCCAGTCCCAAAATAGTTACCCGTTAAGGCTCCCGTATAGGGCTCAAGATTTTTCGAGTGTTCCCTAACAGTCGACGAAATATCTATACAATTTTTATGCACATGTTACTCAGAGATAATTGATTACTCTATTAACCATTAGCAGTCTACCATATAGACAGTCGGTCCTGGGAAAGTTCTGTGAACGATTTCCTAAAACTAGAAGACTACTCCTTAGCCCAATTATCGATTTTAACATATCAAATATTTATTCAACTAAAAAAATCATTTATCCTTCTTAATACGGTCCAAAATTTCATTTAGTTTCGTTTCCATCAGATTCTGCGCATTTCCAGCATTCTTTTTGCTATCACAGTTGACAATATTACGTTACTTTTCAGTAGGTAATTCTTCTGAGACTTGCCATGTTCATGGTTTACATCCTTCATGTTTTTTATGGGAAACCGGAAACAAAATGCATGAAGAAGTACACCTTACAAGTGGCGATACACATTGAGACCTTGATGCGCAAGTCACTTCCAATATATTCTTAGGGTAAACTATCAAAAAAGTTTAAATAAATATAATAATAAGGGTACGAAAGCGGATAACCAGCCTCCTCGTGGCGTTCCTAGTAACGGCTCTGCCGGCCAATGGTGGACGTCTGTGTGTGGGGCTAACCACCCCAAATGCAGAGTTATCTGGTTCCCAGGAAGATAACCAGAAGTGCCCCCCACAACCGGCCCCTCTCGGATGGGGGCCCAAGTGGAGTTGGGTGTGGCAACAATAATAACACCAACAAGAAGGGAGCTCGTATGGAGTGGACGGAAACCCTAAGGGGCGACCTCCCCGCATGCTATGCTGCCAGCGAGCCCAATCGCAGGGGGTATATGGCAAGGATGCACTCTTTGTGGTGTGAGATGCATCCTGAACATAACCGCAGCAGAATCTTCGCGACTATGCCAACCACCTGCGTCAAAAGGAAACTCCCCAACAACCGCGTGTTCACAGGAATATACCACCGGCCAGACCACCCTCCCCGATACATGCAGTCTCTCCTCAGGCTGCTTTGACAGCCACTGCACCGCCCGTACCGCCGACAAGTAGGGAGGAAGTAGATCAGGCCGACTCTGTACTCCGAACGCGGTTGTTAAACGAAATCACTTATGATGTAGGACAAACCAGGCAGAGAGATATCCATCGGAAGATCTCTCTGCGGACAAACGTCCTGACCTGGTTGAATGGCTTTATCGACGAAATCCTAACGGAGACGTCGGGCCTCTGGACGGTCAACTGCGTGCTCTACGCTGCTGCCAAAATAATGGCCAACTCCCAAATGCCCACCTCTTGGGAGGACAAAGCAGGCAAAACGGCTGGAACAATTGGAGGCCAAGATCACGCTGGCGAGACGGCAGGCTTCGAGGATTCAGTGTGTGATGGAGTGCATCACATCTGGGCGGGCTTTCACACCAAAAGTGCGGCGCATAGCACGCAGCCTCAGATTTCACCATCACACACTGAACAAGAACGTGCTGCTCACCATGAAGCAGCGCGCGGTACTCACCACGGCCCGGAAAAAGCTCCTGAAGAGGAGTAAGGTCGCGAGGGAGAACTCAACCTTCCTCCTTCACCCGTACCGTCTCTTTCGACCACCTCAGTCTGTCGTCGAATCTTCGCCACCCGTCCAAGAGGTAGATCGTTTCTGGAAGGATATCTAAGAAACGTCAAAGCCATTCAACAAAGACTCTCCGGCCATAGGCCTCTTTAAAAAGTTTTGCGACTGCCACCTAAATGAAGTGGATGGACCTCTTTCAGTCACCGAGAGTGACGTGAAGAAGGCCTACTCTGGCAAGAGGAATTTCTTGGCTCCTAGGAATGGATGCCGTGAATAACTTCTGGTTGATGAAGTTCACTTCCACCAACCGACATCCCGCCAGAATCTTTCTCTTTCTTTCTCTCGGGTAGAGAAGAAATTCCACCGGGACGGACTGAGGGACGCGCGGTTCTGATACCTAAGAAGGGAGACTTGTCCAATACTAAGAAGTACTGCCCAATAACCTTGCTCAACACTGTATACAAGGCGTTCACCTCCATCTTGAGCGACCTTATCCTCCACCAGGTCCAGCCGGTGTGGGAGGAGGTATACGAGCAGAAGGGGGGCTAAGCGTGGAATTGCGGGATGTAAGGATTACCTGCATATTGATAGATGTATATGCCAGGATGCCATCCAGCGTAAGCGCAACCTATCAATGGCCTGGGTGGACTACAGAAAAACGTTTGACACCACTTCACATGAGCTCTTTGTAGCCATGTTGAAGTTGATGAAAGTCCACCCAGAGGTAGTGTCCTGCATCCAACGCCTGATACCACTCTGGAGAACGCCCTTTGTCCTGATCGCAGGCAAGCGGTCCGTCTCGACAGAGTTGGTATCATACCACCGTGGCGTTTTCCAAGGCGATAGCTTGATCCCCTTGCTGTTCTGCATTTCCTTCCTACCTCTTTCGCTAAGGCTGCGACAAGGTAAAGGATACATGTGCGGTGTACCAGGTGACAGGAAGCATAAAGTCACACATTTATTTTATATGAATGACCTGAAGATCTACGCTTCCAACGCAAAAGACCTTCGCGTGGCCCTGGACACCGTACTGGAGTACAGTGAGGCTATAGGGATGGAGTTCGGATTGGACAAGTGTGCATCCATCCACCTGACGAGAGGAAGATTTTCGGAGAACAAGGAAGACGTGCACCTCGTTGACGGGAGCGTCATTTGCCACCTCGAGTGCGATGACAGCTATGAATATCTCGGCGTCCCCCAAAGTCGAATGCAGGAGGTTACAGCAGTGAAGGAGAGACTCACCGCCAAGTACATACAGACTCTCAGGAAAATCTGGAGTTCTTGCCACTAACATGTTCGTGGTTCCCACACTGCTGTACACCTTTGGATGCATGAAATGGAACGTAAACGAGTTGCAGAACCTCGACAGGAGGACGAGGAAGATGATGACCATCAATAGAAGACTTCATCCGAAATCTTCCGTCGCCAGACTGTATCTCCCTCGCGGTGTAAGTGGTAGAGTTCTGTTGAGCCTGGAGTGTCTCCACAACAGAGTTGTCCTTGGAACAGCATGCCAAGTGCTCAAAAGCAGAGACCCCCTGCTCAGTCTCGTAAGAGACCACGAAGGTGTCGGAGTAGGGGCGTTTCTCTTCCAGGTGGCCAAGAGGGCAGCGGATGATACCGGTATGGACTTTGACCCAAAATCAGACGGTAGCGACGACGGCAAGTCCCTCTTGTCGTTGAAGGAAGACGTCCTTAAGCTCGAAATTAAAAAGGCCGAGCTGAACGCCGTGCTCAAAGCACATACCTAGAAGCCCATGCATGGATGTATCTATGGAAACATAGTGAAGCATGGGCTATCGAAGGAGCTGACGTTTGCCTTTCTCCGCTCCGCTGGTCTAAAGTCAGAGACCGAGGGTTTCGTCCTCGCATGCCAGGATGGTGTCATAAACACACTCGTATACCGCCACATTATATTCAAGACGGAGGTTGCAGACATGAGATGCAGGGCGTGCCGAGCCCAGCCGGAGACTTTGAGCCACCTTCTCTCCAGCTGTAGCTATTACGCTCAGTCACCGTACTTGGCTAGGCACAATGCGGCCCTGCGGGTGTTATACTTTCATCTGCGTCACCATTTTGGCATCGACAATACTCCTGTGCTGCCGTATGTCCCTGGAGATATTGAGTCCGTCGTGGAGCACGATAAATGCACCATCTGGTGGAATCTGGTGGAATCTGGTGGAATCTGGTGGATATCTGAAATATGAAATGGTCGGATCTGAAATAAATCTGGTGGAATTACTCATTTTCTACCACCAGGCAGTTGGAGGCGACCAAGCCTGATATCGTTCTCCTAGACCACCTCTCACGCTTCATGTTCGTGATAGAGTTTTCGGCCCCGGCAGAAACGGACATGGATGCAAAGGAGGCGGAGAAACGGACGAAATATCAAGACCTGCTATTTGAGCTTCCGCTAATGTACCCAGGACACCCTGTTAAACTGGTAGTCCTTATCATAGGTGTGGTTAAGTTAAGAGTTAAGGGTTAAGGTCTCGCTGCTGGAAAGCATCTAGTGTAGAGATGGGTCGGTCGCGAACGAACGAATCAATTCGAACGACTCTTTGAAGTGAGTTGACGAACGGAGTCGTTCACGGCAATGAACCGTCGTTCCTTACGACTCGTAATGAAAATAAGCGCAACACCCGGCAAAGATGGGAACTAACTGACAGGCGAGGCCACAAGTCCCCCCACCCTTGGAAGTTTGGGAATGGAAATGGGCGCACCAGTCGGCAAAGCAGAGAATTAAGTGAACGAGAGGAAGAAACGAGTCCCCCCACTCATGAAATTTGAAGTCTGAGGGAGGGGGACCTGTGTTCTCGTAGAGCCCGCGGAGAGGGAGGACTCATGAGTCCTCGAGGAGTCAGATTCGGATTAGGATTCAGATTCAGTTAAGGACTCGGATTCAGATTAGGACTCAGATTCAGATGAGGACTCGGATTCAGTGATTCCTTGAGGAGTCGCTGGCCCGAGCATCAATAAATACTCAAGGAATTAGTGATCGCGGTGGAATAATGAATTCTTGACTATTAAAATCTTGTCCGTATGCGTTTGTTCGCAAACTTCTAAAAAATTTCCTCGACCTTTGAATAAATAAATTCATAATTCCTTTATCTGCAAACCTACTGAGGCAACAATTTAATCAAAATTATAAATTTTACCAGAAATATTTTTTTAACGTCTTTGAGTCTGTTCCATAAATGACGGAGCAGTAACTTTTTTTCAAAAGAATAGCATTGAAAGAATGTTCCAAAAGATTATCTCCACATTCGTACAATTGAATGATATCTTGATTCATTTCCTCCGATTGTCTGATAGCAGCAATCCGATGAAATCCCTTACAAATCATTTTTGCCAACTTTGTATCCAGTAACTTGCATTTATTTAAAGGGACGGGCTTAATTATATCCACGAATGCAGTCATAGGAGTCTGACTTGCCGATTTTGTTGTTACTAAAATGTTAGAAACGGCCTGGTTGTCAGTGGTAGGTGAAGAAACTCTGGGCTCTGGTGGAGGAGGAATATCACCCAAATTATAATCTTCTTCTTCCTCCAGAGTAGGGCTTAGTGCAGTTGTCAGGGATGACGAAGTCGACGACTTGGCACCGGAATGTCTTTTCAGTGGTACCGTGGGATGCCTTGACTTCAGATGTCCCTAGATTACTAGTTGAGCCCCCAACGATGCTGATGGACCCGCGGCAGTATTTACATATGGCCTTACCACTGGCAGATCGGCCGAAGTGCAGCCAATTGTCACATTTTTCATTAAATATATAGTTTTGTCGTACATCTTTGTTGTAATCATAGGAGTAGCCTTATGTTAGCCGTTGTACTTATACTTTAACGCATAATCAGGGGTGTAGTTTAGGAGAGTCAGTCTGAATAGCCGTTCCCCTCTGTACTAGTCGTTTAATTGCCAATCTATCATACGGAGCCAGAGGGGATGATAACCTGCTCCCCTAACGTAAATTTACTGCCATTGGTGGGTGCCCTGACTCTTAACATAAATCCTGGAAACGCCCATCTGTAGATGTCATATTCCCTGTGGTTACAAAAAATGCATGTTATATCTACTGTTTATTATCATAATTATGCTAGTTTAAGGGACAATATTTATTATATGTACGAATGCAGTCATAGGAGTTTTATTTCATTCAAATGTTATTCCGTCAATTATCGGAGTAGCTTATGTAAGCCATTCTAATTCGATAAGTACTTTTATTTATGTCTATTATTTTCCCCCAGTATTAGGAAAGTACAAATAGATGTTAATTTCTTTTGTTTATTGCAAATGTTTTACTTGTCAAAGGGTTGGCCTTATTATGTGTACTACCAATACTGGCGTAGGAGTTTAATTTTTCATGTGCTGTTGTTGTAATAATAGGAGTTTCTTGTATAAGCCATTCTTATTCGATATACACGTATTATTAATGTTATTTTCTCCGAAATTGTATAAACTATGTATATGTAATCACTGCTATTTTATGTGAAATTTTTACTTGTTCATGTACCAATTTAAATGCAACATTGAATTTAATTGAAGCCGATTATATTAAAGGAATTCATCCTAGATATTTAAATTTATTTCAATGAACCACTATTATGAAAAAAATTGAACGAGAACGAGATCCAAGAATCGATTCCTTGAATTGAACGACCGATTCATGACTCAGTCATTGTATTGAACGATGTTGCCCATCTCTAATCTAGTGCATTCCGTCCTGCGTGGCACAGGCGGAGTCATTTGCAGCTCGCATGCAGAAGGCCGTTATACTTGGGTCCCTCCGTCTATTCCGTACGCACGACCCAACCACAGCGTAGCCACCAATCCGATGGGCGTTGGACGTGGCTGCGATAACTGCCAAACCCCTCTGGAGTCCTCGGCCATTATGGCGGCAAGGAAACCCGATGCTTGCCGAGTACTCGGAGGGGAATGTTACTACAGTAACCATATAATAATAATAATACCTTGTCTTTCGAGCGAATTTAGGACTGTAGAGTCCTCTCTTATAATTAACTCAATAGACAAAGACAAACATCCATGTCCTGGGCAGTGTATAATTCACCCAGGTTTGAACCCACGACCCTTGGGTTAGGAGGCAAGGACTTTACCCCGCCGCCACCGGGGCCGACTGGAGGAGAATAAAAATCCTCTGGCGCTGACCTCTATTCACTGGCACAAGTACTTACTTTCTCAATTTCAGCATACGTCCAACCTCTCTTCATCCCGTCCATGAGACCTATTAACCTCTTTACCCTTCCCCGGTAACTGGGCATCCTCCCCTCAATCATTGTCTTAAGCTACCCCTACCCCTCATTACTTCTACCAATCACCCATTTTACCTCCTCCTAATCTACTCCACACCTCGAAGACACCGCGGGCATTTGGGACCCTGTCATCAAGATTTAACCAAAAAAATTAATAAAGTACAAAGGAAAACACCTCGCTTCGTTAAAAACTGCTACGAGCGAATATTTAGCGTCTCACAACTTTTGGAGGGATTAAGGTGAGAGCCTCTAGAGACTCGGAAGCTACACGCTAGGCTTAGGTTGCTTGAGAAATTCAGAACTGGTGTTTTTCGGAGTGACACGGAGAATATTATCATGGCACCTCACTACATCTCAAAGTCTGACAGATGCGATAAAATAAGAGAGATGCATTGCCGAACACATAGGTACAAAAACTTGTTCTTTCCGCGCACAATTAGCGACCACAATAAACAATGAGCTCTACCAAATACACTCCCATAATACACGTCACCATTTCACCTCCCAAAACCTTACATCTTTACACAGCTGGTGACCTAACACCCCCTACTACACGCCCATGCGGCGGCTCTCAGGGTAGTATTTAGATGTAAAATCTCATCCAGAAGATTCCTGTCATTACCTACCATATCAAGCACTCTCGCTTGTCTTACTTTCTGTCCGCTGCTCTTTCTCAATTCTTTTCTACTCCCACATCTTGGACTTCCTTAGCCTGTTGTTGTCCTCTTTCCTCTGAATCTACGTCTCTGCACGGTAGAACGTTACCCTCCATATTGAACTCTTCACCAGCATCTTTTTTACCTCCTTCACCAAGGTCTCTGTCATCGACTCCCTCCTATTACGTCCATGCATAAAGCCATCTGAGCGTACAAAGCCTCTTGTGATGAGGGTGAAAAAAACTCGATCGATCGCTGAGTGGATGACGGTGAGAGGACGTAGAGAGAAGGCGTTGTAACAATGAATGAAGTAGTCAAGCGAGGGCTTTGGTAGTATCTCACGGAGGAACGTATAGGTATTTCTCTCCTCTGTATCCAGGAAATGTGCGATTCCGTATTACTCCGTATTACTGTGTCCGATCCTCAGAGGTGCGAAAAAAGTTCGGAACGAGGAAAAATCTGAAAAAAGTAAAGAGGGAGATGCTAGAGGTGGAGAGGCATTGGACGAAGTTGATCGGAGAATCGAGAGAGGCGACCGCCATAATGGACTATTCAAGCGCAACGGAACTTTCGGGTCTCATTTAATACTTAAAGGGGTGATATTCGATCGATTGAATGATATGATCTAATTTGATTCCGCGATGGGAAAACAAGTACATTGCGTATTCCTATTCATTTCATCCCAGGTAAATAAAAAAACAACAGTACTGTGAAAAACTGAGCTATTAATAAGACAATTTATCGTTAAAATAACCACAAGAGGCTGCTTAAATAGCGGTATTATATTCGGTATGAATTGGTATCGAAACTAAAAGATGGCCTTCCTATAATAACATGCATAAACTGTAGCTGACGGAATTCCTAGATGAACTTCTCTTGGCTAAGATTGCCGTAAGAACGAAAGTAACGCGAATATTATATTCAAATTTGTATGAATGAAATAAAAATTCAGGAAACGGATTGTAATAGATTTATTATTTAAGAAATTCAAGAAAGCAGCGATCACATTTTTCAATCTCTAATAATCTATTACAAAACAAATATGTACGTATAAACATAATAATTATTATTATTCAAGAAAACATGAGTCACAGTACTCGATATGAATTAATATGCAATAAAAATTCAGTCAATTTATCCACATGTAAACATAATAATTGAAACTTATAAAAATAAGTCCTCCCAAACGTATTAATTTGCTATGTATTCCGTTCTCAGTCATGCGATCTGGATTTCACCGAAAGCTACGCGATATGAATAGCAGAATTACTCATACTCCGACTTACTTATCCATTTTGGGAACTTTTGGGTAACCTAAAGCTTCCATAAATTATGCGTTGCGGTTTTAATGTATGTATATACATTATGGGAGCATTAAATTATTATTCTTAAAAATATATTATTATTTTTCAAATTTAAATCCATTTTAAACTCTTCTTATATTTTCACTCCCTTCATGCTGTCCCAAATTCATACCCTCATCAATTCCTTCCTACACTTACCCATTACTCTATTTTCTGTCACCACCTCCAACATGTCTCTCCTCCTAAATATATCTTACGGCTTCGTTTTCTGCCTCCTATTAATTTCTCCTGCCATCTTGCTATACACTCGTCCAACCCTATTTAACACTTTCTGGCATATTTTCCTCTCCTCTTAGCCATTTATTTATATTAATCCTTCACTCTAGCCTTATCTCAAGTACAAACTTACAATGTAGTCTTCCCTTCAAATTTCGTGAAGGCTTCTAGACATCGAATAGAACCAGCAAGCAGAAAAGATTAACATTTTTTCTCCATTACTTTTCGACATTCATTGAAAAAGGAACTATCTACCTGTGCGTAAAATTACATCATAATCCACATCTCAGGAAATCTCTGATTATATTTCAAGGAAAAATAAGACAGCTTGCTTCAAATTTTAAGGTCTTACCACATTTCTCGCTTTTTTTGACTCGTGTTACCTGAATAGTCTGATAAGAGAAACATTTGGCTGTTATACATAAAAGAGGAACAGTGAATTTTTTCTCATTTATAAGCCTCTTTAAAATTTTTTTACCTAATAATTAATATAGCTATTACAAATTCTGGTGTGACATATAAAAGTAGCTGGCTTTATATTAAGTTGCTGCTCATCATTGTGTAAATATATTGCCTAAGTTATCGATCACGAGAGGTAGCCTTGGTCCAGAATAACTCAGATAATCGCTATCATTACCAACTTTATCTGCCCAGAATAGCGCTGCTCTTTACAGAAGTGGCGTGATGAAAAACGCGAGAGGTCTAACAATAAAATGCCATGAGATTTCATCTTATTGCCATCGAATTCTATTTTTGAGCGGAAATCAGTAAATCTAATAGGTCACCTGCCAGCGTTCGGTGTTTTTACGCATTGCAAATGGCGAGCCTAATTATCCAAGATACATTTTCCTCAGTATTAAAAATCAATCTTAATTGTTATACTTAATTTAACTATATATGCGCAGAATAGTTCTCTTATTTCAATCCTAATCCATATTGAAAATAAGACTTGTACTTTTCCTCCGTATTTATTGTAAACGTATATACAACGCGCTTCGCAGCTTGCTGAATCTTCAGGTTCAAATTGCTTAAGTATATTTTATTTATTAATTGTTACGTTAGTAATCACCGCTGAGAAAGGGGTTTGGAGAACAAACAATTTTTTTGGGTGGAAAAGTAGGGGAACATAAGCTTGTGAGAAGGGAAATTTTTCCGGAAAGAAGTGGGGAGGGGCGCGGAAAAAGTAGTTCGTTGCAAAGATTGCTTGAGTTTCTGATAATTTCCATTAACTCCAAAGCATCCATCTTTAAATCATTTTGTAGAACATAAAATTTCGGGGATAAAATCACTTACGTGATTATAACCCAGCAGACGCTCGGCAAATTGTGAGTTGGTATCCATTTTAAAGTAACTTCGTGAGTGTTCTTTATGAGTAACTTGAAATTTCGTCCAGTTTGACCTATGTAAGCTTTATTACAACTATCGCATGACACTCCTTCTTCAACTCAAGTTATGATTTGTCGATGGAGTTTATAACTTGGAAGAGAATCGGAGGAAATGATGGCTTTCACTGAATTCTTCTGCTCATCCGGGACCCTGAGGTCCCATAGACCTTCCGAATATAAATCTGTTTCCTTATCTAGGCTGTAGAAATTTATGTGCTCAACAATAACCTCCATTGTCCGATACAAATAAAGTCTAATGACTCAAGGAGGGGTTCCTATAACACTACCCCGTTTTTAATTACAGCATTTTTTGCAGTGTCAATATAAATACAGCAAGTATAAATTTACGTTGCCAAATAAATTTCTATAAAATAACGGAAAAAAATGTGTATGTACTTATTATTATGTCAATTTATGCCGTAAATTGATGTGCTCAATTGAAAAGTCACAAGGAAATATTTATTCCCCCCCTACGTTAGCCGCAACTTATAAAAATAAGCTATTAGCTTCCGTCGCCTTTCACTGGAACTTTATAATAGATACCCTCATACCATCATTCTATAAAACTCGATCGAAAAATATCACAGGCTCAGCATCGACTTCATAATCAGGTATTTAATGGACGTTCATAGTGGCATTCGGGGCATATTTTTACGCATGATTGCAGGAATCTCAGGTTGCCCTATTGACCTGGATCTTCGCAGAATTGAGATATTACTCGCCCACGTGTAGTCGACATAACTTTTTATTATCTCTCGCACTTTCACCCCGACACCCGTTCAAATGAAATTGCTCTTGACGCGACGCCGCAAATGTAACTTTCACAACTGCAACCATCTTAACTGCTCGATCAAACCTCATCCAATCCTCTGTATTTCTTTCTCTTTAATTCGGGTCTTTCTTTCCATAACCGATGAATGAAGTTAGTAGGACCACGGAGCAGCAATCTTGCGTCTCACCCTTCCTCCCTACCACTCTCCGGGTCCAAGCCGGCTAGTATCAATAGGAAACAGTCCAATGTAATCAATTGGCAAAAGGAGGACTAACCGCGACAGAAATATGGAAATTGCATAGGAAAATAAACCACCTTCTCGGGGAATCGAAGCATGAGCCTATAGCTTGCTGGGATTGTTTGCTGGGGATGTGTTGAGGGGTGGGAGCATGATGAAGAAGGTGAAATATGGAGGAGAGAACGTTGGGTAAGCGTTGAAGTGGAATGAAAAGGATAGGGATTATAGACGACTTGAAAATAAGCTTAGATCATAAGGAACTTAAGAGAGATCTAATGGCGAGCAATAAGTGTGAAGGAAAGCGAAATTATGTCTGATAAATGGAAAAGTTGGGTAAAGATTTTCCCCGAAAAGCTGCTTATCAGCTGTTAGAATATAGAATGAAGGCAATGATTTGAAGATAAATGTATAGTTTTGTTTCTTTCCATTCTCTAATAGTATTACTAATAAATATTATGCTCCCTTCTTTGACTTGCATAATATTCTCTTCTACAAATACTGTTATCTGGCAAGCCACCTATTGAGGTTTAGCATAGGGGAGCAGGTATGGTTAGCAGTATATGGTAGGTATACTAAAAATTTACTCCTTTTCCGAAGTGGATGAGGTTTCCAACTAAGGTAAAACTCTAATTTTATGTACTCGGTGGGACCAAAAAATTGACAATGTGTAAAACCAGGGGTGTTATGAATGCATGGTGTTGTTATTAAAATTGTCCATGCCTTTTGATTATATTTCAAATGAAGCCATTCCATTCTATTAATCATGATAAATGATTAGGGACATATCACCGATATAAATGTTATAGTTTAGATTTATGTCTAAATCATGTAATGGCTATGTGGAAACAAAGTAGGCCTTTTCTCAGAACATACATCTTGCTCAGTATGGGTCGTGTAGATAGGTTCTTGTAAGCAATGCGATCCAAGACTAAATGACCATGCATATTGTGAATAATTAACATTTTGGTAAAACTGAGGATTAGTTTGTTGTTCTGTGTCTTGTCTCAAATCACAATGATTGTCACACATAATTAGTACATATACTGTGTAATTAAGGGGAATCTGAATATTACGTCACAGATGAACATATGTATTTTATTGAGTAATAGGTGAATGATCTCTCAAAATTGCATTTTTATCATTCCCAGATAGAGTTATCTTTATTAATGAATCACTGAAAGTGGCTATGCTTGCTCTTTTGAAGCATAACTGTGCAAAAAATTTCATTCAGACCCTCCTTCCCTGATTACTATCTTCCAACCCTCGCATCACTTCGCTCAACTCTTTGTCTTCCCCTCTCCCATAAACCCTCCTATCCCCCTCCCTTCCCCCCACCGCACGCCTCCCACCTTCAGCACCTATTATCCCTTCTTTACCACGCCTCAATGCTCAACCTCTCTCTTGACCACAAAAGACTCTCCCTCCCGAACCCAATAATACACCCATTCATTGTCCTTTGTAAAAAACCATCCATTATGCCATCTATTCTTCGTCGTCTTTCTTTAATACCTGGCATGCTCGAAAGAAAATAAAAAATTGCGACAAAAAACTGGGTATAGTTCCACCTCTTTACCACTCGGTTACTTGGTTGATGGAGCGGTTTGATCTCTCCGCTTTCTAAGAAAGAGACCTGCAATACGACTGTAGCCGCGTTCAAATTCCTTGGTCATGAAGAATTTGACATGCATTATCATTTAATAGGCAAAATTCCTTGATCATGAGGAAGATGACACGTATTTTTATCCATCAAGTTGTTCAAAGTAGTTAAAATAGAACTGGTACAAATCAAAATAATTCGATGGTTAATAATTTGATCGTGGCTGCAAGTTAAAATTTATCATAAGAAATCCACTACGGTGGATGTTTTTTTCCAAATTATGCTCCATTCTTCCATTATTTTTTGGAAATTTATTGTGTTTATGCCAGAGTCACTTTGTTTTATTTGACTGCTTACTTCAAACCGAAGGCTGAAAATTTTCAGTGAAAACAACTCCCAGACAGAAGTTTATCTTTTTTATATCATATAAACTTAACCATTGGAAAAGCTGACCAGGAAAGACTAGTAGCCTTCAAAATCTGGTGCTAGAAGAGGATGCTGAAGATAAAATAGACTAAAAAAATAAGAAATGACGAAATTTACAGAAGACTATAAGTGAAAAGGACCATATGGAGCACCATACAGAAAAGAAGGACCAGATGGACAGGACTCGCCCTGAGAAACAATGGGTTTGTGAAGAACATAATTGAAGGTAAAATAGAGGGAAAAGCCCCCAGAGAATGACCCACGAATAAGTTCATGGACCAAATAAAAAGGAAAGTACATTGGAAGAGCTACCAGGAAGTAAGGGACCTAGCATTCGATAGGAAAGGATGGGGGCTGCAGTCAGCTCCCCATCTTAGGATTGAACGACCAATGATGATGATACTTTACCTACAACTTTTTGCTACAAGTTTATTTTTATGATTAATTGAAAAAAAAAGTCCCAATTATATGCTTTTTTATTTCTGATTCGTCCAGTGGATCCAAACGCCTTCATTGCATTCAATTATGTCCCTCTCTGGAGCGAACAGGCGATATTCCCATGGGAAAAGGCTTCTTTTTATTACAAATTTACAAAAAAGTAGTGCAATTGCTGGCTGTTATCGTGGTAACATTATGGGATTCATTGCTATACGAAGACACGAAGTTCAATAATTTTTTTCTGGTTTTTACAAATACACTGAAAAATTACCCGGAAGAAAAAATATATTTTAATGGAGACTTCCACTTAAAGGTCTAAAGTTTTTATAGCTGAACCTCCGGGTTGTATCCTGATATTGGCTACAGTTTTTCCGGCGTTGGAGCAACCGTCTTCAAGTCTGAAGACTTCAGGCGTACGAAAAATATAGTCAGCTGTAGATGGAAGACGACTCGGAAGTCCAGTCACTTCAATAAAGAAAAGCTATAATACTTCATACTTCATATTCTTCATGAAACTTCTTCATGCAATACTTCATGAAAGCGAATCGTTGATGGCTGAAGAAATTGAGTAAAAGTGGAGGTTAAATTGGAGCTCTCTGCTGCGGGTTCGATGCATTTGGACACGCATGAGTATGGCTTCCTCCAATCGAGGGGTATATTTGGACACTTAATACGATGTTCCAGACATGCATATATGCTTTTACTATGTGGTTAATGGTTCACGCCCATTTAACTGTTTGGGTACAGGTAATCTTGCGTAAAACTGTTTGCCACTACACGGCGTGATGCCCGCCTGATTTTAATTTCGATAAATCTGAGCGACATATCAGAACTCAATAAAAATTAAATTAGTTCAAACTTTTGATAAAGGAAAAGTATTACTGATATCAAAATATAAGTAACTAATTGCGCTAATTTTCAAGAAATTTGCTATAAATACGACGCCGATTCTCGTTGAATTTTGTTCGCCTGAGGACTACATGGACACACGCATACACCCTAGGTACTTTTAGGAAAGGAAATTTCTCTCAAGTTTGTTCGGTTTCTTTTAAATTGACAATTGGTCACAGAAATCAGATTTATTTTAAAATATGCACATTTTGATGATAGACCTGCGTCACAAAATACAAATTTCGTATTTCCAATTGCAGGATTAAATATAACAGCTGACGCCTAAAAGGTTTCCCGCTGCAAAATAAGGTGATTGTTTACAACCTCGGAGTTATGCATTTTACCGTGCGATTGCGCAGGTGGATAATGCTTGCTGAAGAATTTTTGTAGCAGCTGACAATGAAGGAAGTTTGCAGACAAAGTAAGTAAATTTTTATCTGGCTCTATAATAAGTACCGCAGGTTTCTGTAGAGCTGGTTGGATACTGATGTGCAATGTAGCCTGATCGACATACTGACGGAAACTATGAGGTTGCTAGTGTGTAACTTATCATGCAATGTTCCCTGTGCTTACTATGAGAACGCTATTCATTTCATCAACATTAAGTTTTTTCTGTGCGCACACTTTGGCCATCATATCATTGTAAATGTATTCGGCTGACTCTTCCAATCCGGACCTAGACTTAATAATCAAGGAAAGAAAAACACTGTCGTAATCGTTGACTTTGACCAATTTATTATGGTATGCCATATTATGTGGCATTTCATCAAATTCCTTCTAAATTCAAGACCAAGTTTTGGTGTCACTCTCAAATCCAAAATTTCACACAAATATGAGCTCTATGTCACATTTTAAGACGCATTTAAAGCAGACGCGGATGTCAAACAGCCATATAAGTGGAGGTTTGTCCGAGAAGAGTGGCAATGAAGGTAGTCCACACTTAGAAATGATTTGTAATTAAATAACTAATAAAATCAGCGTGTCCATGTATGTACATGTATCTTTCTGTAACTATTTGAGGTAAAGCTTTTTTCTGGCGTGACATTTTCTTTACCTAGATGTCAGTTTCAAGGATTTTTATTCCTGGACATTATGATAACTTATAAATGAAATGAATTTGGATGCGCTAATTTATCGCTTTCTAAATTTTATTAATTTCAAAAAGTGACTTCTATTTAGGTATAAAATTTCAAATCTCCTAAATTCTATCTCGGCCATTAGTTTTAACTCAAAATATACATTGAATATACTACAAAACTTGGTTCATGATCTGGTTAATTAAAATTTCTCTCGCAATTAAGAACGATGGCGATCAAGTTCCCTCACATTTGATGCGTGGTCATTGCATTAATCAACGCTGGACGAGTAATTAGAACTCATGACGCGAGCAAACCGTGCACCGAGCGCCGGGAGCTAGAATCAGACGAATAGGATATCGATCGACCTTTGTTCCGATTCCGGGAGTTGGGTCACGGCGCGGATAATGATGTGAAGGCAGACCACGCGCGGCAGATAATGCGTGGATGTGTGAGGCACCACGAGGGAGATGGAAGTGGTGCCGGGGTCTCAATTCACGCATGTCTTCAGATGGAAAAATCCTGAAAGGCAAGGGGGAAACGAGGCACGAATCAGGTTGACGTGGTAGCTTAGAGTTCATACACCTACATCTACTTCATACCCTGCAAGCCACCCAAAGGGTGTGTGGCAGGGAGTGCTTCCACACCAGGCATGGATGAATTATACGATAGTACACCGAAATTACTTTGAAACCAGCGTACCACACATGCAACGCGCCAATTCAAAATCTACTAACCAAAACATTCCATCGTCAATCGTTCCAACATGCAAGGGATACAAAGACTACTACTACAGATTCAAAATATCATGCATAAATAAGAACATCAATATTTACATCATGCATAATTAAGAACGTAGAGAATATAAAGAGAAAGATCTACTGTCTAGTTATTGTCAGTACTTATGGCATACTGGCTTAGGCATACTGGTATGAAGGCTCGGGATCGAATATCGGAAGCGGTTAGTAATTTTACGAGGAATCTCGATCCCTTCTAGGGTCTATGTGAATAGCACTTCGTCTATATCAACATTATACCCTGCATGGCACCTCAAGGGGTGTGTGGCAGGGGAGTATTATGACTCATTCTTCATTTCACTTCATCATATTAATTTTAACGAAACTTCTATCATCGATTCATTATCAATATTTAGAAAATACTCTCTAGGAGGTGAAATTTCACTGGCATGCACTCAAGTCAAGATATGTCACCAATATTTATGATACATATAACTTTATGAATTGTAAATCAAACCATTAGAGAATATGAACACTTTCATTTCAGCATCGCTTATAAGGAATCTAGGCACCCTTGAGAAAATGTATTCCTGTTTTAGGGTTTCTGACTCTTTCATTTGAGTGCTGTAGTAAAAAATCACGATACAGTAAAGATAATTCAACTCGGTCTATGTAACACAATAAAATTTAAAATGCTATTTTACTTACCGATACTGGAGAAACTGTTACTTTTAATGCATGCATTTTACCATGATATGAATGCATATATGCACTGCACATTCGATTGAACCTCCGTTTATGGAGACGATCAACAATTGGTGTCTTAGTCATTCCCGTCAATCGTAATGTACTCCTCCTTGACGGGAATACGACGGAAATATGAACGCCGCCGTCTGGTTCCGAAACGTCAGGCGACGTCGTTCGTAATCTTACACTCAACGAACCCTTCACCTGTCTTGAATGACGAGCACTTTAAAAAGAGCCCTCTCCTCTCTGCTGCTGTTGGTCGCTGCTGTTGAACTGCTGTTGGTCGCCTTCAGTTATATCGAATCATCCAACAAAGCGTCTTTTCTCTCGATAGCTTAAGCTGGCTGGAGTGGTCATTGTGGATCATTTACGGCACATTTTTATAAATTCATCTACATCTGCATATTACCCTCTAAGCCATCTCAAGGGTGTTTGGCAGGGGCTATTCATCACCGACAAGTACCAGTTTTGAAATTAACTTTCTTTATCATAAACCACACCATTGATATGTTACAAATGCTCTAGAACTATTAAGTCAATCGATTATGTGACTACGTAAACGTGATACAAGAGGCATGCAGGGAACATGCAAAACATGGTGTAAGCACTTCGCGGCAGATTTATAAATATGCATTAGGGAGCACATCAATTAATCACCTACCCTATATGTCAACTCACCAACTTCGAAGTCCTAAGGCAGCCTATAGCGAAAAATTGGCATTTTAAATCTATCTGTTCTGCATTTCTTCCTAAACCTCCAGAGAGTCGAAAAAAATTCTATGATAATATTTTACTTAAGTTCGTCAGCTCAATTGGAGGAACCTACCATGCGTGCAGAAATGTAAATATGTATTGCATATTTTATATTTTACTCCTTACGTTTGATTGAACCACGCACCATAAGTGATTTTGACAAAAAACAGCGTGGAACTAACTAAAGATGCATCGTTAATACTCAAATCGCATCCGTCTCTCCCCCCCTTGCCGTATCCCCACGCCCCTAACCATGGCTGAATTTCTAAAGGCTTGCATATGGAAGTTACTTTAATTGGAGTAGCCTTACAAGTCACTTTAATGTGACTCTTATGCTAATTGTGTAACCGAGGGCTTCCACGGAATTAAGGCTCGATAGTTGTGAATTAATCGGCCGAGGTTTGTCCTTGCAAGGAAAATAGACGGTCTTCTATTTTGCCTACAACAAACTTATCGATTTACAGATAAAATCTCAATGCATCCGGCGAAAACTTGGTCACATGGCTGCAAGCGGAGATGAAAAATATGAACAGCGAATACATTAGTAGGAGGAGGACACATAGTTGCATATGTTAATATTTAATTGCACATAAAATTGTTTTATATGCTAAAGAGCCCAAAGATAAGCTTTATGACATTCCTATTATTAGATAAAAATATTTTTATCACAAATTACATACTGTATACGCCGCAATGATGCACAATTTATGTAAACGACACAAATGAGTTATGTCCGCCTATGGGAATAGTACAAAGATTTACGAACGCAATCATTGCCGAGTTCCTGCGATTTTCGCAATTACGATGTTCGTTATATAGTTTCCGTTGTTCATTTCTCTGGGAAAAACCGTAAGTATTGTGTAAGCAGAACGATTCCCTGTACTTATCGATAAGATTCGGGATATTCTTCGTACTTTGAATACAGCAAAGTTGAAATGTACCCAGGGAAAATATCGATATGGGCTTCAGATTAATGCTCATTTCGACTTGACTGAAACTCTTCTACTCATGTTGACATTAGTTCTGGTTTAGTTTGCACTTTTCTGAATACAAAGCCATGAAGATGCTAAAAAATTTGGCATTGAGCCCTGAAACGATTGTCCAAAACTCGAGGAACTTCATTGATGTCTACATGAATCCTGGTCGAGATAAGTCTGTATTGATTAACGTTTAATATTACCTCTGACTCGCATTTGTCATATAAAAATCTAATATACAATATATATAATACTGGATGTTTTAGATTCACGATTGGACCCGGTAGGTGGCGCTGCGATCGGGTTCAAGGAATTATTTTTTTAACGAATTTTTTTTAAAAAGATTGTTCGCATATCAGAACATATAACCCCTAAATTTCATCCCCCCTCCACCCCAAATTATTTTTAAAATGAAAAAAATCATAAGTTCATGAATAATTGACCATCTGAGAATAATTTATAGTTATGTTTGTGTACCATAGGTGGCGCTGATGTCGAATTCTGTGGTATTTGACGTACGTATCAATACATGCGCAAGTCGTCGCACTAGCGTCGTAGCTTGGCGTTGTTTTGACGAAACGTAAAGATTGAAATGTCAAACTTAATGTCAAATGTCAATTAGTATATAGTGTATCGAAAATTCGAATATCGAAAAAACGTTTGCTGAATCCGCTAATAGCAGGCAAGCCAACGTTTGGCCAGGACAACGCTAGTCCGCTAGTAATATATATAATCTAAGATATAAAAATATTAAACATCAGTACAAAACCCCAACGCTCGCGAGGTCTGTGCTCATCCCGTCCGTCCCTCGATTAAGGCTTTCGAGGCTTCCGCTTTTCATCTCCTCGTTTCATACCCACGCTAAGCATTCCTCCCGAGCCCCAACATCTTCTCCGGGATGGACTAACATCCCATCCACCCTCATTCTGATAGATGTGCAGCAGGTGGTCTTGTGTGTGACCATAACCGTCCTTTTTTCCCCCTTTCCCAGTCCTCTTCCCAAATCTCCCACTCCCGACCTTTCCCCTTCAAACCCCTTTTGCTCCCTAACGTCTTCCCCCGAGACACTTTCCCAACCGCATTATCCCCGTCTACTCGCGCCCCCCCACTCTCTCTCTCTCTCTCTCTCTCTCTCAACTCCCCCCCATTTCTTTTACTTATCTCCCATTCCTCCCATCGTCCCCCGAATTCTCAATTCCAAGCAGCGGGGTTCTTCCCTTCCACCGACCATTGGCTCCACCTTACGTAAAAGCCTTCCCTCCATTTCCTCCGTCCTAATCTCCAGTCCATTTCCAACGAGTAAGCATAGGAACTAGTATAGGACATCTAAATCCACTTATTACACAGAAAGCCACCACAAGGGTGTTTGGCAGGGGGTGAATTATCACCAACCTGAACTACGGTGAAGAAATTTACTTTCACTAACATGCTCCACGTAATGGGTATGCTACAAATGCTACACAAACTACTCAAATAATCTATAATGTAACTATGAAAACATGACGCAAAGGCAATGCAGGGAATATGCAAAACATGGTATTAACACTACTCAACAGATTTATAAACATGCATTAGGGGGGATCTGAATTTAGCAGATACATTACCTGTCAATTAACTTACTTCAAACTCTTAAAGCAGCCATTATAGTCTCTCATCGATCGCGGAAAATACTACATTTTAAACCTCTCTGTTTTACAATCTATTTCCCTTATTTTATTCTTATGATGTGATCTACCGTAGAATGTTGGAGTTATTAAATATTTATAACTTCGTTAGCAAATGAATTGGTTTTGAATTAACACAATAGATTAAGTCTAATTTTCAACCGACGGTCTGAAATCGATTTCCATCCATGTTGTTGCAGGAGGTTAGTAAACTAACGAGACTATAATAACGGCCTTTACGTATCTTGCTGATCCTCTCTGTACTCTGTTTTTAAGTTCACTTCATTAGTCGACCCCGGTGGCGGCGGAGTAAAGTCCTCGCCTGCTAACCCGAGGGTCGCTGGTTTGAACCCCATCTGAGTAGATTATTCTCTGCCTGGTAGCTCTTCCAATATACTTTCCTTTTTATTTTGTCCATGAACTTATTCGTGGGTCTTTCTCTGAGGACTTTTCCCTCTATTTTACCTTCAATTATGTTCTTCACAAAGGAGTTAATTGTAAGAGAGGCCTGTATAGTCCTAAATTCACTCACAATAAAGACAAGTTATCATCATTATTATGAGGATCCCAAACACTGGCAGCGTATTCTAAGTGGGGGAATAGTAGCTGAAATCGGGAAATAGATCGAGTTTGGCGTAGAGGTTGGAGTACTAGGTTCCCATTTTGAGGGGCTGGGTTTGAATGCCGACAGTGACAGAGATTTGCCATTGAGATCCTGACCCCTATTAGGGTGTCTTGTAAAGGTGTTTGATATTCATGATATCAATTTAAATGCTGTATATTTCGATTTGGGCCTATGCATTTGGGGAATACCTCGTTGCACGACTCCATGATAACGCCTTTAGTAGTAAAATGGTGATAATAGTTGTTTGTACTCGCCTACGAAGTGAGTGATGTGAGGGAGGCTGATGTTTGTCAGAGAGGTGAGAAAAAAAAACGAGGAAACTTGCAGAGGGCCCAATAGGTGTTATTCTGTATATCTGACCGCCTATGAACGCTTATTTTGATCCTTATTGAACTCAAATGATCCCATTGCGAGTACCACCAAGTAACACGACTATAGTATTCACAATTGTTGCTAACCTAACTTGCTCATCAAGTTTGATTGAGGGAGATTTCACTCTGAAATAATCAACGAATTTAGAGTCATCATGAAGAAAAAGATCTCACCTTTGGTTCAAAGATGATCAGCTTAATATTCCATTTGTGGGATGTTTGCGGAAATTGAAAGCCGTTTTAAGTGCAATATCATGTGACTGTGCGCTCAAGAGAGAGAATATTAAAAATTGGGAGTTTGTTACATGCACGTGTCGTTAGAAATATATGCGATTACTTTTAATGTTTTAAATATAATTTTTAAATTGAATTTTTCTCCTCGTAATAATTATAATAGATTCGCCGAAAATGATCAGTTATGAAATCGTCAGTCTGGGACGGAAAATAAATCACTAGGTTAAAGTCCTAAAAATATAACTCTAATTGATAACAGAGGTCATTATTATAATACAAAATTATTACGTCTTTGTGTTATAGTTTTTGATTCACGCTTTTTATCACAGCTTAAATTTTAAAATAGAATTTTGATATCACCAAAAACTTTTCGGGTCCTTCCCGGTTATTCTATCTCAAGAGTCCAATCTTGTGAAGCTTATTTTCTAATGAACAATCATGACAACACGTTTTTCGGGTATAAAAACTCAAAGACATTGCTCGTGCATAGTTTCCCCAATTAATTTAATTTCATTTAAAGTTCACCACGGAAGCTTTTTTCGTAGAAAGTTAGTGCGAACTCAATGCGCAATCGTTCACTTCGATTCGTCAATGGTTGATAAGAAATTAAGGAGACGTAAATGTAAACTGCGTAAAAGTCAATACTTTGTTTATAAACATGCGTTTTTTGATGATAAAGAGTAAGCTCCTCTCTCGCCAATGATAATGAAATGTCCATCAAAATAATAATACAGACCTGAGTTGGCCATAGATTTCTCTTCAGTTGTGCGAGAGCTAACTTTATGGTATTTGAGTTAGATTATATGCAAATGAGCTTTATTTGCTTTTATAAACTTCCAAATCATTTATTACGCCAAAGTATCTAAATTTTGAAATGGGGCATGCAACCGGAAAATTTCTCGTTTTAAAAATTAGTGTCATTTCTAGTCATCAGCTTCTTTCAATTTCAGGTCATCCGTTTTTTTATTGGTTTAATGGTCACAGGTGGACACGCGGATTTAACAGCGCCCGAAGGACGGTTTGTTTAGAGTAATGAAGACATAGGAATGTTAGTCGTGGATGTTAATCATTTTCCCATCTCACTACAGGAGGATACAACTTAAAAGCCATTAAAGTGACGGCAAAAAAGTGTTCCCACTGCTCTTAACGGCTTTGCTTGTCAACCATGTATCGTCGTTTTACAGCTTTCGCTGAAGGTCGACGAACGTACACATGCTTGCGAAGGAGTAGTTTGCTGTTTTTGTACGAATGTGCGGCCACTAATTCCGTGGGTAAGTACACCACCTTACGACAACGAGGGCTCTCAGAGTGGAAATGACAAAACTTATCGCGGGAGTTGTCTACAGTTGAAGTCCAGTATTTCGTCTTTTAGTGTCATTCAATTGCGCCTGACCTTTCATCTGCATCTACAGTTGCATAACTTGCTCCAAGTTTCTTTAGAGGTATATGGCGTATGGTCAATTTTTACATTGTTTCAGGAACGAAGATTACCAGTGGATTGTAAAAATTCACACTTATTAATGGGGACTAAATAACATATTTAGAAAAATTGTCGTGTGCTACTTGCTGCTAAGAATAGGTAGCATATCAATAAAATAGGTTGTCCTGTAATTTAACTAACCAGGTCACATTCCGTTCAACCTACTAATAGTCCCGCCTAGTAAGCCAACAAACCGTCGTAGACAAGAAATATAGCTGATTTGATCCCTAGTACTTCTTATTTAATCTGCCACGTGGTATTAACATCTCGTTTCGCATGTTGCCTGCATGACTCTTGAAGCTCGTTGACGTAGTTAGAATATAATTTAGTTCAATGGTTTCTGTAGCATTGGTAGGATACCTATAGTGTAGTGCATGATGGTGAAAGTTACATGTATATTATTGGGCATGTTGGTGATAACTCATCCCCTGTCGAATACTTTTAAGGTGGCTTGCAGGGAATTATGTAGATGTAATTTTAGTTTAATTTAAAACTTGTTTTTTTTAGTTGAGTGTATATATATATATATATATATATATATATATATATATATATATATATATATACTATATATATATATATATATATATATATACTATATATATAAAAATGCACAAATTCACATTACACCATTTACTTTCAGGGTAAGCAAAGTCAAAGAACTTAGTCATCGGCCCTTGGACATAAACATTTGACTCCCCCTGAATAATTTTCTCCATAATACTCAATCCTAGGACATCTCTTGCACTTTTTTCCATTTTGGCTTTGCTTCAAGCTCGCTCTAGTATTCTAAAGACTCATTCTCTAATCATTGCCTAACCAATGAAACCTATTCCTTTCACACATACCCATTGTTGGAGGAAATTGTCCACATTCTGTCATCACCCTCTTATTCCGAACCTTATAATCCTAGTTTTCCAGAAAACACTCCTTAAGTACTCCATTCACTCTGCATTTAAAAATTTGTGCTTATCTTGGAAAACACAATTTTCGCTGCAATACAATTGAGTCGGGAGAGTAATTTGTGTAGTACAATTTTCGCTTACCAAGACAAGCAACCTTTTTTTACTATCTGCCACTTTCCCCATTTGTTCATAATGTAATAGACAGTAGTACGACGGGATCAACAGTCAGAAAATATTTTGCCTTCGATCCAACTTGAAGGACGTTTTTAGCGTACTATTTGATGATATTTTCCATCTCAGATGTCGTAATTGGGCTGCTTACCCTAATTAAATTATTGAAACGACCTTTTGCATATCCAGCCTATCTTCGCTCTGAACTCGTTGCGGAAACGCCCGATGAAGTAAGATATAGAGCGTTTGGTATTGAACCAGTGATTAATTTGCTGTAAAGAAAGGCTGTGCGTCATAATCTAACGTCTAATCGCTAAATTAAAAGTCATTTCTAATTTTTTATACTGAGCTTGCCTGGATAAATGCCTCACCTTTCTAAACATAACACATAAATAACAGGTTACCGAGCTTAGTTACCCAATTATGCATGTGTTCGTTTATCATAATTAGAAACGCGAGGGCTGTGACTTAAAACTCGCTGGAAGGGAAAATGGTATTGCTGGAATCTTGGGTAATGGCATCAAGATAGGAACCCGTGATCGGTAAGAGCCCTATCATATTTACAAAAAAGTATTCTACCAGTAATGGTAGGTTTTGTTGAATACCAGAGAATCTCCTCCCGGTTCTCTACACATTCAGTGACCTATCTTCCTCTAATGTCTTTTTTCGCCTCTGCATACGATATACTCTACCTCAACCCGTCCATGAAACCTATTCTCTTTCTTCCCTTCCACGCTTACCCAACATCCTTCTCTCTATCACACTTCAGCAAACCATCACACTTTATTACATCCTTCAGCCATCTACTCTACCTATCCCGGATAATAGTCCAAAATTTAAGAGAAGGCAACGTAGTAAATGAAACAAGGGGAAAGGTTGAACATTTCCGTGATTATAGGAGTGAAGGCACACATGAAAGTAACAATAAGTTTATATTTTAATATCTTTTGACCCCGCGATAGATATATTATTGTAAGGTATAAATGTAATGATATATCGGAATATTCTGTATATCTTCCTGATACATATATTAGCTATTATTTTTGACTCCGATATCCTAGTTGAATGGACATTACTTGCTTAACAACGGTGTTCATTGGTTAGTGACGTAAAAATCCAAAATGGTGCTTCTTTCAGCGCAACTGTAAAACATGCCCTTCTTGAGTGTTTTAACGCAAAATTAACGTTTGAAATATTATTTCTGAATAGCCTAAGTATTTATCTTTCGATGTGAACTTTTTATGGCGAAATTAACATAAAATTAGAACACAAACCCCAAGTAAGGAAAGGCATGCTATTGCGGGGGACGAGATTGTGCCCATCGCTGACGCGGCCAGAGGCGATTTTTCCACGAACTTGCCCTCCTCAGCGTTTTCTTATCTGAGTTGGAAGATGCACGGAGCGGGAGCATTTTCCATCGCACCACCCGTTATGTAAATCAATACGCTTCGTTTCAAAACGTCCGAAGTCCTATCTCGGACTGCGTCGGTTCCTTATCACGCTCTCACTTCGGGAGGAGGGGGTAGGGGGGAGGCTGCACATGTGACTCCGTGTTCCATACATCTTCCTGTCACGAACTGACGCAGTCCACCACCATTCCTCCGAAAACTTTAAATCACCACTGATTACGAGAGCGATATGACGAGCGAAGGGTTTCAGGAGGCCAAAGTTACATCCTGTTCGCTGAGCTGCTATGAATTGAAGCCGTCAGCAGCACATGGGGAAAGAGTAGAAAAACTTATCTCATCGAATAGTTTAAACATAACATTTTTTCTTCCAGAAGATAGGCTCAGAAATGAAAATATTAACTCAAAAAAACGTTATTTTCTTTATCGCGTAGTACCATGCGTTTATATCATCCCAATGTTTAAAAAAAATAATTTGGCTATTCGTCATTCAATATCTTATCTGCCGTATCTTGGGATGAAAGTCTTATATTAAGCTGGCTGGAGCGATAACCGTGAGTCATTGAGTGAACATTTTTACGACATTTATAGCAGGACAGAAAAAACTTCTTGAGCCACATTTCTATGAATTGCCACCGTTTTTACTTTGGAAACAACTGTAGGCGTAGCTCAAAGAATGAAGCAACATTTATGTTTTAAAACTTTTGCCTTATGATAAATATTTGTTGTGATATGGGTTCACAGTGAAAAATTCGAAATTTAAGGGAAAATAAAGTGCAAATACGTGTCATTTTTCACAACATTATAAATTAATTAGACAAAGACTGGTATGCGAAAGAGAGAAGCTGAATATAGAAGTCACCCTGAGAGGAGAGAAATTAGAGCAAGTGGATTCCTTCACCTAACTCGGAAGCACCATCACGTGGGACGGAAGAAGTACAACGGACATCAAGTGGAGAAGAGTCCAAGATAAGATGGCGTTCATGGGGAAAACACAACTGCTGTACCCAAAGAAAATAGGCCTACAAACCAGGAAACAGTAGGTATGTCAAAACATTCGTGTGGAGTCTGGCACGCTATGGATCGGAAGCATGGACCATTGGATTAGCTGACCAGAAGATACTAGAAGCCTTGGAAACCTGGTGCTGAAGGAGGATGCTGAAGATAAAATGGACGGTAAAAATAAGAAATGGTGAAGTGTACAGAAGAGTAGAAGAGGAGAGGACCATATGGAACACTATACAGAAAAGGAGAACCAGATGGATTTGACACACCCTTAAACATATGGGTTTGTGAAAACATAATTGAAGGTATAATAGAGGGAAATGTCCCCAGAGGTAGACCAGGAATAAGTTCATGGACCAAATAAAGAAGACAGTACATAGGGAAAGATACCAGGAGGTAAGGGAACTAGCATTCGATAGGGAAGAGTGGGGGGCTGCAGTCAACCAATCTTAGGATTGAAAGACCAATGAATGAATAACGTGTCTTTTAATCGGAATGATACCTCGATATTTAAAACAAAACCATCATGTCAATGGGACAAACCTGTTCTTATAGAATCGAATCATATCGCAACATATGTCAACTGCCATAATTTTAAGAGCTAAAATAGCATTGAATTTCCAAGAAACCGAGTCAGCGACGAGTATTGTTTTCCCTTTATTCTATCCATATTGTTAATGAGTACACATACGAAAATTTTCACTCAAATCTATGTATAAACGAAAAACGCTCCAACTACCTTAAGCGATAATATCGCCCAAGATACAGGAGATCTGAGTTCACCCACGACTTTCTGTTCTGAATAGTAATTATAATCTCGCAGGAAAAATGAGGGGAGTAAACATTTATGATGGTAGCTTGAAATACTCCTAAAACATACTGAGAAACCTTTTTGATTCATGAAAAATTTGAAAGAAGATAAAAAATGAGAGAGATATTTGCAAAAATGATGCATTTCTCTCGTGACAGGCGTTCATATCTGTGCTATTGCCTAATTTTTCTCCCAATCTACAGTATAGTACAGTACAGTACAGCAAATACCAACCGAGCATAACACCCTGTAAATGACATTTAAACGAAGTCCATTTATTCCAATTAAGTCTCCCGGGTTACAAATTCTAAGATTTTCAGTTAATATTTTCTTTTAATGAGCAAGAGATGCTTTTCTTTGTGCACATTCATTTTATGGTAGTTTGCGCGAAATATCATTTCACCGAGAAATCAATGACTTTGGTCTAATTTTCAAGAGAAATATCTCACCTTTCCAAAGATGCCAAAATATCCGCCTATTACCGAACTACTTTCCGAGGTTTTCGACGGAAAATACCAGGCCTTTTACAAAGGGAAGTGGCACGTGGCATGCATTAGTTAAAAAATGTATACTTTGTATGTTTTCTCATGCTTTTTTAAAGTAATACATTTTATCACCGCAGTATTTTTATCAGGATCGTAGAAAACCTTCCGTTGTGAACGCTCCGCGCGCAAAAAATAATAAAGTTAAAGACTCTTACAGATATTTTTATTTAATTACTTATAATTGCAATCATATAAAAGAATATTATCGCACCATTAAGAAAGCGATATTTAATTTATGCTTTTACAGCTGCTTACATTAAAACGTATAATTCAAATATCGTCTCCATTATGCCTTGGGAACTATCTCGCTCAAACTACCTTAAGACCCGAGATTGGTACCTCATCCTCCGTTCGTGTACTGTGTTTGAAAATTAAGCAACGCTAGTGTTAAATTGAATAGAGTCATTTTACGAAATCAAAAAGTCTCTGAATATAACTCATCCCAAAAGCTTATGACATCAATCCTATTCCCATCCCTCAGGATATCCACCTCGACGACGTATTCATCGCCTTTTCAAGTATAACTAACTAGTTCCAACTATCCCCATGTATATGTTGTGGATGGCGTTAGCATAAATGCGACAGATGAAGTGAAATACCTGGGAGTTACGATAACTTCGAACCTATCGTGGGGGACACATATAAGAAATATTTGTGGCAGAGCCCTGAAGAAGTTAGGATTTGTCAAGCGTGTTGTGGGAAGATTATCGGATGATAAAGTGAAAGAGAGGTGCTATTTCGCACTCGTCCGGCCACACCTTGAATATGCAGCGAGCATATGGGATCCGGCGGAGAAAGACCTAGTCCATGAACTTGATAAAATACAAAGGAAAGCTGCGCGATTCGTGAAAAACTGCTACGGCCGTACAGAAAGCGTTACACAGATTTTGAAAGATTTAGGGTGGGAGCCGCTAGAGACTCGGAGGCTACGCGCTAGGCTTAGATTGCTTGAGCAATTGAGAATGAATATCTTTCAGAGCGACACGGAGAACATCATATTAGAACCACATTATATTTCCAGGTCCGACCGAATCGATAAATTAAGGGAGATATTTTGCCGAACGGATAGGTATGGGAATTCGTTTTTCCCCCGAACAATTAAGGACTTTAATAAATGCTAGGCGGAACTTTGATTTTTTTTTGTTTTGTTGACGGCTGGTGTCCTAACACCCCCCGCCACACGCCTTTTGAGGCGGCTTGCGGGGTAGTATGTAGATGTAGATGTAGATGTATAGATGCTTCCGAAAAATAAACGGGAGTCGTAATAACAAGGGCTTTCGTTGTCAACCTCGCCCAGCAATTTCCCTCTTTTTTTCTCTCGAAAAATGATTGAGTCTGACCATCACGCCTGAAACCTTTATGAATGGGCAGTGTGAGTGACGAAATGCATACTTGTTGTCGTTTTGCCGCTCCACTTGCCCGCTGTGTCTCGCGCGACCCACATTCGACTCCTGCACGCGCTCAACGCCGATTGAGCGAAACCATTCTGGTGCGGTTTTTATTCCGACCCTTCCCTTCTCATTCTTCCTTTCTACTTTTTTTTTCCTTCTCTCTGCAACACAACCCCGCGGAGGATGTAGTACCCTCTTCTCTGAGGGCGGATTTACACAAGGAAGCTGCTTCTCTGACGGTAGCTGTATACGTTGCTTGCCAGTGGTACTTCGATGTGTGGGCACTTACTTTTATGGCAGTTTGAGTTGAATGTGGTACTAATGGACCACGTTTTCGCACTTGCACGAAAATAGAATGGTTTCTATTTTGCCTCCAAGTAGCATTAAGATTCTTCGACTAGTTCACGTCGTGTATTAAATCTTTTACAAAAGTTTGATGTAGACTATTTTTGTCGGACGTTCAATATATTTTAATAGAGCCAAACTCTTATGGTAGAAATGACCACAGTTATATGATTAAGGGAATAAACTGCCGAACGGATAATTATTAATGTCATTTTTTCTTCGTACAATAAGGGACAATAATAGTTGCGATAGATCAATTCTAGGATACTTTGACTCTGACTAAGTAACTTAGGTCTTTGCACTTGAGCTAAATATCTTAACATCATAGTTAGTTACTAACCTCGCATGTAATTTCCGAGATATACTCTTGTATGATTTAGTACCTTGTAGTGCTATTAATCTGTCGCATTAATAATATTAACCAGTAGTTGTATCTTAAGTAATGAACTGCATGGTAGCATGTTCTTATACGTTAGCACTCTCATAGTTATTGGTTTGACTGCGCACTGTTGTTCTGACTGCTTTTGGCCTCGCCTGGCATCCGGGGGAACGTGCGCGGTTCGGATTTCAGCTGAGATGAGGGCTTCATGCCTGGAGTGGATCACCCCGTGCCACACACCGTAGTAGTGGCTAGCACGGCATTTCTTAGATGTAGATGTATCCGGTGGAATACTGATCACATAACTGTGAGCCGGGGATCACAACCGTAAACTATAAATACATTTCCATATTTCACTGCATTTCCAACATTTATTTGTGCCTGGAAACTCTTTCAATGCTTGGTATTACTAGTATTGCTTGTAGGTTTGACTGACGAATGTTCTGTGCGTAACCAATGAAATGCAAGAACGGCGTTGGAACTCAAACAAAGCGATGCAGAAACTAGTTGATTTTTGTAATTACACAATATTCGAATTGGCCATATTGATTGTTTTGCTCTCTGTCATTCATTTCTGTATAAAAAGCAGAAGTAATGTGTGAACAGAGCAATGCCCAGCAAGTAGCGATACAAATTTATGCATCTCATATCGCCTCCATCCCGCCTACATCCAGAAAAGTCAGCTTTCATGAGTAAAATCACTTCAAAGAGTAGAGGGTGTATATTGTTAAACATACCGGGACATTCGGTATATCTTTCATTTGATATACTGGTATCACCTTTGCATTTTCTTAAATAGGCATCCTCCTCTACTGCGGACATAAAATGCATACAATACACTGGGATGTAATTTTCCAGCATAAATTTTTGAAGGCACTACATTGTTCCCGTCTACTGTCTGTCTACCTCTCAACTTTTATATAATATAATGTAATGGAATATTCTGTATATTTTCTCGATATATGGCGTTTTTACTCCGGTATCCCGTTAGAATGGAGGTAATTTCCTTAACAACGGCATCTACTGCCTTTAATTTCCATACCATTAAAAAAAATATCTGCTACTAAGATTATTAAAATTGTTATTTTAGCTAATATCAAAACATTAAAATCCGTCTACTCTGGTAAAATTTTGTTGGAGATGAACCTCTCATGCTTTCATTCCTGATTTATTTCATTTCACAATGGGGGAAAGAGGTTAAAGCACAGTTCAAAATTCCATGCCAATTAAAAGAATATAACGACCGGAAAACCATCATATGTTTTCATTGATTTACCTTACCGGGATCGGTATATTAAAGCATATTATTTTCGGCTATATCGATACATGTTTTATGCCTCACACTTCTCCACCTTCTATATTAGTAATTCACGACTTAATGGGCTTTAGTCCATTGGCACAGAGTAGGCATATATCTAACCTCTGTGCCATTGGCCTTTCTTCCCCTCCTCTCTCTCCTTTTCCTTGTCCACTGCCCCTTTCCTTCTCATCCCCGCGCCCCCCGCAACTCTCCCTCCCGGGCCACCACTCCACGAGACATCCTAGCATCGAGGTCGTGGCTAGCCGAGGCCGCAGAATCATACCCGTGCAACTCGCTGGGGCGCGGTTGACTCCTCGAGCCACTTTCCGGTCAGCTTCGTGGCCAGTTGATTCTTAACCACCCGCGCGGAGGTGAAATCGGATTGATCGACATGGTCAATGCTCGAGGAAATACATTTCTTGGCATCCAAACATAACTTCGACCAATTTGTTTCTGTGAAATCGAATGAAACAATTGATTCGATGAATACATATAGTAGGTGCACACTGGTATACTTCGAGTTGCGAGCTTCATTCGATATCGTCCGCTGTTCGTATCCCGAAAGACTCATGTATCGAAAAGTTAATAACTCAAAAATTCAGAAACATGCATTAAAGAGCACATCAATTAATCAGCTGCACCAACTGTCAACCGCAAAATCACTTCAAAGTCTTAACGCAGTCATTATGGTCTCTTGTCGTTCGTGGAAAAAACGATATTTAAATTTGTCTGTTCTATAGTCTATTCCCCAAATTATAGTCTCATGATCAGATCTACCGTAATATGTTGGAGTTCGTAAGACAAATAACTTTGTCGGAAAATTAATTGGTTTAAAAATGTACATAGAACATCGAGTCTAATTTTCAATCGACGGTCTGAAAGCGATTTCCATCCCAGTTGTTGCAAGAGGTCAGTAGAACTATCAAAACTGCTTTTCATGTATCTTTCTGATCTTCTCTACACGTGTTCCAACTCTGCTCTTAAGCCTATCGCTTGAGGATCCCAAACTCTGGCAGCGAATCCCAAGTGGGATCTAACAAGGGAGAATTCGCGACTTTATCGTCACACTTTCTGAGTATTCTTTGCACCAATCCCAATATCATATTAATTGATAGTCTAAACCAATAGATAGGGCCTTGAAGTTGATCTGATTCTCATAGAAATGCCTTATCGTTATATATATAGTAATGCGTTATCTGAGTATATCTACATAAGGCCAGAAGAGCGATGCTCAAAATTGCAACAGAAAAATTAACATACTGCCATAGAGGAAATTAACATATTTTTTATTTTATTTTATTTTTTTATTTATACGCACACTCCCGAAAACAGCACAACAAGGGCTTTTTATATCGGGTGATTAACAATTAACAATAGACGAACAACAATACCCATGTCCTGAGTGGTGAATAACACCCAGGCGGGACTCGAACCCGCAACACTCGAACTGACAGGCAAGGTCTTAACCCCGTCGCCACCGGGGCCGACATTTCAAAGCGATAACGCAGCGATTATGGTCTCTTATCAACTGCGGAAAAAATGACATTTTAAGCTTGTCCGTTCTACAGTCTACTTCCCTAGTTATATTCTCATGATCTGATCTACCTTAGTATATCGGAGCTCATAAGATATTAAAAACTTAGTCGGAAGATTAATTGGCTTTGAATTACATAAAAGATTGAGTATAATAGTCAATCGACGCTCTGAAAGCGAGTTCCATCCCAGTTGTTGCAAGAGGTGAGCAACATGTACCAAATTCTCACGCACAATGGAAAACCGCAGTCGAGACGCTGGATTTTAAAAATGCATCGGAATAATAAACTGTTGCGTCCCGTGGGTTTTTGTCTACGAATTCGGATTCTCCGAGGCATAAAGGGGGAGTACCCGATTCCAAATCGTCTGGCGGCCTAAAAATGAACCCACGGGAGGAAGGACACCCGCGAAGAGAACAGGAGAGTTGTGGAGGGGTTGTCGTCCGGAGTAGAGGGAGGGAAAAATCCACCCCCCCCCTCGCTCCCCTTAATGTAGAGAGAAACCCTAAATGGGCGAAAGACCGAAAACAGGTTTTACAGTGCGGCCACACACAAACGGTTGTGCCCACGCTCTGATGCGAGGGATCGATTAGACCGGCTCTCGCTCAATTCATGTGCCGACAGCACTCCCGTACCGCCGTGTGAACGCGTGACGAGATGCACGGAGCATCGAGGAGCGTTGGTGGGGAGGGAGAGACAAGCACATGGAAGGAAGTCGACCCTTGAACGAGGTTGCTAAGATGTGTTACGAAACAAAATCGTTCACTTTGCGTCTTGCATAAAACATTTCATAATCTTCTCAATCAGTTTGAATTTCTATGGACATCCCTTCCGATGACATGAAGTGCGCAGTCAACACCATGGGTAAGCGTAGTGAGCACGCCAAGAGTTGGGTCAAACACCCTTGGTAAAAATGGACTGAAATACTGAAATAGCGATACTCTTTAGTGAAGCAATCGGAAACAGCATGATGAAACGAACGAACTCCTGTCGATATATGAAACGCGATATATTGACTCTGTTGAAAGTATTTTCTCGTATCTCAATACAGTTTCCCCAAGTCACTTTTACTTGCGACTGCTCGTTGTTAAGCTACCTACTTCATAAAATAGCACAGAAAAATAATGAAACGATCCTCACATTTTAGCGCTGGATAGCTCGAATCATTCAGACCACTTGGAGGTGATCGTGTGTGTTATCGTTGCTTTTCGCTTTACTTATTGGTCTTATTCGTACGGTAGATATATACATTCAAGCTGGAGTGCTTCCGTCAGACAATTCTCTCGACTATGTTTCCTTTTGAACCCACGTTTTTAATGTCCCAACTGAGGAAAACTACTCTTTTCGGAACAATGAATGCATTATCCTCTTATATAAACCCTCCAATCCTCCGTAGTCCTATGAACGAGCGACCAAATCGTTCACTGAGTAAGGATACGTGAGCGATATTTTTCTCAAGTCATAATAGAGACCACGTTTGAAATTTATTTTTTTAATGTCAGCAGCTCAAAGAATAGTGTTTATTTTTGGATTTTTGACAATTATTCCGAAAATAATAGCGTTAAATGGCTGCTATTTTTATCTGCGGAATGATGAGACGTTTTTATTTATAATTAGGCTAATTTTATTGATTTTATTGTAAAGCGATCATCCACTCTAACTGCCTTTAGGGGGCTTCAGTGATATTTTTTTTCTTATCATGGTAGAGACCAAATAGAAGGTATTTAGGTTCGAGTAATAGCTCAATTTTATCTAATGACTGAGTAAACATACAAACCACACAGTGCTACATATCTGAAGCGACCTGTGTGACAGATTTACGTCATTTTTTGTTATGAGTACCTGTTGCGCATTGCCTTACAACATCTCATAAAAAAAGGATTCCATAATTTTCTCTGTCAGTTTTAACTTCTGCAGACGTCTCTTCCGATTTCATGAAATGCGAGGTAAACACTGTGTGTAAGCGTGGAGAGTTCTTGAACGCCTCGAGTTTGATCAAAATTCCTTGATAAAAATTGACTGAAAAAAATAACGATACTCTATAAAGCAGCAATCGGAAGCAGTATAATGAAACAAACGAACTCCTGTCGATATATGAAACGTCATTTAATGACACTGTTGAAAGTATTATCTTGTAGCGCGATAGCTTCCCCAATTTACTTTTACTTGTGACTGCGCGTTGTTAAGGTAGTTAGAGCGAGATAGTTCCGTAGTCATAATGGAGACCATATTCGAAATATATGTTTTAATTTTAGTAGCAGTAAAGAAGCATGAATTAAATATTGCATAATTAACGGTGCAATGATTTTTTTTCGGATGTGGGAGTTTTTTATTTATTTTTTATTTTTTTAACCTTTCAATATTAATTTATTCAATACAATGCAATACGTGTTCAATATGTTTCAATTCAATTCAATTCAATATTTGCCATAAATTTAATTTTATACAATATATATTGCAATAATTTCCTGTTGGATGGGTTACAAAAGGATTTAAAACTAAAGAAATAAAACTACAGCAGCTGTACAGAGTCCGCCTGAGTCATTAGACTCGTCAGGCGGTACTTTGTCAATTAAAAATGATACAATATCATATTCTTTTATATGGCTAAAATAATAAGTAATAAAATAAAAATATCTACATACGTAATAAGCTTGACATATTTTTTTTGCGCGACACATTTAAAACTCCGTCTAAAAGGAAGGTTTTTCTTGATCCCGCCGAAATTACTGCGGTGTCAATATGATTTATTTAAAAAAATAGTTGAGAAAACATACAAACTATGCACTGTAAATTTTTGACGAGATCTAGGTTTAGAAATTCCTCTTCTTAATTAAGGTCTTCATAGAGTGCATACACGTACCATTTCCCATGTGTAAGGGGTGTTATCTTACGTCAAAAATCTCGGAAGGTAGTTCGGTAAGGGGCTGATATTTTGGTAATTTTGGAAGGGTGAGATATTTTTCTTAAAATGACGCCAAATTCACTGATTTGTAGGTGAAATGATATTTCGCTGTAACTACCTCAAGCTGCTACATAAAATAGCACTGCAAAACAGTCATACGAGTCACACAGTTTAGCGCTCGCTAACTTGAATTATTTAGACCGCCTTGAGGTGATCATGGATATTTTCGCATGATTTTCGCTTTTCTCATTGGTCTCAATCGTACGGTAGGTACACACAATCCAGCTGGAGTGCTTCAGTTAGGTAATCCTCGCGACTATGCTTCCTTTTTCCCACGTTTTAAATGTCCCAACAGTGGTGAGCTTCTCTTTGCGGGGCAATTCAAGGCATTGTCCTCCTATATAAACCCTCCAATCCTCCATATTCCTCGTATGAACGAGTGACCTAATCGATCACTGATTATGGAGGTATGAGCGATAGCTTTCTCTAGTCATAAAAGAGACCATGTTTGGATTTTATTATTTTATTTCAGCTGCTCTAAGAACTGTATCTATTTTTGTATTTTTGACAAGTATTCCATTAACTCTAGCGATAAGTGGCTGATTTTTTTGTCATTGGGAAAATGAGATATTTTTCTTTATAATGAAGCTGATTTTATTGATTTTTATTTGAAGCAATGTTCCATCCAAGCAAACTTTTGGCGGCTAGAGTGATATTTTTCTCAAGTCATGGTTGAGATCAAATATTGCAAAAAGTGTTGAGGTTTGAATAATAACTTTATATTATCTAAAACTAAGTAAACATTTAATCCACACGTAACTACCTGACGCGAACCGTGCGAAATAGGGGGCGTCCATTAATTACGTGAGGCGTTTCCGCAAGAAACAGAGTAAAATTGCGAGAAAACTGGGTAAAATTAAGTAAAACATGTTTATCCACTTAAATATGGCTAAATCCTACACAATTATATTTATTGCGGTTATGCGAACGCCATAAAGTAGCACAGTAGCCCCTCGATTGTTTAGCCGCCACCGGCCAGCCAAACGCGCGTCTCGACGAACGCTGCGGCGTACGAGCCGTTCTTCGTAGTCTTAAATACTAGTCTTAAATAAAAATGATTAAGCAAATTATATTTTTTTTAAATAAATCCAATACAATCAAGCACAGATTAATTTATTTACACTAAAAATACGCATTTTGCAAAAACTTACGTGAGATTAGGGGGCGGGGGGTGGGTCGAGCCAAATCTCACGACATCTCACGTCGGGGGGAGGGGGGTGGTAAAACCACCAAAATCGCCTCACGTAATTAATGGACGCCCCCATACATAGTTAATTTGTTATAATGAGAACCTGTAGCGTATTGCCATACAACGGCTCATAGAAAGAAGCATTTATTTTTGGCACTCATTCCTCTAAATGTAGTGAAATTCGAGGCTAATATTTTGGTTCTATTAGTAATGTGAGATATTTCTCTTTATGATAAGGATAACAATTCATTGCATTTAATGTGTAGTAGTATATTACTCAAACGGCTTTAAAAATAGCCATTGAAAATTATAGCACACGTGCCATTTTTCATTAAACTCATTTATTATACTATCAGCAAGATATGGTGAATGTGATGAAGGAGCAATAGTTCAAGGAGGAAATTATTTGTATAAATGCCGGATGTTTAGGAGAGGAAGTTGTCATGGTTCTTTTCTTCTTCCTGCCTACTTCTCTACCGCCTGAACGGTTTTATATTATCGAAGTTTAAATGCAAGATAAGTTTTCTACACTCTCCATTGAACCCAAGTTTGATCTGCCATGTTGTACAAACATCATGTTTTGAATGATGCCTGCATGACTCTTGTGTCTCGTTTACGTAGTTGCATTGTTGATTAATTCAATAGTTTCTGAAGCATTTATAGCATACCTATAGTGTAATTCAAGTTGACTAAAGTTAATTTTTACATTATTATGTATGTTGGTGATGAATAACTCCTGCCGAACACCAGGCTAATATGTAAATTAAATATAATTTAATTAGATATCCTCTAAGACAATCCCATCAATAACTAGCTCACTCTTCATCCAACGAAGCAATACAAATCACCTTGCCCTGAAAAGTGTAAAAGTTTTTCATTGGAAAAAAAAGAACTCTGCGGGATTCAGATAATGGAAAAAGTCAACTCCTTATCAATATTGATAATCTTACCCGGCGTCAAACCCGAGAAACATTCACGAAATCAGCTCCTCTTCCACTTCAATTTCAAAATCCTACATAGTGAAAAAAAATTTTCTTAGAAGTACGCGAATCATCAACAAGAGGCTTATTTGTGACTCATGTGTAGACATTTGTGTATTTACACTGCTTTAGCTAAACTATATACTACCCAAGCACTTGAACCTCCATTTGAAAGCCTTTTGACGCCAAAGTTCACCTCAGCGTCTTATCACTCATTAGTACAAATTTCTTCTCGTAGACCACGCAATATCTGATTCATTTCCGCCTTTCGTCGACCTCCAGGATTTCTCTTTTCACCCGATATACCTACTTGTATTTATTCAACGCATCTTCATTTGAATGGCCCTGAGCCAAAAGTGACTCAGCTCCACGTGGCTCATTTCGAGAAGGTGTAATGAACCGGCGAGGTCCTGTTCTCCGTGCCAAACATGACTAGCATCTCCAGTGTGGCTGCAACCTTCCCTAATAAACCCGGTCACAAGTCATCACTCAATTATTCATTGTTGACCCAACTCTTCTTTTCTCGGATGAAGATACGAAGTCCTCCATTACAGCTTTCAGTTTCTAAAAGTGGGTTTACACATGGAAGTTACTTCCATGAAAGTAGCCTTGCAAGTCGCTCACAGTCGACACTTCGATGTGTAAGCAAGGACACCCATGGCAGTAGGGAGTCGATTGTGGTAATAATCGACCGCGGTTGCTACTTGCAAGGGCAATAGACTGGCTTCTATTTTGCTTGCAAGTAGCACATCGATTCTGCGATGAGTTTGTATCGCATCCGGTGAAATCTTGGTCATATAACTGCAAACAGAGATAAAAAAGTAAACAACAAAGAAATTATTAGGAAGAGGACTCATTGTAGCCAATGTAAAGATTTATTTGTGCTTGGAAATGTTTTAAATGCTAAAGAACCCACAAGAAATTCCTTTTGACTTACCTCTTATTATATAATTATAATTCTTGTCAAAATTTTCATGCTTGCTACGATGTTATAATGCACAGTGAATGTAATTTATTCAAATTTATAAAACCCACGAATGCGTATGGGACTCTAACTGCAATATCCTAACGCCATTTTTGCTATATTCAGGCGTTTTTCGTCATTACCGTATTCATCGTTTACTTCCGACATCCATTTTTTTGGAAAAAGTCGGAATTATGAGCTAACAGACGATTAATTAATAATAATAAATAATTATGATGCCCTACAAGTGGCGATATGATACGAGATATCGCTACACTCGCTACCTCCATAAGAAGTCAAATTCTATATGTATAGCCGCATTAACCATATACGTTCGGCTAGGTACGTTTATCTATTCTCATCTGATACTGCATAATCACATTCTCTTTTCAATTTCTTCAGGTTTCGCAATTGTATGTACGTATGACCTGGATGGGTCGTGGCAGTTAGAGCAGATACTCGGTAAAGGGCCCGAATATTTTTCATTAGAGTCACCCAGCAAATACGCGTTGGACTTAATGGTTTAATGAAGCTCAAACGATTTCGTACTGTCTACTAATTTTTATTTCACCTCTTGCTACACGTGTTTCGACTCAACAGCAGTCATCATCAGGCAAGACTAGAAGAAGATTACCCATATAACTCTGCGATGGTTTAATGGTTTAGTTTCCACCGTATTAAATAAAGTTCTTGATGCCCTAAAGCCAATGGTAACCGCACCTCTCATATGCGAAATTTCACTCCGGGTAGCAGGTTTTGTGATTTCAAGAGGTATATCAGTGCATGTATAATTTCTGCAATACATTTTCACTGCTAGAATTATATACCGCGGCAATAATGTTTTTTTTTGTACATCGGTGTAAATGAAGCAAGCCTCCCACCTATATAGAGTGCACACTGTTAATTCTGTAATTAACTGCTGTATGAACCTTTGTGACCGTCTTTTCGTATTCCACCTAATGATTGATTTTTGTTCAATATTCACCGTTACTTCCCGTTTGATGAGTTGGTGTTGAATGTTACAGAGATTTAGTATCAATTTTATAATTTCATTACCCATGTAACTCTGCGATCCTAAATCATACATATTCCAAGCAAAGAAAAAGCAAGATAGAAAAACCTCTGTGTGTACCTATTCGAAGCCTGTTAATCCAAATTGTTTGACCACACAACGTTCATTCATTCATTGGTCGTGCAATCCTAAGCTTGTTTGACTGCAGCCCTCCATCCTTCTCTATTTAATTGTAGGTCTCTTATCTCCTGGCATCTCTCCCTATGTTATTTCCTATTTCTTTGGCCCATGAACTAATTTCTGGGTATTGATGGAAGTCTTGGCCGGACACCTCGACTCCAAGTTAATGAGTAAGCTCGTACAAGAGCCGCGATAAAATTTTTGGCGACGCTGGCCGGAAGGAGAGGAGGAGAAGAATAAGCACATGGAAAGAACGAGGCGAATGATCCCTCAATTTTATCTTCAATTACTATGTTCACAAACCCATTGCACAAAGTTTGATTTACTACAAAAGAGTAAAAACAGGTTTATCCTTCAAAAATCATTTGTTAACTAATTGTGAAGAGGGTCAATTTTTTAAATATGCAAGCGTGATATTTATCGGTAATTTTGTTCCAGCCTTCACCTGAACATTTCCCGTGTTTTCTGTAACGTTGAGCTTTTATCATGCAAACCAATTTCCCTCCGTAATAAATAAATATAAATATGAAAGCTTTACTTAACTCTAGGACCAAATTAATTTCATTTATTGTGACATGAAATCTCCATTTAACTGTCTTGAATACATCACTCACCTCGTTCATCCCATGTGCTCATTCTTTTCCTCCTCTCCTTCCGGCCAGCGTCGCCAAAAATTTTATCGCGTTTCTTGTACGCGCTTACTCATTCACTAGGAGTCGTGGTGTCCGGCCAAAGACTTCCTTCAATGCCAAGGGAAAACATGGGAACCGTTCTCGTTTTGGCCACTATCTGCGGCTTCCGTCGACCCAAGGAAGTGCATCACACGACGCGGAATCGCCGACGCCAACTTGCCGCTCGCTATCTACGTATATCTTAAATGTGGCTTGCAAAAGTATACGACCCGGAAAAATCCGACCCGGATGTACATAGATAGCAGTAATATCTCAAATTTGATTACCTTAAGGATGGTTTGCGGTAATCATCACAACATTTGAGAACGTAACTTAAAACAATTGACTTTGAGCTAATATATCAGAGTGTATATAACTCGTTGCGAGAAGTTTAATCAGTTGATACCGCCCATTCATCTTTGAGGGTTACCTAAAAGTAATACCCCACTTTTGTAAACTCCCTAATAGCAGGAATTAGTACGTTGAAATAGTCATCGAGAGACGCATCTCCATTGGCTGCAAAGCTTTATCAGGTTATTACAACGCTACCATATCTTACATCTGAGTACTCAGGTAAATATTGGACTCTGCAGAGGACAGACTGAAAAATCATGTCTAATGATTTTTCATGTGGTATTAAGTAATCCGTGTTGCGGCATACTCTATATTTCGTAGATGTGTTAATCACTTGAATGATCAGTTGATCCTTATAATGATGAGAGTTTTTATCAATTAAAAGCAGGTAATAGTACATTATGGTCAAAAGACATATGTAGGAAAACAAAATTGCAAATATATTTAACAATTATTCAGAGTACACTCCTTTGCGGAGCAGAGACATGGGAAATGACCAACAGGGATAGGCAGAGACTGGAGGTCGTAGAGATGGATTTCTAAGAAGAAAAAGCTGCATAAAATCAAAACTACGAAAAATGAGAAATGAAAATATTAGAAAAATGATGCAGGTAGGAGAAAAATTCGCACAAGAAATAGAGAAAAGACGGCTAAAATAGTATGGACATGTGAAAATAATAGAGGAGAAACGTTGGCCAAAAAAATATTTAATGGGCACCACCAGGGAGGAGGAAGAGAGGACGACCACCAGAAGACTGAACAAAGCAAGTCACCCAAGATATAAAAAGGAGACAATTAGAGAATGAAGACTGAAGAGACAAGGAGGCTTGGAGAAGAGCATGCGAGAGACGGCCGACGGCGGAATAGAACTTGCTTTTATAATATATACAAATGATGTGATTCGGGGACACAGGGAGCACCTGTGATAAAAGCCGAAATGAGCGAGGACATTTTTCAGCTTTCCCGTGAATCCCTGGTGAATTACTCGGCCGGAAACAAGAAGGGCTCTGTCGCCCCACTGGGAACGAGAATTGAACTCGGTACAGTACTACAGAGTTTGGCACTCAATAATGCAGTCGCTGCTAAAAATAATTTAATATTTTAATTGCAGTCACAAGATAAAATACTTGAGCGCATTTGTCCAAACAGCATCGAGATTTAATCCCGGTTTTATTCCCTGCTAAATTAAGTATGTCCTTGTATAAGGGCGCATCGGAATATGGAAATCCCGCATTAATACTATACGCGGTATCATTTCTTTGGGCCATCTGTTGACGTGAAATGCAGTGAACTTCGGTGAGATGCATAAAGCGAGGGGTTTCATTCTTTTTATTCGCTCGTCGTTCAGAAACACCCTGCGGCAAATCTGACGAGTGTGCGTCCACGGTGGGAGGCGTCACGAAACTGCATAAATAGCTTTAGCAAGCGATAGCCGCTGCCACTGAGGGGTTTTTTTTTACCACGGGCGTAAAAAGAGACAAAGTGGCCGAAGGAAGTCACAAAGAAGTCGAAGGTCTCGCGGTGTTCTTTTGATTTTTTTGTCGGTCACCAGTCACCAGTCGTGAATCGGGGAGGAAACACTTCTTTCAATTTTTCCTAAACGTGAAGAAAATCTCTTTCTTTCTTAAAACCGATTTCCAAACCAAACAACTGCAATCTCTGACCTCGAACACAACTCGTAAACAATCAATAGACTGGCGTTTTTACACAACCTTCTCCGCTTCCGGAAAGTACTCGCACCTTTTGAAAGTCAAACAATCAACATATCTACATCTACGAAATGCCGTGCAAGCCACCACTAGCGTATGTGGCACGAGGTAATTCCACACCAGACATGCAACACTCATCCCAGCTGAAATCAGAACTGCGCACGCTCGCTCGGATGCCAGGCGCAACCAAAAGCAGTCAGGATGACAATACGCGGTTAGACCATAAACTAGGAGACTGCGACGTAAATGGATATGCTACCACGCAGTACACTATTTAAGATAAAAATACTGGTTAATGCTATAAATTGGACTGATGAATAATAATACAAGGTAAAAAATCATACAGGAGCTATATCTTGCAGGATGTTTCATGAGGGGTTGGTAGCTAATAATAGTGTTCAGACATTTAGCTCAAGTGCAAAACCTAATCTACTTAGTGAGGGTCAAAGTATCCCAGAACTGATCTATCGCAACTCATACAGTCGCTCAAGCACCATGCCACAATTCGTCACAATAAAGCAACAATGATTATGAGCCATTAAGGGAAATAAAAATATATTCAACGCTATCTGGCGAGATGTTGTGGAACATCATCTTGAATTAAAAAGAAAGAAACTTAGAAATGTCCAATCTGTTATTCATTTGTTCGTACAACGCGTTTCGATGCTTAAAGTGTCATCTTCAGGTACAATCTAAGTTTTTTAAATTTTAAATTTTAGAAATAACAATAATAAAGCTTTAATTACATTTAGCGGATCAGGCGATATCTTGTAAAAATGGAGTACAGATGCCATGATCTCACAATGAAAGTTTTTGTTCACTTTCCACAGAAATTTTATTTCACCGACCAAAGCAACGGCATGAACTGTCATTTTCAAGGTAATTTTTAGTGTTGAAGCGTTTCACGTTTAGGCGTTTAAACGTTTTAAGCGTTCAAGGTTTTCAAGGTAAAGGTACCTGGAAAATGCCATAGTTCATGTCAAAACCTTGGTCGGTGAAATAAAATTTCTGTGGAAAGCGAACAAAAACTTTTATTGTGAGAACATGTCATCAATAAAACTGTCATTGTATTTTAAAAGATTATATAGAAGTGCTCCGAGTTATAAATACAAAACCACTGGTTTAAAACCTTGGAAGACGACATTATTCAGGAAATAATATTTAAACATTAGAAGATACCCAGATGTACAAATAGTATATTGGGTAGCACTATGCTAATTTTCCTTCTGTTAATCTGTATCGATTCTTCGGCCTTGTAGATTTACGTAGGGGATGGATCTTCATTTTAGCCTTAGCTCCCAATTGTATGTCGACCGCCCTTGGTTTTCAGGTTTCAGATATAGCTCTAATATACAGGAGAGGAGCTAGATTTGTTAAAAATTGTTATGATAAACAAAACAGTGTTACTGAATTGTTGAGAAAATTAGAGTGGGAACCTTTATCCGATCGAAGGGAAAAATATAGATTAAATCTTTTACTTAAGTTGAAGGCTCTTTTTTGCCGGACTTTGGGCATAGTATTTTGCTAGAACTAAAATATTATGGTAGAAACAATCACAGGAATATGATTAAGGAAATAGAAGGCAGAAACGATGGATTTAAAATGTCATTTTTTTCCATGTACAATAAGGGACCATAATAGTTGCGATAGATCAGTTATAGAATACTTTGAGCCTGGCTAGGTAAAATAGGTCTTTGCACTTGTATTAAATATCTTAAGATCATTATTTACTACTTACCACGCATGCAATTTCCGCCATTATATCTACATCTACGTCATACCCTGCAAGCCACCCAAAGGGTGTTTGGCAGGGGGTGCTTCCACACCAGGCATGCATGAATGATACGGTAGAACACCGAAATTACATTGAAGTCAGCATACCACACATGCAACGCGTCAATTAAAAATCTACTTACCAAGAAACATTCTATCGTCAATCGTTTCAACATGCAAGGGATACAAAGACTACTACTACAGATTCAAAATATCATGCATAAATAAGAACATCAATATTTACATCATGCATAAATAAGAACGTAGAGAATGTAAAAAGAAAGATCTACAGACTAGATAATATCACTTATCGCACTATTCATGACGACGTTCATAGCTGTTATGGTCCCGAATGGTACGCGGAAAAACTGACATTCTATACCTATCGGTTCTACAATCTATCTCTCCAATTTTATTGGCGCTTAGGATTAAGTCTATAATTTAATTACGCAGTGATAGCAATTCCCATCCCAATTCTTCTAACAATCCAGATACACCAGCAAACATATCGTAGCGTCGTTTCACAAACCTAGCTCTTCTTCGCTGCACGCGGTCTAATTCCGATATCAACCCCACTTCATATGGATCCCAAACACTAACAGCGTATTCCAGATGAGGCCTAACGGTTGAACAATAACAACGTTTTTTCACTTTCTCATCACATTTTCCGAGTATTCTCTTGATTAAGCCTAGCTTCCAGTATGCTTGACCGCATATTTCCCGAATATGATATAGCTCTTACATGATTCAGTACCTTGTAGTACTAATTACCTGTCGTAGTAATTATGAACAGCAGTCGCATCTTAAGTAATGCACTGCATAGTAGCCTGTTCGTCTACGTGGCACTCTCCTAGTTTCTGGTCTGACTATGCACTGTTGTCCTGGTTGCTTTTGGCCAGCGCCTGGCATCCGGGGGAACGTGCGCGGTTCTGATTTCTGCTGGGATGTGTGCTTTTTGCCTGGTGTGGAATCGCCTCGTGCCACTATGCTAATTTTCCTTCTGCTGATCTGAATCGTATCTTCAGCCTTATTAGAATAACGTAGGGGACGAATCTTCATGAGAGCCTAGACCAGTGTTTTCCAAACTTTTTCGAGACACCGCCCCCTTTCTCGCACAAGCCTTTACCCAGCTCCCCCAACCATAAGCTTTAAAGTCATGGACTACATGAACAAAGCAAGATTTAAAAAAAAATAAAGCTAAAACAATTATGATAAAACTATTACTTATTTCAAATCCAATAGAGAGATAGTTTACTCATCCCCATGTATGTTCGGTGAGGGCCCAGCCTCCTTGAAGCCCACTTAGGTAAAAGCATCGCCCTCCAGGGGGCGTTAGCACCCACTTTGGGAACAACTGGCTTAGACTCTCGATTGAATGTAGATATCTTTATGTATATACTTATCGACCGGCAATGATTCGATAGTACTTGGAAATAGGAGCGATAAACGGACGGAGGAGTCACACAAGAGCCTTCTGTAATGTGGAAAGGAGATAGTACACAGTCCGAGGGAGAGAAAAAATATCTTCCCTAACGCTCCTCAGTTGCGACCATGGCTTCAATAAGAGTAACAGATGTTGTTCGGTTTCCATTAAGCTGTCTACATGAGGATGTTAGGAAAATTCACTATCCATAAAGTAGCAGGACGTAAAAGGAATATTCTTATGAATAGTTTCACTTATACGGAAGCATTCCCATGCAAATACCGAGACGGAGAAAAGTGTGCGCGTGCTGCAGTGCAAATGGAAGAAAAAACCCAGCTGGAATGAGTGTTGAAACAACTTTGAAGTGCAATACCTGCGATTTTCCACTTTGCCAATAAGGATTTTTTCGGAAATATTTCCAAGATATTGTACTGGGAGTAGGAAATTAAACTAAGACTGATGTAAGGAAATTTCGATTCTATAAATTAACATTTAATAACAGTAACTTCCGAGGTAATGAGAAACGTCGAAATGAGCACGGGATATTCCATTCCACTGTTATCCTTGCTTTTTATAAACCGTTCACATAGATTTTCATTGCTTCGGAATCTGTGATGCGGAAAGAAACATACGGAGCATGCTGGGGCTAACTACAATAATACGACTTTGCACATTTAATTAAACGACGCCTGAAGGCGATTAATGGCGCAGAAAAATAGATCTACCACTGCGCCAAGAGAGTATTCAAATTCCATTCGTATTTTCTTCGGCCGGATTCGAGTGGTTTATATGGGAGGGTTAAAATACAGTAGCTGGAAACATCTCCCCATAAAAGTATCCCCGTCTCCTCATGAATTGAATATGTGGAAAATACATAGTGCACAATTATTACTATTGTAATCCCGATTTCCAATGAAAGAATGCAAGAATTAGATTTCCCTCGCTCCTCAGCGCTGCGGTGCGCGGAAGCCATGGCCTAAGACGCTGTGTAATCTTTTACATTATTTCACAAAAATGAAAAGAGGGCAAGTATGGGCAGGATTATATTTTACCATTGTATGATAGAAACTTTAATCTAACTATAGATGCAAATATCTCAGCGCCGATAAGCGGCGATAAATAAGTTCATCTCTGCTTTTGTTGAAATTTACGCAAAAAAAATTGTTATTTAAATAATCTGTTATGAGCAATCGGAATGTTTAATATTCCAAAAATTTTGCTTAATAATATCCAATAGATGTATATTTTCATTATTAATTCTCCAAAAGAATTATAATCCAGTATTATTCCCACATCATTAGATCAAACTTCAAAAATTATCGATAAAATCGTAGATTTTGGGTTCGTATTTTTTCGTCTCTTTTTGATTTTGTTAAATTTGTCAAATTAAGTTCTGTTTTTGGTTATTTAGATATTCTAGTATCAAAATATGCGACTTTTGTATCGATGAAAAAAAAGTCGAAAATTGGGGCTTAGGCCAGGTTTTTTCGATTTGCTCCCACTGAGCAGCCGGCGCAACCGATGTGGGCGTGAATGGAAGGCGTGAAGGATGAGGTGCGCGTTGTTCTGCGAAGGCGGCCGTCAAAGGAGGGAAATAATGACTTCTTTTTCAACCCATCCCTCAATTTTTTCCCAACGAGACATTTTGAGTGACACTTTACGACCCGGAAAGATAACACGTTTCAACAATTCGGGAACCGCAAATTTAGCGCACGCTTTCGAACCGTCTAAAAATATAAGTGAATATTTTTTCTGAAGAAGGGGAACGTTCGCCCATTAACTCCCGTTGCACGGCAGCAGAAGAAGAAAAAAATATATTCCCTTCTCTTCCTCATGTCTTTCGACCAACGATCCCAGTAGTCTTCACGCACGCACCTCTTTCTTGCGAAGGGGAAGTAAGAGATGAAGGAGTGGGAGGAGAGAGGCTTGCGGAGGGAGGTGTTAGGGGAGGAGGTAGAAAGGGAATGGTGAGGGGGAAAGGAGGCGTGGGGCGAGTTAGAAACCGGTTCTAGATGACGTCACGTTCAAAGTCTTCTCACCCCCGGCAGTGTGCACAAACACAGCGCACTTCCCAGGAGGGGATGGACATAAAGACAAAAAAGGCCTTCAATTACACCTACTTACTTCTACATAGTACTGTTGTTCATGTAGGTGAAAGTCCACCTTAAACAAGAATTTCCAAGTTTTTGTTAATACATTATTATGCCAATAAAGTATGCATATAAAGATATAAAATATTTTATATAAATTCAAAACGAATTAATATTCGAAGGAAGTTCAACATGCTACGGCATACCAGATCATGAGAATAAAGTTCAAGAAATAGTCTGCAGAAAAGACAGGATTAAAATGTCCTTTTTTCTGCGATCGATAAGACACCATAATGGCGGCCAATGACACTTTGAAAGGGGCTAGCCAAACTGGAAGTTTAGCTAATTAGTTGATTTGATCCCCTATGATTGTTTTTTACTCTACTACGTAGTAATAACCTCACGTTTCGCATAATCCCTGAATGAATCTTATATCTCATTTATGAAGTTGCATAATACATTAAATCAATAGTTTCTGTAGCTTTGAAAGCATACCTATATTGCAGTGTATGTTGGTGAAACTGAAATGTGCATTATAGCGTATTTTGGTGATAACGCACCCCCTATCAAACTCCCATTTGTCGATGACTCATGAGGTGGTTGCAGGGTAATCGCCCCCGGGTAGCGCCCCTGCCAAACACGCTTGTGGTGGCTAGCAGAGTAATAAGTAGATGTCATATGTAGATACCACCCCTGCCAAACACCCTTGAGGTGTGGCAAGGGGTGAGTTTTTTTACTGACAGTATGCTCCTATATCCTTCCGAAGTTGATATAGCTACGGCTATTTTTACCATCCAGCATCTACTTAAATACATAAAACTCTCAAGGTAATCACAGCGAGTGCAGCAAAGATTTACTTTAAGATAAGTAAATCTACTCTAAACATGTACTCTACTACACCCTAATAAGGGTAATGAAACTACGACTGTCAATGTATTCGCAAATATATGTCAGGAGTTCATATTTTACCAAAACGGACTAATGGGTAGGCTTGCTACTAATGTCAGCAAAGATATTAATGTCACATATGTAGCATCCGATTATTCCTATTCCTTCCTCGCATCTATTAATCTCTTGTCATTATCTTCCTCTCCTCGCTTTGCCTCCCGTCTCTAGCAACTATCCCCTCTGTCTCCAGGCCTTGTGCCTTCATCCTCCTCTAGCCTTTTACTGGGCAGGAGAATATAGCTTGGTGAGAAAATTTTCCAGCTTCATTGTTGTCGTACAAACACACGATTAAGGAGCCGCGTGTTTAAAACTTAAGCCGTCGTTGGCGTTCAAATTGTTTGAACTGAGAGGTGGATTTCATCGTTGTAGGTCTAATATTGTCCAACGAACATATATGACTGTTAATTGATAGCTCGTAACCTATTTTTGCAATTGTGTTTTCACTGCTCAAATTGTTAATACTACGTCATACAATCTTGATTGAAAACTTAATTCTAGGATAAGCGTATCGTCCTTGTTGGAAGTGAGAATCGAAGTCGAGGGTAGACAATGCTCAAATGTGTTTAACTCGTTGTGATATCTTTCAGAGGGCCAATGCATTTTAATGATTTCAATTTTTTATGATATTTTATGCATTCCTTGAAGTGTTAGAAGGCTTCTTGCCAGTCCCTACATTACCTTGCTCCTAGCTTCTCTCAATTTACTTGTTTGGATTTGACTGAGTCTGGGATTTGGTGCTGTTGGACAAATAATTCGTAGAACACTTGCGTGGTGACGTAAAATGCAAGAATATGATTATTTATTCGTGAAATATTCACCTAGGGTGACGATCTAAACGAATGTCAGATTATTTTGGTATCGCTTGAATACCATTTTGACACTGCTTAGCGCTCGTGTCATTATTCATATGCCTACATCGTAGAGCAAGTTATCTATCCTCTGTGATTCTATCAGAGAATGTAGCCTCCGTGGCGCAATCGGCTAGCGCGTTCGGCTGTTAACCGAAAGGTTGGTGGTTCGAGCCCACCCGGGGGCGATATTTTTATAGCCAGGTCGTGTTACTTCTCTGAAAAGAAATTGTTTTCGAAAATTGTTGGTTTAACCCTCCCCTCTGCGCCACTCGATGACAGTGAATTACCGTCGTCGTAACCTGACCGTTTAGTAATGTTTTTTGATATTGAGCTGTCAAACCAAATCTATCAGAAATAAAAAAATACCGGAAGCTGTTTTGAACATTTTTTCAAATGTAGAAATAATGCAATATTTCATTAAAACTGGAAAATAAGTATGGCTTTTCGTTCGGTGATGCACGCAGTTGTGTGTATCCGGCTGTATCTACTTTGATAACTAATTCCGAAGGCACAGTCCTGTGGATAATATCGGTGTAATATGCACGAGCTTTACTCACTTTTTTTTAACTAACAATTACTTTAGCTACTTTATAATTCTCGATAGTTTCATAGTATATGATGTAAAAGTAAGTGATAAACAAGCAACCTATGTCACCAACGAATCTCGAGGAAGAACATGTAAGAAAGATTTTCACCCCGGGAGAAATCAAAGATCGGAGTTGGGATTGCCCGCCCACCTACAATTCCAAATTAGGGTCGAATCACTGCATGATCTCTTCGATTGAGACCCGTGATATCGGGAACCCACCTTCTGATCGCAGCGGGACATGTTGATCCACCAGTGGGTGCTTCGTATCTGCTGCGCGGAATGGGGCGAATTTATCCTCGAACTTTTTTTTCACACAGGTTATAAGGCTCAAGGTTTTATTTACGTGCTGTAGGATGCTTGAATTTTTCTTGATCTCACGCATCTAACTTTCGTCCGATTAACGCTATTGTGCCATTGCTAGCAACTTCTCCTCGTTCATCGGTATGACATTCTCATTGAATGTAGATTAAATGTAGATTAAATATTTTACGAAAGTTTGAAGTAGACTATTTTTGCTGAACATTCAACATATTTTGCTAGAGCCAAACTATCATGATAGAAACGATCACAGTCATGAGATTAAGGATATGGATAAGAGAGCCGACAGATTTGGAATACTATTTTTCCACGTACAATAAGGGGAACATATAGTTGCGATTGATCAATTCTATGATACTTTGACACTCGCTAGGTAAAATAGGATCTGTGCTTGTACTTAATTCTTGACACAATAATTAACAGTCATCCCCGCATGAACTTTCCGGCATGTTTTAGCTATTGCATGATTTAGTACCGTTTAGTACTATTTATCAGTCGTATTGATAGTACTTACTAGTAGTTGGTTTAACTATCTTAAATAGGTACTGCATGGTAGCATGTTCGTCTAAATATCACTCTCCTAGTTTCTCAACTGACCGCGCATTTTTCCCCTGACTGCTTTTGGCCTGCGCCTAGCGGCCGGGGAAAGGTGCGCAGTTCTGATTTCAGCTGGGATGAGTGCTGTATATTTGGTGTGGAATCACCCCGTGCCATACCATCGTGTAGTGGCTTGCACGATATTTTGTATGTGTAGAAATGTAGAAATCTTTCCTCCGTTATTAGCTACAGATGAGATGTGGACGCTCGGATAGATATGGCTCAACCCGTGGTCAGCAGTCTTGTTATCGTCATCCCACGCTCCGTCTTCTCATCGTGTCTCCTATATATTCCTTCCTTCCCTCTCCTACAAGAGAGAGCCCTATATACGAGTCGCACAACCCGCCTTTTTTCCCCACATATCTCCTTCCCCATGGGGAGGGATGTAGTGATTGGGGACGCTGGTGGTGGGCCTCTCGTTCATCTTACCGTCCATTCTCCATCTCACGCCTCCTCATTCCCACTCCCTCCCCTCTTTTAATCCGCGCCCCCCACCGCGACAAGAAAGAAAGACCCTTCTCTTCCCCCTTTCCTTCAATCTCTTCCACTCGTATCGTCGTCAGGATCTCCTTCCTCTCTCGACCCTTCGCCCGCTACTAATCCTTTTCTTCTGCGTGGCGTTGAACCTCCGAAAGAATGCCCCAACGGGCATTGCCCATATCTACAATCGATACTCTGGGCACACCGATGGAATTCTGGGTAATACTCGTATCGTTTCGCCATTGTTTTTATCAGGGCCAATGCTGAGGGCAGTCACCTGATGAGATATAAAATAACCTATCGGTTAGTAGCTGATGATTGATAGATAAAGCTGATAAAACCATATCTTTGATAGAGTAGGAGCTAGTTACATAGATTACAACAAAAATATTTTTCATATTTTGACTTTTCACAAGAGAAAAATGCTAACAAAGATTTGCATCCACATGGAGAATTTAGTTCTGTTCTCAAAAAGAATTATTTTAGTTAACAGGATCTAATATGAGGAACCACCCTAGTAGTCCTATACCAATCTCATCCGTACCAGGCGTTGAATTGAGGCCTTTGATATATGTTCAAGAGATCTATGATCGATACTTAGGCTTAATAGAATAGACCTAGGGAAATGTCCCATTCAATCGTTTTTATCAGGATCAATTTCATGGATAATTGTCAATAATAAATCAAATGCTAGATCAGTTTGGAATTGATGATTAGAAATGCCGTTGGCTGATACTTTTGAAGGCATGAACATAAAATAGGGTTTCCAGGTTAGTTTTACTGTATTCAGACTTGAAAGTGGAAATTTTTATATGGGCCATTATGATAATTGCTCAGATTTATGCAGAACAGCGTCAATTTGAACATTAAAGCATTTTCAAACTTTTAATTGAAATTGCAGCTTAGAGGTAAAAAGTCCTGGGTTATCGAATAAAATTAAAATGTAGGCATTCTACTACCTATTTTTAAAAAAGTTAATAACGAATGTCTGCCGTGATTGAAGTAAAAAAGTCGTACCTCCTTTCAAATGGCGCTGCAGTCTGCTCCCGTGGCCGGAAAAATTTAATCGTTAAAAAATATATTCGTGGAATAATCCGCATTCTTATTTTGTCTTAATTTTGTTTATCAATAGGTAGCCCATTTCACCCGTAAAAGCAGGATTTTTGAAACTTAGCAAATAAAAATTCGATTCTTATAATTTGTTTTGACTCACTTAGTCAATCCAGAGTCACCTTATTAAATGACTAACTGTAATTTCAACAAAATTAACAGACTGGTAATTCCTGTGTTCTACTTGAATGCTTCGACATAATTGTTTCATTGGGGAATTCTGGAATTTGAAAACAATCTTTTAACTATTGGTTGCATCTCGCAAGAGTTTTTAAAATCATATTTGATTGCAAGTGTGTGGAAAAAAAGTTCTAATAGACGCTCTCCCGAAAATACGCTTTTCAAGTTTTTGTTTTCTTTCTCTTTACGACGCGACGGTTGATTGTGATTCGCCGATTACCGTTGGGTGTCTTCCTTTGTAAGTTAGAGTAATTATTAATGGAAGAAAGGAGTTTTCAGGGATTTGTGAAACTTTTAGTCGGTTGTATTAGAGATTTGCGCTTCATCGGTGGAGAGGGAGCAGATTAGGCTGGGGCCTCATGGGGTGTTCCGGGTTATGGGAAGCATTTAAAGGATGTGACCTTGTGGGACGAATCGTTTTATGTGGTTGGTTCAGAGGACTTGCGGAAGCCCTCAAGGTTGCGTGAAGAACTTCAGGGAATTGTTAACTAGCTGCTTGCACATATTAGTCGAGCCGCGATGTTCAATAAAAATTACCGTCTAGTGACAATTTTAGCGATACACACATTGCGACGTGTCGTTTCGCGCTGCTCCTTTACTGGGCAATGTGTTTCAATGAAAAAAAGCAGAATGACGTTTTTTGAGCCTAGAAAGATGGCTCTACATCACTGATTGGGATCTGAACTGTTTCTCAAAACTCTTTGTATGCGTAGTTTATCTCCCTTAAAGTAAACTGGTTGTATTTTTTCGTGTTAATGGAGTTTCTCATTTAAGAAGTTATTAATATCATACGAACTCCAGCATACTATTATAGATCAGATCACGAGAAAAAATAGGGGAATAGACTGCAGAACGGACAGGTTTAAAATATCGTTTTCCTGCGATCCATAAGAGAGCAAAATGGCTACCAATGAAGCTTTGAATTGGGATAGTTGACTGGTAGAGAGGCTGAGTAGTTGATTTGTATCCCTAATGCTTTTTTCTTAATCTACCCTGTTTTACTAACATCATGTTTTGTGTGTTCCCTGCATCGCCCTTGTAATAGGTGTACGTAGTTACATTATAAAGTAATTCAATAGTTTCTGTAGCATTGGTAGCGTACCTATTGTGTAGTGCAATTTTGTGAAAGTTTATTTTTATACTATTCTTCGTGTTGGTGATAAACGTCCCCACCTAACACCTTTGAGGTGGCTTTCTGGGTAATATGTAGATGTGTAGACATGAATGTATACACATTTTTCCTTTTTTTATTTACCATTTCTCTCTTTCATTAACCTCCAGTTTTTCTTAGCTAACCAATTTTCTAGTGGAATATACCGACTCCAACGTTCACGTGAAAATTCTTTTCCAACGTGTGCTAACTTGTTTGTCTGATAATGCATTATGCGCTAGAATTGACATTAAGAGTCGAAGTGTTGGTGCGGTTTTCTTTTAACAGTTACTTTTCCGGTGAAGACGGAGGTATGAGTGTATTCGATGGGATGAATGATGAGTGAAGTCAGGCTAGTCTAAATTAATTTTTCATGAGTCAGAACATTCCTTTCCGACTGAACATGCAATCGCACACGGAAAGATTGCTTCTCTCCCCACCACTAGTCGTCACTCCCCCAGAGCCAACTCACTCACCCCACGAGTATACTCATGCTAACATGCCAAATTTTTTCTTTCAAGTCGGAACATTTTCGCCGATCGTAGCTAAGGCACAAGTAAAAACAGCCGATATGTTAGGTAGCGATTCCTTTTAGGTGAGCCAGATATTTGTCTTGCCGTGCCGGGGTTGTGATTGCATCCGATGTGGCTAATAATAAATCCGAGTTCGAGCTGCTGATTGGCAAAAATTTATATCTTTATGCCGTATGTATGTAAATATTAAAGTTTGATTGAAAGATTGATGTTGATATTATAATAGTTACTTGTATGCAGTAAGGGGAAATACTTTGGTCGGTACTGAAATAAATTCTCTTCAAATCTGAAGGAAGAGTCCATTCAGGTCTGAAACCCTTGAGGCTTCCTAAAGAAGATTACAGAATAATGGGTGTATAAAATTATTTTTTTGCTGAAGTTATTTACACAACTATCATAAGGACATTCTTAATTAATTTAAATAAAGTTATTCAATTCTACCTCGAGTACATATATATGTAAACTCGGTAACTTCTCCCTTTCATTACTGTGTCTCCCTCACACTTACTCCAACTTCCCCAAACTATCCCCTGCCCGCTGGACGTATTTTCGCTCATTATTGCATGCCGAAGTTTCAATTCCAACCTTTTTCCATTTTTACATTCGTTGTTAATTCAGGTGAGTCGATGCCGTTTTCTTTGGCCGGCTGCTTTCCTCGCCATGTTGAAGATATGATCGCATTCGACAGGGTTTATGATTCATTGAGCCTGAATCATGATAAATAAATTACTCCACAGTGAGGAAATGCTTTCCCAAGTGTACTCATGCGACTGTGTTTGGAAGGAATGCTTCCTTCCCCACCACTCGTTCGTTCTTTCTCCATCCCTTCGTCGCTTGCTCTCCACTCACACAAGGCGGGCATTCAAAAACTCGCCCTCCGTCAATTCATTCTCTACCTCCGCCCGCTCCTCTCGCTCGCCTCCTCGTCCTCTTTATTCCTTCCGTCCCCATTCTCCTCCCCATCCTTCTCTCTCTCGGTTATCTGCCCCTTCTCTCGGCAATCTCCGTTAATTTCTCCATCCCCCGTCCCTCCCACTCCAATGCTCCCGCTGAAACTGCTCCTCAAGTTTGTGATGGGAAGTTTCGTTCTTCTCTCGGACTCTTCCTTTCGATCTCGTTCGCCTTAAGGTGGCTTTGGCCGCATGGCCACTTATTCTCGATTCTCTAAAAACCTGAATATGGCATTTTTAAAGAGCATTTAATAAACTGAAACGGAAGTAAAAAAGGTCTATGAGTTTATTTTACTGTAATTCAGCCTTGGGAGTGGAAATTTTAACATGAGATCTTAAGGAGATTTCTCAAATTTTAGAAGAAAAATGTCAATTTAAACGAGAATGTAAATTCAAGTTTTTAATTATAATCATCATAAGAATTGAAAAGTCATAAGAAATACAATATAAATAAAATATATTCATTTGACCACCTATTTGTGAAAGTGTTAAGAGAATTACTGCCGTAATTGAAGTAAGATTCTATGCAAATGGCGCTTAATTCGGCTCCAGTGACTGGATGTATGAAGTCATTTATAATGTCATTTTCATTTCTAAACAGAGGAAATAGTTATTGGCCTCCCAGCCAATAACTGTAACTCGCCTGTTCTTCATTGGTTGCTCAATCCTAAGATTGGTTGACAGCATCCCTCCAACTCCTATCTAACTCTAGTTTCCTTACCTCCTGGTATTTCTTCCTATGCACTTTTCTCTTGATTTGGCCATGAACCTATTCCTGGGTATTCCTCTGGGGATTTCCCCCTGTTTTACCTTCAATCATGCTTTTCACAAACCCATTGTGTCTCAGGGTGTGTCCAATCCATCTTGTTCTTCGTTTCTGTATGCTGTTCCTTATGGTCCTTTCCTCTCCTACTCTTTTGTAAACCTCATCATTTCTTATTATATAATGTATTCCTGGAATAATCTGCACATTTTATACCTTAATTTTGATTTTTAATAGGTTATCTATTCCATCTGTGAAATAAGAATTTTTTAACAGAATAATTAAAAATGTCTTACTAAGCATTGGTCTTGACTCACATTGTCAAGCCACAGCCACCTTAAGGAACGAGTAAATGTTCGCTCCTGTCAGTCCTTTCCTTTGTTATCAGTGGTAGAATAATGTGTAGCCGGAGATAAACGGCCCCAGCCACAACTTCTTCAGTCAGACCACTATTTCAAATAACCGTTGCAAACAACAGGTTGGTTTAGTGATCTTGTCGAAGGCACGGCGTTGAACTCTGTGCTGTGCAGTGGTAACTCATGGTGGAAGCTGTTTCATCTTCTATTCTGTTCCCGTTGCACTGAACGTTTCTATACATTGGGGTTGTAAGCTACAGTTTGTTGGATTTGAATCTGTCGTAGGCAGTTGCTGGTTTATCTCCCCTTATATCTCTGCTAAAACCAATGAGGTGGCTTTCAGGGTATTGTGTAGATGTATCTAGCCAGCACTTACCCACCCACAAATCGCTGCTCATAGCATTAGAATTGTGATTATCTTCCTTACTACAAATGAAATTGAAACTTAAGTGAAAATGTCCTATTAAATAGAATACAGAAATACTAGCAATGTTATAACTGCTCCAATCGGTAGATTTTTGTTTTGTGTGTCTCTAACTGTTCTCCAAGACGAGTATTTCGCAGAACAGTTTCGTTTTGAAACGTTTTGGTTGTAAAAGAGTTGCAATGAAACTTGTGTTTTTATAGTGCTACCACTATTGATTATACTATAGCAGCCATATGATTGAACGTTTCGCACTTTGGAGTCATTTAAGTATTTCCTAAAACGATTTTCGACGCACTATAACTGTCTCCTAACCCTTTCAATCTTATGTAAGTTATCATAGATTCGGTCCTTTGAATCCTTTCGTTCCCCACCCCTCCGAGTGAAAGCGATCAATGGAACGAAATATTCTCAGTTCCCGGATTCAATCCGTCTAGTTCCATCTATGGATTCGTTCCTTCGAAATGAACAGTTCTGAGATGTCCCACCCCTTTCCTCGAGCTGTCTGCAATGCCAGTCGTTCGCAGCGGCGGGAGTGTGAGTCTCTTCCGCTCAATGCCGGTGATCTCATCATCCCCGCATCTGCCTCAAACCCACGGCGCCATCGTTGACTGAAATCATGCCATCAATTTTTGCAGTGAATTTAATTCACGTCTAGGAAATACCGCGAATGCAACTACAACGGTGTGCGGAATGGTTTGAAAGTCTTCTTTATCATCATCATCAGCTCTCATCTCGGGCTATTCGTTTATCTTTTTAATGTGATGATGAAAGAGTTTTAGTGAAGCATGTAGAATAATTTCAAGTTAAAGATCAAACACTTTTTTTACCGATTTATTTCTCAAAATGCACGCACAAATACGGGTATATCCTTCCCATCTGCGGCACGTTGCTCAAAGCTAAAACACGTCATGTAGTCTGCTGACCTAAAATGAAAGGAATTCAGTAGTCGTTCCGGGGCATCCTTTCCTTTTTTAACCCGCGTGATGAACTTTTTCATATCTCATGTCTTCTACATTGAGCTACGCTCTAGCGGGTGGTGGTACCACTACACAATTGTTTTAGTTACGATGACTGATTAGGTTATATCGTACCATTTAATGTACACGTAAATGGTATCCGATAAGGCACACTGCGTGGCAGAGGCAATCTTTACACTAGCCATCCCCATCTAATGCACTATCATTGTTTTATTAAAAATTTTAATAAATATTGTGTTGCATGTCGTATGTTTAAAAATATTTCACGTATATACGGCCTTTAATAATTATTTTACTCTCGCGGGAAGGTCGTTGTACACACATCACTTGGATGCTAACGCTCAGTCACACAGTTATGCTCAAACATGCTAACGTACAACATGATATATGAATTATAAACGTACAATGCTTTATTGATTGTTTTTGATATCACATGCATAAATGATAAAAAATAAATGCATGCAAAATTGTTTCCATTTACATTAATGGTCTCTCAAATTACTGCTAATGTGACCCATAGTCTAACGCTGCAAAAATAACATTGTAAACCTTTCCGTCTTGCAATATATCCATCTAATTTATTAAATCTTAGTTATTCAGAGTTTTTAATGTTCTTTGCGTCTTTTAAGAAGTTATTAGCCTCAAATTTATGAAGTAGACAAGGCCTATTCTTGAATCCACGCTGTGATAGCGATTCCCATCCCTCTTCAAACATCATTGGTCGTTCGATCCTACGATTGGTTGACTGAGGTCCTCCATCATTTCCTCTCTGATTATATTTCCTTAACTCCATATTTGTTCTTTTTGTGTACTTTCCTCTTCCTTATGACCATGTATCGGCCTGGATCCTCCTCTAGCGACTTTTTCCTTTATATTTCCTTTGGTTACATTATTCACACGTCCATTGTGCTTCAGTGTGTGCCCCATCTACCTAGCTCTCCTTTTCTATATATATTCCATCTGGTCCTTTCCTCTTATTTTCTTCTTCTGTATTTCTATTTTTATCCTACCATTAAATCCTGATGATTTTTCCACAAATACACACATCTTTCTTAACTTATTTCACGTATTTTTCTGGCGAAAGGTAGATGGAAGTAGGGACTGCCTTAGTCCCAATTTCGCCCCAATAAAGACTCATTTTTATTATAAATATTCATTATCAGAATCCGCATTCGATCCTAGCCTTCGAAATTTTTTAAATTTTCTGTTCTGTTTTTCTACTGGTCCGCTATCCAGATTCATGAAGTGCCATGTTCCATGAGAATGCTCTCACATACTGTTTCCTCATTTGCAGCCCGACCTCCTTTTCACGCAGTAGTTGGATTCACATCATGAATGCTTTCTTAGCTTGCACTATTCTTCGCCTGATATCCTTTTTTAATCTACAACTTAAATCTCAGGGACTGCGGGGTAAGAACCTGTGATCCATGTTCCATTTTAAAATTTCGAAGCATTTCCCATTCGCAAGTTATGGCGGCAGGTCAGGCAACAATGAAAAAATGGAAGAGAAAGGATAGATTCAAATAACTACTTGTTTTTTATCCGCTCAATTCGTGACCTCAACACAAATAGACTGGAACGAGCGGAGATGTGATGATTGAATCCAATTAAAACTCCTCAAGACGTTCCTCTTGTGTGCTCGAAGTTTAGTCCCGGATGGCGGGGAAACTAATTTTGCGCAAATAGCATTTTCCCTGCACGGAAACCGTTACTTCACTTTTAGTCTACCTTTCACATGTACGAGTAACTTTATTTCATCAGATATCCTCTCATTTTTTCTCCTGCAAAGGCTGCTTCGACTCAGTTCGATCAATGTTAAAGTGCGACTCCGGTTTCGACGCAGGATGTTATCAGGTAATTTGGTGATCTCGATCAATGGCGACACACAGGTCGAACATTGTACACATGCATACTCATCAAGGTATTTCCTTTCAAGGTAAGCAAAGCCAAATGGTGTGTAAAATCAATGGCATGGGTCAGCAGAGTCAAAAAAATAAAGTGATTTCAGTAATCCCTAGAATGCTGGTTCCCTTTTACTAATTTCCACATTGCCCTATCCTTCATACTCTCTTTAGCTTCACTTACACTCATGTGTTTTTCATTCTCGCTATCCTATTCTTAATACACCTAATACTCCTCCACTCCAAGTGTTTTCCATAACACTCTCCCATTCATTTCGCGGTCTACCTCTTCTTCTCACATTATTCACTCTACCATCTTATTCCTGTTTCGTTATTCAACTCTCGATTTTAATTTTCTTTTAAATTGGCCAAACCAACAAATTAATTAATTAATGCGCAGACCACTACGCTATTGAGGCTTCCTAATTCCCATGGCAATTTTAGAAGGCAACTAGATCTTAAAACATTAGTCCGGCAAACCCAAGGTCCGTGGTTCGATTCTCGGTCCAGGCCAAATTTTTCTCATGGCAATTTCTTCAAAACATTTACCCGCCATGGTTGAATATTTTTTACACTCCTTTCGTTTACGTCCATTTCTAAAGCCTTCCATCCACATTTTCTTATCGCTTACTCATTACGAACTCTCTTTTAACCCTTTTCCTAACCCATTCCTGCTTTTCCCGTAAATATTCCTCGGGTACCCCATTCCCACTTTATTCCCACATTAGTGTACTCTTATGCTTACCCAGGTCGTTATTTAAAAAACCCGGTGAAACCATTACGCTAAATTGTCGTATTTAATTTAAGATTGGGTTACATCGAATTAATCCTGAGACTACAACGTGGCAAAAACTGGTCGTCGCCGGGGTATTCGTATACCTTTCTCTCAAGCCTTCTATTTGTGGCAAAGATAAAAGAACTTGTGATCTTGAAGGATCAGACTGAAGACGAACGAGCTAGAGTAAGGCAGAGAATGAAGTAATAAGTGGTGAGAGAAATTATGTGAGGAAGTGAAGCAAGATGCGCAAAAGCAGCCCATATAAGGCTCAAGCAGATAGAAATAAATGTTAATATTTGGCTAAGATTCATTCATTGGTCGTTCAATCCTAAGATTTGTTGGCTGCATCCCTCCTCTCTTCCCTATCTAATTCTAGTTCCTTTACCTCCAGATATCCCTTCTTATGTACTTTCCTCTTTATTTGGTCCATTAACTTATTCCTGGGTCTTCTTCTGGTGACTTTCCCCCCTATTTTGCCTTCAATTCTGTTCTTCACACACTCATTGTGTCTCAGGGTGTGTCCAATCCATCTGGTTTTTCTTTTCTCTTTCATGTTCCATATGGTTCTTTCCTCTTCAAATCTTCTGTACAATTCATCATTTCTTATTTTGTCCGTCCACTTTATCTTCAGCATGCTTCTCCAGCACCAGGTTTCGAAGGCTTTTAGTCTGTTCTGGTCAGCTTTTCCATTGATCAATGCTTCCGATCCATAGAGTGCCACGCTCCACACTGCTCCTCGGTCCAAATGTTATATCTTGGCTAAATTTTAACATGGTATTATTTATTTATATTCGCTTCACCCTTAAATGGGCTAACCTTACGCATCGTTCTTCACTTTATCACATTAATTTTCTCACCTCTGTATTTATTCACTCTCTGTCGTACTCTTGCTCGTTCGTCTTCGGTGTATAACCCTTTTATTTCTTGGTTATTCTTCAGTCGGATCCTTCAGGACTCCAATTTGTGTAATGGAAACGTTTCTGCCTTCTATTTCTCTTACCTGACCCTACATTTTTAAAGATCTTGTTGGACTTCTCTCCTTAGAACTTCCTTCATCCACCCGTTTCCTTTTCTCCTGGAAGCTTGTTTACTATTGTTCATTATTTTATCTTTCTCAGTTATCTCAGGAGTGACTTCATGGAATTTGCTAAGCATTGAAAATGAAGTAACTTTGTGATTCCACGTAGATTTTATTTTAAAAAACCGAGTTTCGACGTGGCACGTCACCATCAGGTACATATAATACAGAAGATGAAGAATATATAGGCATAACATGATGGGAGAGGAAGAGTTGGCAGAGGAAGGAAGGAAGGCAACTCTCACCTCTTCCTCCCCCAATATGTTTTGCCTATATATTCTTCGCCTTCTGTGTTATGAGTAGGTACCTGATGTATACATGCCACGTCGAAACCTGAGTCGTCTCAAATAAAATCTACGTGGAATTTCTTCATTTACAATCCATCTTTCTGGTATATCCTTGGAAAGCCATTAATGTTTCCTCAATCTCAGTTGACATCTTCTTAAACATATTATTTCAAATAGTTTGATATTTGTGGAACATGTCGTCTTAAGCTGTTTGCTTTCTTTCTTAATAGGCATACATATTTTTCCTTCGCCCGGTGAACATCAAAACTTTTTTGCACATGTGAATGGAATGCGTCGGCATATTTTGTAACTGTTGGGGGTCCAAAGTGGAATGGAAGTAAACTTAAGGCGATTGAGACCCGTGGCCTCTTTAGAGTCGGGCAGTTTTGTATGTCGTGACGCAGGAGTCGAGAGAGTTCGTTGGATTCGCCGAAAATCGTCTCGCTTACTTCTCTGGGCGGGGCAAAGGCCTAGCCTCATTGAAACACCCGTTCCCGTAAGATCACTGAAGTTGAGCAATGTTGGGCCCGGACGAGGGTTGGATGGGTGACCATTCATACCTTCCCCTGTCCCCTGTCTGCGTGTGGCAGGCAGGTTAAAAATTGGGTTGGCACATTAGGCTACTCAAGGTCTAGGTGCCTGAGCTTCTATCATCTCAACAAACAATCTAATAATATACTTCTCCAGGTAAAGATAGACAAATTGGGCTTCTTTCTTGTCTTGTCCCTGCCTGAGCTACAAAATAATGTTCATTTCTGTATTTGCCTGCTGATTGGTTGGGTTTTTGACCGCACTTATTCTTCGTCCTAATTTCTAACATATTCGTCCATCTACCATTAGCCGGCCCCGGTGGCGGCGGGTAAAGTCCTCTCTAGCTTAACTGAGGGTCACGTTATCAAATTGATTTAATAACGAAGTTACATGGAACGGTGAGCTCCCGATGAACAAACTCTAAGGCGCATACAAAATTTGCTAAATTAAACGGCCTTACTCATTTCTTAATTCGTTTGCCAGTGATACCAGTCCGCTGAAAGACTGTTGCCTGTGAACTGGCGAAATTGATGATTTCAAAATCAATTTTAAGTCAGTCCGCGTGATAAGGAAAAGCACGCCAAGATAGAGTTATTCATATGCGTAAAAAAACCTTCCAAATCCTGGCATACAACGGTGAATTAGATTTTGAATAATGAATAGGGAGACAATATCAGTTATTGAGACACTATGATTGGGGTTGTTCAAGAGGTAGAGAAGCAAATCTATTAATTTGCTACAAAAATCGTTCTGTATTACCACATAAGTAGCACTAACAGCTGGTCTTGAATGCTTCCACTTTCATCTCTATGCAATAATTCAGCCGCAACATGCATCAATGTCCATAGCCTCTATGATTTTATGGTATAATGTGTAGTGGATGATGGGGAAAAGTCACCCCGCACCAGTCAGTATTTGTTGGTATGTGCTAATGCTTGTATTTGGTATGACATTTGAAGTATGTACGTAGGGAAGGTTGGTGGAAATTCACCGCCTGCCACACACCCTTGAGTAGTCTTTCCTTCGTAGTCCTCAGTATATGTATTCTATGTTGCGGTTTATCTACAGCCGATCCTACCCTCTATTGATTAACTTCGAGTTCCGACGAAAATGCTAAACCCGTCGAATGCATCGGAAACTCGAGGCGGATAATTAATTTCTAGCCGTGTTCATTTTTCATGGTCGAGTCACGTTTAAGTCCGTTTATTTGCATGGGAGTTCTCCATTGCAATTAGTCAAAGTCCTTCCCCTGTCAATACTTAATTCTTCTCTCCCAGGGGAGTAGTTAGCTCATCCTCGGCCTGGGCGGCGTGCGATGGCTTCCAGTCTTGTCCGCATTCATTCTCAACCCCCTCACGCTTTCTTTATCTCCTCCTTCCTTTCAGCCGTCTCAGCTTCCTCTACACGAGTAAAGGGATGCATGACTGATTCCTAATCTCTCCATCTCCGTGCGGAAGATACGTCCACGTGGCTTTTCTTTAAACGGTTGTCTCGGTGTAGATCTATCCACTTTTTAAGCGTACGCCTGTTTTACCTATCGATCCTACGATAAAGTTAGGGGAATTTGAGATTTATCCCTTGATAGGCCTCGACAAGAACACGCTGCCGATATGTGGAACCCCTTTGAGGTTGGTTAAAATACCGAGAATGCATGGGTGCAGCAAAAATTGGCAAAGTATACCTAGGCATTTATTGTAATTTCATCAGCGTTACAAGACTACCGCAATAGCTAGTATTCATTGTTAGTTACTCACCTCGCATGTAATTTCCGGCATAATATACTCTTGTATGGTTTAGTACCTTGTAGTGCTATTTATCTGTCGCATTCAGATTTCAGCTGGGATGAGGGCTTCATGACTGGTGTGGAATCACCCCATGCTACGCACCCTGCCTTGTGCCGTATTTCGTAGATGTAGATAACTAAATAGGACTTAGGGTAGTGCATGTTGTTGAAAAACAACCATTTTCTTGCAGCATGTTGTGTACACTTCTTTCATTTGCATTGATCCTGTAGATAGCTGCACGTCATTGAGAGTGACAACATACCAGGTGTGCCCAACACCTGATAATGATGTACAATATTCAATGTTAGTCGTGCAATTATTTTTCTTTGTGGAGAACTGCTTACAATTATTTGTCCTATTATTGTATTATTTACATTTACAGGTACATCTCGTATAAAATTGTAAGTGTGCGAGCGATGAACGACGGGGGGCTCGCCTTGCCCGGAAAAAAAATTGGATTGGGAGTTCGCCCCACGCAAATAAAAAGGATGATTGACTGATGTTTCATCTCCCCGTCCGCCTGCCGGTGGTATTCCGAGTAGTTTTCTGTAAACGTTTGTCGGGGAGTCTATCCATCCAGGTTTAACCCACGTTTTTCCTACTTGACATATAGCCGCGAGGTACTAAGATCCATTTTTGCTCCTCAAGGCATTGCCGTCAAAGTAAACCGGGATACTAAATCGTTCGAGCGTGATGTCGTTGGACAAAAAATTAGATTGGAGCTACCCTCATCAGTTTCCGCAAGGAAGAGACAACAAAGTGCGGGCGCTTTTAGCCTTTGCGAGATCGATTTGGCGAAGTGGAAGCAGCGCTCAGCGTCTGAGCGATTATTGGGAACGCCGTGCAATCTCTCAAGGGTGCAAGAAACGTGTGTCAAGGATGTAATGATGGAAAGCGTTGAATGCCTCACCGTTATCACGACGCAAAAAACCTTTCGAATCTTTCAAGACGCAAAAAAATGTTGGTGCACCGCCGCCTCGGTCCGGTAATTATTCTACCTGCCTCTAGCGATTTGTTGAAAGACACAATATAGGCATTCTTCATGCAAATTTGCCTATTATTTATTTCCCGCCTTGAAAGGTCTATCTGTCTACTCGTTCTCCTATTGTGCTTGTCCCTTCACTAAAGGCTAAGAGGGAAGGACTTGTAAGACTTTCGCCCAGCTTTTTTCTTAGCATGTAAAGTGTGTACAAATCCTACTGTCGTCAAGTTTAGTCAACTTAACTGGCACTCTGTCCTTCCTCTCATCCTCGTTTCTTTCCTTCAATGGAAGGCAAATGCATTATTTGCCTTCCACTCGTTCAAGTGGCTCGTGAAGAAATCACCAATAAAGTTTCCGGTGCCAAGTTGCCAAGAGTCAGATTGTGAAGCATTAAAATCGGGAAGATTTTTAAAAGAAACCATTGGACATTTGTGGGGAAATGTATGTCTTAAGGATGCTTTACTTATGCAGGCTGGGTGCTAATAAAAGGAAAACAATATTAGCGCGCCATAGGTAAACCATCCGACCTATTCAGCCTCGAGGAAAAGATGAAACAATTTCTCCCTTTGAACTAAGCGAGAACACGTGTCGCGTTTCCACAAAGTTAAGTCTGAAACTGTAACTTATATTCGAGGAAAAGAGATGCAACATTTAAGGTGGTTTTAATTAATGTCGTTTATTGAAATGTTTGCATGAAACTTTGCATACATGTTCTTATTATTAATATGTATAAATAAAAGTAAAAAAACTGCATGTTACCGATTTGGTTTCCTGGTCATTAAATGCATTTTAAGACGCAGCCCTATACATTTTTACACATATTTCTAAATAATTCGATTATGTGTATAAATTTTCCCCTAAACGTAAAAAAATAAATTTTATATCATGAAAACGGTTTCTTTCAAGTATTAAATTATGTTTTCGAGTTTAAAACATGTATTTACCATGTATTTTTGCTAAAATTTCGAATTCCGCGCCGTTGATCCTAGTCATTACTGTGTTTTAATCAACACGAAATTTTTAAAATATAATCACTCCACCATTTATATTTCTACAAATATTGTTATTTACATTGAATTAACATAAGTACAAAAGTGAAGTGCGGCCCTAGAATTATTTTTAAATTTTATCTTTCTGAACATATGCAGTTTCTCTGTTATAATTGCTGAAAAATGCATGGTGTGGGTCATGCTATTGAATTCAACACTTTATTTAGAATAAAATAGAGTAAAATTATATACAGGTGGACAATTTAAGGTAGTTTAAGCGAAATGTCATTTCACCCTGAAACAAATGAATTTGATGTCATTTTAAAGTTAAATACCTCATCCTTATAATAACACCAAAATATCAGCCCCTTACTGAATTACTTTTCTAGATTTTAGAAAAAATACCAGCCCTATCGCATGGGAAATGGTACGCGTATGAACTCCAGAGAGACCATATTTAGAAAATGAGGAATTTCCAACGCCTAGAACTCATCAAAATATGAACAGTGCATAGTTTGCTTGTTTTCCCAACTATTTTTGAAACTAAATCACATTGTCACGACGGTAATTTTTTCAGAATCGCACAAAACCTTCCGTTGTAAATAGGTTTTAAACGTACCGCGTGAAAAAATGAGTCAAGTTAGAGACATAGAGAGATATTTAGATTTAATTGCTGAGGATTTAAGTCACATGTATGTGTATTATTGCACCATTAATAATACAGTATTAAATTCATATTTGCTACAACTGCTGAAATTAAAACGTAACATTTGAATACGGTCTCCATTAATACTGGGGAGCTATCTCGCTCAACCTACCTTAAGCGGCACGGTCAAATGTATTACGAGGGCTGAAGGACTTATACAGCATTTTCAATTCCGATATCGAATGAAAAATTATAGCTAAGTATAGTTAAACGGTGTTGATCGTCTTAAAAATATAGGATACAAATAAATAAAAAATAGATTACAAAATAAATTACAGTAGCTACAGCTTCCATTTCGATACAGTGGCTTTCAGAAGCCAATGTTAGGATGCTGAAGAACAGTGACTTTGAGTTAAAAGACAAATCAAAAACTTGAGATGAAATGAAGACGGATCCGTACAACACAGTCGTGCTCGATCTCGGAGCTTTGACTTTCTTAAAGGTCTCGCATATAGCCCGAGGCAGACAGAAGCCTCGACTCATCTAGGAAATAATTAAGTTTTTCATATTTGTGCTTGAGTTTACTATGACTGGGCCAGTTTCCAATGACTCTTTCCTCACAAATTGGCTGATGTATCGGGAAGTGTGAGAGATTTCTCCCCTCAGTAGCGTTTGCTAGCCAAAGTCATCTCAAAGAGTCCAGGAAATCCTTTCTACTACTCTTTTGACCTTCTCTATTCAACACTGCGGGACAAACCCATTCCTTTTACTGGAGTTATTGTCCTCCTTTCCAGATAAGATGTGCGCTCAATGACACTAGCTACACCTTAAGCTAACAACGCCTTGGTTATTCTGTGTAGGTAGGAATGAGAACTCGTGGCGAATAATAGAGGAGACAAACGAAAGTTGATCTCATATTTCAAAGTGAAACCATTTTGTATTTTAAATATCACCATGTAGTGATTCTGTCTCGTTCAAAACACATTCATGAAATCATATAAATATGAAACCGGAACATTATGGAAAGATTATGAAAATCCAATCAAATCGTTGGTAGCTATATATGGGCGATTTGGCTATTTCTCTGTACTCCTAAATTATCTCCAATACTCCTGAGTAACTTCCGTCTTACTGAAGATGTATGAAGATGAAAGCATGCATTCGGAGACATCGCGGGAAACTCCGCAGCTTCATCATAATGAGAGATATGGTGAAATGGATTTGAAAATCACAGCAATGAAAAACTTTGTAACTGCCACAGTTTTTATTTTTCATCGAACAGGTTTTCGCGAGCATCATCAAGTAAATGTGCCGAAAGTTATTTTCTTAAGTGGCCAGTCTTATTAAAACAGAGCTCCCAATATCAGTGACCAATTAAGGCACAACATAGGACCATTAGTGAAATGGTGGAGTGAAACTTGGCATTGGCATCCGCAGTAATTAAATTGTGGAGCGTGGAACCAGAAAGTAGCCGTAAGCTATTTTATTTCACTTTATCAACGTGACTGTGCTAAATACTTATATTATTTATAAAGCCAGTGCAGGTGAAAAAATCAACAGTGGAGCAATTTTGAGAAATCTTGCAAATGAAATGGTTAAGGAAAATTTTATTGGAAGGGTGTATAATCAGCACGGTTTCTGCGATTTGCGTGCAAAAACGAGACTTTATCTACAAAAGAAGGAATTAAAAAAGCTATAAACCTATGGTGTAAAAGCGAAAGAGGTGTCATATTTACCCAAGTTCTAAGGATACAAAATACAGACGTGCAGTGTCTCAAAACATAGGTATGTTTTCAACCAAAGGCACCAATCAGATGAACATCCTATCCGGCGGACGGAGAGCTTCACTTGAAATGTCCTTCAAAAAGTACGAATGAGAATGAAATAAAGCTGTTTTGTATTATTTGGTGGAACCGCTGCATCAATACACAAAAATTCGCCGTAGGGTTTGCCGGTCCCAAAAAACGATTTATCAACAACTATGTAATCAATTTCACCGACAACATGTGGACCTGAAGACTGTGACGTTTGTGTTCCAGAGGATTTCTTAGTTGGCGAAACCTTAGTTTATGACTTTTGATGAATTTTTTTAAGGAATCTATTTAGTCTGCGGCGCATATTTCTTAAACTACTAAGGTAGTTTCTAACCTTCTGGAACGGTAAGTCAGAACTATAGACACAACACATTCAGAAACTCTAGGAATAGAATCGATTTAATCAAGTTCTCATGTGGCAATCAAATTAATAAAAATAGTTTGCTTGTAGATTTACCTTAGTCTGAATTTTAAAGTATACTGGCAGAGTATGCAAGACATTGGAGCTGAAGACCAATATGAGCGATATTAATGGTGTCGGGAATATTTGGCAACTGGCATTCCTCGACCTATGTTAGTTGACTTTATGCAATATTTTTCTATTTGTGTGGCTCATAGATTTTGGTTCTAAGTCAAAATCGGCCATACTTTGGATTCTCATGACATCGAGCTTTTTACCCCATGATTATCAGCGCAAGGCATATATATTACCCTGAGGGTCTCCTCAAGATTGTTTGGCAGGGTGTAAGCCATCAAAATCAAGCAGATACAAGCAACTTTCACCAACATACACTTGGCAATACTAACGCTACCAATGCTACAGAAACTCTTTGTATTAATGTATATTGCAACTACGTAACCGAGATACAAGAGCCATGCAAGTCTGGCGAAACGTGATGTTAGTAATACGTGCCAGATTAAGAAACAAGCATTAGGGATAAAAATGAATCAATCAGCAACACTAGCTGTTGACTAACCCCCTTTAAAGTCTTTTTAGAAGCCATTAAGGTCTTATTGATTGCGGGAAAAAACGACATTTGAAACCTGTCTGTTCTGCAGTCAATTTTCCCAATTTTATTCTGATGATCTGATCTACCGCAGTATTTTGAAGTTTTTAAGTGAATAATAACTTTGTCAGAAAATGAATAGATTTTTGTTCTAAAGTTAGGCATTACCATTTTGGTATGTTAACCCCCCGGGAACCCCTTTCCAACACTCTTGATGAGGGTTTAAGGGTATTATGTATGTAGATTCGAGCCTAGGTGAACGATACTTAACTCGGTAATCAATCGAGAACCATCATTTCTAACCTGGACGGCAGTTGCTAGATTGCTTTTTTTAAATGTTTAGTCATATTTTGCTTTAATAATAATGATAATAATAGATTTGTTTATCGGAATATAATCCCTCTAACATATCTTTACAATAAATTTACTCAAGTGCAATTTCAAATAAACAATGCATCAAAAACACATTGTGATAGTAAAAATAGTACCTTTGGATCAAAAAATGCTACACGCTGTAATTGAAATAAAAAGTGTAAAAATTAGTATTGAAAAATATTAATTTGCAGTAACCAAATTTTGGGGCAATGATTAAGTTTTGTCATTTAAAAAAAATCACGCCCTTGTTAGTTTTCGTTTAAGGGATGAGAAGGATACATTGAAAATATTAATTTTAGAGGACACAGCATTAAGTCTCTCATTATACTGTTAATAGGTAAATTATAAGTGTAATTTTTAGAAGAATAAAGTATGTTAAATCACAGGCTGTTTATAGTATTTTGGCCAGGAATGTGGAAAGATATTTTAAAAGGTAGGAGGAAGTTACACTACTATGTAGCACTTTATATATAAATAATATAACCGCAATAGTTCTTCGAGTCTCATGTACCTTGGTAATATGAATTTAAAAAATAATTACTCTCCATATGCTGGCTCACCTCCCTACCCTATTAATTACAATGTCCCCCCTACTAACGGAACTGAAAGCAAAAAGATATTATTCAAAGCCGATATGGAAAAGCAATGTGAGTCCTCGCGAATTTCATGCCGAGGGATTTAAACTCAAGCTCATGAGTCCAAGCCCAGAATATTGTTGGACTCTCTACGAGGCAGGGGAGGTGGGTTGCAATGATCACGGACATGAAACGCTGGGAGAAGTTTTATTTTAGGCTTGAATTTCAACATCTGTTTGCAGATCAAACATCCCATTTGGCGTCAAAACACCATTTATTTAAAGAATTTGCAAGCCGTTTCTATTTACAGCCTTTCTCGACCTCGTGCCACTTGGGAAACGTATTTCCTATTCGTCTCTCTTCCATGCCTTGCATGTTAATGAGTCGGTTTTTTTGTTTTTGCTTTTTTTTATAAGAGTAGATAATTCCTTCAACCCTTCGGTGTGCGTTTCTATTGCTGTCTCGCGACCGGGCACAAACCTGTTCCATTACCCTCATGGTTCGCTGACGTGGCGAGGTCATTTTTCCATCCGCCGGGCAAAAGGGGTGAGTCGCTTCTCTCCCCCTAACTACTCCGTTCCCCTCTCCCCTATTCTCCCCCACCACCCACCTCTACAACCCTCTCCCCCTCTCTCCTCTTCAGGCTTCTTTCTTTGCCTCCTGACTCTTTAACCCCTCCACACATTTCCAGCCTCATGTTTACACATTTCGGTTTTTCTTTATATGAGATATACGCCATTTATGAAGCTTCCTACCACTATCTGCGGTGCTGCTGCAACGGGCTACTGAACGAAATTTTACGACACTACGTCAAAAAATTCTTTCCGCCGTGTATGGCGAGTAGGATTGCCAGCGCTGGAAGAGGCAGGAGAGACATTGTGAGCGGAATAACCCAAGCTAAAAAGGCTTTCTCCTTGAAGCGGAGTCTGTTGACAGTTATTAGTAAAAGCCTGAAAATAAGGAAGCACTTGAATATATATATTTGGAGGATGCGCTTACGTGAAAGTGAAGCGCGAACAAAAACAGCTGGCAAGCAAAAGATAGTGGATGCAATAAAGATGTGTTGCTAGCAAAGAATGTTGATAATTGAATGGGCGAAGATAATCACCTACGAAAAGGCCCCAGAAAGAGCTAGAGAGAAAAGATTTATAGTAAAAATTCTAAGAAGAGATGAATTTTGATATATTTTAGTGCACAATAGTTTACTGCAAACAATAATCGAGGGACATATAGATGGGAAGAAGTACAGTGGAAGGCCAACAATGGAATTCATTGGACGAGTTAAGGATGTCAAAGTGGATAATTATATAAGAACGAAGCAAGTGGCTGACAGGAGTTTGGAGCGGAGAGCTGCAGCAAACCAATTTTCTGATAGAAAACTGCTGATGATGATGAGGTTATATTTTTATCAAAACAGGAAATATGGATGGTGCACATTAGCTAAGCATGTGCTCATCCATCGCAAAATGATATGGAATTGAAAAGAGCGTACAATAATTTCCAAGACGGTTAGTGTGGTATTGCATCTTCAAGTAAAGAAATATTTTTCCAGTAAAATTACTCAGTCATCAAAATAATTTCATCCGTAATTGTCGCCTCATTTCAAAACTATTCAGGTTCTAAGCAATTTAAAAATACTGGTTAAATTGCTTCATGTGCCTCTCAGGGAAGTGTGATGAAGAACAAATAGATTGAGAGAATCACCAACGAAGGAGTTCTAAGAACAGTTGAAGAGAAAATAAGCTCCATAATAAAACCGTGCGGTGAAGGTGAGACAAACTTACTGGACACATTTTGCAACGTAACGCAACGCAACGCAAAAAAGACCTTGGCGACCAAATATGGTCGAATCATTTCATTCAATTGTTTTGTATTGTCACCAAAGAGGTTTTTTTTTACAATATAACATGCCATGAACCAGTAAAAGGTTTACACAACAGTGTGAAATTCGTAGTGGAAAAATCATCTGCCTGGACTAGGAATCGAACCCAGATCCCTCGATTTCCACCGGGTGCTCTAACCAATTAAGCTACCCAGGTTTCCTCTTCCACTGTGAATCTCAAACGAAATCGAAGGATCTGGGTTTGATCCCCAGTCCAGGCGAACGATTTTTCCACTGTGAAATTCTCACAATTATGAGCTCCGTTAAAGTTACTGCGCGGCTAGTTCTGTAGTTCTTTGAAAGTAGCAAAAGGTTAACGAAGAGAGCCTGTATTATCAAGTATTTTCAAATAAAAATAGTGCATTATCTGGAGTTCTTTTTATATTCTTGAGCCTTACATCCTAATTATAACAATTTTGGAAGGAGAAATGAATGGAAAGAATCACCAAGGAAGACAGGCTGAATTAATTACCCCTGGTAAAAATAACGGAGGACGTCGAAGTGACTAACTGTGCAGGAATGAGCTTTGGACGGAGAATGGAATGGAGATTTGCTACAAATAAATCTTCAGATTGATGACTACTGGTGATAATAGTGTGATACTATGTCTTTGTTTTTACATTTAAAAACCGAATATTGTTTGTAAAACATTGAAAACAAGATTGATGATTTCGAACGGAGCGAAAACGGCAGGAACAAGGTGTAATGGGAAGTGACGTCACTGGTTATACCGGCCAAGCGGATGCCTTGGAGTTGTCCATCGTTGGTTTGGCCATTGCTCCTTTCGCGAGGCTTATGCTATCAATACACGAGCGTCTGTGGCTCAAAATAATGCTCAAAATAATAAAAATATATAGATGTGCAATAATATATCGAAAAAATCTCCTAAACGTCCGCTCTTCTTGATCCCGAAGGAGAGAGTGAGCCCTGGTTAAATAATGGGTCTTCCAGGTTGTCCCCACCGTGCGATATGTAAACTAACTTTTATAGAAATGAATAAGTTTGGAAATTGTGACCCCCTTAGATAGTTAATTCCTATGGAAAAAATTAAGGTAGTTGGAGCGATTTTCATGTTTGTACAGATTTGCGTGAAATGTCAAATACGTTGACTTATTAGTAATACGTACAGATAAAATAAAAAAAGGATGCTCGCGATTTGGTTTCCGGGAAATTTAATACTATTTTATCAGCAACCCTTAGGGAACTTGGCATAAGTTTCGAAATTATTTCATGGCACACGTTCAAATTTTCTCCTTAATGTAAAAGCATACCTCTCATATAATTATAATGGTTCCTCTTGATCTTGTTTAATAATGGTTTCTGTTCATTATCAAGGTGTCATGCCGACTAAAAAACATTACCTAATACGCAATTTTTGCTTCAATTTCGAATCCCGCGCCGTAAACCAAAGTCATAAAAATCCATCAAATGAGATGAAGATTATAAAATTGAATTCTTGCATCATTAATATTTCAATATTTATGGCTATTGCCAACATATGAATGGATGTGCGTTACTCAAGTGTGGCCCAAGATTTTTTTGACATATTTGAAAAATTATAATAAATGTGCTCATGCTGGTTCAATGTTTTTGTCCAAGTATATTTGATAAAGAGGTGGGCTCTCGTTAATTTATTCTCCTCTTTACTCGTTGGCACCGGTCAATTCTTCCATGAAGACGTCCTTTGAGATCCGGTTTTCCCCTGTACCGTTGCACCGGAAATGACGCTTTCACGGAATGCTGGTCTTGGGTGGTAAAATATTTATTTGGTCCGATCTTGGCCGCACTCGACGGCTCATCCACATTTGAATCCGGAAGATTTTTTTGTGAGATGCGTGACCGAGGCTTGCCTGCTCCAGTTCCTTACTCCTGTGTGAGCATACCCAATATAGGGGTGAATAGGCTTGCCTTCAGCGTAGGTGTTATATGATAAATTATAAAACAGTAACTGTTTTTCTTTTTGACTGGGTTTGTACCATTACCTTTCCCTCGGTCCTTTATATTTTTATTGAGTTTATAGCGCTCACGACCACATATGCTCGCGTCATTCATACTCTCATATGGCAGAAAATCTTGGACAACATCAAAATGAGAGGAGAGGAGATTAAAAGCAGTGGGTATCTTTGAAGAGTGATGACGGTTCAAAGAACAGGGAATATCTCCAATTAAGAAGGTGTTTGACTATAATCATCTGAGTAACATTCCAGCTAAGAATGACTGAAATGGAAGAGAGTAAAACAGTCAGGTTTTTACAAAAACCTGTAATGATTTGAAATGTTCGTCTATCTTTCGAATTTTATTCACATAAAACCTTTATAATTTATGAATTTTCCTGCTTCGCAGAATTGAAATCTATCTTCATAGAATGTTATTCAAACCGAGGCAGGGACCTTTGTTTTAAGGTGGTAGGAGCAATTTTTGTTTGTATGCAGATTTATGTGAAACTTTTTATGCATGTATTTATTAGCGATATGCTTTATAAAGCGAAAAAATTTGCATGTTACCGATTTAATTTCTTGGAAATGTTTTACTATTTTAGCACAAAGCCTTATGGCACTTGACATATATTTTGTAATAATTCGATAGCATACGTACAGATTAACTCCTAACCGCGAAAACGTACATTTTATATCATTATAATGGTTCCTTGTGTATATCAAGGTCTCTCGCTGAATAAGAAACACGTATTTGCACACAATTTTCGCATAAGTTTCGAACTCCGCGCCGTAAAACAAAGAACAGTTCTTTCATTGAAACGAAAATTTAAAAATATAATTCTTGCATAGTTTACATTACAGCATGAGCAGTTATTTATGAAGTACAAATAGCTGCACTTATGTGAAGCGGGCTCCAATTTTTTTTTTCGACTTACTTGAGAAGTTAATTTAATGTGCACTCGAAGGCTCACAAGTAGAGCTCCAACCACCTTTGTTCGGGTGAACCCAATCCTCATTAATACTGGTCTCTAGAAACACCTGTGCAGATATTGAGCGGTATTATTATTATTCGCGGTGTTCTAACGGTCGAGGTGTGTTTAAAATATGGAAATTAAAATCCTCTACAACGTCATCCTTCCCCGGAAAATGTGGAGAAGCGGAAGAGTCGATGTAATTTGTCACATTTTGGGGTAAAACAGCCTCCAGGGAACTATAATGGGAGGAGCAATTAATGAAAACTACTACAATATAAGGCCAACGATAGAAATTCACTCAGCGTGTAGTGGAGGATGAGAAAGCAAGGAGTTATGAGTTTAGCTGAAGATGGTATGGTGATAAACGGCAAACCAATATTCGGTGCAATGATAACTGTTGCTAGTGATGGTAATATGACTTCTTACAATGCTTGTACCTACTTCTATGTGCAGTGGTGGCGGAAAAAACGTATTTTCACTGTTGGTTTGAATCGTTATACCGATACCAATTTGTTGAAATACATTTCGTGTATCAGTGTGCCTTAATATAGTATTCTGAATTATCTTTTTACAAATTTAAACGATTTAACTGAGATATTTTCTACCGAGGGAAGTATGTGTTTATTTTATCATCTATTAGTTTGGATTTGGTAAGTAATTTCTGTCAAGATTCCCTTGCCTCAGAAAATAGTGCTAGAATGTACGGGGAATCCTCGATGAAGTATCTTTGCCATGTATTCAGCCCCAGATATTGTTAAATTCCTTTTTAAAAGTGTTTACTGGGAGTTTCATATTATATGCATTGCAATTATTTGTTTGTATTAATATTAATTGTAATTTAAGTTTTATTACCCTTCAGTTTGCGCATAATGCGGTAATATTATTGTGAAGTTTCTACTGAAAAACACGTATAGATGCACCAAGAATCACCTGTCTTTAAAATTTATGAAGTCAAGATAATTGTGTGAAAATTTTTTGTTTTTTATAAACTAATATGTTATATCGATATTTATAACGCTCAGAGATACCTATATCCATAGGCGTAAATTCAGCACTTTCCTTCGGGTAGCACTGTCGTGGGGACCACTGGTTTCGAGGGGAGGGGGGTGAAAATTGACTTTTAATACCAGTCTAAAAAAATGTTGTTTTTACCTTCACCAAGGTTTTTGGGTATTTTGTGAACTTTCCACTTCTTTAATAATGCTAATAAAAATTCAGATCAATAAATTTCCAAACGTTCTAGTACATAAATATTACAATAATACTGAATATTTTACTTTTCATTTCTAAGTATATAGGTTGGGCAAAAATAAATATAGTATTGGAGTATTGTTTGAATCAATTATAATAAATTTATGACTACAGAGTTTGAAAAGAATACAAAATTACAACTGACCTTTATGGATGTAAGATACAAATCTAGTTCCTTTCAACAAAAGAAATACCGTTGTGGTACTTATGACATGGTTATGTATTTTTACAAACCATTAAAACTACTTCTTATGGAACAAGTTGCTCTTGGTAAGTCCAGTCACGCATCTTTCACTTGAAATGTAGCCGGCAATTTTCAATAAAATCAAAATTATTAATTACTTTGCTAATATCGATTGACACATCCCGCTTAATGGCCAAAAGAGCCAATGAAGAAAGCTTTTCCTGGCCTGTAGTGTTTCGGCAATAAGTTTTAAGACGTCTTAGGCAGGAGAATGTCCGCTCACAAGATGCTGAACTTTACTTGCGCAATTGTTCATTCAACTCATTCGCACTAAGGATACTTGACAGATGGTGAAGAATTTTCAAGTTATTTTCAGAAAAGCAATCGTTAATTTCTGGAAGGAGAATATCTACTACAGGGTAAACGACTGCCGCTCTATAGTATTGTTCCACTGAATCAAATGAGTTATTGGACCGGCCACCTAATTTTTTAGGAACCTTCCTGATTCTTGGGAGCGATGCTGGCTTAAAATGACAATTTTCTGCCAATTGACTGCAGAAATCCCACAGCTGCTGGAAAAAATAGTCATTTATAAAAGATGCTATCACTTCAGTTGTGATTTTAGCAACTTCATTTACAGTGGCATAGCTAATTTTGCTAGACTGCAGAGTTTTAGATAAAATGTCACACTGAGTAAGTACTCTCTTAAGAAATATAAGGCAAAATACAATGAAAGTCTTCAATCCTATTTAGAAGAGAGTAAGCCTCACCACCAACTGAAGGGTCATCGTGAGCAATTTCTTGTAAGGCTTCGATAGTTGCGTCAAAGTTATCAAGCAAAGATCTCACTGCCTCTACTCTAAAATACCACCTACTGTCACTCAGAGACTTTAGCGTTGTAGTTCCCCCCGAAAAAGAATGATAACTTTTTTGAATTTTCTTAAAGATAGCATGACGTTTGAATGATCGTTCAATAAAATTTTTATGGAGGTCAAAAAATACATATCTAATTGCAGGAACTACTGTGCAGCAACTTATTATGCATAGATCAAACACATGAGCATAGCAATGAATGTACATAGCCATTGAATTTTCTTTTTGTAATCTTGATGCCACACTCTTGTACGGTCTTTTCATACTAGATGCACCATCGTAGCATTGTGCACGCAGATTATTTATGTCTAGATCTAAAAATGTTAGAACTGAGTTCAAAAGATTAGCCAATGATTCACCGTCAGTTTTGTTAGTTATATAAAATCATACAAATTATTCATGGACTTTCAGATTGTCATAAACATATCTCAACACTACAGCCACTTGCTCATGCTTTGCAATATCTTGAGTTTCATCTTGTCAGTATAGTATTACCTAGGGCTGGGCGGTTTTCCGGTGCACCGGTTCAGCGGTTCGGTGTTTTTCAAAACCGGCAGGCCGGTTCAGATTTTGTAAAAATACCGTTGCACCCAGGAAGTGGTTCTAAACCGGTGCACCGGGAAATGGTTCTGAACCGTTGCACCCAGGAAGCGGTTCTGAACCGGTGCACCGGGGAATCGGTTCTGAACCGTTGCACCCAGGAAGCGGTTCTCAACTGGTGCACCGGGGAATCGGTTCTGAACCGGTGCACCGGGGAAGTGGTCCTAAAACACCGATGATCGTTCGCTGCTCATCTTTCTCGCTGCTGCCTCCCTCCCCGTCTCTGCTCGCAGCCAGGCTGGCTGGCGACCACACCAGTGAACTTTCCTATCCCCTCTGTGTTATAAGTTGCCCGCCTGATTGTCGTCTCACAAATAATCGGCCGCTAGAGTGCAGAGCGAGCACTCACCCATGTTAAGCATTGTCGCATGCGTAAATCAATGGGATTTTGCGTATTTTTCATGTTACTTTGTTTTGTCGACGATTACAATGAATAAGAAAGAGTACATAACCCTTCAAGCTAGTGCAGTAGCAATTTCTATTAAACCAATTCTGGTGGTTTTGGGAGATTTTGTGGAGGAAGGACCATTGTTTCAAGGTCCTATCTAAATGAGTTGGTTGGTAGTTGAACTGGAAGTTAGTGTGATATTGCTCGAAACAGGGGTGTAGGCAGAGTAACGGTGTGCGTTTCCGTTCTTTTTCACATTATACACTTTCACATTGCGACTTCCAGTTTTGGATTTTCTTGCTGGCTTGTCAATTTCTTGTATTCCATTTCGGTATTTGAATGTTGTCCTATGATCTTCCCCAATTCCCACCGTTCTTATCAGTTAAGTTCAGCAACCTTAATTGAAATAAAACCGTCATAAAAAAATAACAAATATATCAGGACACTGAAACGGCACTTTTTATTTACCAACTAAATCACACGTGAGAGGCAAAGGATGATGAGCACTATCGATCTCTTCCCAATTATTTTCTTGATATTAAAACTTAACCGAGGAAGTTTTCCTTTTCTTCCTAGGATCAGGAATTCAGAGTGTATCCAATTGACTCTTTGGAAATTGTATCTGAACTGACTTCACTCCTCTCTACCAGAGCGTCTTGCAGTTGCTTGTCGGACAACTTATTAGAGCAAGAAGTCATGGCCAACTAAAGAGTGATTCAGCGAAGAGACGATCCCGAAGCAGAAAAAAATAGAGCCACCAAAGCAAACATAAGGCGTCAAAATCAGACCCTCGCCTCGTAATCGTTGTCATGATGAAAGAGAAAGGAAATGTCGACTAATAAGGGTAGACAACTATTAGCCATAGACGAAAGCAGTCAGCCTCTCCACACATATCAGCTCTCTGTAAGCACGTAAATCAGATCTTAAGTGGAAAGATTTCGTCCGTATGCAGACGCCAGTCGTTCTGCCTCTAGGGAGCTTTTAATTCACCAGGCATGATTTATTAACTTAGCACGACGCGTTTTGTTGTTACAACAGCATTATCATCAAGACATCGAGGCACTTGATAATGTTGTTTTAAAAACGACACGCGTTCTGCTAAGTAAATAAATATCTGTGGAAATTTCACAATTTCTTCCTTCTACAATAATGTGAATTTCACCGTTGTTCACGCGGCAGGTTCGAATTCGGAAAATCAACACATTTAGGTGCACTTTTTGACACTAAAAATGCCAATTTATATGTACGCCCAGGCCTCGCATAAAAACCATTGTCTCTCGCAAATATTCTCACTTTACACTGTTCAATTTAGGAAAGCATATCCGCGTTATTAAGCAGTATCGTCTTTAAGGAAAAAACAACATCTTCAAAAAAATAGGTTAAATAAAAAAATTGGCAAAAAACCTTCTGGATGACAAAAAACGCGGATAACTAGAAAAAGACAGTTCAGCAGAAAATACGGTTTATTAAAAAACCAGTTCAGTAGAGAACACCGGTTCAGAAAAAAACACCGGTTCAGTAGAAAACACCGGTTCAGAAGAAAACACCGGTTCAGAAGAAAAAACCGGTTGAGTAGAAAAAAACCGGTGCGATCTATTGAACCGGTGAACCGCTGTCGCAAATGTTTTTTTTTTACGAACCGAGAACCGGTTCAGTATTTCCTCCACCGCCCAGCCCTAGCATTACCTATCTATTCATTATATCTCACCTTCATAATTTCGCGTCGTAGATGAATTTTATGACGTAAAACGATAAACACGAACAATACTGAATAACTATCAGTTCTCTTACCTCTACAATAACAACTTCCAGTAGATTCTAAACAACAATTCTTTTTATGTGATCGATTCTTTCGGTTACTTAACTGAGATCGTCAAATTGCCGATCGTTGTTTTGCGGCGGTGCCTCCGGCCGATTGAAACTTTGTGGACCCTGGACGCGCAGAACGACAGCGAATAGAGGGGAAAATTACGCTGGTGGGAAAACCTTGCAGGGGGATGCAAAGTGCTTCGCACTGAGACAGGAATTTTCAACAACAACAAAACAACTAATTTCCATCCGTAGGGGTGCGGAATTTGACTACAATTTGAGTCTTTCCTCCGTGGACACGCGCCCGGAAGTAATACATCGTAGAACACGACACAAAGATACGACTTGATGATGCGTGTTGACATTATTTCTTTCTAGTAATGTTTTCTCAATAAGTCGCTTCAGAGCGCTCGCCTAAAGATAGAGACAAATGAACATTAACTGAGTCTGTAAAAATAGGATTAAGAAAACCAGTTATCTTTACAGATATTTTTATTTATCATTATACAAGCTTATATTTCTTAGTCACTATCATCGTCTGTTTCACTTATTTCCGACCCAGAACTCAGAGTTATATTCAATTTCCTTCCAAATGATCCCTTGTTAGCTAGGTATTGATATAAATTATCTTCTTCTTTCGTCCGATCGCACGCTTTTTTCCACACTTAACGAAAAACGGTTCCACTCTCTTCAACGAAACAGTTATTCCGTCCACTGCTTCATTTTGAATGAACTTCAGCATGTTAAAAATGTTAAAAATTATCCCACGCGCCTGTCTTCGAGGCATTATCCACCCCACACTTTCGAAGACATTGTCACGAGCAGCAAAAGCGGTGCGGGTGGCAGCAAGTGCACGTTGTCAAAGTCCTGAGAGAGAGAATGGCAATTTCACCTACACCCCCACCTAACACCTCTTCTTCAAAATAGACTCGCCTAGGGCGAAAACCGACATCGCATGGGCCACGAAGTTTCAATCGCGCAGTACTGCTATCAGAAGAATTGCTGCTACAAGCTAACACGCATGCGCATACAATTAAAGATGGTGCTCTTATACATTAAAGACAAACATGTATGATGCAGGACGGAAGAAGTCACCGTTGACCACTGTTGCGAACTCGAGGGAATTTTTAAGTATATAATAAAGTTCTTTTAAAGTAACACATTTTGAACTCGCTTTCCCCGGGCATCTGAGGTACAACTCGTCTGTATGTGGTTCCGGGGAATATTGGGGTGGCGACTGCCATCCCGTGCCCTCCCCAATTTACACCTATGCCTATATCAAACTAAGTTTCCGATATTTCCTAATTACGAACCAAGAAGGAAATCTCTCCTCATGAGACATGGCGTGATGCGGAATAGAGCGTTTGTCGAAGAATAATGTGACTAGTCAATTGAAATCTAGGAAACACCCATTCACGAAATTAATTCGTGATTAAATACATCAGTCCTATACGCAATGCGCCGTGAAAATGGATTTATTGAGTCGCGCCATATGGGACATGGTCACGACTTTACTGCTTTAAGGACTCAATCATATGAAGATCGTGGCATAATATCTTGCAGACGGGAGGCATTAAAGAGCTTATAGATGGAAATATTCCAAGCTAGGTCAAAGATCAAAGCAACACGAAGATTTGGGCCGTAGAGTGAGTTTTTATAGAGTTATCTCGTTCAGACATCAATGTCTAACTGTTACTTTTTGTTGTACACATTCCTGGCGTGAAGTATCCAAATTATATTTTTGTATTTTAATAACTGCAGTCGACCTTCCTGAAGTTGATGTCTTGATTTTCCGATTGTTGAATTTTTATCGGTTCTTACAAACAGTTAAATATTACGTGGTACTATGTAAGAATTATTGAGAATGATGATGAATTTATTGTCCATTGATGGCTCTCCAATTTTTCATTCTCGATTACCAAATGGCGAGAGTCGAAAGAAACCATATTTAGTAATAATTGAGAAAACGTTAGTGGTCGTATCTTTACAAGCACGCCAGGGGAAGTAAAATACAATGAAACTAGAGCATATCCAAGTAAATAAATTTTGCCCTCATGAAATCGCAAGGATTGACTGCGTATGGATTTGCATCGTTGGTGTTGGAGTTCATTCTTAGGTATGTTAATCTTCTGGCATTGATTTTTTCTAGAGAAATACCAAGTTGGTGAACAGTCTGGCATGATATAAATATCGGTTGTCGCTCTATCACCGAAGTGAACCCTTTCAGACCGGGCGTATCCCGTTGTAATCATTAACTTTCGAGTATGTTATGGCTAGTTTTGTTATGTAATGGCGAATTATTCTAATGGCCACGTAGATACATATTTTGTGGGCAAGGGCGAAATAAACTCTTTTGAACTTCACTAATATTGATTTCTCATTTGAAAAGGAAAAATCGTATCAACTGGCAAAAAGATTTATACCAAAAAGGTGGGAGCCGTAGAGACTCGGAGGCTACACGGTAGGCTGAGCTTGCTTGAGAATTTCAGAACTGATTTGTTTCAGAGCGACACAGAGAATATTATCCTGATGTCACTACATCTCTTGGTGTGACAGAAGTGATGAAACAGGAGAGATATATTGCCGAACAGATAGGTGCAAAAAATCGTTCTTTTCGCGCACAATAAGCGATCACAATAAAAACTGTGCTTCACTAAATACACTCGTATAATACACGCCACCATTTTCCCTCCCAAAACCTTACATCTTTACTCGGCTGATGTCCTAACACACCCTGCCAAACGCCCATGCGGCGGCTCGCAGGGTAGTATGTAGATGTTATTATCGTTGGGGTTGGCTCAGATTCGGGTGGGTGTCGTTCTATTACGAAATGAGTTCATGATTAAATATATCAATTCAATACGCAATACAATTTGAGGAAGGCTATATTCATTAAGTCACGCCATATGGGGCTTGGTCACGATTTAACTACACGGGCGCTGAAGTCCCTTTCTCCACGTGATTGACAGAAAGACGGAGCTCAAGTTGTCGAAGGCTAGATAATAATTGTGAAAGTACTTCTGCTAAATTATTCATAAATAGGGAACTCAAAATATTGCTATACTTAGTCAAAACTAATATGAAAACTGAAACGAGCGAGCATTGCTAAGGAAGGAGAGTACGTTACTGATGAGGATTGAATGTTGGCCCTTTTAATTTGGTGAGCTGCACGAGCAGTTGGCTAGAGGAACAGTTATGGGTAGTGTGCCTTTAAATAATTCCCTCCCCTTCCCCCACTCTGCTTCACGAATTCCATTTAGCTGAAGGCACAACTTTGTGCTTCCCGGTCGTAAAAATTCCATCGGTAATTTGACGGGGCAGATGCTTTCATTTAACCCGCAGAGGTCAAGGCAGCTGACTCCAAGAGGATTAATGCAACCAAACCGTTGAAGAAATCATTTCTAACGCGTTTAAAATGAAAAATTTGAATGAACCAGAGGAACATGTTTTATTTTTTTTCATTTGACAAACGCTGATTTATTAAGCATTAAGTAGAGAATGAGGTTTTGTCAGATAGGGTATACAACTTCTTCCATTGCGAATCCCTCCCGAAAATTTTGCTGTTTTTTGCTGAGTCCGTTTAACTGGACTGAATGCTTGTTCTGAAGTATGTCTTGTTTAGCGAAATATACATTTGTATTCCCTGTTCCTCATTTAATTTCTTTTTCCATTTCATTCTATTTATTTCTTAGGATCTTCTTTCTGCGAAAATAAATTTTGTATCAAACCGACTCGATGGCCAAATATGCTTGTGATTTCCAGAATTTTTGCGCATAAAATGACAGCCGAATAATCAACTCTGGCGATTAAAGGGTTTATTTGTCAGAGTTGGATTTGATCTTACTATGAGTTTGACCATTTAATCATTGATGAGTCATATTGGCGAAGGAATGAAAGTTGATGTTCATATCTGGCAAGTTACGCCCCTGAAATTCGTTTGAATAGTCAAAAAAATATAAGAAACGGCTAAGATCGCGGTTCTAATCTTTGGCTGGAATCTCATGAAAATGTCGGATCTCATTTAAATTCAAGATAACTCGAAGTTATGCCCTTGTGGTCCATCAACGGCGGCAGCGCAGAGAAACGGGGACTTGTAAGAGGCTTCAACCCGTAAGGATGAATCCCACTAACAACACAGCATCCGTATTACGACTGCCGAATTTCATGTCTGCCAAATTACGGTGATGATGTCCGCAGAAATTACCACGAGAAAAAAGTGCAGTGAACTTTCTAGTTTCTTTTAATCCTACTTATTTTCCTGAGAATTAAGGGTCTTGGACGTGTTTCGGGTATTGGTCAAGATGCCAAAGGTACTCCATTCGATCTACGGTCTAGGCCGAAGCGCTGCTTTCCGATTATGGTTTCCATGACGTACTTAGGCTCTTAGCTGATGATGAATTTAGACAAACCTTTGTAGTAAAGTCGATACCGATAATTGCAAACTTTTAAGTGGGCAATTTTCCACAGAGCAATTCTCGGTAATAAGAAGTGATTAAAAATCTGACTGAAGTACAACTACGTTATAGAATAATACTTCCGTTTTACGTTCTGTCATTTCTGGAGAATATTGGCATTATAGACTGCTAGTAATTGAGATAATCGAAAAAGATGCCATTTGCCTACATTAGCGGGCTGCTTAGTAGGCTGCGTCTTTTTCCCGCCAGGGCCCTAGGGGCCCTTCAAATTGCGTCTCATACACCACCTCCATTACTCCTTTCTGAAATTACTTTAATATACGGAGGTCTCCTTTCCTTCATATCTCAATCTAAGTATTTTATCCTCTCAGAAATTAACTTTTTTATTTAGTACTCCGAGTCTGTTACAATGGAGAGGTCAAAGTAATAAACGATCCCTATAAAACATTTCTAAGAAATAAACCCTTAAGGAGAGGACAAAGGCCTAGTTTTGAAGCGTATATTAATACATATCAATATATTGCCCCAACATTATTTGGTCTGTTGCCTGAAGAAGTATCTTCAATACAATATGAAGTCAGATTCGTTAGTCGCGGATGAACATGGTAATTTTCGACAGGAGACAGAGAAAATATAATTTAATGATGAAGTACTTTACACCCCAGCGTGTATTTGATAACTCTGTGCTTATTCATTACTTTAACCTAATTGCCACTTAATTAATATTACTCTAATCATATAACAAATGTGTCTTTTATTATTCGATACTGAACAAGCATTTGTGATGATTAAGCTACCTAGATTTTTATGTTGTTTGAAAGATTTCTGCCATACACATCTGAATCTGTCTTCTAGTCTTTTCTGGTGAGGCCGTAAATTCGATGGAAAATAGAGGGATAAGTCCCCAGAGGAAGACCCAGGGATTAGTTCATGGACCAAATATAGAGAAAAGTACATAGGAAGAGATATCAGTACAATCTAATTTTTCTTGATAGAAGCCAGCATGCATGATGGGGTCCATGGCTGAGATTATAGGAATTTGATAGACCTTTGCAACCAGTGCACGTTGGTGATAACTCACCTCTTCTATACTAAATGCCTAATATAATCTGGGCATATAGTATAGAGGCACCAAAACCAAGATTCTTGGGACTTATCCTCTATTTTTCCTTCAGGCTAAAATGTAGATGGGGTACTATCAAGAGAGGGGCCGATAGAAAATCATAGCCTAAAGAAATCTAATATTGAAACAATGAATACATGAGCTTGTCATTATAGTCGTGGATTGCCGAGTATGATTTTTTTAAATGGAGAAACTGCTCGGGGGAAATGAAATCTGAATGGATACATTCATTTGAGTTACCTCCCACTGTGTTTATACTTAATTAATTTAATGAATACCAATCATGCCATTCCCTTCCGGGGTAGCCATAGTCACAAAGTTTCACTCAATACAACGGAAGATAAAATGGATAAAATAGGTATACAAATGTGTATTTAACTCACCGAGTAAAAAACATATTTGTATATCTAACTCTGATTCAATAATATCCTCCATACTGACCTATCCTTGCATACCACTTTTGCTTCATTTACACCCATACATGCCCTCCTGTTTTTAAGACTCCTAATATTCCTCCTCCTAAGATTTTCCTCAACCACATTCAACCACAACTTTCTCGGCCTACCTCTACCTCTCGCACCATCCATTTCACTCTTATATATCTGTTTCGTTATTCGACTCTCATCCATTCTCTCAACATGACCAAACGAACGAAGCACACTCCTTTCATACACGTACATTACTGGAGCATCTAACCCACATTCATTTATTACCCACTCATTCCTGACCCTATCTATTATACTCTTGCCGCAAACACTCTTCAGATAACTCATACCCACTGTGTTCAGTCTACTCGTATTTCTATCCTGACATACCCGTTTTTCGCTACCATACAACAAAGTGGGTTGAAGTTCACTTTTGTACACGGCGATTTTCGCTTCCTTAGACATTCCTTGATATGATCCTCATACTACCTACCACTTTCCTTCCAGCATTCGCACGTCTCATCATCTTCTCATCTATCCGTCCATCCGTCGCAATATTTGCATGTAAATAGTGGTAGCAATCATTAATTCAGTAGTTTCTGTGGCATTGGTAGTATACCTATAGTTTATTCGATTTAAGGATATTCTTTCGATGGAATCTCCAGATTGGGTTGTTATTCCATTTTTAGATATTGAGGAACCTCGGGTCCATGAGGAAGAATATACTGAATTACAACATGATATTGACCTGAAGCCGAAGTTTAGGAAAAGTTATCAAGAATTTTGATTACAGAAGAAAGTTTCTGATCGCTATTCTGGTCAGTGGACGGTGATTAAAAAAAACTCCTAATTGCTTTCCCAACTTCCTATTTGGTGGGACACGGTTTTAGTGCAGTCATTTAACTTATTTCGAGGAAAAGAAATCGACTTCAGGTTTGTGAACGAGGCGATTTAAGACTCTTGTTAAGCAATTTAAAATAGGACGTTGAGAAATTGGTATCACCCCATCAAGCCCATTCTTCGCGTTAAAACTTTATTTGACTAGAATTTGTTGCTTGGTTCCATTTCAAAGCTTTTCATAAATGGCTTTGAGAACTTGAAAACTATAATGAATAGTCGCTTAATTTGTTAAACTAGTTTAAATAAAACATTTATTGTGGACTCTGTTTCCATAAATTGCAAATATTCTTAGGACCATGATAAGAGAAAGTTTATTTGTAGAGAGAAAGTGTAATGTCAGCTTTTAGAATTTATGTATTAAATTAACTTTTTAGATAGTTTATTTTTATTCAATGTGTATAATGGCAGTTCCTTTATTTCTATATAAATCCCACCTTGTCTATCTGCGTGCATACAAGTCCTGAGGTGAATAACTATTGTAATTGAAATAAATATCATATTAATCATTATTTTATTTTATTAACAACCTAAATAGTTCATGTCGTCTTTCATTTTTATTGCAGTTTTTAGGATTATGGAAGGGGGGCGTAGGGTATAGGTTTTTGGAACCAGTAGTGGTTTGTGGTGGCTCGAAAAAGTTAGGGAAACACTGGTTTAGTGCATGACTTGAAAGTATATTTTTACATAATAGTCCATGTTGGTGATAAATTACACCCTCTCAAACTCCCTTGAGGTAGCTTCCTGGTTAAAATATGGATGGAGAAATACATTCATTTCAAAGAAGCAGTCAGTATATTTTTACTAATGCTACCATAATCAACCATTTATGGCCATTTGCATGTCCTTTGGGTCAGGGTCTCATTATGATGTGAAGCCTTATCCATTAACCCTTCCTACCTAAACCCTTATCCCTTACATCTTTACACGGCTGGTGTCCTAATAATCCCTACCACACGTCCATGCAGCAGCTCGCTGGGTAGTATGTAGATGTAGAAGCTGTTAAGGCTCTGGATTCATCAGACGGATTGAGCCTAATTACCTTCTACACAACACTGCACCCTCGTATTTTTGACAGAGCTGCCAATAAGTTCTCAGTATTATGATGGCCATAAACCTAATTTTTATTCCTATAAAAGGTAAGAAGGAACCGCGCGCGTGATCACATTTTCAGAACCGCCAATGTTGTATAAAGTTATTTACGCATATATGTTTGGATGATAAAGGTGAGACTGATGGAAAATTTATGAGCGTTTCGTGACTATTTCAGCATTAATGAATATTTTTATCGCGGAGAAATTAATTCAGTTTTATTGCCGAAAACACCTAGGAGTATTTTATTTGGTCAAAGCCGATTTGGCCGATACGCTTTGCGAGGAGACGAAACTACCTTCCACTCTCACCTCCGCACCCGAATCAGTGCAATGAAATTTTCGAATCTGTTAACTCAGCGTTCTTCCGCATTCGGGCGGCAGCCTCGCATCTTTCGATCTTTCTCTTGCCCTTTTTAAGGACGCAGGAGAGAGCTCTTGTGATTTTCGTGGCTATGCTAATTTGAAAGAGGTTTGAAGCAATCAACGAGCTCGAATGCGAGGGTGTTACCCCACTTATTGAGTATTCGATATGGAATCGCAAGTCACATTTTCAGTCTGACCTACAATGACTTTTTTACATCACTCAATTGCCTAGATTATATTAGACCCTGGTCGGGGTCCTAAAACATAATCAGACCTGATGTCTTTACAAGAGAACGTAAAGAACACTTTGTATTTTTCCACAATTTATTTAAGTACAATAAAAAGTGTTCTTTACATTCTACTGTAAAAATTACTCAGACATCATGATTAATTTCCACGAAGTCACGTCTGAACTCACCGAGAAAATCAGACCTGTTGGACCATAAATTTACTGAGTTTCTTCTCCTGTCGACTAATTGCGTTGTGAAATTGTGTCCAAGGGCGAAATTCCTAATGTCCTTGGAATCTGCGGAAGCATCTGAGTAAGATTTTCTCGATTTTTTGGGTAAATATTCACCTGATGCATCCTTTAGTCTGCACTCTTAATTGATGATTGTTATCATTATTGGTTGTTCAATTATAAGAATGGATGACTGCAGCCCTCCATCCTTTCCTATCCCACACTAGGTCCCTTACTTTCTGGTAGCTCTTCCTATGTACTATCCTCTTGTTTCGGTCTATGAACTTATTCCTGGGTCATTATATCCGCAGACCTGGGCAATAGTAGCATGATCATAAGGTGACTCTGCAGTAAAATTCATTGAATGTCTTTCAATCCATCATCATTGGTCGTTGAATCCCAAGAATGGTTGACTGCAGCCCTCCACCCTTCCCTATCTAATACTAGTTCCTTTACCTCCTGGTATCTTTCCCTATGAACTGTCTTCTTTATTTGGTCCATGAATTTATTCCTGGGTCTTCCTCTGGGGACGTTTTCCTCTATTTTTTCCTTCAATTATGTTCTCCGGAAACCCATTTTGCCTCAGAGTGAGCCCAAGCCATCCACTTCTTTCTTTTCTGTATTGTGATCCATACGGTCCTTTATTCCTCTACTCTTCTTTTTACTTCTTCATTTCTTATTTTATTCTTCCTTTTTATCTCCTGTTTCCTCCAACATCAGGTTTCTAAAGCTTCTAGTCTTTTCTGGTCTACTTTTCTAATAGTCCATGCTTCCGAACCATAGAATGCCACCCTCCACAGGAAAGTTTTCACGTGCTATTTTCTCGTTTGTAGTCACCCTAAATTCTTTTGAGCACAGAAGTTGTCTCTTTTATATGAACGCTTTCTTGGCTTGATATACTCTTCGCTTGATGTCCGTTGTACTTCTTTCGTCCCACGTAATGCTATTTCCGAGAAAAGCGAATGAATCAGCTCGTTCTAATTTATCACATCTCAGTGTGACTTCTGCATTGGGCTTTTTTCTTCCGCATACTAGAATTTTACTATCGTCTTATTTATTTTCATGTTGTCTCTTGTATACCATCCTTTTATACCAAGAAGCACAAGGGAAGGCACAGTATGTTCATACGATTCCTCTGATGGAGTTTCCATACATTGGACCGTCGCGACGTGTCGCCCGGAAGTAATGAGAGAATAGCCCATCTTGCTTGAATTTCCTCCTGGGAAGGTATGGCACTGGCACAATCAGTTATGAGAGAGCAACTTTCGGCATCCTTCGTATTATTTTTGTGATTAAGTTCATTGATCGGTCCTCTTGTAACTGAGGAAATAGTGTTTCTTCACACCAATTCCTCTGATCCGCTGAGTTTACTTGTTAGACTTCTTACCCTACGCCCCGCAGACGCGGTCTCTACGGCAATGGGAACCACCACACAACCACACTGAGCGGAAATTTTAATCGATTAGCCAAATTTAGAGCTCCTATAAGTCTAGAAAAACCTGGGGAAATAACCCCAAAGGTTGAAATTCGCCATGAAAAAATCATTTGACTTTATTATATTAGAAACAGGATTTCCCCACTACCGGTCAGGTGTGTTAGGCAGTTACACCTTGATGTATATGCACCCGTGCGACTGACTTCGCCATTTGTCAATGCAATGATTGAAAACTAGGGAAAAAAATTTCTTCAGTTTCATTTCTACTCGTCATGACGAAAACAACAATTTTGTTTACCTTTCCTTTGACTCATGCAAGTGGCTGAATAATTTAAGATCTTAGCTGGTGGAAACACACTGGCCTACACGGCTATCTCGGGAGAGTTCCGCGTCACCCGGAAGTTCTTAGAAAACAACTTTCTTGGCCTTGGCGGCACCGCTTAGTGCCTATTTACAGTAGTTTATCTCCTTTTATCGAGAGTTTTCGGGTAATCATCATAGAATATCTGTCCTGTCGAGCTATTCTGGTGTATGCACCAAGAAAGTGTGGCTCGAATGACTATTTCATCCATATCAAATATTTACAATAAATATTTATTCCGGATATTGCTAAGGAAAACTCTGCTATATTAGATAAGCATAAGCTTCTTTGAAAATTGTTTGGTTTACGGACTTCGCAGCGTCATTGAGCGTTTGTCGGTGACGTGATAGTCCGAAAAATTACTATGGTTGCTACTGAAACGGAGGTCACGTTTTACTCATGGCAGGGCTCGCTGAAAGGCGGGTAGTGCTCCCTATTTTTTCAAGCGTGGGATCATGGTGATATGAGTGTAACATGTCTGACGTTAAACTGGTTTCCATCGATCGCAATTTTGAATATAAGATACTGTATCTGGCGTTACTCGGTGCTTCCTTCCTTCATTACGAATGAAAAAACACCTGGCTATGATTCCACACTTCATTTTAAGCAACATGACTTGGGTTTCAGTATATTATGTCATCATCTGGCCATGCCATTCAGCATATCATACCTTCCTGATGATGGTATGATATGTTGAAACCTTGGTCGTGTTGCTTAAAATAAAGTGTGGAATCATAACCAGGTGTTTTCTCATTCATTCGTTCGCAATTTTGCACATTTACATTTTTTCAAATTATTTCGTAGTTTTATCAAAGAATTTTGAGCTTATGAACGGAAAGCTTTCATCAAATGTTTGAGTAAATCATTCGCTGCTGTTGAATATTTCACCAGATGTCATCGTAATGCGCATTTGGATGTTTTCGAGATAAATATATTGGGACATTTGCAACATTAGTTCACTGGAAGAAGCCGAAGAAGGATTTGCACAACCTTCTTTACTTTATTTATTGAGTGATAAGCAAAAAAATCCTTGTAACCGCGCAACGTTGGCGATGAGAACAAATATACATTGACGCTAACATGAGACATATGATTATCGTACAATTTACCTATGTTCTTTCCCACTTCTTTTATCTGTTCCTTCTCGTCTCATAACTCGTATATCAACATCCCTTGCGGCAAGCCTCAGCGGCAACTCGCGGGGTGGTGATTGACGCATTTCAAGATTTCCCTCTGGTGTACCTTTGAAATTTTCTTAATAAATTGACTATTCCGGTACAAAATACGATCCAAACCCATCAAAACAGCAGTATTTACCAATCGGAATGCCGATTACAATTCATGTTTATCTTCTCTGTGGTTGGCTCTTCTGTCATTGAATTAAAAGTGCCTCAATCCCGTAACACATTGCGTCTTACCAAAGAAATTTTGATGAAAGCGTCATTAAATGCTATTACCTATGTATCATGAAATCCTGCCTACCTCACAGTACTTTAGAACATTTGGTCAAGCGTATTTAAAAATTTTTGACCGAGAGACAATGATTTTATTTTAATGCATGCTTGTTTTACATTCATACAGGTTAACTAGACAATCAAGGTCTTTTTCGGCATTTCATAGGTTAGTATGGGTACAATCACGTAAACAAAGCAGCGAGAAAAAATATCCAACCGGACCGGGAATCGAGCCTCGGACCGTTAGCTTGCCTACGAAGCCAGAGTATAGTGGTGGTCTGCGAATTTGCTCGGTATACGAAGGCCCGCGGGTAGAATCAGTGTATGATGATGATGGACGACTCGTTCATCGAAGCGTCGGCCAGGATGGAAAGTTTGACCCGGTGGAAAACCGGAGTAACCTTCAATATTTAAGATCTAAAGATCTCTAAAATCATTATAAGTGACAACAAGAGACATCTTTCCTCGAGTTGTTTGTGACTGTAGCAAAAACGGAGTGTGACATTAAAGTACTCCGCTAACATTTAATTCACATTCGTAATTTTCTCCTCCCTTTCCCTTTTTTCTATTACCTCTCCATTCACAGCTGACATGGCAGGGGGTGTAATGATGTGTGATCACACCCCCTACGGCGACTGGTAGCGTAATGTACTAGATGTGTAGGATTTCAAATCACGGGTTCTTTCAAGTCCTCTTTTCCTTTGCGCTTTCACCCTTGATGGACCGCAAGAGAACAACATGTAGTTCCTTTACAATCCTCAATCATTGCCTCAAGAATCAGAGAACAGAGTAGCGTGGTGGTCTGCTAATTTCCTTGGCCTAGCCTTAGTTCCTCGGCAAGGTTACCGGCGCATATAGGGTTTTCTAGTGGTAATGGCTTCGTATTTTATCGTAGTCTTTTCGGCAGGAGTGGAACTACTTTGCCCTGCCTACAGAGGCCTGTAGGAATTCCTACCAAGTTTGAACCAAGAATTGGAACTACGTGGAGAAAAGTTTTTTACATCGGAATTTTACCAGAGCCCCATAGAAATCCTCATCTACACCTACATACTTGAAATGGTGACGTGTATAATGGGATTTTATTTAGTGGAGCTCAATTTTTATTGTGATCGCTTATTGTGCACGGAAAGAACGAGTTTTTGTACCAATCTGTTCTGCAATGCATCTCTCTCATTTTATCACTTCAGTCATACCGAGAGATGTAGTGAGGCATCATGATGATATTATCTATGTCGCTCTGAAATACATCAGTTCTGAGTTTCCCAAGCAACCTAAGCCTAATGTGTAGCCTCCGAGTCTTTAGGGCCTCCCACCTTAATCCCTATAAAAGTTGTGAGACACTATATGTTCGCTTGTAGCAGTTTTTACGAAGCGTGCTGCTTATCTTTATATTTTCTTGATTTTTTGGTTAAATCTTGATGACTCGGGTCCCAGATGCTTGCGGCATATTCGAGGTGTGGCCTAACCAGAGCGAAGTAGCATATCTCTTTTACTTTTTCATCCGAGGACCTTCTTATTATACGATTTACAAAACCTAGTTTCTTTAATACTGTTCCGCATATGTTTTCTATGTGTGTTCCCCACGATATATCAGAAGTTAAGGTAATTCCAAGACACTTAGCTGTATCTGAAGATTTCGCCTTTACTCCACCCACAGTACACATAAGTTTATATCTCCACTGCACCCACAGAACAGATAAATATGTAAAAATATATCTTCGGATAAATGGAAAGAGGAATTCTTTTTAAATAATAATGATAACTTAAAACGGGAGAGTACTCCGCATTTCCGGAGATTTTATAAAATTTTGCCCAATTCCGGGTGTCTTCTGGGGGTTTGGCAACCCTGGTCATGGAAGGAGAGCCGAGTTGTTTGGGGGTAAGGAGGGGGTAGTGGACTGGGAGGAGGTTTGGAGGGGGTGGTAATGGTGTTGTTTAGCTCGCGACATCCGTCTGCAGCATAGATTAAAGAGGAGAAAACAGATGGTGTCTTGGCGCGAGTGAGTGAGGCTTGTTCTGCTGGGGAAAAATGACCTATCGCGCGAAATCAGTCCGTTACGTTGCTCTGCATTGTATCTTTTTTCTGCTCTCGCATGCTTTGATGAATCATCGCGAGTTTGCTACAGTTCTTCCGGCAATGCGCCTTCGTTGGTTTGTTATTTTGGGAGTAGTCCGGCGACTGATGCCGTGCACATATACCAAATCATCGCGCCATTCCCTTTCAGAGGTAGGCAGAGCCAAAGAGCTTCACCATAATTTTAGACCTAGGAAAAGGAGTCCCTTCTAATTATTTCCTCCATATTTCCAAATGCTTTTAGACCTCTTTTTCCTCCACCACATTAATCCTGTATAGAAACGCGCTCTTGTTCAGTAGAATACTAATATTCCTTTACTTATTAGTCTCATCCTCTATACTCACTCGTAAATTTCTCGGACTTTCCCTTCCTCATACACATATCAATTGTAAACATGTGTCGTCGTTCGACCATCATCAATTCTTTCGTCATGATTGAACCAAAGAAGCGCGGAAGTTTCATTTATGTGCATCGCTGTAGCAACCATTCCACATTCTTCCACCACCCAATCATTTCTAATCTTATCAATCCTTATTTTACCGACAAACTTCTCAGGTACCCCATTCTGACAATATTTATCCCACATTAATGATAAAATTATCACTTAGGAATACAATTTGCCGTGAAAAAGTCCTTTGATTTAACTGGAACTCGAACCCAGATCTATCAATTGCGTGTCAGGTGTGTTAGAATTTAACACAAATTAACTTTGCATACACGAGTTTCACAACCATTTTCTAAAGCGGGGATGATGACATTTAGTACACAGCTTATGTGAACTAATATTCGTTCCTAGAAATATTCCACATGCGACCTCCGCATTTCCTAACGGCATTTACACGCTCCTATCTCCTCATCTATCCTTCCACCTTTCGTAAACATTCATGTCTCGTAAACAAAATTGTCCAACAGCTCAATAATACTGTTAACTAATTTTCAAACATTGCATTTTAACAAATGATGTGGTACAGAGTCACTCGCACGGGTGCATATACACTAGGGTTGAAGTTCGCCATGCAAAAATCATTTGACTTGACCGGGATCCCGGTCAAGTCAAATGATTTTTTCATAGCGAATTTCAACCCTGGTGAATACTGTTAACCCTCACGTTACATTAATGTTTAATATTTTCCATTTCATACAAGATTACAATAGTCTTTGACGCATCCGCCCTTAGATTTATTATATCTGTTGCTTCGACAAAGTTATCCAGTGAACTAATAGGTTAGTGGATAACTGATGCTATGAACAACTGTAAAGTTATATAGGTGATAGGTGAGTTAGGAAGGGAAGTAGTGCTTGGGGGTGAAAGATAGGTGGCAAAAGCATGTACAACGTCTAGAATTGCACTCTTCCTGACAAGGGGTTCACAGCTGGGTTCCCTTTCGACGAACGACGAGTTGACAACGAGCGTAATGTATGGTTTTGATTGAGATTATGCTGAGAAATCTCCACCATTGCAGAGGTTCGAACCCTAGCCTCAGCGATGGCAAGCAGTTGAATCCAAGCTGACACCTCAGCCCTACTCCAAAATTCCTATGTAATCTTCGCATTAAGGCAGTTAGAGGTTGATTTAATTTTCAGGAAATTGAAATATATGAGCAAAATATTGCATTTATTTTCGAAATGTATGCCAAAAATTCCAAGTGGTACCTCATGAGATTTGTTTCTGATGTACTCCACGGAGTCACAAATGGTTTGAAGAACAAGAAATGAAATCATGATTTGAAATTCGGGTAAGAGATTAAAGGAGCGTAGTTTTCTTATATTCTCAATTGTTATTAAGTACCGATACTCCGTCTTGGTTCTCTTATTGAGTAAATGCATTCTTCGGTCGTGAAGGCAGTTGCTGCGAGTGATCTGAGTCATTGAAATGTGGCCTAACTTTTAATGCTCCAACTAGGAATATTCTGATCCAATAATACAAAGTTTTTACTTCTTTTATCCTCCATATTTTGGTACATCCTGCTCTCTTTAGCTGCAAGAAAACCTTAAGAATCAAATTCAAATAAGTACATGGGTGTTATAGGAAAATAATAGCCCTGCAAACTACTTTATAAGCATAATTGATACATTGAATGTGGCCCCGACTTTTATGGGTTTAATACGCCACTCTTCTCTCGTGTCATATGGCTCCATCTATTCTCTCCTTTTTAATCTCCGGCCTGCAGCATCCGCCGCTCCAACTCCACCCGAAACTGAAAGATAACGAAAGTTGCGCAGGGACGCCCTCTGTCAGCCTCACCCACTCCACATCCCCCTCCTCCTATCCCCCCCCCGTCCCCGTCACCCCCACCTACCCCTTCCCCTACACCCCCACCGCCTTCGCAGTGGTCGGGAAGCGCGGAAAAATTTCCACTCGACCTTTGGCTTTGTTATTGTGGAGCGCTCGTCCCCTCATCCGGGAATAGCACCCGATGCACACCCTCGAGGCGCCGCAGAGGAGAGGCAAAGCTTTCCCCCCCTTTCCTCCCCTCGCGCGAGTGAGAACGAGAGGAAAGTGGGTGGGTTTAGGGTGGCGAGAGGTTTGTTCTTCTCTTTATTCCTTCTCTTCCCTTCTCGCCACTGGGATTTCACTTTCTATATACCGAAAGGTTTTGAGGGGGGAGAGGGTGGGGGAAGGAGGAGTGAAGACGTTTGTGGTGGAAGGGAGGAAGAACGAGAGAAATAGGGCATCTCGTCGCCCGAACGGAGCCAAAGAATGTTTCGAGCGAATGGGGGGAAGGGGAGTGATGGCTGGGGGAGAGGGAGGGACGGCCCAGGGAGACGAGAGAGAGGAATTCGCGCTCCCGAGGCGGGAGGGATTTGGCAAAATGGGTATAACGAGGAAGAGGGGGAGGGGAAGGCGGTGGTTTCGACAACTTGTCGCCCTCTCTGAGTGAGGATTTGGAAATTGAAATTAAAACAAAAATTGAGGGGTGGGTGAGGGAGGGAATCGGATTGGTTTGGCCCGGCTTCCAACCCTGAAGTCCCGGGTTATTCCTCCTCATTATCATTGGGAGCTTTCCATTCGCTCCAGAGCGCTACTCACATCGCCAAACAACAGCAAACTTGCTTTCCGTTCGTTTTAGACCCATCGCCTTAGGCTGTGTACTTCAAAACAGAGCAGAGTTTATGTGCGCTAAACAGTGAAAGAATGTCAATAATTACATCTACCTTATTTTTCCGTTCTAGTTTTCAGAACAAGCGTCAGTCATGGATAATGTAAAGCTTAAAATACTCGGGATAAAAAGCTTGCGATCAAATATTTTAAAAATACTACTGTATTTTTATTTAATATTTCGTGTTAGAAGGAAAGATACAGGGCATACGGTGGAATAGAAATATAAAGAATAGGTTTCATATACGGGATGAAGAAGTGTAGGACAAGCTGAGATGAAGAACAAAATATTAGACGCGAAAAGGGCACTCCATTTGTGAAAATCTAGTGGATTTTTATTGAATTCCGCTTAAATCTACCCCAAATGATACATTACTCAAAATAAGTAATAACTTCAATCACATAATCACAATCAATAACTGTACACAAAAATAGTCTGTTTATTGAAATAGTCGAAAATTGTTTTCTGCACTCTTTCTTCGCAAAGGGTGTATGAAGTCTCTCCATTTCTTGCAGTTTTTCTTAATCGTTTCAGTTAATCCGGGTTTTCGTTTTGCGGAGTTCCGTTAGACGGAATTCTGTTGCACTTGTTTGGAAGAATTCGATAACTATTTACGAAAAATCGGTCATGACTTTTGCGCACCCTACGAGTGCTATTACCAAACGGTAAGTCATCGAATGATTCGGCAGCGCACATGCGCTATTTAACGCCGTTTGAGTATGCTAGAGTTAATTACACTAAACCAATCTTCGCTAACCTCGACACCAAGAATGGAAAGCTCCGGATGAAGCCATCCTAAGATTGGTAAACTGCAGCCCTCCTTTTTCACATTCATTGCTAACTCTAATTTTATTTAATTTAATCCTATTAATTAAATTTTAAAATTACTATTTAATTAATCTAATTTAATCCTCTATTTTTCAAAACGTTTCATAGAGTTTCACCAGTTTTTCTGTGTCAGATCTTGTATTTGAAATTTAACTTACTTCCGGGTGACTTGGAGCTAAAAGATTTCGCCCATAGATCCACTTTTAGTGACAATGCAGTAATAAATTTCAACGGAGATGATAATTACTTAGCTACGCGTTCATAAAATGGTTTTCTTGAGTGTGAGCTGTTTGTCTGCGTCAGATCTTGTAATCAAACTTTTACCAACATCCTGATGACTTAAGAGCTCTAAAATTTTGTCAATTCATGCACTTCGGGTTACATTATTGTGATCAGTTATAATTCATACTAATTAATTAACTGCGTGTTAACATTCGAGTTTCGAAACGTCAATTACGGCACCCATCTGTGAAAAATAACTGTAAAAAAAGTGAAAATAACTTTTGCACGCCACTGATCAGTTCATAAGTCAATATTTTTTTCGTCCGGGTCAGTGAGCCTCTGTAGATTATACCAGGTATCAGAATCCGGATTAATTATTGACCTTTGAACTGACCAGTGGAGTGTAAAAGTTATTTTTACTAATCAACAAGGAACTCCACAAGTTGAACCGAGTTTTATTTCACTTACTTCTCTGTAGTTGCTTTCGCTTACGGTTTGATCCATTCCAAGGTCCGCTCATCGATCGAAACTAGGCTTAGCGTTACAATCACTGCCGAAAACAAACAAACAATTAACAAGTATGTGGGTTGGCTTAATTAAAAAATACTACACCATAAACCTCAGATGTAATTTATAAAGTCGGAATTTCATTTCAAGTAATTGAAAACTAAAAAGTAAACAATAATGCAAAAAAATGACTAATCGAGAATTTTCTTGTTTAATAAAATGCTCAAAAGTGAAAGATAAAATTTTTTGTTTGCAGAGCATTTTATTCAATAATTATACACTTTTCCTTATAAAGTCAGTTTTTGCTATGTATTTATTTTTTTATTTATGTACGGGCAGTCACCCCTTTGCTACAAATATTACAGTACAAATGGTAAAATGTACGCAAAAACAACTAAGAATATTGAATACAATAATATATACTAGTTAGTTCCAAGCAAAATAATATTATTGCGTAATACACTCATAAAAATACAAATACAAAAATACAAAGTTACATACATAGATTTTCATGAAGAGAAACTCGTTTATAAGTTTCCGGATTGCTATTGGCCAAACGCATCATGTGGTATATTGGATGGTTGTACATGTAGTTAGTTCTAGCATATGGTATGTGGAATAACATATGATGAGGTGGTTTTAAGCTTAAAATATTAAAAGAAACTAAATTTAACAAGTTCTGAGTCAATTCCATGATTTACTATATTATTAAGAAATTTAAGTTGACAGAACTCTCTTCTTTGACTTAGCTATGGTAGGTAGAAAGAAAATCTTATTTCCTCATAAGGTATGTCCCAATAAGAGTAACCCAACTTATGTCCTATCATTCTGATAACTTTTTTTTGTAATTTTTCAAGTCTATTAATTTGACCATCATAATATGGAAACCAAACTACCACACAGTACTCTAAGATGGAGCGAACTTAGGATTTGTATAAAATAGTAATAACTTCAGGGTTGGTGAAATCTTTGCTAACTCTATGTATGGAGCCTATGAGTTAGGACGCATTCTTACAAATAACATCAATGCGATCATGAAAAGAAAGATCAAAAGTAATCATGTTGCTATGTGTTATTTCTCACATCATACTTTTTTACACATGCTCCGTGCATCAAGACAAATCCAATCCACCTGGTTCTTCGTTGTCTTGTAACGCTCCGTATAGGGCCTTCCTTCTACGGATCATTTGCATACATCTTCAACCTTCGTTTTAGTAGTCCATTTTATATATAATTTAAAACTACATACTACTGCATGGTATTAATCAGTCTCCAATAAGTTTAATGGACACTTCAGTGATATTCGTTGCGTCCTTCGGGCTGGAATAAGAACGATAGACAAGAGGTGATCAAACGACTGCCACTTCTGTCTTTTTGGGAAAGAAGAAATGAATTTTCGCCGTGTTTTTATTTATGGCTGCTTTTCCTTGGCACCGATATGATCGCGAATCGTGAGAGGCATATGGTGGTATCTACAGCTTTTGTTCTCTCTCCCTAATGGAGTGCCTGTGGTCAAATTTAGTAGGGAAGCCCAATAACCTAGAAGGTGCCAGAAGAAAACTCAAATCCCCTGAGGAATGAAACCAAGCATCAACCAAACTGAAACCAAGCATCGCTGTGCTCGGCGCGAACTTGGACAGGGTGATCCTAAAATTCCTCCGAGTGCTGTTACCCCTGACTACAAGTGTCTGGCAATGAAATGATCTTACTCCTCAATGCACATCAGTCTAAAGTGTCACTGCTATTTAAATGACCTGTTATTTACTGGAAGCTTTTTACAACGACAGATACCAAAACTCAATAATATGGTGGCAAAACCCCTTAAAATAATTTCGTGCAAACTGTTCTAAGTAACGAAATGAATAGTAAGGAAAGAGTGGTAAATTACGGAGGACGTATTCCTTTTCTAAGGAATTTCACAAAAAGTGAACACATTTCCTGCATTTCGCAAGAGTAGTTCCGGTAGAAGACGCCTTGAAAAACTCAGATAACTCTTCTGGTATTCTAAAACTAGCGCTCTCTCTTTTGGACGGATTTAATGAAAGTTGTAAAAGTGATCAATTGTTAATGTTAAATTGACGATATTAAATCAAGTTTATAATCGCAATTATAAATGACGATATTAACTTTAACAAAATGTAGATTTATATCATTCCTACAGGACCTTTTGAGGTATTTCTACACAAAATACTTTCTGAGGAACTCCAAGAGATTGTGCTACGGAATTTCTACAGTGTGTGATAAAGGGTTACATGTAATCATCAAAAAAAGTTTTTCAATATTTTGAGGAATGTCTACAGAACTACGTAGGAAATCCTTTAAAACTATTTTTTAAAGAAAGTGAGTAGAATATTTTGGTGAAATTTCGAAGGAAAATGACAGTATCTCCGCCGCCTGTATCGTTTAAAGGAATCCGTTTACCTTGAAGAATTCTCTGGATGGATATTTTAGTGAGATTTTTCGGAGGTCACTCAGAGCATTGCAGAACATGTTCCGGGTCGATGGCGCTAGTTCTTACGGCGTGGTAAGCACACTGTCTTACCACGCCATGGGAGCGAGTTCGATTCCAGGATGTTGCGGTTGCCGCAGTGGTTTCCGGTGCCTGCGCAAGGTGTCATGCATAGAGCACATGCGGTTACTTGCCCCGGCCTTCGAACTGGGACTGTCTTCCCTCTTGACTAAATATCGTCCTATTGTGACGAGACCGCTCCTAATAATATGCCATCTATATTCCTAATAATATCTGTCTCACACTCTATAGTTCCGACCTTGCCCTAATCACCGCTTCGCAGTAAATGGGACAAAATACCTCGGAAGGTCTTCGCCTGGGATATACTTACGGCCAACTAAGCCGTGCGCGAATGGATTCTAAGAATTTTCTATGATAACAATACTTGTGCACTTAAATGTCAACATGTTAAGCGTTTGTATACTCATGGAATCTCTGACTTCTTCAGTCTTAAATGCCTAACGTAAGACCAATTCACTGAGGTAGAAAAATCGTCTATCGTCACATTTTTCTAGCGGTTATCTTTCACTTTTTAAGTATTTCTTAAGTATTTTTCCTCGTGTTTTTCAGTCTGGTCGGAGTAGGTTTCAATAGTTCAATAGTGAAGACGGTGTATTTACAAAATCTTTTACAGCGGCAGTTCCTAGACTCATTAAATGATTTGATTCATCACCTTAGCATTCATTCTATTTTTCATCATCCCGTTCATAAATTCTAGCCTCTCTCATTTCCTACCCGCTTGCTCTAATCTCCTTTCCATAATGCCTTAAAGCGTCCCTCTGCCCTGTTTCAAACACCTATTCCGCCACCTCCAGTTCTCTCCTCGCCCGCCATGCCGAGTGATTCCTTGTTTGTCTCCCGTTTTTTTATCGCACTATCTACATTGTCCCCCACATTCACATCTCAGGAGGCGGAACAACCTGTGCCGCTTTGTCAAACCCTTCAATTACCTATTCCGTCCGTATACATGGCTCTTTGAAAGGAGCAATCGATTCATTTGAAGGTGACATCTTTAGTGCCCCTGAAGATATACCCACATATTTCTGAAATCCTGAAGCACGTTCCCTGTGAGAAATAATTTTGGTCTCTTCAATTCTTTATTTTTCATTTATACTCTACATGGTCCCCCTGTATGCCTTCCATAATTGTCACCATCTTCAAGTATTCTCCACATAATCCACATTCCTTTTCGTATCTCCTTGAATTTAGTAAGTTTTGCCTTTCAGTTTCTCCTGGAATTTAAGATAGACAACCAAATGAGATGGTGTAAAGATGAGATTGCCCCTCAAGATCTTCTCTTCCTAACCATCGCAATGACTGATTCACTTTTGTCGGCAAAATTTATCGAACATGGTGTATTGAGACGTTAAGAAAGGCTTAATCGCACTTGAAGAATGAGTATGCATTGTATTCCACCCAAAGCAGATGATCTCGTGGAAATGTCTTGGCAAAGCAATTGTTCTCCTTATATATCTCCCGTTGAGAGCGCTGGGTGGGGTTGAGTTGAAATACCTGAGTGAGCAGCTGTACGCAGAATCTAGACATCATACCACTCGGAATTCATGAATCGAGTTTGACTACTATACAGACTTCTTTTATATTTATTTATGCTCCAAACCATTAAATTTAGGAAATTTCTGGCACTTTATTTTATGCTCGAACATATTTTTGATTATTTATAAATCACCATGTTCACATCATGAACTTTGATTTTCATGAAATTTGCCCTCCTAGTGGAAATCGTAGAAAGAGTCGTACTCAATTTTGTTTTACAATTGTTCGAACATCTAATTTTTAGTAGTAATCAAATGGCTGATCAAGTTATAAATTCTGAAATCGTTGAATTAATAGGGATATGACATCAATATATGCCTCCTCTGAACAGCCTTGTGATGGAGTTGAATTTGGCCTCAAACCTTACATGATTTCGGGCAGCTGTTTTTTTGGGCTAGCTTAATTCCTCAATAAACCAGAGTTCTACCGGAAGGTTTTTTTTTAAAATTTTGATAATACATACTATGTTTTATCTGATTTTCAGCTATAACAACTCCCGAAATATTCTTTTAGTAGGTAACCAGCACGTGTTTTATGAGGTTTTATTTATAACTGAGGCTAGTTACCATTTTGAGAACTTCCAATATTTATGTTGTACGTAACGTGTTCATACATTGAAATATGTGTTTGTTATAAATAAGAGTTGTACTTAGAATGTTCATATTTTCGAAATGAATTTGCTCCATAGCCAAAGCTTCTCCTTGTCAAAAATTAAAATACTCTAGTTTTGCTTGTCAGCTGTATCTATTTTCTATTTAGTGCCTGTTAGTAGGATGTCACATTTTCAAAACCCTTGATAACGCGAGATAAGCTAAGAACTGGGCTTCTGTAATGTCCCGATATAATTTTGCTCCATCATTGCATCTCTTTTCGATATGTATTTGAAATGGGCCCTTTATCACTCACAAGGACAAAATTTGTAAGCTTGGGAAAGTGATTGCCTCATAGTCTATCCTGTTTTTTTTTTAAACTTATACAAAATAAGGAAAAAAAGAAACTTGATACATGAAAAAGGGAAAATACACTTAATGAAGGCATGAATGTTAAGACAAATTTTGAATTATAATATTGTGGTCCTGCTAAGCCGTAGGCTTGTCAGCAGGTGCCAATATGTATCTTATTGAGTGATCGGATACTCTGTTCGCTCATTCAATGGAAAATTTAACAACATTTTGAATATTTTACAATAGCCGTAGTGTTTTCTTAAACATGAAAAAAATAATATATATATATATATATATATATATATATATATATATATATATATATACACATATACCAGCATACATATGCATACCCACATACATACATGCATATATACTCAAACATACACATATATACATATACCTACATACGCAAATATACCCATACATAATATATTCATACGCACTTAAGTACATATATGTATACTCAAAGAGATTCACAATTTTCAATGTACTGAATGGTGCAATGATAGTAGAAAATATATAACCCAAGATGATTAAGTAGCATTTTCATCATACAATCGCAATTTTGACAATTTGATACATCAGTATGAAATAATACCTCTGTTTATATAAGTTCTATGAGTTAAAATTATAAATTTATGAGGCATGTTATTTATAAGCCTGTTAACTTGTTTTCATTTAGCCAATGTTTAACCTTTTCTTTTAATTCTGATATTTTTTCAATTATTTGCATCGATTGCGGTAAATGGTTTAGTAGCTTAGGGACTATGTATGCTAGTGTTCTTTTTCCATGTAGGTTGTAGTATTTGGGTACATTGTATTTTTCAACGCGACGGAGTCCTATATCATGTCCTATGATCCTATTAGTTTGGAACCTTTGGCTGAAAAAGTTTTCGCATATTCTAATGTACTGAAAAAGTTCCGTAATCGGTAATAAGTCTAGCTTTTTATAAATTTTTGACACATTGGTTTCAGATGGACCCAAATGTATCATTATCCTATTTTGGATTTTTAATATATTATTCAATAAATTTTGTTTGTTGTGCCTCAAATTGTAATACCGTATTGCATTAAAGCTTCAGCCAAACCCTGAAAAATGACAGAAACAATGTCTCTCCCTTTCACTGTGTTTATCTTTCGAAGGAAATGTGTGATCAACTTTTAGGTTTTTTCCTCTTCAGTTTAACGCTCCGATAGAGCTCCAGATTATTATTGTTATAGGTTTGGTAAGAAAAGTGGATATCATTTAAGTAATTCTACTACTTGTCTAGAATGCAACCTCTCACCGTCACTATTTAATATGTAGTTTTAGGAGGCCATAAGAGAAGCTCAAGAAATTGGACAGCGGGATGAAGATAAACGGAGAAGAAATAAACATGCTTGATTCCGCTCGCAGATGACATTGCAGGCATAGCTGGGAATTGCAATGATCTTCAATGGTCACAAAATGTAATGGACTAAGTTTTACATGAATTGCAACATGAAAATAAATAATACGAAGACTAAATTCCTAGTATACGGAAGAGAGAAGCTGAATGTAGAAGTCACCCTGAAAAAAGAGAAATTGGAGCAAGTGGATTACTTCACCTATCTAGAAAGTACCATCATGTGTGACAGAAAAAGCACAACAGATATCAAACGGAGAATAGCCCAAGCTCAAAAGACGTTCATGGGAAGAAGACAACTGCTGTGCTCAAAGAAGATAAGACTACAAACCAGGAAACAGTATGTGAAAACATTCGCGTGGAGCGACGCACTCTATGGATTTGAAGCATGGACCATTGAAAAATCTGATCAGAAAAGACTAGAAGCCTTTGAATCCTGGTGCTGGAGGATGACATTGAAGATAAAATGGACGGAAAAATAATAAATGGTGAAGTATACAGAAGAGTAGACGAGGCAAGGACCATATGGAGGGAGCACCATTGAGAAAAGAGGAACAAAGATGGATTAGACACACCCTAAGACACAATAGGTTGTGAAGAACATAATTGAAGGCAAATGAGAGAATTAGATAGGGAAGTTTTGAGGGCTGCAGTCAACCAATCTTCGAATTGAACGACCAATAATGACAATTTGCCTCTATCATTACATTAATTTTTCGCTTTCCCAGTTTTATGGATTATTGCCACTTTTTCTCTTGTATCTATGACTCCACAGTTTCCTCCATTTTAAGTTTCCATGGTCGCACTTATCCGCTATTTTCTTCAAACTGCCTCTTTTTTCCTCATAACCTACCATCGAATACGCAATTTCTTCCTTTATTAAAACCCCCTGGAATGAAGCAACCTGCTGAGATGAACTCCTTTACAACCTCTTTCCAAATCACTGCAAAATACCCAAATGGCATGGTACGCAGTCACACCTGCGGGTGCCGAATGTATACGAAAAGGATGGAATTTCCCGGGAAAAAATTATTTAACTTGACCAAGATTCGAACTCAGATTTCCTAATCGCCGGTTTTCGCTTCTTCACTTCTTGTATATTGTCAGTTACAAAATCACCGTTCAAATTAACTAAGTTTTTCGTTAACCTCACACAATTGTTATTTGAATATTAGTTTTTTGTAAGCAACCTAATCAAAAACTTTCTTAAAATCCAGTAATAACGCGGAAGGATGGGATGCAGCGGAGGAGGAAGAAAGCCAAGCTGGAGAAAGATATCATGCGAGGAAACATAAGGACTTCAGTTGATAAAGATGATGCCTATACCTCTCACTTTATCCATTAAAACTCACCTTTACTGGGAGGTCAACTTTGGTAGTAATAGTTAACAGTAGGTAAATGTATAGTTCTCCGCCAATTAATCGTCCACCCCCCGCAGGTTATGTGCTGGAAAAACAAAACTACTTCGGCGATTGTTGTGGGTAGCACTCATTATCCACATGTGTGACTTCTCTTTCGCTTAAAGGTGTCTTTCACTAGCTCTCATTCCAAGTTTAAGGGATGTAGAAGCATGAATTATACCCGCCATCTGAAAATTTAACCCTTTTCATGTAAAGCAAGGTAGTAAAACAGAAACAACAATTGCACTATTCCACAAGGTATTTTAATGCGTACGACGCGTTTCAGTTCACAGAGCCATCATCAGGCACAAGACAAAGTACTTTGTCCAAGGTCTTGTACCTGATGATGGCTTTGTGAGCTGAAACGCGTCGTACAACATTTTTCAACACTTGCAAGAAACAACAATTGCACTATTCTACAAGGTGTTTCAATGCGTACGACGCGTTTCAGCTCACAGAGCCATCATCAGGCACAAGACAAAGTACCTTGTCCAAGGTCTTGTACCTGATGATGGTTTTGTGAGCTGAAACGCGTCGTACGCATTGAAACACCTTGTAGAATAGTGCAATTGTTGTTTCTGTTTTAATATGACGAACTTCCACGATATATCGCCCGAATCTGTAAAAATTAAAGCAAGGTAGTTGTAATAATCAAGATAGGACTACTCACTAGATTGGGTTTTCGATTATTAGTCTTGAGGTTTGGGAAGCATATGACCTAAATTTCACGACGCTTAGAATATCGAGACTCAAAGCTTTGAGCTTTCCTCTGTGGAAATGTGGGAATTCTCCGTAAAATGTGCATCGCGAAACAAAAGAAGTCAGTAAGTGTCGTGAAAATGGTATGATATAATCTACTTTATGAATTTCGATTAAAGACATTCCGATTTCATTTTATTGCAGGCAATACCGTTAAGGGAACGTTAAGAAAAATGTTGGCATTCCTTCCCTGAATTTTAACTGATTTCGTCTTCAAACGCAAATATTTATTTGCTATGAAGACTTCCCACAATTCTTCTCTCTCTATTTCCTAAAATAATTTATCTGTAGGTTCCTGCAATTCCTACAGACTCTCATCCGGTAATTAGCAGCCTGCTCGGTCATTTCAATTATTTTACCGTCACACATGTAATGCAATATCCTTCTCCATTCTATGTCCTTATCCAATTAAAAAGTGGCATTTAGTGGTGCTAGAAAGTAATTGGTTTTCTTCGACCCCTCCGTGGTTGGGGTCTTAACACTTCATAAACCTTTCCAGAGGAAATCATTAATGTGACTGCACGGTATGCGTGCTCTTGGCGGGATTCCAACCCGCGACCTCCGGCTTAGCGAGTCGACTACGGACCTGAGGAGCTACAGTTAGGTGACCTGCAACCAAGAGGCTTGCTTTATCTAGGCTGAAGAATTTAATTTGCCGACGGGAACGAAGAGCCGAAAGCGCTCAACCTAGACAGGTGGTTCTCTTCCATTCGCTCTTCCTTGTTCGCTGTTCACTTAGCAACCCCCCGGTGGATTTGCTCTTCGTTTATTTTCCCTTCGCTCGGTGGATTTGCTTTAACGATCATGAACACCAAACAGTGCACATCAGACTAGGCTGGAAAGAGTGCTCTGGTGATTTTCATTGAAGGTAGTTTCGGCGAGATTTCTCCCGCTAGACATAATAGAGACAATTTTCAAAATTTCCAATGAAAAATTCAAATTTTAGCAACTCTAAGAAGGATAAAGTAAATACTGTCATATTGAAGACGCAAATATCATTTTAAATTACTGAATTCCTCAGTATTTAGCTAAATATACGTATTGGAAGTTTAACTTTCTATTTGCATTACTTATTTAATCCATAGATTTTGCCCTTCATTAAAATACAGGAACATATGTTGAAAAAATTCTCTAGAAATACCCTTGATGGTTTTTTCTTCTGAACTCGTGTAGTGGCATAATGTTAGAAACATAATATATTTTTTTTACAGTTATGTGAGTAAAATGATCTTGAAGAAAATTATTCTAAATATCCAATCTATATCTATGAACCTTCACTACGCTCAGTTATAAATTTGCCAATTGGCATCTCAAAGCATAATCAATGGCTATACTGATTTTAGCGCTAATTCTGGATGGGAATTGTTTTTAACTAATTTATTTAACAAATTAATTCTAAACAGATGAGGAAATTTCCTTATATAATCATTCATGTCGTGTCTATCCCGCTGCTGCATGCAACGGAAATTTTATCAAAAAATAAATAAAACTTTCTTTGAGTTCCATTTTCTGCCCACATTACTACGAAAACAGAAATAGTATAAATCTCACCATATCGCATACAATGATGTTCAGAAGAGCCAGCAGCGGTATGAGCAGAAGAGACGCCTATGACCCTTAGGATAGTATTAAATAGGAGAGTATTAAATAGGAGAGTATTAGAACTGCTAAGGACATAAATTTAGATTTTCGGGCCTCTCTAGTTTCTTATTTTCACGGAAAAACATGGCGTACTTTCGTTACCCTGATCGAATTTATTTTATGATGATAAGACTGATACCTGACAGCTGTTAACTAAGAATTATTTTTAATTTCTTTTTACGCAGCTTTTCGCGTCGTTTTCGAGCTAACTCCTGCATCTCGAATGATAGGCCTTCATGAATTCCATTAGAAAGACGGAATTTCGTCTGTTGATTCATTACCGACAGATGGCCATACTTGTGAGAACATTTTGTCATTTGTTTTGAGCACGTCCATGTTTGCGTATACACGCAAACCGATCAGCTCTCCTCGCTGTGTTGATAATCAACGGTCTTGAATGATGGCCAGATCTAAATAGAGGAACCCTTCACCGTCGAGAATGCTCTTATTGGGTTCATACGGTTTTTGGCGAGTTTTCTGGCAGCAGGCGAACGTGTTTCAACACCCAATGGCGCGCGTTATTTTCCCAATGCCGAGCCGCGCTATGGCGAACAGGCGATAATAGCCAAAGGCCATTTCTTCCACTACTCCTCTCCCACTTTCCTCCAATGGCTTAGCTTTTCTTTGGCACTGCTGTTCCCACATTACCAGTGGAATAACCCGCCGAGACCAGTTTACGCCTTGGGAATTGCGGAGAATAAACATCTAGCCGAAAATTATTGCGATCATCAAATGCTTACATCCACTTCATCTACATTTTTTCATTTGAATTTATTTCCAGTGTAAAATATGGCTGCAATATAAAACAGGCTTTAAAATTTACTGACCACGTTGTTCGGTAGTGTTGTCAGTGTACAATAAAATATTTTTCTCATACAAAAACAAGGTCATTACAGAAAATGAAAAGTAAAAAATACAATTGAGTTCAGACTACTTTACATAGCTCATGCCGCTTCCTGCAGCGTTTAATCTTATCATTATAATTTTTATAAAATTTATGACTGTTTTTAACAAAATAAGCTTTGTAAACAGTATCTTTAACGAAAATGTTACATTGATTACATTATTTCATCTGAACCATTGCTATAAAGTATTACGCAAAGTATTTACACCACTTACTTGAGCTAACCAATTATTAATTGCGTTATTAAACATCTACTTATTACCCTGCAAGCCACCACAATAGTGTTTGGCATGGGGCGACTTATTACTGACATGAACTAGAGTGAAGAAATTGAACCTCACCATCATGCACTACACTAAGGGTGTTCTACAAATGCTACAGAAACTACTAAAATAATATTGTATGCTACTATACAAATGTGACCCAAGAGTCATGCAGGGAACATGCAAAATATGGTTTTAAAACTATTAGCCAGATTTAAAAACCAACATTAGGGGGCATATGAATAAATCAACTACACTACCTGTCAACTAACCTAAGTCTTTTAGAAGCTATTCTGGTCTCTTACATAGAGGGAGTTTTGAATCCGTTGTTGAAAAATTCTCAGCTCTCACATGGAGGTATTGTTCAAAGTAGTATCAATTAAAATTCTAGACATGAGCGTGGATGAATAAAATCATTCAATAGTTTTTCAGTGAGAATCGACTTTCTTTATTGTATGGTAAATTTAACTTCCACAACGCCTACACTGTATTTCCATTCAATTGGTCGTATAGCTTTCCGGATAGAAGCCGCGCGCTAAAACGATGCTGGCGAATTTTACGAAGCATCTATGACTCTAAAATCTTCTGACAGCAGAACTCAGCCTAATGCATAGTGACCGCCACCTGCGGATGAGGTCATTCTGCTCCATAAAACCCTCTCGCTTCACGCCGTTACGTCACCGACCAGCTTCCATGCCTTAGGCGGCTGCTTCTACAGATTTATTCATGCGTCACTCCTCTCCTCGGCACACCTCTGCGGCTCCTCATGGCGCACCTACGAGCCGGGATTGTGGCTGATTCTATATCGCATTACCAAAAGAAATAAGAATCGATTGACCGAGAATATACATATATATGGCTCTGTTATGTTTAATCGAATACTTAAGTGAAATAACGGGTAACTAAATCCACGCAGCGATTGGAGGTATGATTACTTTGCACACATAGATGACTACAGCAGAGTACTACATTACTAAATCGATTGATATTCTCTAATGGGATTCAGCATGAAAAATACTATCCCTCGTTAGAGCTCTGAGAAACTTGACGGGCAAAGATAGTTGGATTCATATTGGTAGATCATTTTCAAGGAGAAGCCGAAGGAAAAGAGAAGATGGCTAATACTAAAATCTTTGATATTGTAGTAAATCAAACCTTGTGTCTTCCACATTTATATGATTAAGAGTACAACCGGTTTCGGCAGTTACGACACCATCAGGTAAACTGAGGAAGACTCAAAGTTTGATTTACTACAATATCGACCTTACTCCAAGTGAAACCATCAACTTTTGAATTTTAAATCGTCTACTTTGATTTTGTGACTGTGTTCTTATGCAGGCATGATGTTTAAGTGTGCAGCGGCGGCATTTAGATGTAAATATTTTCCTGCGTGGCTCATTTACATGTACTTAAAGACTATGGATATTGTATGGAGTAATCAACTCTAAGGTTACTTTTCGGGGAATCATCGCTATAAAAGCCTTAATCCTCTCACTGTAAAATAGAATTCTACGCTGAATCTCGCAACATTATAAAAGCTAAAGCATTTTATTTTTTAAGCATTGCAATGTAGTACTGAACCGTCCGCAAACAATTTCAATAATTTTTTATGCATTATTTCGCGTTATTAAGGATTCCCGGACTAATTTAATCGAATCATAGTGAAATATATCTCGTGTATCATAAGGCTAAATGTTAAAATGGCTTTGAATTGAGTTGTGATTCAGGCTTCCGCGGGACTTAGATGGTTGAGTCTTCTATTTACTTTCTTTCATCTCGAGGACGACATTTCGCTGGCTATCCGGCAGGCTTCCTCTATGAGGAAGGATAGCCGGCGAAATGTTGTCCTTAAGATGATGCTCAACCTTCATGGCTTTGAGTTGCCAAAAAACCCTAATCGGTAAAATATTATTTTTACTGTTACCTAAAGATATCATAAAAATAACGCTTAAGATAAGTTTCACGCAAATCCGAACATAGACGACAGTAGATCCAACCACCTTAAACTCATTCTCTTTCTTGGTGCCCCGGCCAACCGTCCACCTCAAGCGAGTTGCAAAGTGTAACGGCATACATGCCTACTGGTTATATATATTTCCCAATATTATTATTATCACAATTTGTTTCTGTGTAATGTAGCATCTGAGAGGGTGAAACTATTATTTTTTCTTTCTTTTTTTGCCATTCTATTGTCTTTTTTCATTTGGTAGATTATCCACAGTGTTAATGTTCTTAAATTTTTGTAATTGTTTTTCTTTAATTTATGTAAAGGTAACTGGGAGAGTGTGTTTATTTCTAAAAATGTAATTTTGTTGAACCTAGAGTCCGAAAGACTAGGTTCTTGAAATAAATTCTATTCTATTCTATTCTTCTGCTCTCCCCTTTTGATGTACGCTCATACGCTAAAGTAATCTTCCTATTGTCAGTGTAACTATGCCAATTCAAAGCCTACCTCAAAATACATACATTCCTCCTACGCATTACCTATCCAAAACGCACTCCTCCAAAACACTACCCAAATAAAATCCCATTTAGTAACAATGAATTCTCGAGGGGAAATGACAAGGTAATTACTCAATTACCTCTTTGAATTCACCCGAGGTCTCCGGATGAGTTTCACTTTACGCACGCGTGGACCGATGGAGAGGCGGGTGACCGCACAGACCTCCCCGAGCGACAATTGGATCAGTTCCCCTTCTACATGTTTTTCCCATGGCGACTTGGGTCGGATGCGAAGGTTTGTTTTCTTATTTTTTTTAATTCGCCGCCACGGACCGTGCGGGACTTGGCTTATTTTTTTCAGCGGTTTGGGGATCGGATTCTGTCGCTCTGGCTTCTCAGGACGCACTGGTGGGTAGGCCTGGTCGGGACGGTGATGGATTGGTGGCGACGGGGAAGTTGGCCGCTGTGTGAGGGAGGAGGAGAGATTGCCTCGGGCAAATTTTGAGTGAAATGGAACGTCCGTCATGATGACGAGAACTATTTGGACTTGAAGACAATTTAGATCAAATGGAAAACGTAATTTTTAGTGAATTGATTACTTCATCTAGTTGAACTGCTCCTGAACATATCCGTCCATCACTACTCCAATAAATTTTAAAGTTCACTAATGAACTTGCGACCCATTTTAACACAAGGACTTGTCGCTCTATTTTTTATTAAGTGTAATATTCATATATAGCATTTTATATTCAGCTTGATTCTAAGCTCGACTATATTTATCATAAGAGCGAGGCCATCAATCATTGTTAATTAGCTAATATTTTATTACAAAATAGTTTTAAATTGTGGTCTCTCTAGAATATTTGTCCTCATTTTAAGAAAAAACCTCGGTGCCACTATCCGTTAACGCTAAGATCTAGTTAATTACATTGTATTAATGTCATCCGTAATCAGATGCGAATTTAATATGTTTACCTCTGAACAGGTATAAGGAGTGAACTACATCGAAAACTATTTCACTGAAGCCATAACGATTGGAGAGAGTATTTGCAATATTTATCGTACTACTAGCATGCTTGACTTCATATTATTGAACCGGGCCTAAATATTTGTCATTGCACAAGAAATATTGATAACCTTATCGTCTTAATACCGGTTACCGACTAACGATAGGTCGCAAAATACTGATCGTTCAGTCCCGATCCTCCATTTTATTATAACTATTATTAGTTTGTCACCAATTTGAATAATCTTAATAAGTTTTTTCTTCGATTTTATCCTCAATTTAAGCCCAGCTTCACAAATACTAGACAAGCAATCCTTTAAAAGAGAACGGTTGGTTATACACTCTCCCATTGTTGAGCCTTAGGGCCGTATTCATAGTCATTACCTGGGTGTGCCCCAGGTGCGGGGGAACCCCTTGTCTCAGAAATTGTATTCATAGTCGTTACCTAGGGAACTATCGTCCCCTAACTCTCCCCCAGGCCGCCGATTTCCTGGGTAAGGCTTACCCAAGCTCCCCTAACGCAGTACTGCTGCCCACGCGAGGGGCGATTTGATACTACTGTAAGAATGGCAGTATATGATAATATCAACAAATTTCCATAGTAACGTCCTCTGTTTACAAACACAGGTACTCACTGAACCAATCTTATATTCCTCACCACTCATATTACATAAATATTAAATTAATATTGTAAACATTCTCTCATATTCCTTCACTCAATTTTGATCAACGTAGTGAAACATAATAGCATTTTTTTTGTTTAAAGCGTGCTTGGTTACGATGAAAAATGAGCATCGAAAACATCGAGAACAATTCAGCGGAACCGTTCATATGTATTTTTCCTCATGGCTGTTGCCAAATCTCTTACCTAGGCGTCCCCTGGCTGGGGGATATCCAGGTAAGGTTTATGAATTGGTCAGCGTAGTAGACTCCTAGGTGTTACCTGGCTAGGGGATACCCAGTTAACTCCTAGAAATACGACTATGAATACGGGCATTAATATTCTTGCGAAGAGCAGTACTATCCCCCATAGGTTTTGGCCTCCTCAAGAGTTAACGCACATCTTGATTTGTCTTTTGCTAGCTTCTCCCAATTGTCTATACTCATTTTTCATTTATACTACCAAGACCTACATCAAGTAAATCAGAACCTAATTCAACATTTTATCCCCTATTCGGCTACTATTACGTTCATTGAACTTTCGTATCTCCAGACAATGAGCGTTAAATAATCATTATCATACCGGAGCGTGATACTATAACAGTTAGTACTTCCAAATGACCATAAGGTTGACACTAGGCCCCGAAAATATTCGCGGTGTACTGGAACAGTCTCAATGTTCACATGCAAAAAATTTTGCTCACGGCCTTTCATTGAGAGAGATCAAATTAAGATCGATGACTCCTTAACATTGACTAAGTTTCCTCGATGCTCCGTCCATGACAGTTACATACTTACGGTTCTCTTTCGATTGTCACCCATGGACGTGGACTGATGGGAGAAGAATGAGAGTGGTGGGGAAAAGAGGAGAGATGAGGAGGGGGTTGGGGAAAGGAGGAGTTTAAAGAGATCACGTGAGCCTGAGTGCGCTTGTGAAAGCCGTGGAGGAGGAGGACTCTCATTCGGGTCGGATATGCGGGACGCCGCCGCCCTGAGCAACGAGGAGTAGGAGGCCTCGGTCTTGTAATGTGTCGTCGCATGGGAGGGGAACGGCCATGAGGAGACGAGACTAATTAAAAGGGCGCCCTCTTATCCCTTGCCTTTACATCCCCTCCTTCCCCCTCTCTTTATCCCTTCTTTCTTTCCATCTCTCCAAGTACCCACCTCATCCCACCCTCTTGCCTCTCAATGCGCACTCATAACTCCGACCCTCGCCCGCCCTCACCCCCCCTCTCAGTCACTCGAGTCAACAACACACTCCCACCCCACCCCCACCCCTGGGAGATATTTGCTTCAACTCCCCCCCCCTTCCCATGTCATGTCTTCGGCACTGCCTCGAGCCCATCTTCCCCCAAGGATACGATCATTTCGGTTGCCGACTGTCTCTTCTTACTCCTTAGGACCCAGCCTGGAGGCTGAAATACATAATACCAATGCTGGAAAAGTTTTCGAGTTAGATTCGAGGAAAGAACGAGTTTTGGCACCTATCTGTTCGAGAATGTATGACTCTTATTTTATCGTATCTGTCAGACCTGGAGATGTAGCGAGGCTGCTTAAAAATTAGATACGCGACTGTTATTGTGCAAAATAATAAGAAATAAAGTAACTGTCATGATTATTACGCTTGTCTAATGCCCAAATATATTTAAATCAATTCATACACACGTATAGATTCAACAAATGCCTAGGGATCTTAAAGATGCGGTGAACAAACGTATTGTGAACAAGCAAACGTGAAATTAGATGAGTTTGGGAATTTCTCCGATCATTGTTCACTTCTATCATTGCGTTGTGCTGAAGAATAAACATGAAGCAGGGTGTAAACAAAACGATGCCTTTTAACCCTCTATGAACGAGCGAGTCAAACTTGTTTTGTTTCAAAATCATTGAAATATTTGCTTTCTAAGAGGCTTTTCCATTTAGTTGCTGCGCTAGACAGAATTGTAACGCTTCGGGTTAAGTGTGCGGGAAGTTGCCTCTCTTTCGGCGGTTTGTCAAACAACACGAATAGATGAGTGTGTGACGCTATTCACTGACGATGGCGTGCCTGGTGGAGCTCGGAAATAAATAGTTTCTGTCATATGAAGCAAAAATTGGGAAAGTTTAAAAAAAGTACGTTAAGAAGGTAAAGTTGAAGTATACCTTGTATATATGTATATTATCATGTGAAGTATTATATCAAATTAAATATATGCAATACAAATACGTCACATTTAAAGATAAATGTTACTATCAAATAAATTGGATTAAAAAATAAACTTAAACAGCATTTTTAAATACTAATATAAAAGTAGTATTTTTTCGCAAATATTACATTTAAAAAGTCCAATGCCGAGAATGCATATGACGAAGCAACGTACAAGCGTTGCAATATTTGTACTAGAGGCTTACTTTTCTAATGGTCGTTCAATCGTTTCCATGCAGCGAGTATTCCGCGCACTCTTCAATGTGGTAGCCTGAGCTCGTGTCCCTGATCAGCAGTCAGTTGTTACGTGGGCAATGCTTTAATATTGCATTTTTTAATCTAATATTTTCGACAATTAATTTTTGAAAGGTCAAGTTTTTTAAATAGGCTGTTTAATTAAGTCTTCAAGATTAAAATGCTGGTTTCTGATTCATCCTACGTAGCAAATTGACACTGCTAGAGAGGCTTAAAGTTAATTACTTTTTAGATGTTTGGGATAAATAATGGAATTATGCAAAAACTATTGCACCTATAAGGCCCATCTTTAGCACACTTTTAAAGTATGGTATAAAGTACTTTACCTTTTTGTAAGTTTCATACGATTTCAATAAACAAATGTTAAAATTATAAACTTAAAAATTAGCCAAATATCATGGTTTTTGCGATAACTTTTTTTATTTATAAACAGATTTTAGTTTAAAAAATATCATTATGTAGATAATTTTATTTCCTATGATTCCTCTGCGCATAACTAATCTCTACGATGCATAGTTTTCCGAGAAAAACTGAACTTCAGAACTGATTTTACCATCTAATTGTTTAAATAAAATGTGAATCAATAAAATTTTTTTGTATCATGAGATGATAGGACTCTTCCAATACTACCCCCTGAGTTTTTTTGCAATGAAATCACGGGTAAGAATTTCTTCAAGTTTTGACTAAAAATTCGGGTTATTTTCCCGGCCTACTAAGGCAAGCTTTATGGTATCTCTTATTAGATAATTATTATTATTATAATTGACACTCTTGATTCCACATTATTATGCATAATTATTGTAATTAATTCAAATTTATTAAATCCACGAATGCCTACTGAACTCAAACAGCGATATACGAACGCCATAATTGCCAAATTCTGGTGATTTTCGTGATATCCATATTCATTGTTTACTTTCGTCATCCATTTGCTTGGAAAAAGCCGGAAGTTATGTGTACGCAGAATGATTCCCTGCGAGAGGCGATACGATTCGATATATCGCTACACTCATAACTTCCATGTGTAAAACCACCTATAGGACCTACGTATCACCCGCACTGCAGCGAGCGTCTTCAGGGGTCACTCTTCAGCCCTGAAGACGGAAGACGGTCGCTGCAACGCGGGTGAAACGTTTGGCCTAAAATCCTCGAGACGCAATAAAACTCGAAAACTTCGCCAGTATCCATCAACAACTGCTAAAGCCTCCACTTCAGAATACATAGAACGAAGAGTTATGGAGTAGTCCTTGCATAGGACCCTCAAAAGTAGAACGCGGTCCGTTCCTCGAGCCATTTGGACAGTCGATAAGTTCGACTTTCGAGTCAGATTACCCCATATGAAACAACGGAAATTAAGTTACCCATTCCTTATCTCAAAGTATTAATGATTATGTTAAATTTTATGAGAAAACATTGGACTAAAGTTAGTATTCTCCTCATTCTGATAGCCACCTTATCCCGGATGAAATTTCAGATGCTAATTTCAAGTTTTATACCCGATTTTCTCGAAGTTTTTTGTTGGGTTCCAAGATGTTCGAAAACCAAACAGTTCGACTCTCAATGGCACTCTGTATACTGGAATCGGTACCCTGGAAGCTAACTGAAACGTTTACTAGCCGTCAGAAGTCCCTAATCTTGTTCATAAACTAATTTGAAGTTGAAGTGGCCTTCTTTTATTCGAATTTATTCATAAGTGACGAATAATATACTGACAATAATAATACTATTAATATACGTTCGGACAAATCGCAGCAAGAACTCCATAAGTTAGCAATCCTTTCATACCAAATTATCTTTTTTATCCCGAAAAACCCAGCGTTAACGTGACTGACAGTAGATATTTTCCTCATTTTTTCACAACAGAACACGTCATTCTGTGAAGATTCATGATTATGAAGCGATGGAAGAATGTATACATATTTAAAGTTTGATTTATAGTTAGATTCACGCTCTGACAAATTATTATCCCCGAATTGCCTTGTTCAAATGATAATACTACTTATTGTGATTTCAATGTTTGGGTCAAAGTTTTACACCTATATCAAGCCTGCCTAAAGGGATGTTAAGGACGCGGTTCATCCTTGGTCCATAGCCTGGAAATTCCAAAGGCTGTGAAGCGGGATGGGTAGGATGACTGTGAACATGGCTCAGCTTATTTCAGATTTTGCTTATCGCGAGCGTGCAGGTGAGGCTGAATTAGCACTACTAGTTGACTGAAATGTTCCGTGTCCCTATCTTGCACTTGTCTTTCCTGACTGATGTACCCCTCCAAGTAGTTCCCACCCATAGATCCGATTGGGAGACTATTTTACTTCTGGAATATTTTACTGGGAGGAATTCCATCATGTCATATATATTTAGAATTCAGGGCTGCATTTCCAGGGAGACTAATGAAGTGGCTTCCCCTTTGCCTTGCATATCGCAGTACCCCGGCAGATTCCGTGAACTTCACTCTAGCTCGAGGCCAAGGATGTTGATACCGGTGAAATCATCTTGATCTGCGCCATTTATGTCTTCTGCTGAGACAACAATTACCGACTGAAATATAATACCACATATTAGGTGTAGGCATGTGTTAATTGTGAGCTTTCCTCTCCATTTCATGTGTTTCTTTATTGTGTTCTTTTTTGTGCGGGCTATCACTCGTGCGTGCCTCTGGGGGCTGGTTACATCCATGGAGTACGTGTCGTGTCGAGGCTGTTGAGCCGTGCCGTGCCAGGCCGAATAAAAGAGGTCATTGCAGCCATCTTACCCTCTCTCCCCTCCATTCCAACCTTCCTTTGAGGGCCCTCAGCTCCATAGATAGCGAAGCACAGACGGATGAGTGGACGAGACACATGGATTTATCCGCTCACTGCAGCGCGCACCCAAAGCGTTCCACTGGGTTTTCGCTGCACTCGCAGCGGTCCACTCGTACCAGCGCTAGCTGACAGTGCGGGCCCCTCGGACATTTCTCGGGCCACCCAGATACTCATTTTATGCCCAAGATAAACAGGTCAGATATCACAAACTTGGGATGGTGGGTGATGATACATCAGCAGAATGTGCCACCCTTCAAAATTATAAACATCGTTCCTCAGTCCCAATGAAGGCCAACAGATATGGTGATGGAAGTAAGAAAGAAAGAAAGCAGAGAACACTATGCCTTGTAGGGTTATTGGAGAGAGCGCAAAAATTTCCGATCTTTAGCAATATTTTTTCCTGTTGGTCCAGCAGTTTCATGGAAACATCTTCTAGGCGTCAGAGAGCTACTAAAGCGTTCTTTGTGCCATGATATAAGCGGAAAAAATAATTTTGGTTGCACATGAAATATGAGTTCCAAGCATAAATTAACAGATCTATAAATTGAAGACGTTTTGTCTTCGCGGACTCTAACGGCAGGCGATGTGCAGATGATACATTTCTCCATTTCCATTACATATGGTGAATCTTCACATGGGTAGAAGTGGGGGTGAGATGGAATTACTTACGCACCACTGCTTCACTTGGATATTCGACGTGCGGCCAATGCGCAGGCCACCCACGTAACTGCCCAAGGTGTCATTTTCAAAGCGGGCGCGCGCGTAGCAGGACATTATGTTCGTCCTATCTTTTGTGTGATTGACAAAAAAACCCACCAATTTTCTTTTTGTTATTAAAAGATAAGAGTTTAAGCTATTGTATAATATATTTTTCATCCAAAAATGAGTTGTCAAACGTCGTTTTTTTTAAGCACCAAAAGTAGCAACATTTTCATCTTTCCGTTTTTGTTGCTCCATTGTGCCGTGGTTGAGTACCACAAATTAAAGTTCATGCTCTTTAAGTACAGTCCTATATCCTTCATGTTCGAATAAATTAAGTTTGATCATATCAAATAATTAATTTAGGAGATATTTGGCCCTAAACATGGATCAAAATAAAAAAATAGGAAAAATTAATGTCATCTAGGAGCTCAGAGTTGATAAAAATTACTCAGAGCCATACGTTGATAAAAACACAGAATTATATCTTAATATTACGAAAATGTCATATTATTAAAACTCTGAGAGCTAGATTGCCATTTATTGTAAATGGAGTTCGGAGAGCGCTAATTTGTGATATTTGCAGTGTCATAAAATTGGCATGTATATTTAGAGAAGGCTAATATTTGGCAAATCGTCATTCCTCATTGTATTATTCCTATGTGCCAAAAATCGAGCAAATCTGAGATGGTTGATCCACGAGTGCGTAGCCATTTGGTTGAGTTTGCGTGGAATCGCCCTTTGATTTTTAAACAATTTCTGTATCATCTAGCGAGATGTTTCTTGCATCAGAATACCACTTCCCCAATCCTGCTCCCCTGGTCTTGATTGCGTGACAACCACTTTATGTGCTCATGAAAATATCTCCACCGCTATATCTATCGTCTAACGTTTCATATATCCGGGTCTCCGGGGTCTCTCCCGGTCACTTTGCCTGCCATTAAATCTTCACGATGTTTTCACATCGTGATAAATGTCCTACGATTTAATTCCTTCTTCTCTTTGATCTTTTTAGACATGGCTTCGCCTTTTTGAAGACTTTTTTTCTATATAGCTGTAATGGCTACTTTTCTAAAGAGAGAACGAGGTTACGCAAATGTTTATGGCGTACTCCTTCCTTCTTCCCAAGAGATGTTTTTCTGGAGGAGTCATTGCATACTGTTTGAGATTTTCTTTTACTACCATGTAGTATGTAGAGGTTATAGCTTTCATGCACCTTTTTCTGCTATTTTAAGATGCAAAGGTAATCTCACAAAATGAAATCCCTATGAATTATGACCCATTTTTGGGCAATATTTATCAAGCTAGAATGATAAAATTTAATTGTTGCGTAGAGTCTTTCTTTTATATATTGTGAATCTCATTTTAGTTTTAGTCATGGTTAATGGGTGAGACGACCGACAGCTCATGACATTTGCCATGAAGGATATGTGAGTTGTTAGGTTGGTTAAGGATTTGATGGGCAATGGAGGAAGGATGGAGAGATACCCGCTGTCGGCATCAATCTAATCTGAACTAAAGGCACGAATCGTACCACGGTTTAACGTCTCATCCTACAAACGAAGTACTGTACTCGAAGTGCTTTCTACATAAATTCCAAGCAGGGATTGAAATTCCACTGAAAAATCTTCCCTTTACCAGGATTTGAACTCTGAATCTGTATGGAAAGTCAGTCCTCTGTCTACCCCTCCAGTCGGATCCCGCTAATTTTAGTCAAAATAAAAAATATTTAAAATTTTCCTTTTTCTCTTTTGCCTACGAATATTCACCAGAATAATATTTCGGCAGCATTCCACTTCTTATGACGCAATGAAACTATAAAAACTTCTATGACGTGAAAATGGGTGTTGTACTGCTTGGGAGTGCTTCATCGCCATCTAATACGTTATTTTATGCCTAAATCATCTGACGTGATGTATTAATCTAATATTTTAATCTTGCACTTAAAAATGTGCCACAAATTATTAAGAATCATGCCGCCGGTTGAGAGATGAGGAACTGATGGAGCAAATTTGACGGAGGGGAGTGTTTGAGAAGTGGGGAGTAGGTTGCAGAAGAGTGGAGATTTCGAGCGTGCTGGAAGGATACATCTACCATACTATCCTGCGAGCCGCCGCATGGACGTGTGGTAGGGGGTGTTAGGTTACCAGCCTTGTGAAAATATAAGGTTTTGAGTGGTGACGTGTATTATGGGAGTGTATTTAGTGGAGCTAAGTTTTTATTATGGTAGCTTATTGCGCGCGGAAAGAACGAGTTTTTGTACCTATTTGTTTGGTAATGATCGCTTCTGATCCGATATCAGATCATATTATATCCCTTCTGTCAGGTGTAGTGAGGTATGTATTGTTCTGTCAAATGTAATGAGGCGTCATGATATTATTCTCTGTGTCGCTCTAAAATACATCAGTTCTGAATTTCTTAAACAACCCAAGCCTAGCGTGTAGCCTCCGAGTCTCCCGGGTGCTTCCACCTTAATCCCCCTAATAGTTGTGAAACACTATACGTTCGCTCATAGTGGTTTTCAACAAAGCGAGCTGCTTTTCTTTGTATTTTATTATTTTTTTGGTTAAATCTTCATGACAAGGGTCACAATTATTCGCGGCGTATTCGAGGTGTAGCCTAACCAGAGCGAAGTAAAACAATTACGATACAAGTTGAAAACAGTGAAGTATGGGCATAACGCAGAATCTATGAAGTTATTCATGATAGAATTGGATCTGAACAATCTAATCATACGTCTACACATTACTCTGCAAGCCTTCTCATGGGTGTTTGGTAGGAGGTATATTAAGGATGAGAATAACAGCAGAAAATTTCCGTGCTACCTAGCAATTATGATAGGTGGAACAACTAGATTGAACGATTTGAATAATGTCGGTCGGCAGCAAAACCGATAGCTCTATTTTCCTCAATTGATGGCGGGCAGCCGAGAAGAACTTCATGATCGCAACAACGCGCAGACGAAAGGGTTAGATGTGTGTCCCCAATTCTCTTTGAGGAGCACTGAGGGTTACGAAAAGATATTTGGGCGCTATGGGGTAGCCACATAGACGATTGGGCTCGGCTAGTGACTATCAGTCACTCTTTTTACGTCCTTGGCAGAAATAACTCAAGCTATCATCACCCATCACTCACACTTGTTCCATCCAATGGTTTTTCCGTTCGAACATGAGTTTCTCTGTCTAGTCGACGAGCTCCTGCTGGGAATGTCCCATTGTGTTCTGGAGATGACATATTGTCTAATTCAACGGGGGACTGACATATGGAAACAAATTTGTGAAATGAAAAGAGACAGGTGTGCTGCTATACCTTATATGCTTTCTAGTGGTGTGTCACAGGCCGCGAAATGCTGGCTCTTACGGTCTTTTCATAGGGGATTCACGATTTACTAGAACGGTGAGGTGGCCCAGGAATGCTAGGGTTTGGTTTTTCTTGTGACGTGCTGGCATGGTGTTCCAAACTAACCATCAATACATAGTCACCGTTGTAGGAATCCTTTTTGTTGCATTGGTTGAGAAAATATACTCTTCTTAAAATTAAGTGTAAGAGCCTATTTCGCAAACAGCAAATATTAAGTGCTGAATTGTTGATCTGCTCTATTGCTTAAGATCGATTTCTTTATCGAACGGCTAATAAATACGCACCAAACCCATGGCCAATGAAAACTGTTGCTCACTATTATTTGAGGGAATAATTCACTAACTCAGAGGAATAATTACATATCATTCATCATCAAAGTGCTTGAAAACAGTGGGTTGTACAGAGTATAAGAAGAGCTACATTGCAACACAAAAAATTCAGTTATTCGTGGGAAGACTTGGGAAAATTAAGTTTATTGATTTTCATAAATGAATATTTTTAATTAGCTTCTATATTGATTCGACATCTTTTTTCAATCTTGATATCAAACCGTAATAGGGATTCAGAGAAGAATACATTCAGATACCTCATGTATGAAACCACCGAATACTTCCATGATGCACTTCAACACGTGGTCTTGCTCCGAGTGCCGGGAGAAGTCCGCACTGTGGAGGCCGTCCTTCCTTCGTACATGCTCGTCTGCCCGCAATTGCTGGAACGGCGGACCCTCCCCACGTTCGCCCGTTGCAATTTTCACGCTTTCGGAGCTCTCTTTGACCGCGAGGATGGTGCAATTACGCGGGGAATGCAAGGGGCTCGTGGCAGGCGGCCGCGATTTATGAAGAGGGAAAGATATGCGTTATGGGTGGACAGTGTGGGAGCAAAAACTCTTTCATTGTTCGGACTTTAAATCTTTGATAAGAATCGTGTTATAATGTAATCATACGAAGAAAATCTAACTTCGTGGAAATTTTCTTAAGTAAAATAAACATTATAAGGCTTTTTATGCAAATAAATGGATAGGAAACAACATTTTAAAATAAAGTTCTGAGAACGGTTATGGGATCAGGAAAATAAGGTGAAGATTGGCGCATCAGGACAAACAAAGAACGAAGAGGACTATTTCTAGATCCGTATATTAGAGCTCTATTTTAATCGAAACGACGCGACTGAGATGAGTCGGCCACGTCTAGAGACGAGAAGAAAGAACTATGCTAAAAAGAAATTTTAGCAGGAAGACCTGATGAAAAGAAGACCCTTGGGAAGACCCAGATGAGGTGGTGGGGCCAAGTCGAAAAGGATATAAGAAAGATCAGAGGCGATGGGAGACAGAGAGAGAGAGAGCGTACAATTATTGGTGAGACCAAAAAAATTTTACAGTTTGAGTGGCTATGGAAGTTAATTGAACACAACGATGTGTTTTTATTTAAGGAAAACTCAATCGTAAACACCAAAGTCTGGTTAATTAAAAAACGTTATCATGATCTGCGTAGAAGGAAATTGTGATTAAATTAATTAATACTATGTTATGCCACTCACAGGAATCTATAAGTCTTCACCTTTTTAAGATATACCAGCTTAATGGAATGACATGAGGACACCTTACTAATGGTTTGAGCGGAAATAGCAACGGTTTCTTTTTCTGGTAACTTATCAAAGATTAATGGGGAGGAACGCGTGCACCTGGTGCGTATTAAGTTGGCTCAAGAATTTGCATGTGGCACTTCCTCTCGCAGTTTGACTTACGAAAAATTGCGAGCTAGGAATTAGAGCGCGGGCCCTATTCCTATCTCAAGTGAATGCTGCGAATTCACTTGAGAAATTTTCCGCTTTACTTTTTTTCGGCACTATTTATTAGCGGAAAAGTCATCCATACATAAGACTGTGTAGTGAAGCGCCTCGTGTAAAATGGCCTACAAACATAGCTCCCTCATATTGCTTCAAATTTCTGGATAAAAACTTGAGCTTTCTTTACCTTACACATTTTACAAGTTGGCTCTCAAGGCGCCGGAATTAGTCTAGAGAAGCTGGTTAGGGGTCGGAAGGCCGTAATGAACACCCTCGCGATGCGACAAGGGAATGATTTTGTCCCTTACTAAATCCATCTTTCATCTTAAATAAATCTTTCATCCTCTTGTCAATCAGAATCCTCTCTCTCTTTTCGTCCATGGAATTTTTATTAAACCTATACCCAAAGTACCTTTCAGATTTTGAGACAAATCTTTGAAAACATGAGTTTCATCGTTGGCATATAAAAACGCATTTCAATTTAATTTTTATTTAATAACAATTTAATTTTAGATGTATTTAAATTTCAATCTAATCATGTACCCTTTATTTTTTTTGCTTGTTTAGGTTTATATATCATGTTTAATGATAGATATTGTTATGTTAATTCTACTTTCTTATTTAATTTAATTGTACTGCTGTAATTATTATGCTGTTTATGAGCAATTACTTAAATACATAACATGTGGCCATGTTCACAATTCAAGCACACATTTTCAGTCCCTCTTGATGCGAATAAGTCTAGTTTTTAAAATCTAATCATCAATTTGAGGCTTATTTCACAAAGATTTTAAATTTAGGTTCAATTTATCCTTAATTAATGGAACCTGAGATCAGTTGACAGCACCCTTCTATTCAGCCCGCTCCCTCGCGATACCCATGATACCCTTATAGCTAATCTGTGTCATATCTCATTTCACTTGTCACATACATATGTCCGTTGGTATTCCACGTCAGACTCTCCATTTTATAATGTTTCTCACAAAGTTATTGCGTCTCAAAGGTAAGCCTATCCTTGTGTAACTTGCCTCTCTGATACTGCTCCCTATAGTTTTCTCCTGTTCTATTCTACTGCGCTCTACCTCCTTTCTGATCCAACCCGTCTATTTTATTCTCAAGATCAACCTTGCATTACCCATTTTGGAAAGCCTCAATGCTCTTATATTACATATTTCCATTGACCCACGTCCCTGAGTCACATTGCGCAAAACTCTACGCTAATATTTTAAGGACTTCTTCATTATTGTTAGGTCCTACCTATCTAATCCTATTTTCTTTGAACATTATAGTCTCGTGTTCATCATCATTAGTTTATTGAGGCTTTGGCTATACTTTCCTTGATGTCCACTGACCGTCAGTAGCTTCAATTTTTCAGTTCAGTTCCTTGTATCAGAGTGTATCTTTATTATTACTGAATCCGAAAATCATGTTAGTAATTTTCGCAATAGTTTTATTTGCCAAGGGCCGGTTTCATCGCATAGGTTATACTCTCAGATGGCAGTGCACAGGTGAAAACATGAATATGTCGCCTATACGATAAAACCGGTCGTCTGCAAATTAAACGAGTGTAAAAATTACAAGGTCAAATTATAGAATTAGTCGTTAAGTATTGTTTTTTTAAGTTTTGTCTGAAAATATGGAGGTTATGTATTTGATTCCTTCGGGGATCGCCTTAATTAGCAAATTATGTGTCGTATATTTTTTCTCCATATAATTATCTACATCAGCATCTACATAATACCCTACGAGCCGCCACATGGGCGTGTGGCAGGGGGTGTTAGGTCACCAGTCGTGTAAAGATGTAAGTTTTTGAGAGATGAAATGGTGACATGTATAATGGGAATGTATTTAGTGGAGCTCAGATTTTATTGTGGTCGCTTATTGTTTGCTGAAAGAACGAGTTTTTGTACCTATCTATTCGGCAGTGTACCTTTCTTATTTAATCGCATATGTCAAACCTAGAGATGTAGTGAGGAGTCATGATAATATTCACTGTGTCGCTCTGAAAAATATCAGTTCTGAATTGATCAAGCAACCTAAGCCTAGCGTGTAGCCTCCGAGTCGCTTGGGGCTCCCACCTATATCCCTCTAAAAGGTATGAGACACTATTTGTACACTCATAGCAGTTTTTAACGAAGCGCGCTGCTTTCATTTCTATTTTATTAATACTTTTGGTTAAATCTTTATGACCAGGTTCCCTAATGCTCGCGGCGTATTCGAGGTGTAGCCTAACCAGAGCGAAGTAGCATCTCTCTTTCACTTTTTCACCCGAGGACCTTCCTCTTATGCGTTTAACAAAATCTAGTTTCTTCAATGCGGCGCCACATATATTTTGTATCTGTAATCCCCAATTATTAACAAACGAAGAATGCAAAAAATTCAAATAGACTATAGAACACTCCGTACTGACCGTAGTGTAACTCATGCGTTGTCACTCGCAAATGCTAAAATTTCGAAGTGGATAAATCATTTACTTTGACCGGAACTAGATTCTGACTCTCACTGTTTATCCCCTTGCTAATTAGACGGTTAAGCTTCCTTCTTCACAATCCCACGTGGGAGGACATGTCGATTGCTCAATAAACTGAAACACCCGGCAGGATATCAAGATTCACATGTCTTTCTCGACTCGGATTCGAAGTCGAGGAAATGTAGAATTCGTCCCACTCACCTCTCGTCAAATCCCTCCCGAAAAATTCGTTCCCAGTTCTCCTCCACTCCGCCCCTCCCCCTCCCAGCGTCATCTCTCCTCCCCCCCTCAGCTTCACTGTTTAGTAGTCTCCTCTCTATCAGCCGTCCGTTTCCCCTCCCCCTCTCATTTCCCCTCCCTTTCGAATTCATTCCCTCCCCCTCCGCAGGGTTCGTTGCCCTCCCCTATGCTCGTCCCAAACCCACTCCTTCCCTTCCTCTTCCCCTCCCCAAACCCTCCCGCCGCCCCCACCCTCCCTTGCTAAGGCCGATCCAACCGCCTTCAATAAAAATAGCCTCTTCTTACTTCGTCTTCGCCATCCCTCCCTTCCTTCCTACTCATTCCCGGCTCTACGCTTTCATCCCCCTCACTACTCCCACGTCCCGTTATTCTCCTACGGTGCCGCCATCTTTGGAGCAGAGTCGGAAAGAGTAGATGAAGGAATTGCTCCCGCTCCAGTCTCGTCCACTTCGAGTCTTCTTGATGCGAGTCCTTCCTCTCGTATGCTCCGAGGTCTCGAGGTAAAAGTATTCAAACTGGCCGCTGTGGGGAGTCTGTGCGCGATTAGGGATCGGAAATCCGCTCAAAATCATCAAAATAGAGTCATTATGTGACGAAACCCGGATCGTAAAGAATAAATGTATTAGTGGACCAATACTTGAATATTTTGATTTTCAATTATATCGATTAATTACATCGATATCAATCAAGGGGGCATCACACTCGGAAGTTGGCTTCTCTCGAAGTAACGGGTTCAACAGTGTCTCGATATTTATCGATACTTAACCCACTATGGACGGAATTATGAAACATTAACATCAAAGAAATACTGCTACCAAATAAGTTTTTTAAATGTACTATTTAAGCATGTTTCAAAAAATTGCATTGCAATTGATAGTAACACTTATGTTGAAATTTGACGCATTTGTATTGTATATATGTTATTTAAAATAATACTTTACTAATAATACTTTACTAATAATACTTTACTAATAATACTTTATACTGATAGGTACTGAAACTCGTTCCTTCCGTGCACGATGAGCGGCCACAGTAAAAACTGAGCTCCACTCAATACTCTCCTATAATACACGTCACAATTTTATCTCCAAAAACCTTTTATCTTTACACGGCTGGTGTCCTAGCACCCCCTGTCACACGCTCATGCGGCGGCTCGCAGGGTATTATGTAGATGTAGACCCTTTTGCAAATAAAAATATTCCCACGTAAAAAGATTATTTGTTCTTACGTTAAAATAAGCCCTACTCTGGCAAATTAATTTGTTGCTTGTTGGTTTTTAATTGTAATTAAGTTGTTCATATCCTCCAAAGCCCTAGTGTACCCCAAAGGGCTCATTATACAATTTCCCCAGTAACAAAGGAAAACCCAAAGGGTTTCATTTGTGTCATCCCGGGATGCTCCATTTGTTATTTGTGTCAAAATGTAGCACAATTTAAAAGCTAAATGTTCCAGTACCATTCGAGAGCTTTCTTTTAGTGTTGTACATGATGATGATCAACTTGGATGATTCCAAATAAATAATCACACGAAAATTTTTCCAGGCCAGCGGTTATGTGAAGAAGACCTTACTATTTCAATATGTTTTCTCAGGTTTCACATCCGATGAGGTAATTGGCTGCTGCCTACGTTTCGACGACTACCCCTGCCATCGCCATCAGGTCGGGTCCAAGAACTTGTTGGTCATAACGTCTTCAGGAGGGATTCTTGAATCTCCTGATCAGTAGGTGTTTTCTCTTACTTTTCTCGTGTTCTTTGTTTCCTGGATGATCGATTACCTGGTGTTGCTGAGGGTGTATTCCGCGTCACGGTTGAATTCCCTTTTTCTTAATCTAATTTCGTTCGCCTCATTCTTCATCCAGTCCCTATAGTCGTTAAATCGGTGAGTAACTTAGTGTGGCCAAAAGCAGTGCCATGGTTGAATATTTGCTCTTCGACAGTTGATTTTTCTGTATGTCCCAATCTCGTGCACTTCTCGTGTTCTTTTACTCTGTTAGGAAACGTTGGTTGAGAGACTTTGTGATTTCCTGGCAAAATTTGTTGGACCAAGAAACCCATTTATGGTGACCTGATTCGATATGTCTGACATTCTAGGCTAGCCTGTATCAACAGCCCTGATGACGAGAAGAAAGCCTCCAGAAAGTGTTTAGAAAGGGGATGATACATTTATATTATGTGCTTACGCACGATTGCTATTGATAGTGAGGTGCATTAAAATCTTTTTTGTACCTAAAAATATCCTATGAAGCACACTAGCCGAAGAGTGGCGTTCGTGTATCCGCGATCTCAACTATAGTGGAAGTTCTCGTTCTTATGTAATGCGCATACAAACATTTTAATGATACTTTAAGGTACTTCTGAGTCGTATCAATTTATTTTTAAAAATTAATCAAACCGTGGATAATATCATTTTATAGAATTTTAAGTCCCTGAGTTAAACTTTGGATCGAATTACCGCATGGCTGGCGAGGTATTTCTCATTAAAATTGACCGTATTTAACCACGTTATATAGAAAAAACGAAAAATAAGCAATATATTTCTTATAACTAAAGACATATATTTAAGTTACCTCCAAAAAACTACCTGACAAGAGATTAGCCATAAGTTTAGCGAACCTCACAATTTTTAGATGATTAATTGCATATATATTTCGAACGAGTGGATATAAAATTAAATTAATTGTAAAAATGAGTAGCCAGGTTCTAAACACAGCTTTTCTGCATGAATCCATTGACATATACTCTCTATTTTAGTTTTAATAAACCGTCAGATTTCATAAAACTCTAAAATGTATAAAATTATGAAAATGAAAGTTTTATTTATAGTCGATAAATTTAATTCATTTTTTGATTCTGATATTTGCAGTTTATCATGATTCGCGTGGTAGGCAAAGGACTATCTTAAATAGTTTTTCACGTGACGTAAATTTAAGTATGATTGACTGAAAATGTGCTCATGCACAAAATTATTGTTTTTTTTTCTAGTTTTTTTTGACAAAGATTTGTCGAATTTTTTTCGAATGGCCAGTCTATTTTCCTTCTGAGACCGCAGTAGGTCAAATTCTTTCGCTACCAATCCCTAGAGACCCTCAAGTTATACACTGGAAACTGGTCATGTTGAATTGCTGGTTTCCACTCTCAGTGTTGAATTTAATCAAAAAGTTTATTAGCAACTCAAACATTTGCTTATTAAAATATAAATGTAATTAACTTGTTATATTTTAATAATTAAATTGTTAATTTAATGTTTAATAATAAATAACACGCGTATAAACATAAGGTTACGTTGTTATTAAGCAATTTTCACAAATGCATGTGCCGCTCTTCGTTCTAAATTCGCGATTCTCATCAGTTCCGCCATATTTCGTGGCTCAAAATTCAGAAGGGGAACCGGGATTACCAGTCCCTGACTTGAGGGTCTCTCTATCGAACTCAAGTCCTTGCGTATACATCGAAGTACCGAGCGCCTTCTGCGCCTACTTCTATAAAAAGTAACACCCATGGGTTAATCGTCTGACATATTCCGTCCAATATCACTGCTGTCGATATGTTTAAAGTGTGCTGCCCACTCCCGTTTCGCATTTGTAGCGAAAGGGTAGCTACCATACCGTTGTGCCGGGAAACATGCTTCACACTCAAGCAAGAGAAAAGCTACCTCTACCACTCGCAGGCTGTAAGGCACGTGTCGGCTATCGGAATGACTTAGAGGGTCGCTCATCTCTCCAGATTCAAGCCGACCTGATGGCGTGAAACTCCAGTGGTCTAATTGGAATAGGTGTTCAATTAAACTTGTGAATTCGAAAAAGTGTGTACAGTCATCATTATATCCCCTTCTTAAGCCATCCGTGATTGGCTTTGATTGACAATTGAACTGTTCTCCCTTCTCCCTCGGCATGGTCAGCCGATGAACTGAAAAATAATTCGGAGAAAAATATTGCGGTTTTCCAGGAACTTGAGATTTAGTTTCGGTACTGCATATCATTTAGACTTCGAATGGAAATAATGTGAAGCATCGAAACTTAGGTATATATCAATGGAATACTGGAAGAATTGGAAAACTGTAATTGTATCCTTCATCACCATTGAGAAGATCCTTAGAATCAGCCCCAATTGTACCAGTTATTATTTTGCATTTATTCTGTAGGTTAGAGCGCCCCATTTTGCATCGATGTCTAAAAGTCATGGGTCTTAGGGTCTCAAATGGTGACATTTGATGAGGAAATGAGGTGTGCAAAAAAATTTTAAAATCGGATTATATTAACCAGTATCGGATTAGTAACCAATTTAAGTCTACATATCGGAACCTTCAATTGGTGGGGAAGAAATGGTGGACGGCGCCTCGGACAAACGGAACGGGCAAAGCTCCCGGGCCTCCGCGCTCCCGGGCGCGGAGGCCCGGGAGCGCGGACTTTTCGAACGGGAAGCGTGCGCTTATGGGAGCCTCCATGTTAAACGAAAAGTTGCGTGTGTAACCCCTAAATATAATATAATTTCAGAATTTTTTTGCAAAACTCATTTCCTCATCAAATGTCATCATTTGAGACCCTAAGACCCTTGAATTTCAGACATCGATGCAAAATGGGTTGCAAGACTTGCAGAATCTTTCATATTAAGTTTATCACGACAGCGCCTTTGCAAAAGGAATTGGATTTAATGTAATTCGCTCCTGCTAATTAGCCAGGAATGCTTTCCTTGTCAACGTTCTAATTGCTTATTGCGATCATACGAGCTTTATCTGAACCCATATCAAGTTAGTTGGAACTGACTCGACAGACTGAGTGGATGAGTAATGGCTAAATTAGCCGAGGGCTGGCTGTTTAAAGAGTGAGTCGCGGATAGCCTAACCAGAATTCGCTGGTGACCAGTCTATTACTAATCTGCACGAACTGGTTCACTCATTCTTCTTAAAATGTCATTATGGCATATTGCCTGCGACTAGGAATCTATATGGACAGAGAGGAAAGAGTATGAGTTTCACAGTTTAATTATGTCGCATTTTATTTTTAAGATAGTGTTATGCTATTATTGACAGTTTCTGAGATGACTAAAATATTTAGTTAGTCTTGCTTTCTTAAGGTAACATTTATGTTGATATTTACAGAACATTGCGTTCATAATTTTATACTAAATTTCACGAAATGAAAATAAATAATTCATGACAAAAATATTTTTGAGGCATAATTAGTAGTAAATGATGCCTAAAGTAGTACATACGATATCCTTGTATTTCAAACATTTAAATGAAATTATTACCATAACCACAATACAAATATAATTACAGTAAATGTTTTACAATTATACCCATTGTAACGCAATAAAAGTACACTGTTACAATTTTTGGAAGTTGTGAGAAATAATATTTTTATTCAGAATTTGAGTTTCAGTGACCGATTTCAGTGAATGATTAACCGACTCTTAAATTTTATTGTCAATGTTAGCTCTTTTATTCTTACATACTAGTCTCTAGTATGTAAGCTACATGCGTCAAAACTGTCAGTTTCTAGTTTTCCTTGGAGAAATATCTGATTTATTTGATACCTTATGAGAGAATGCGATTGAAATGCTTTTCGTGGAAAAATCATCTAATGAGGATCAAAAACTCATCATAGATACAAATTTGATGTGTTTTTGAGGTGTTATCGATTTTTTCATAGTAAAATTTGAATGTAAAAGTTTTTGCAAATACTTTTCTTTTTTTCAACACCATGAAGAAAATATAACAATCATTATACTTTGAGTACAGACTATTGAACACATGGAAGAATTTTGGTAGATGCAGGGGAGTAGAAACATCAGTTGTGGAAGAAAAGTGTGGAGAGAAGAAGAGCGCAAACCAATGCGTATTTTTATCCAAATAAGATTCTTTTGGAAGTCAGAGACTCCTACTTGAAAGTTAGAAAGCACTTAAAAGTAAGGAATCTCAACCCATATCTTTATCATGCGATTTTATGGCAGTAAAACTCTTCCTAAAACTATAGGAAGTAGAAGATACAAATTTATGGAACATATACATAGTGAAATAGCCTTAAGAAAGCGATAATATCCTCGGTTCTCCTGTTATCATATGCGGACGTCCGGTTTGAGAGTTCCCGAGATTGTAACTATTTGTAGTCAAATTATGTCCTGGTGTACTCATCTTAGGACATATATTCTTCTCAATTTCCCGCGAAGACAATACCAATCTCAGTGGATCGGAGATTATTATATCCACTTTTGTTTTCCAAAAATCAAGATGGCACTGAAAAAAAAAGTTATGGAAGTTGATCAGGTGACATTATTTCGCGTAATTATTTCTCAATTTCAATTAAATTTTCTCATAGTACTACGAAAATTGTCTAATTTATTTAAAAATTTATCATACTTAGCTTCAATTTCACAACTAATTGTTATCTTTCAATGAATCAATGTACTTATATGTGACCATCAGGTATACCTTACTAGCGACACTTGTTTTAGAGCTCATTGCTGATCGAATTTTAGATCTGATAGAGTGAAGAGATATGGATATTCCGGGAGAATTATCACCTTTACAGGGATTAGTCTTGCACTGACTCTTAAAATGATTGACTAATCATCAAGTATACTCAATTATTTTATTCATTATTCATTCATGATTTTATTGGGCCCATTTGTTTGTAAAATGATAGAACAAACGTTATTTAGCGCCAGATAATTTTCAGAACCGAAGAGGATAATAGATATAATTATAGTGGATAATACGAAGATGACAAGATGAAGGGGATTATAGATTGTGATTGACTACTAAGAAAGACTAAGGAATAATATATCGCGTAAACGAATAGCGACATCTAAATGTGGTATTATAAGTAATGCAGCTGTTAGCTTAGAGTGGTGTGGAGATATGAAGAAAAAGCAGTCTTTGGATTGATGATGGTACCAAATTATCATCTGCTTTCCTGACGGCAGACTTATTTTTACTGACGTGTATGGTGTTTACCTACTTTTTAGTTCGCTGTTTATTGGCAGTACGCGTTTGTCTTCACATGCCTATTCCAATGCCACAAATCATCAATCTTCCCACTTTAAGCATTTCCAGATGAGAAGATTTTTCGATTATATGATGCAAGTAGCCAAAATCTGAAGATGACAGGTTTTTTTGTCTGTCACTATTCGAACGTTCTGTTACCTTGCATTATGAACTTTGATGGGATGGGTCCCATACGTTGAGATCATTATTTCCTTTATTGTAAATGTAATAAATTAAGTGATATTGTAATATCATTGTTAAAGTAAGTTCACCCGATCTTGTATTTATGTCTCTTTTTGTAACCACTATTTAATTCTGTATATCTCTGAGTCTTTTTTCTATTTTGAATTAGTTTCTTCACTGTATTGTAAACGTTTTATCGAAAATTGTAAACCATTTTGTTTTTTGCTATCGCTTTTGCATGGTTTATTTGTCAGTAGCCCCAACACAGGATATTCCTTAGGGGTTATCCATTGTAATACCGCTCTGTAATTTCTGAAAAGGAATTAAATTATTACTATATTATAATATAAAAAAGTACTTTTTTGTTTGAAGGTAAATATTTAAATTTATTTGTCATTACTCTCTTTATAAATGAATAATGGCCAAAAAAAGAAGTATAAATATTCCTTGAGTTGTAAATTTTTGTAACCCATTCAAAGGAAAATTACAGCGTGTAAAATTATTTGTAAATAAATTTATTATTATTATTATTATTTGAATTTTATTACATTTGAAGGTAAATATTCAAGAATGGATTAAGAATTATATTATAAAATTTCCTGTCGAGAGTGACCCCTTTGTAAAACATAAGAATTGTTTTGGCGCCCATTAAAATAAATATTTTAATTAAGCCAACTTGTCTAGCCCTTATAGCTCGGGGTCAAATAAAATAATCTTTTTGAGGTAGTATTAATGTTCTCTGAGATAGGGTGCTGTATTAGTAGCATCATTCTTATTCTGTGTACTTACATGCTTTTATTTGCAAATTTCGATTATTCTCCTTCCAATACGACTAATTAGGATAAAAGTAATTCAATCCTTAAGGCGCAACCTTGCGGAAGACTATTATTGAATAAAACATCACAATACCAAATATGTTTATATCCACACAGTTCATTATTGGTAAAAATAGTTTCAACGCAACTGCGCTTAAGTGCTTCAGGTACATGAAGTAAGTAAGTAAGCTTCAGGCACCTTAAGATGACGCAGCAGCGTTGAAACTAGTTGTACCAATAAAGAACTCTGTGGATTTAAACGCAGTTGGTATTGTCATTATATATTCAAAGAGTAACATATTTATACTCGAGTATTCTGTTGCAACGTTTCCTCGCGACTCGATCGATTCGATCCCGCCTGCAGTTTTTGGAGTTGTGCTGCTCGGAGATTCACATGTGCAGAGGGGAGAGAGAGAGAGAGCGAGATGAGATAAATATTTCACCCTTCTCTCAAGTTCGCTCACGCCTCATTCGCCTCATTGACCTTGGAACCGTTTGATAAGGAATCAGTCGCCGGCAGTAGTGTGGTGTACCAGTGAGCCTCTCGCAGTTTTTTGCTATGCCATTCACTCTGTCTTCCTTTGTCTGGCCAATTTCATTGCTTATCTTCCCACAGCTCACCGTGAATATTTAGGCTGGCGCTCTTGTTAGGAAGCATTTCCATCGGCAAATCTACAGTAAAATGTTATTCCTAAAAAAATGTAAATAAACATTTAATCAGTGCAAGTGCTTAATTGTGCTTTGTGCTATTTCAAAATCAAATTATTCTACATTATCAACGATAGTCAATGATCATACATGGTTTCTTCAAGTCCTGAGTTATCCACACGTGGCGGTCATGGTTTTCTGTCTTCATTCTAGCTTGAATTATATGCGTATTTCACATATTAGAGGAGTAAGGATTTCTATGCGTTGATGTTAATGAACATAAAAGTTGATAATTTCTTGGAAACTTGTGTATTTCACAGAGAATAGTAACTGCTTAGTCACATCTTACCGGTGTAAACCGGGAAATAGTCAACTGTGTCAATTTTGCGAGACGGTCACATATATATTCATAAACAGGCGCCAAATAGTTCCTCAAAATCAGTCGTTCCAGGTGGACGAGCGCAAGGTGGTTTACAATTGGAAAGGTATCCTCCGCTTGACGTCACTCATGGGACTCCGTTGAGCTTTTTCCACCCAAAAAAGATATTTATTTTCGACTTATATAGACCCTTGGGGCACGGGTACTACGAACTAAGAGTGAATAAACTTATACACGTTAATTAATACTCCACAAATATAATTTTTTGGAGGTGAAAAACATAATTGTTCTCAATTCTGAAAAGTAAGAGCCACTTTCATGAGCATGTAGGCAAAATGTGTCAATAATCTTTTCAATCGCCTAGTTGGGCAAACACAGCAGTTCTACTTTGAGACGCTGAAATATTACTTAGGTCGATCTTCGCCGCTGGTTCTCCGGTTAACGCGGACCGTTGATCAGAGGACCTTTTCTTCATAATCTCAATAGTCACCGAGTCTGTTGAATCTAGGAGACAACACTTTCGCCAATGTTCCAACTAGGGTCTTCAGGCTGAATGTGGATAGCTATTGACACTGACCTTCAACAAAAAGACGCTGGATGGGACACTTCCAAAACCGTAGTCTCCGAGACGAAACGCACGCGGTTAAGACTCGTACTTAAGGGAGGGTTTTGGTTGCTTTTTAACCCTCTCTTACCTCCAACCGCCGCTTTTTAACTCATTATTCAGCTACGGAATTAAAACTCCTCATTCAAATACTGAAGACTTGATATTGAAGGCATTTGTAAGTGCTGTGTGAAAATGGAAGATAATTTTGCTGTCGGCCGACACAAAGTATTTCGGTGGCTCAGATCACCTCTTGTTCCTGTTGGACTCAGAATTAGGTTTGGGCATGATTCTTATCAAACAAACTGAAGTCTAATAAAAGTTGCTTTTTTCATGTAACAATTTTCATCTACCTATGTCATATCGGTAATCAAAAACTTTCAAGTAATGGTCCACTAATATTTTTATTGTTTACGACCCTGGTTTTGTCACGTAATTACATCTTCATGTGAAGATGTCATTACGTGAAGATTCAGGTGAAGATGTCATTACCTGAAGATGTCATTACGTGACGAAACCCGGGTCGTAGACAATAAAAATATTAGTGAACCATTACTTGAAAGTTTTTGATTTCCGATATGGAAAGGTTCCACAAAGTAAAGCCTGAATTTATTAGTTATATCTATGTCATACTATATCATGACATGCTTAAGGTAAAACAGTTTCTATGTTTGGATTTTATCCGTGCTGAACTTACAAAGCGTTTAATGAGAAAAAATTTCAAGAATGTAAAAGACGCTTTGTTAGAAGTGATTCAAGATAATTTTTTCCTTCTGAAAATTACTAAAAAAATGAGGATTTTCTTGAAAAATAGCGCGCGGTGCCGCGCTAAAGTAAAAAACTTGAATTTTGAATGTTAGTCTCAACCCAATATCTGGAAATCAGAGCTACCCAACAATTCATCTGAACGCTCTTTTTTCTCAACTTTATGGACTATGGAACAGGTTGGTTACAACTGAAAACACAAGCGTGGAAGTAAGGAAACAATTTATCAGATTTTATATCTGCAGTATGTTTCTTATTGGTAGTGACACATGGACGATGACTGCTACAGAGAAGGAAAGGGTGGAAGCATTCGAAATGTGGCGCTATAGAAGAACGATGAAATTTAAAGGATAAACCGAAAGTGTAACAAGGAAGGCCTCAGAAGAGTGGGAGAAATGAGAAGTCTTGTGAAAACCCTAAGAAGAAGACTTAATCGGCCGCATCATCAGACATGATGGCCTGATGAAGGCAATAGTCGAGGGACAGGTCGACGGGAAGAATGGCAGAGGAAGGTCTGGTTTGTGATACATAAAAAAAGTGATGAAAGATATGAAAGAGAAGAAATACGTAAATATGAAGAGATTAGCTGATAGGAGAATTGAGTGGAGGGCTACGTTAAACCAATCTCAGGATTGTTGACTGATGACTGATGAAGAAATGGAACAAACACATAAAGATTGTCCGTTGTTTTATCGCGTCTGCAATCGACCAGAGAGAGATATGAGGAGGCATGCCTCTGATATAAAAACACGTATAGCTTTGCTTCGCCCCAGATGAATAGTTAAGTATTTTTGCCAACATTCTTGCTCTTACACTCTGTACAATTTGAATTGCCCTTCATATTTAAATCATGTTAAAACAAGTTATGAAAGAAGATCGAAAAAAAATCATTAAAGGCTGTAAATAGATTATCAAACACCATCTACAACTACATAATGCCCTGCGAGCTGCTGCATGGGCGTGTGGCAGGGGGTGTTAGGTTACCAGCCGTGTAAAGATGTAAGTTTTTGGGAGGTGAAATGGTGACATGTATTATAGGAGTGTATTTAGTCGAGCTCAGTTTTTATTGTGATCGTTTATTGTGCGCGGAAAGAACGAGTTTTTGTACCTATCTGTTCGGCAGTGTATCTCTCTTATTTTATCGCATCTGTCAGACCTAGAGATGTAGTGTGGAGTCATGATAATATTCTCTGTGTCGCTCTTAAAAATATCAGTTCTGAATTTATCAAGCAGCCTAGGCTTAGCGTTTAGCCTCCGAGTCTTTAGGGGCTCCCACTTTAATCCCTCTAAATGGTATGAGACACTATTTGTACGTTCATAGCAGTTTTTAACGAAGCGCGCTGCTTTCCTTTGTATTTTATAAATTTTTGTGGTTAAATCTTTTTGGCCAGGGTCCCAAATACTCGCGGCGTATTCGAGGTGTGGCCTAATGAAAGCGAAGTAGCATCTCCTTTCACTTTTTCATCCGAGCGTTCATCAAATGCTAATAAATAATCATTTTTGATGATATTTGCGTAACTATATACGGTAAAATATTGCATACCAGTTTATGTAAATACCAGACCAACTATGTCAGGTTAACATTCATTTACATATATTTGATGCAAATAAACTTTGAAATATTGTAATGCACCGAAAGTATTACGCTGGTACTCCTAGGATGGTAAAAGTAAGGTTGTTTAAATAACGGAACTTTATTGGCATCCACCATAGCTATTCGGTAAAATCATGGAAGAGGTACCCGCAAATACAATGACATTGTGACGAGTCTTCGGCATGGGCTGTCAAGCATAGCAGCATCATTTTATGGATAAAACATAAAATTTACCAAAGGGAATATGATAAATGAATGCCAGTAACTAAAAAAAATCATTTGAATGATTTTAATCATTAACAAGAATAGTATTGGTAGAGATTTTACATTTACAAAAATGAACGGTAACATTCTACCGCATATATTATCTATCTATTTGGGTCTATCTTGTGGTAGCTAGTGCTGCTTTTGTCTTAATATAGCTATAAGAGAAGAATTTATCCGTTTCTACCTGGTTCGAAGTTCCTCAACTTTCACGAAGTTGAGACAAGGGGACAGAATTACAGGTACATTCGCCATGGTTATAGGCCACACACAAATCTCAAGCGCATAGCTGGTTGCGTCTCAGGTGGAAAATTTCGCATGAAAATGCAAATGACCGCTCCGAAAAAGAAGTTTTTCGGAAACCCTTGGACCTAAGTGCTGCTTAAAATATTTCGGTAGAAACATTACTTGTTTAGAGAGCGTGATAATGCATTCTAGTGCACTATTTTCAACAACCACTTATTAGATGTCATGATATTTGTGAGAACTGTTCACTTCAAATGCTACCGAATGTATCAATGGTTCATTCTTCATTTTGAACCCATGTCATGATGTCTTACACGGTGAATGCACTGGCGCAATAATAAAAGGGTGCTTACACAAGTGGGAATTATCAAGAATCGGGTCTTCGACTGGGTGCCCAAGTTTCACAAAAAATCTTTCTCAGTTTGGTTGATCGGATCTTTGAGGTGGCGACCGAAAAGAGGGACGTTTGTGGTATCAGGGCAGGTGGGTTGAGCAATGAGAGAAGGATTATTTACAAAAAAAGAGTTCTGAGAACAGCCCAGCGTCCGTCTTTACATGATTTAAATGAAAGGCTCCAATAAATCCGTAGTTCAACCAACGGACACGCTTAAGGGACTCATCCGACGGGTCCAGCACTGCGCTTGAAATGCTCTCTGCAAAACCAGAGGGATTCCGCTGAAAAATCATCACCGCAGCCTGAATTTGAATTCTGAGCTTTAACCTTGATAATGACATAACTTTGTTGAAACCATGGTCAGTGAGAATAAAATTGTGTGGAAAGTACAAAGCGAGTTCTCTTTTCATTTTTCTTCAATTCTGGCCTTTGGAAATGATATACCAGGACTCTAAAACAACATCAATTTAAACTCTTTCAAGATGGCATGAGAGCAATTTTCTCATAATTCAATTGATGGATGCTAAATCATCAGCTGTGATGCAAAATATACGATATGCCATCGGAACTACATACAAATATTTTCCTTAAGTTGCCAAATAAGATTTTCGATGGAAAGCTGTAAATTTGTTCCTTGTATCAGTTTGGGGAGGGTAGAGTTACTGGTGGCAACAATTCAACCTTAAGAAGTGAATGAAGTCTATAGCAAGGGTTTACCAATGTAATGTAATGTAGTTAAACTTTTGTTTAAAGTAGGCCTATGACAGGTTTAAGGAGAAAATGTAATAAAGGAATAAAATAAAGAGTACTTAGAGTGGAGGATTTATGATGAAGATTGTGAATACTGACGAGACCACTACTATGCTTAAAGATGATGCGATTAGAAATAAAGAGGCGAAACCTCAATGGGTCCGAGACTTGATCCATTGGAAAATATAGAAAAGAGTTGAAACCTTGGAGACCTTGTAGATGGATAACGAAGATAAAATGGGGTGGTAAAATGACGGATAAAGAAGTGTGCAGATGAGCTGAAAAAATTGGTTTGTATGAAACTTAAAAAGACAAAGAAGAACCAGTTGTATTGGACACACTCCAAGGCGCCATGCATTTATCAAGAACACAATCCTAAGGAGAAGTAGAAGGAAAATTCTGCGAGAAAGACAAAGGGATGAGTGCATGGGCTATATAAAAACGGGTAGTAGAAGGAGGAAATATCAGAATGTAATAGAGTTAACAGTTAATAGGATTGAAAGGATAGGAAAGAATGAAGGGCTGTAGGTAATTGGTATCGAAACTGTAATGATGATAAAAATGGAGGTGCAATCTTTCTACCGGAAACTTTTGCATGATTCATTTTGCTGTAGATAGGATCAAATATTCAATTAAGTAGTGTTCTATTGTGAGATTGAGAGAGGCTAACATCGCCAATCCTTGTAACAGAACAAGGTTCAAAAATTATTCCGAGTTACTCATAGGAGTAGAGTGGCGTTAGAAAGAATCTACAAAGATTATTGAAGTTGGGTAAAATGAGACAAGTACGAGGATTCAATAGCTTATTAGCTTGATAAGTGAGAAATCATTGTTATCAGAGAACGCTTAACAGTGATAGTGTAATGTGCTTACAAAAAATACGTAATCGCTACGGTTTTCATCTTGGACTAAAACTTATGGTCAGTCTGTGTAATTAAGAGACGGTAGACCGGATATCAGCCATTCTTATTTAAGCGTTTGCAACTTTATTAAATATGAGATATTGAGGACTCGGTACCTCATAATGCCTTTAATATAACAAAAAAGTAATCTCTACATCGCCCGGTGTCATACAAACTGAATGATGGAAATGCAATCAATATATTTTTACCTCTGAAAATTTTAGGCGGTTTTCCGTTTTTTACACGAAAGAGCAGATTCCCAGGCCTCCATGATGAGTGGGAATTATTCCATTAAATGGGGTGGGGATTCGAATTCTCCCAATATGATCTTAGGTGTTTCACCATTTTAGACCTTCATGTATTAATTCTTATGTAGTGCTCTTTACGTAATTGTTTATCATTTTTTCAGGTCATTGAAGGCTAGCGGCGTACGAAATAAATCCAAAAGAGAAAAATTATATTGAAAATCCTGCTTTAAATATATAGTCTTTCCTGTAGTGGTAAGCGCCAGAGACTTTTTTTTAATAAGTTGGTATTTTTGATCATATAATGGCCTCAACTCGTTGTGTCTAGTATATTTTGATAGCTCTACTGTTAAATTATGAGATATCATTTAAAATTGAATTTTATGATCTATTTTACAGTATCAAGCGTGGAAAATAGTTATAAAATGAGAGCACATGATCCAAGCAGTACACTTCTACCATTTTGATCAGGATGTAATGTTCAAGTAGTAAATATGACCTTCTAACATAGATTTACTCCATCGTAACTGTGCACATCAATCAAAAATGTTATAATTTTATTATGATTAAGTGAAAATCAAATCATCAAATACATAATGATTAAAATTAAGGTGTTTATAAAGAAAACCATTCATTTATGGGTGGTTAAATCCTTGACTGCAGCACTTCATCCTTCTAAAAATGCCAAATCCCTTACTACCCGGTAGTTTCTGTATAGTGTTGTTTAGTCTGATTTTCCATTGGTCCATGCTTCGGACCCGAATAGTGACACGCAAATGTTTGGACATGCTGTTTCCTTGTTTGCAGTTCTAAATTTTTTGAGTGCAGTGATTTCTTTACCATGACTGCGTCCTTAGCTTTGGCTGTTCCTTGCTTGATATTCGATGTACTTCTTCCGTCCCACGATATGGTTCATACAAGATAGGTGAAGTAATATCCTTGCTCTCATTTCTCTCCTCTCAGTATGACTACTGCATTCAGCTTCTCTCTATAAAATTCTAGGATTTAGTCTTCGTATTATTTATTATCATGTTTTGTTCTTAGAGAACTTGGTCTATTACGTTTAGTGACCGTTGAAGGCCATCGCAATTTTCCGCTCTGACGGTGACATCCTCTGCGAAGCGGAGCATGTTCTTTTCTTCACCATTAATCTTGATTCCATTTAATACAATTTTATGTGCTATGAATAGCATTCATATTTTTATGGGATAGTTAGTTAAGAGTAATGAGTATGTTTACCTAATATGCATCCGCCATTGCATCAATCACGGCCCTCTACCCTTTTCCACTTCGCCAGTCTTCTGAGTGATTACTGTATATGATAAAAATGACCTCAGCGGTCGTATGCCGTTCATAATTATGGTCACGCTCCTCGCCGTAAATAAATATTATTTTTCAAGTTTGAGAGGTCATGTTTTTTCCAATTTCACTCGTTGATGAAAATTGAATGTAAAAATGCTGGTTTTCATTGGCTCCAAATTCTTTTTATCGTATCGTTAACCTGATGTTGTAACCTTGATCTTATGGTTTTATGTTGGCTCATTGCGATGTGCAGCAAGAGGAAATATATATTTATCGTTAAGTATTAAAGGTTATGATACTGAGCAAGCAGAATTTTCCCCATCCTCATAAATTTTTTCACTGATGATGCAATGTCGTTAATTCCTCATAACAAACGATTTCAACTTACATATCACGCTGTCCTCGTAAGAAGTACCTTACCATGCCTTCATAAACTGTGATATGTATACTTTTCACACGACTTCGCTGTTTGCTACATGGCTTTGCTGTGATTAGCCTTGCTTGCTACATGTGTATTTTTTCAGCTGAGAAATTTGTTGATAAGGTATTCTGTTTATGCTTTGTATGAATTCAAAGGTGAAGCAAATGGCTGTGTAAATAAAAGGTAGGAGAAAATGAAAGTTATTAAAATTTAGCCCAACATCTCCTCAGAAGTTTCAGTGTATGAATTATATGATTGTCTTCAGAATCCCTCTGTACTATAATATCTAGAGAAGACCTCAGAGTGAAGAACATGAACTAAGTACATTGAATTTGCTTCTTTTTCATTTTTAATTTTATTCATACTATCATTCAAAATTTTGTTTTTGCAACTCTTCGCCGATCATGGTAAAAATACACTTTAACGATGCCAATTATAAATTTAGTCTTTAATAGACCTGGGAGAGAAACGGAAGCCATTTTGTTCACCCCCTCGCCCTTTCATCCCGCCCCCCTACCACCGGTTATGCGTTTCTGCGCAGCATCCCTCTGGACCTCTCGCCCCGTTTGCCAATCGACCGGAGGGGAGGGCGTGGCCGTAGAACCCCCGCAGGCGTGCCAAAATGGCTCTGGCGAAGCGCGCGGTCCACCCCAAGGAGGAACTCGGAGCGTACGCCTAGTAAGGTGGAAGGTGCATTGAAAATAAGATGGCGTGGCTGGGTTCACTATTCCCACCAATAGTGAATACCGGGAGTCGGCTATAGCTAGTTTTCATTTTCTACAGTAAGCCTCTAAGGGCATAATTTTGATTGGCCATCAAAGTTAGGAATACTTAAGAAAGCATAAGAGATTACGCGAAATATTGAATGATGATATAATAGTAAAAGCATATATACAATCCTTGGAAATTGTAAGCGATTTGTAGGCGAGTCGACGGACAAGTTTGAAATTCACTGTTAGTGTGATTTCATTCTATGCGCTCTGAGATTAAATCGATGCAACGCCGCATAAACGAAGTGGAGTGTAATTAAAAGCATATATTCATTTTCAACTGCATTTTTCTTTTCGACGGAAAAATCTACCTTAATCGGGAATCAAATCACTGTCTTTTTGCCTGTGGGACAAATGCGTGGAACACATAACTACTCAGGCTTTCAGATTTCATGTAAGGTGATTTGGATTGAATTGAGGTGATATTGGTGATATTTCAGGGAACCCGGTGTTTGAGTTTTCTTCCCAACTACCATGTTCTGGGGTAAATATATCTGCATTAACCCAAAATAATTCTACTCTTCTGTTTAATTTTGTTACAAATTAGTAATTTACGCCTTTCAGTTGTATTTGGCATGGAATGAAATGCTTTAAAAAATCAATTGGTCTAATAAGTTGTAACAGAACAAAAAAGTTGTAAATTTATAACTTCTGGTAAGATATGGGTGAATGTGGTTGAAGAGACTCTAATGAGTCGGAATATGAGGAGATTTAAAAAAAGGCGAGTGTGTTTGAAGCAATGCCCGAGTGTAAAGTAAGGGTAGGTTGTTTGTAAGGATAGGGAATAGAGGATAAAAATATTGAAAAAAGCCAGCTTTCTCGGGCTGACGGCAGAAATTTAATTCTCGAGCTTTGCCTATCCCAAAAGAAAATGGCGTGATGGATATGTAAGATGAAGGATACTTATTTGGGCGTGAAAAAATAGACTTTTTGTTACTTTCACCATTGCAGTGTGATAGCATTGTATTTTACGGAAAGGGCATTGCCGTCTTCGAATAACATTTTCTTTACTAATTACTAAGCAAGCGGAAGTAAGCTCCAATATAAACCGCTAAAATGAGTGTAAACGGTAATAATTTTCCAATTTACATTTTTGAAATTATTTTTGATGGAATTTGTGATATCCATAACGAAGCGGAAACAAAAATCATCCCGTGAGTCCAATTTTTATCTCGCACTGAAAAGTTGAGCATTTTTTTGTCTCACCGTTTTTTTTTCTTGCCACAAATTTATGCCCACCATTCTATCTTTCCATATTTGTTTGTCTCGCAATATTTTATGCCACACTGCACTGAGGAGAGATGTATTCTTTTCTATTTATTTTTATCTCACAATATTTTAAACCTTATCGCACTGAGAGGTGATACATTCTCGTATGTCATAAGCACAGTCATGCTCCTTTCACAGAAAAAATATAAATTTTTCTCTGAAGGAAGAAAGATCTCGTATCACGTCGTATAAATATAGATGGGAAAACACGAAAATAAAACTCGCCGAGGAAGATAAAGACGTGAACGGCGGTTGACCCTCGTTATATTTAACCGCGGAAGGATGGGGGTGTGTATAACGAGGGCTTGCTCAGCAGTTCGCTGACATGTGAGAGGTGACGGAGGACGAGAGGGTCGCGGGAAGGGTCATCCCGTCAGTGGCGGCGGCGACCGCTCTTATCGGCGGCGAAGCGATTGCGCGAAAGAGAGGGCAACGCTCGTCGATGAGGGGTTGGCCAACTGTGGGCGGGGAAAGTTAAAGGTCGACTGAGGTTGGCTGGGGGAGAAGGAGCTTCGATTATCAGAGCGATGAACGGCGAACTAGCACACTGAACCATGCAGCGAAGCAATTAGCTATGTAACGATTTATAGGACCGTGTGCCAGTACTGAAGACCGCGTGCTAGAGCGACAAACCACGTACAAGCACTCTGACCACGTATCATGGCAGTGAGTAGTAACAGTACACTAGACAAGTGGTCAGTCAACAGAGCCAAATACAAGCAGTACAACGATTGAAATTTATCATGAGAGCCAAATTTTTTAACATTAACTATACAGGTAGGCGGATTCTTATTAACTTAAGTAGGGCGCTCCTAAGCTCCTAAGCTGGCCTTTAATATAAAGCGGAGTGCGAAAACAATGTTACGAGGCAAATAGATGGTCTCATTAGAAAAGTGAAGAGATCAGCCAGAAATAGAGCAAATAAATATAGGACCTGTCGAAAATTGACATTTAGTTAGTGTGCTGGCTTGAAAATTGGCTAAACCAAAGGGACTATTTGAGTGGTATAGATATTTACAGTGTACTTTTTATCACTACTTGTGTAACAAGATGAGAGCAATTCAAGGGCATTTCTCAGTTATACTATGGATTCCATGGAGCCTTTCGTCGTGCGTCGGATGATGCCAACGCCCTGTTACTCACCATCCATCTTGCTTTCCCCGAGTTATTATTCCCTTCCTTATATGACAACGTACCCAAAATGGTCACTCTGGCCTCAACTGTCAGTTCTCTCTCACGAAACGACAGTACAATAAAAATTCAACATTGGATACAATTCAATAAGTATAACACTTAGCTACACTGCAACTGGCTGAACTCGGATATTATTTTATAAATCTCGATAAACTATTCAGCCCTTCTAAGGTATAATACAGCAACGGCATCATTGTTGGTTCTGAGTGATCGCATGATTTAGTTTTCATCTTCGAGTCTTCGATTCTTCATCTAGCCCATCTTCGAAGGGATTAAAATGTATTTGATGCTCAGATAGAATAAAGATAAATCATAAGGGAACAAAAGCAATGAGATTCTCAGTGAAAAAGACATGTAGTTACTATTATCTGGCCTTGAAAACCGAAATTTATGCTCTAGATACGGTGAAAGCTGGGCGTAATATCTGGAAAACCGCAACAGATACAGCTATTTGTTTAGTTTTTGAAATCCTCAATATTGAAAATAACAAAATCAACTCTAATCTCAAAATAAGTCATTTTTGCCAGTTACTGTCTTTTGGCTTAGCAGGAAAATATGTTAACAGCAATATTCTTAGTGAATTGTGTGGATAGAGATTTTTCGTACATTACGACTTCGTACTGTCATTCTACTCTTGCAGTATGGATTCTGATTTTAGACATCATGTGGACCATTGGCTAGATTTCAGCCCTACTGACATGCAATTAAATTACAAAATTAAAGACACGCAATACCTAATTCAGATAAAATGGACCGATCAAATAAGAAATTATGAGCGTACAGAAGATTAGAAGAGGAAAGGACCATATGCAACACCATACAGAAAAGAAGAACCAGATGGATTGGACACACCTTTAGACACAATGGGTTTCTGAAGGCAGAATACATAGAGGGAAAAGTCCCCAGAAGAAAACCCAGGAATACGTTCAAGGTCCAAATTATGAGAAAAGTACATTGAAAGAGATACCAGGAGGTAAGGGAGCTTGTACTTGATAGTGAAGGGTGGAGGGCTGCAATCTACCAATCTTAGGATTGAACGGCCAATGAAGTATGCCTAATTCGTTACATTATCATCTAATGAATGAATGAATGGAAAAATAGTAAAAAATTGCATGAAAACAGCGTGACAAATTGTTCATATTTAAGGCATTATTTACGGCCTGCATTATTAGTAGCACCTCTAAACAAGACGAGAGAGTCCTGATGGCTTCCACGTGGTGTCATTTTAGTTGACAAGTTTCGCGAGCGTTCCAGCTGGAACGCTCGCGAAACTGTTGTCAACTAAAATGGCACTATTCGGAAGCCATCCCGAAAGCCACCAGGATTCAAGACCTCTCCGCGGAAGCTTTCATGATTACTTAAAGCGAAAGAGAGTTTAAAAATCAGCTACTAAAATAGTGGCTCCCTTGGCGCTGCTTAGCTTAGTAGCTGTCTATGAATATGATTTTGTTAGCGACTAGTTAGTGGGCTACTAAGTCAAGAGTAGCTCACAAAGGAATATATGAATACGGCCAGTAGTTACTATTGGTCGGTAGTTACTATTTTCTGGCCTGGAAAACAGAAATTTATACTGTAAATACGGTGAAAGCTGGGCGTAATATCTGGAAAACCGTAACAGATACGGTTTTTTGATTGTTTTTTTGGAATTCTCGAGATTTAAAATAAAAAAAAAATCAACTCTAATCTCAATATATGTCATTATCATCGAATGAATGAATAAATGGACAAATAGTAAAAAAATAGCATTAAAACAGCATGACCAATTGTTAATATTTAAGGCATTATTGACGCAGTGTATGGCCGATTTATTTTCTTTTCTAATCTATGGTACGAGTGGATCTCGCAAGTCCGGTGTAAGGTCGACTGAGGACGGGGAGGAGGGGGGGGGAGAAAGGACGAGCGGTTAGGGGGGTTAGAGGGAGGGAGTGCGAAGGGGTTGGGGAACGGCTCGATAGAGCGGCGCGGCGTATGCTGCACCCTCTCTCACTCCCCGGGAGGGGCGGCGACGCTGAGGGGCTGATAAGAGTTGGTGGCGGGGACACAGGGGGAAGGGGTGGAAGAGGAGGGAGAGGAGGGGGAGGCAGGGAGGGCATGCGGGGGCAGTGGCGACAAGAGGCGTTGCGAAAATAGTGGGATGAGGCAAATGATTGCGGAGGGGCGGCGAGGGGAACAGGATCGGGAAAACTCAGATAAAAGGATTGCGCTAACGTGTGCGACCGGTTTTAACTATTCGGACGCCACTTTGGACGAGCCGAACCCAAACTAGACGCTTTTTTTCTGTCCCCCAACTTTTTTTGTCAACTTGAAACGTATAATAACAAGTTATAGGAATTGGGAAAAGTTACCATTCATCTTTCTGGTAAGATTCGTGATGAAAAATAAAACTTTCACTATTTTCAAACTTGTTTATTATTCACCGACCAGGTTTGAACACAGAGTCATTCTCAAGGTCTCTGTAATAATTAATAATAATAAAATGCTCATCATGAAAATGACAAATTTTCAAAAAGTGATGCCTGCTGTTTCATCTTATATTTCTCGCCAGAAACTGACGATGAGCATACATTCTATGAAAAGAAATGAATGAAATAGTTGGTCTATTATCATAAATAATTTTATATGCTGCACACAAAAATCACCATCGTTTATCGGAAAGTTGAGTTATTTTAAAGATCAATGTTGTTGAAGTTGAGAATACCAATCTTTCAATATTTCCATCCGCTAAGATTTCACATGCTAATAACAGTGGTTGTGTTATTTTTCACTGCGGTTAATGTTTATTGCAAGATCTTACTAAGAAAAGTATTCTCTGAGTTAGAATAGATGAATTTCAAGATAAGTTACGCCTCACAAGCTATGTATCACCGAGAGAGTATTGACAGATATCATTCTGAAGAAAGTTTATCTAAATTTTTTACTGTTGTGTGCACATAAAATTATAGTGGAATAAACTAATAAATGTTTAATATTCTCAACTTAAATAGCATTAATCTCTAAAATAAATGCAATTTGAAGTGGCAATCAGGGCCGAGATCAACATAAACATTTAGTAAGGTAGTTATTTTTCTTTCATGGTTCTTCACACCAAAATAGCTTCCTCTAGAAGAGGTGTTTAACATTTATCCTCATTAACCGTATTCTCTTCGGGTTTTCGCCGCGTCGATCCATTTTTGGGGGACAACAGTTTCGCCTGCCTTCCAGCTGGCTTCGTCAGGTCCGGTCATTAAATAACTGCGGAAGCCTCCGTACAATTCATCCTCATTATACAGCTTTATGTGGTCTGCAGTAACCGTCTTCAACTTTTTTGCCGTGCGTATAACTTTGCTACTCATTTCCAAAACTTGTTCCCATTACATTAAAAAATATGTAACATTTACATTATTACCACTATTGTATTCTTTGGTCCGGCATTATCAAAGTTTTTTGCCTACTTCTAAGCCACCAAGCTTGTATCCATGCAAGGTCATCAATTCAACTTTGAAAATAGTGTCATATCAAATTTTCCTCATTCTAAAAATTTTATTTTTGCCTCTGGAAAATTTGCCACTTCACTTAACAAATCGGATATTATATTTCCTCTGTTATCTTAAAAAAAGTGCTGATTAGTGATGGACAAAACTTTGAGATTATCCTGACGGTTAATAGATACAATTCCCTCCACACAATCATAAATGACCTTAGAGCGGTTTTCCTATGAAATGGTTGTATCAATTCTCACGAGAATACCACACACCTACTGTATATTCGTTTTGAAACTTGGATTTCGGTTGCATGTATTGTTCGTACTGATTAGCTCTATGGATAATTATAAACCTTGATTCATTCAAAGGGAGCTGAAGGGAAGATATTGTCCCAGTAAACAGTTAGCGTATATCTAGCGCCCCTTCGTGTTCGTTGGCTTGGAATTTAATCACAGCTGTCTGTTAAATGGTGCAATTTAGTAATTAACTGTTACAGTGGTGAGTATAGCCGAGGGTAAGGTAGTGCGAGATTTTCGAGATTCATGATTTCTCAACGAGTCGTCGTTATGGGTTCCCACCAGTGAGGAAGATGGAAGACAGCTTGGCCAATTATATGGGAAACAAATTAGTCCCCGCTTATGCTGCTTTCTCATGCAAACATATTACATACAATAATGCCTCATTTTGACCTTATATCTACATCTACGAGGTGTCGTCCAAGCCAATGTGGAAGGCAAGTGGCAGGAGGAGAATCTACATTATACGCGCACTAACCGTCAGGTACACTGCCATGTTATTACTAGCAATTTATCCGAATGTTATGTTAAATAACGTATGCCTATAGAATTTCATGTGTCGTTGGACCTTTTACTATCATTTTTTCACTTGAGAAGATCACTGCACTCAATGAGGGCCTTTACCATTTAATAATTGCCAGCAAATTTTAATTTGCTGCCTCTTGCAGAGGTAATGTACGGAAATTAACAAAAATTTGTAAAAGCTTATGTCTAATTTTTATTATTGATTTTTTTGTATTTTTTATTGTTATTTATTATTAAGTGAAGCTATTATTAAGAATCAAATTTATTACGCATAATTTCATTGCAAAGTATACGTAAAACTACAAAGTTTTTGTTAATCCATGAACATAATGGAAAATTTTTACAAAGTTAAGGGTGAAACCATTGAATTTCTCACAAAGAATTAATTATTGAGTGTGATTCTTATAACCGTGAGTATATATATGGGATATATTTTGGTTCCATAACAATACTCTTAACATAGTCGTTTCTTTTTCCTTCAAGAATTCCATATTTCACCAGTAAGTTGTCTTCATTCTCGAAATTTTCGAGGTTAAGTGTTTGTAGGGGTCATTCACACTGTACCAATATCTGATGGGTGGATATGATTTCAGCTATTACTTTTAGTGCAGTATCAACTACTGCTCCATTCCATGAATTACAAACGAAACTGCTGATGAAGAAAATAGATATTCTGTTGGTTTCATCATTCACTTTGTTGAAGTTAGTTATAACTGCAAATTACTTGTACGATACATTCAAGACGGGAATTTTGGATAGAAATACTTACTGAGATTAGTCGCTTATTTCGGTTTCAAATCATCTGTTTACTATTCATACTCATAAATTAGTTTCTGACCAGCTGCCTGTGGCTTTTTCTCTTGAAATGCTGCACTCATACATCATGAGGACCAGTTATTTGCAACCGATTGCAAGATCCAACCAGGAATGCAACCGATGACTGCCATCATTTGCTCCATTTATGATCGGTGGGCAGGATTGCAAGAAAAGAATGATTTGGGGAATGAAGAAAGGTTAGAGAGAATCCAGACGTCGACACTAGTCTGCTCTTAATGAAATATTAGTTTCACGTCTCATCCCAGAAAAGGCAGAGGGTTCCAAGTCTTGGAGCCAGGCCGTATGTCCATACCTGTGTGTCCATACCTGCATTCCATATCCATGCCCGTATGCCCATGGTAGAACTATAGAGTCGGAGGTAATATTTGCAACGGGAGGCCTCAGGCCGGAAATCTAAACGAGTCCTCAAGTCAAATAGTATTGCCTATTTAATCCGAAAGATTAATTGCATTGCCTTAATTATTGAGGGAAAAAAACCGTGGATCATTGTGCATATGTCTCCCATTCATTTGCAAGCAAAATTTGAATTCTCTCAGCACAGTTGCTCCAATACGGTGGATTATATATGAAAAGTTCATGTTTTGACCTTGAGAGAGAAGAATTATTTAGCAGATGTCATGTATGCATACCTTTCTTATCAAGAGGTTTCTTCACTTGGATCATTTATGGGCAGAAGTTTAAACAATATCTGGGTATCGATAATGAGGCCTCATAAGACGACTGAATTATCATATTTCGTTCAAAGTCGTCTCTTCATCTATAGCTGGTATAACTTATCCAGCACTTGTCCTTCCTGACTGATGTACCACTCCCAGTAGTCCCCACCCGGAGATCCGATTGTTGGACTATTTTACCTCCGGAATATTTTACCGGGAGGAATAACATCATGTCATTCAGAGTTATGATTTAGGCTGCATCTTTTAGGGAGAAAAATGTGGTGCTTCAACATCATAGTACCCCGGCCGATTCCGTGAATTTCACTCTCGCCCGAGGCTGTGGCTGTTGATACCGATCATATCTTCTTAATCAGTGCTGGGGTCAGTACGGGTAGCTAGTAAAAGTGTTACAGTGTAAAAGTATTGGAAGTTAAATCCAAGTCACCGCCTGCGGTGAAAATTATTTCCGTCACTTAGTCTCAAATGGAAGTCGGACACGCTTTTAATGGACCAAGCAAACCTCTCGAAATTTATTTAAGTAAAGTGAAATGTGCATATATCGTTTAACGTTCATTGTTTATTTTAAATGTGGGTAGATAGCGACGAGCATCTTTATAATCGATGACTCAATTCGTGTGGATTCACAAATATTAAGAAGAGGTTACTTGTATTAATAGTGGGGTTTTAGATGATTCCCCCGCGAAGGAAAATTGTTATAATTTTATTCATTTTCTGGATAATAATGGTGAAATATATCCTCTATTGGATATGAACTACAAAATATTACCTTTCAGTGCTATTTTTTCGCCAGTTGAACGTGAAATCACGTAGCATTCAATGGGAGAACGGGAACGCCCTACGCCACGCCTACAGTAACTACCCTGATTGGGTATCGGGAAGTCAGGTGGCGAACAATTTTCTCCTCGCTCATCCCCACAAAATTTAGTCCAGCCTTCTAGCGCCCATAACATTTGAAAAAGATAAAAGTATTCCAAGACTCTCATCGACGCCTTGTCAGTGATGATGGCCACAGGTGACGCACGAGCCTTGTGATACCAGGGAATCAACCAAGTAGAGTTTGCGTGAGGTTTGAAAGAAATCTCATTCATGTGTCAATCTTAAATACGGCGCTCCTGGACGGAGTGTCAATATTCGTGACCAATGACCCGAAATCTTAACCTCGTTCACAGCCAAACACTTCCCCCTTTTCCCAATCCTCACGTCTAGTTGCTCTTCCGTGTTTCCCCGAAATTTCGTGAGACACTTTTCCAAAGGAGGCTTTATTACCTGCGGCCCTCGATTCAGTTTAATTAGTTGAGATGGTGATGTGAATTAAAGAGAAAAAGAAAAAAAATATTTCTACGAATTTCTTTTCAAGGTTGAGGAGGGAAAATGGGCGCCCCTTATCCCTCTGCGGGCTCATAACGCCGGGTCGGCCATGGCCCGACATTTTGAACACGCAACTCAGATATAAAGATCTCCACCGTGTAAATTACGCGGGGAAAATAAAAGATGGCTGAAAAAGGCTCATGACACAATGAGAGTGCGCAAGCCGTTTAAGTTATTTCCTCGCAGGTAGTCGAGTAAAGGACCATTGACTGCGCCGAGCATTGTAGTTTCCACGTTTTCCATGATCAAAACCGAATATCTACGTGCCCGAGGCGTATGTTTTGAGGATTTCTAAAAATTGGGCTGAAGATATGAACATTTAGATATCACATAATATTTATTATAACATATTTGTAAAAGCACAATGTGACTTTTAAGTTATGAATAATAAACATTAACCAATTCAAAATAGGGACATTTTCGATGAATTTGATAGTTTGTTTGACGCAGTATTTTTAAATGAGTTTAAAAAATGGAATCATGTATTTTGAAATAAATAGAGTTATACGCATAGTCAAACCGTAACATTTTGGAACTCATTTGTGGTGAAAAATAAAGAAAAACAACATTGTATATTCGTATGTGTATACGAAAATTACGTCGTAAATAATAGTTTATATGGATAAATTGACCTGTACACTGATGTTTTATTCTTTAGACAGCTTTCATGGTGCTTATATCTGATTTTTGTGAATCTTGTAAAGCACTGCCAAGCCAGTGATTGAGATATTTAATTAGAAAAACATAAAAGTCTTATTTTGGCATGCTAATTTCAAAATTGAATTCCATCCATGAGCTGGTTGTAGATGGAAATGACAAAATATTGCATTTAGTTGTTGGTGTCTACAGCTAGAATCAGTGGCTTTCCCAATTAAACTTGTTAGAGAAGAGTACAGGAATACTATGATTATCACAATTCTCCTAGAAGTCATTCTGTTTTGCTGGCAAGCTGTTAACCTGCGAAAGCATGGTAAGCTCTCACTTCTTCGTTGCTCCACAGCTAGTATCAGTTCCCAACGAATAGCATTTGGTGAATAAGACTCGATTGAAACTATATTGCTTGCACCCAGAGAGAAACAAAGCAGAAGCTTTTCAATTTGTGACGAAGCATTTTATCTGTCGTTTACTTGTCCTAATGGAAGTTGAATGATAATAAAGTTGGGATTACGGATTAAAAATTTTGTTGTTTTAGAAGCTATTAAAGTGTTGCCTTTGTCTCAGAATGAGTGCCAAATTTTTCTTGAGACTTCAACAGGCCACTCGCCGGAAGGAATTAGGCCAGGCGCCTCTGGTCTGGTGGTAGCCACTTCACCGTTTTGCTTGGGTGGATCGATGTAGAGGCTGTCCAAAGAATAAAATTACGTTAAATTAGTTCAATAAGCTGGTGAATAAGAGTATAATCAATGATACCTGTCAGGAAGAGTCATCTGGAAATATATATCCACTTTATAAGAAGCACCGTTTGTCCTATATGATTCCCTTTTATGATATATGTTTATGATAAAGAACTTTGTATCACAAAAAACAATGGAAATATCTTGACTACCTCTGGTTTCAAATAAAAATTCATTGTGACGCTTTCAATTAATTTTTCGAATTAGGTGTGTTAGTCCTCCGTTCAGCCAAGTGTTATTTCACAAATATAGAATATTTTATGAAACTAGGAAAGGCGCTTTATGGTAAAAATGGAATACTTGGCATGTTCTCTACTATTACTGCATTCATTTCTGGTGTATTATTACCGATCATTTCTAATGACCCTTCATAGTGTTTTATTAATCCATAACCTCAAAGACTTCCAGCACATGCTCCTTGCAGACTAGGCTCAAGTCGTAAATTAATCGAACGATAGTTAATGCTAAGATAAAATTGATGTATATATTTTGTAAGTTCACCGTAACTGTAACTGTATGGGAATCGTTTTTTGCGGCTGATACAATATAACCAATAATATTCATAAAATTATGCTAATATACATGACATCTTGTCGCTGTTAGAGTAAGAATGAGATTGATATGGGTGGTGAATACTTACTTTATCAGTTGAGATATTTTAGTAGTTTTCCAAAACGAAGTAAAAAGAATGCCACTCGACTGTAATCCGTAGAAGAAAATGTGATTTCATCATTCGCTGTTTTGTCATAATTTTATGGCTAGCACCCGAACGTTTTAAAAAAATAGAACCGTAGAAATATTAAACAAGATAAAAATTTGTGACTTCCACAATTTGTTTAAAACTAACGACCGATTTCAGCTGTCACGCCATCTTCAAATTTTTATCTTGTCTATTATGACAGTCTTCCGCAAAGTGAAAGCTTCTAGTTGCCATATAATAGAACCGTAGATTATTTCTTGAATTCCTCCGGCGTGAAATATTAACAATTATTACTAGAGGTCAGCGATCGGTTGAGGTCCGATTCGATGGACGTAGCAGTAGTACCTATGCCAATCTTTTACATCTACAGGCTTCTGTCTCCTTAATTTATTTCCTTTTTTAGCCCGGCATACGTCCTATTTCTTTTCATCACGTCCACAAAACCTATTCTCATCCTTTATCGCCTACATTCATCCAACATCCTCTCACAAATCACGGGTTCCATCATCCACTTGCACCCGATTCTCTCTTCTAACCGCTTTCTTTGCCCCCTTATCTCCCTCACCGGCTTCAATCCTTCACGCAACCTATTCTCCTTCTGTAATGGTCACTGCAATGAGCTTATAAGACCTTAAGTCCTAAAGTGAAAATAAAGTAAAGAAAAATAATACCACCCCAATGAAAATGTTTGCCAATTTTCTTAGTCCAATATCTCAAACACCTGCACCGTATTCTCATTCTTTTCCATCTGAGTCCTCATCTCTGCACTATACAAAGCTAGACACCATTTTTAGATCTTTACCCGTCCTTTTTATATTTTTACGAAAGATACGTGAATAATATACCCTTAAAAGAGTCAGATATGGTTAATAATTTCATCGAAATGGTATCATTCCTTTATTTATTTTCTGTGTAGGCAATAAAATGGTGAGTTACTTAGTTTTCCACAAGAGATTTATTACGTTCTTACGACCCGGGTCTCATCACTACGCGACAACATCAGGTACAGACATGGAAAAACCCGGACCGTAAAAACTTAATTTATCTCTTGAGGAAGAATTCTAAATAATTTATTATTTCATTATGAAATAATTCCTCCAAATTACTGCCAATACCATTAATTATATTTAGGCCTTAAGGTCTCATAAGTCCATTACAGTGACCGTTACAGCGACCGATAACCGCTTCATTTATGATGCGTGACCGTTGTTCATTTTACTGCACATTTTTTGCGTCTCAGTGGAATTATACAATTGGCTTAATATGGTGTCGATATCGAGTGGCGAAATACTAAAAAAATACTCATCGCTGTTGATGAATCTTCTTCATTATGAGTGCCGAACCATTCACTTTGGAACAATATCGCGCATTGTTTCAACGGAAGCAAAAACTAATGAGACACGTCGATGGTTTCATACATTCCGAGAAAAGGGCACTTGATAATGGGGGCGAGGTCAGTTGAAAAAGTTCATCCACAAAGCATTGAAAAATTTCGAAGAAATGAGTTGCCTCATTCTGTTCCAAAGAGTATTTTTCTTGTTCAAAGCATTGATTCCTTTTTTTGTTCAGTCGATAAAATTTACTCTCTTTCAAAAGCTGTCTCTATTTATGCTCAATTATGCGAAATATATTTCTCCCTTCTAACTGATTAGACGTTTCAGCTCCATGCTTGACTAAGCCCTGTAGTCTGTATGATGATCAGGAAAGATCGCATTCAATTCTGTTCCAAACATGAGTAAAGGCCGTTTTAAACTATGCTTAGGTCAGTACTGAAATCAGTCCAGGAAATTCAGAACCAAAGTCGTTGCTCAAACCGAATTTGATTTCTCGGAGTCTGAATTTACACGATGCTTATTTCAATGCGATGTGGCGGTCTTCTCCGGGCATTTTTATGAACTACGCAACGCAAATAATTTGCGCAATATATTCCTTGAATAGTTAAGGTCTTGTTTAGAAAGCAATATAAACAATTTGGTAAATTTTGAGGGCGATTTATGTAAACTGAATGCTCACGCCTCAAGTCTTCATTGAGCACATGAGGTGATAGTCGTGCTCACAAAGCCACGTTTGCAGTGGATAAACCCAAAATTGTCGTTTATATAAGGACGAAATTGGTGAATTACCCATCATTGCATTTGCAAATGATATGGTATGAAGTCACTCGCGGGGGTGTATATACACAAAGGGTTGAAGCTCTATTCAGTATTCTAAAAATCTATTCACTTGACTAGGATCCGGGTCCGAATCCCGGTCAAGTCATATGATTTTTTCATGGCGAGGAGTTTTAACCCTTAGTGTATATGCACCCCCGCGAGTGACTTGTTCGTACCATATCGTTTGCAAATGCAATGATTTGAAATTAATCGAAACAATCTTAAGAAAACTAGTTCTCGAGGTCTCAAGAAACTATTTTTTTCAATTAGAGTTCAGGCGGCCCACGAAGATCATTTAGGGGGACTACATCTCGACCATCAGTATTCTCTCGTAACACTCGACTCGCCTGCTAGCCTATGATTTGTCTTTGGATTCAAAAATCGGATTACCAATAATTATTACACTAATTTGCACTAATTGCAAGAATTTTCACTTTTACTATCTAGTCCCATATTATCACGCAAATTGATGAAATGTTGTGCCAAAACTATAGCATCTTGAATGATCGAATCGAGTTCGAAATCGTTCATATCGTGAAATAACTCAAAACCTTAGCGGCCGCAATGATTGCTTCCACCGTCAGTAAGCATTGAGAAACCCGAAAACATGTTTCTTTGTCTACGTCTGCCATATCTCTCGTCAATTTTTCAGGCGCTTCGAAGAGATTGATTTTGGGGCATGAGCTATTGAATTTACAACATACTGCAAGACATGGGAAGAAGGTTGTTTAGTGTGGAGTGTAGGGAACCCTTTTTAATTGCTGGCAACACTAGCACTGCGAGAACTTGGATGATTCATCACTACCTTCCCTCCCGTTCCAATTTTTTTTACAATTGTGCCTCGAAATAGGGTTCCCCGCAAAGTCATTGCGAAGGATTATTTTTAGGCTTATGCGATGAACGATTTTGCCCATCGATGGTCGATGAAAAAAATTCATCGCAGTGATTCGGTTTCCATGATTGTCATCGATCATCGCTGTCGATGAGTAGATGAATTCTACGTCATCTATTAGTCGATAAATTCTTTGGCGTCCGTGAGTAAATGAATTTATCATGCAACACAGATAATTCTCATCTACGGCGATAAATTCATTGACTCATCAATGTCGGTGAATTCATCGATGGTATTCATATTCATTGATGCGGTTCATCGCATTGCGTGTGTACGCCCTGTGTCCTTTTCGCAAAGCATAGGTATTGGAAACTTGGTGGCACTTTAGAAGGGAGGGAGGCACCAAAGGGAGAATTAGAGGCTGCTAAGGGTGAGTCTATCGCTGATGATTAGGCGGAGGTACTCCCGGAGACACCTCTTGAGGAAGACCTGGCCAGGTCATTATCCTGCGTATCTGGCATGCTTTCCTATCTTTTGTGTCCTCTTTTCTAAATAGTGATATCCAGTTTTACTACGGTTATAGTTAGCTCATTCCCCTGTCTCATTCTCTCTATATTCCTCCCTCTCTTCCACGTCTTACCCTTCATCCCAACCACATTTAGTTCTACACTTTGCCTTTAGCCCCCACTTAGTGCCAGGCTATTTACAGGAGCTCTACCATCTGATCCATATTGGTAAAAAATTAAATAACTCGAGAGTAATTCCCACACTGTTTGAATGAAAACCGACCATGGTTTCGACACTCTTTGTCATTATCGAGGTGTTCAGCGTTCATATCAGTATCAAATTATTTATACCAAGGATATACAATATTTCCGCAAAGTTGCGAAACTTCCTGACATCCTTTCATCTCTACCTTCTAAATTTCTCTGGCCCCTGCCAGGATCCTCTGCGGGAGTTCCACCATCGGAATTTTTCGTTTCCATGCCGTAACTGTATCCGTTATTCACGGACGCTGGACTCTGCATTTTTCAAAGGACGCGAGCCCGTGGAGTTTTTTCCCAAGATGAAGCGCGGGGAGGAGCGGGAGGAGGGAGCGGCATCGTCAAGCAGGCTCACGTACCCCAAAGCGCTCGCTGGCATTGCGGCATTCGACCCCGACGTCGCCACCGACATCAACGGCGCCTGGCCTTTTGCGGAAATTCTTTCCCCTCCCTCGTTCCTCCGCCCCTCCTCCTCCTCCCCCCCACTCCAAGCATTTCTTACCCCTTTTTGACGGGAGGTCTTTTAGGAGGTCGGCTGAACCGTGAATGATAGGAGGGGGGGAAAGAGCGGGGAAGGAGAGGTGGAATGAGCAAAGGGTCGCTATCGCGGTCGCCACAGCGTCGGGGAGATTTTAATATTTCTCCATCGGGCGTAGGAAAGAAAGAGGCGAGGGAGAACGGAATGGGAATTCTTTGCTTGGGGAAAGTTGAGAGGGTTTATGGTGGAGCGAGATTTTTCCCTTGTCATAAAAGTTGGAGGGCACAAATTTGAGCAAGTAGAGCATTTTAATTACTCAGGCAGTATGCTTCAAGAAAATGGACACAGAGGCCAAGATGTAAGAAGGAGAATAAGCGTTAGCTAAATAGGCGTTTAGCAATTGAAGGGAGCTGATGACGGGAACTTAGGGTAAGGATGTGAATAAGAGGCTTCATATGGAACTTAAAAAGAAACATAAGAGTAAAACCAGGATATTTTCGATTGGTTTGTGAATTTCGAAAAGGCGTTTCACAGGGTATATTGGGAAAAGCTAATTAAGATACTCGGTAGAATGGGAATAGATTTGAGAGACTGGAGACTGATCTTAAACTTGACCCTCAGGGTTATTCATTGCCCTAGCTAAAATAGCTCCCTGTGCCTTCTTAGTGTCACTTTACAATGGATTTTTTCTGACCTTATGGAATGGTGTTACTCGGGCGCTTAAAGTGTTTCACTTAATGAAGTGGGACTTCGATGTTTAAAGTGTACGCTTTTATTGAGACTCGTACGTTGGCAAGGGAGTTAGTGAAAAAGTAGACAATCGTTATTATAAAAAGATGACAGACAATTAATCAGTGAGAATACGGTATAATTGATTTTGGTGATAGAGGCTTTAAATTAAATTTTTATGATATTTTGACGGCTTTTAAAATGTTTTTCCCTAGGTTAGGATGTAATTGGTATTTTCATTTGTATTTAATCTTAATATTGGGAGAGGATGTTCACGTTTTTTGTTTATCTTAACGTTGGTGTTGTTTTTTTTATCTCACCCTTAGCTGAGGAATAGCTATAAAAGCTAATTCTGATACTCGGTAGAATGGGGATGGATTGAAGAGGCATGAGACTAATCCTAAACTTATAAATGACCCTAAGGGTGCGATTCATAGCCCAAGCTAAAATACTCCCCTTTACTTAGTGTGTTTCACGGACTCTTGAAGTGTTTCACTTAATAAAGTGGGACTTTGATGTTAAAAGTGTACGTTTGTATCAAGACTCTCGTGTGTTGGCAAGGAAGTTAGTGAAAAAGTAAACAATCAATATTACATATAGATGTTGATTCCTTCTTTCGGGTTTTCCGCCGCGTTGGTTCATGTTGAGGACAATATTTCGCCGGCTGTTCTGCTGGCTTCCTCAGGTCCATGTGATCAGGTCACATGGACCTGAGGAAGCCAGCAGGACAGCCGGCGAAATATTGTCCTCAACATGAACCAACGCGGCGGAAAACCCGAAAGAAGGAATCAACCTCCATCAAAGCCCCGCGGAAGCCTTGATCAGAATTACATATAGATGACAGAAAAGTTATTAGTGCGAATACGGAATTGTTAATTTTGGTGATAGAGGCTTTGTTATACGTTAAATTTAATTTTTAAGGTATTTCTACGGTTTTGAAAATATTTTTCGCAAGTTAAGCTTGATACCTGGTATTTTCGTTTGGATTTATTCCTCATATTGGATGCGGCTATTCATGTTTTTGTGTTTATCTCAAAGATGGTGTTGTTTTTTTCTCAGCCTTAGTTTAGAATTTCATAACTATTTCTTATTTGATATCTTTTGCGACATAAAATTAATATGTTATATGAAATTTTATATTTTGTATCGGGTTTTATTAATCCTTTTCGTTCAGTCGCTCGAAGTGGATTAATTTGGATGTAACCTAGATGGTTTCATTTCATTCTAGCTTTCGCATTATTGTTATATCCACGCGCGTCTGTTTTGTTAACTTTTTTCTTATTATTGATATTTTTAAAGTTACTACTTTCCCATTTTGGGTTATTTATCGTTCATTGTGTTTACGTGATATGTACTTGATTTTACGTTGGTGACTGGATAGAGACATAAATGGAAACTGAACACAAAAGAATGCTTCAGATAACAAACTTGGAGGTGTGGACATTGATGGAGCCCGCGGTGAAGTACCGTGCTTTGGTAGAAAACAAAAGGACGGATGCTACTGCCATTCCAAATAAAACTAAACCTCCCCAAATTCTACTCCGGAGGCCAAAATTGGGATATGGGCTCCGTCAATTCAGCCGACTACTCCTGGGAATCCTTTCTTCGTATAAAACTGCACCGCGCTCCTTCATCGTTCGTCAATGAGGCATACAGGGGAATCAATTAATCAATGCAGATAGACAATTAACAACTGTTGACATTGGGGGCTCGGTTATGCAGCTGGAAATTTCCCGCCACCAAATTAAATTTACGTGTGAGTTTGATTAGAAAACGTGAAATGAATTTACACTGATTAGCAAGGGCAATATACTTCATCCTGATCATTATAGTTTGTATTATTTCAGCCGTTGCGAAGTAAGCACATGAATTTTCGAGGGTAGGAATTGAAATTCACTATTTTATATTTAACCTGAATAATGAATATTTGAGTCAACGGTGGCACCGGAAAGCCTCTTGTTTACATGTTCCAAGTCCCCAGGAAACAATTTCAGTGTTTTGATGACAGCAATCTTCGGAAATCCGTATACTTTTTATTGGACCAAACCAATATTGGCCAAAAGCATTTGTTTTGCATGCCGTTTTGATAATGCCCAATGGATTCATCTTCACGATAAATTTCCACGGGATTATCCTTATCCCTTACAAACCTTCGAGAGTGTTTTTCAAAGTTTTCTCGGGCTTCCGTCCGGGTGAGTTGGTCCATGCTGGACGACGTTTCGATGCTCGACTCGAGCATCGTCCTCAGGGCAGAGGTGAATTTCAAGTCAAGTCAAAATATGTTTATTGCTCTTGCATAATATCATATTTTCATACATACATGATATTTAATATATTAATATATACATTACAATATCCCCCGCTACAGGAAATAATTCCTCTTCAGGGGAGTTCAGGGAATTGAGGTGAATGCGTGAAGGGTCACCTACATACCTGTGGGGCGGCCAGGCGCGAAGTCAAGTGGTGATTGGCCGGAGGGTTGTGGCGCCATTTCTCACTTTCTTTAAATAGGTTTCCAGGACTTGCTTAAGCAGTATCCTGAGTCACGATTAACAGTGTTGCTTCACATCCTAATTTCAATGGTCTCTTTAACTACACAATCCCATTAAATATGGGAGCAAGCAATCAGCTTAGTATCGTCAAAATTAATGACATGGTCCGTGGCGATACCGTGCTCGGCTATTGCTGATTTTCTGGTTGACCCGGGTGCAAATGGCGCTCATGTTCTTTGAATCTGGCCTCGATGGTGCGGCCAGTCTCTCCCTCGTACACTTCACCACACTTACAAGGAATTTCGTAAATTCCTGGAGTTTTCAGTCGGCCGGTTCTTTGGCTTTCACCAAAAACTCCTTCAATTTGGTTGTTGGTCCGTGTACTGATTGCATATTGTGTCTAGCCAAAGTTCTAGAAATCTTTCCGGAAACTAAAGAATCATAAGGAAGGCAGGCTTTGGCAGACGGTTGTTCCTTTTCCGTTTGGGAATGACGACTGTCTGGCTCCACGGTCCTTTTCAGGGCCATGGCGATGTCACGTTTTCCATAGCCATTACGATGAAAGATAGCTTTGAGGTGCTTTAGTGCTTTTATTCCTTTGACAAGCTTTCTTCATCCGCAATCGAAAAATCCCGGCAGTAGAAAGTATCCAGCACTGCCTTTGGTTGCGCAGGATGGTGGTGGCTCTGTCCATTGAGGTACAGGTGCATGTGCGTCGGCTTGCGGTAAACGCTGTACCCCTGAGTGCATTCTACTTTCCGTCATACCAATATGTCAAGGAAATGTAGTTGGTTTTATGGTTTACAGTTCATTTTCTTACTACAGAAATTAATGTATAGTCCCCTGGGATAAAGCTAAATCAAATACAATTTTTTGTTTGGCCAGTAGCTATTACTGCAGTACTGTTACTCTTCTCATTATCTGTACTTGCAGGAGCAATCACAAAATTATTAACAGATCTAAAAATTATTAAGTCTTTTGAGGTAACTGAGTGTGGTAATGGTTCTCCGTGGCTATTACTTCCGCTCTTTCGAAGTCAGTTTCGGGTCCCGGTTCGCAATACGCAACTTCTGCGATTGCCGACGATGGCACTTGGTATACTCCTTCGTACATGTTATTCTGGAATTAACTAAGTTAATCGACAGTCTTTGTACCTGGTGACTACATCATGTTTTTTTCTCAGGGATTTGCTCGATTCTCTTGAACGCTTCAGATATATATGGAATAGTGATGTTTCCTTGAGCTTCAGTTTCTGTGGTGGTGGTCTTGCTTCATTGTTTCTGGTGCCAATTATATTCCTCTCCCAAAGATCCTTTCTGGTGGCACCAAATAGGGGGTAGGGAATACGTTGATGGTCCAATAGATCACCTATTTGTGTCACGTTAATACGGAATCAAATGAACAAATTACACACTTCTTTGTTTTCTGGTCAACACCGCAAAATATCTGATTAACTGACGCGAATACGTAACCAGTAGTATCACGAAATTTACAAAGTTTTTCACTCTACGTTGACATTAAAGTAACTCTCAGACTACGCCGTATTACGATTTAAATAACTGAGGAGAAATTAACTGAGAAGGAATAATTAACTGAGGAAAAATGTTGCCATTTAACGAGCTTTTAGTAAGCTTATGGGGTTTCAGCATTATTGTCTGCCCCTTCCTGATCCAGGGGAATTTATCTTTTACGGTTTTAAGGAGAACCTAGCCAAATCAATGACGAATTGAACCCAACGATGCGTAATTTTCGTGATGGAACGGAAAATGGTGTTTTACTTGTGATCGTTCGTTTTCCAGATATCTCGTCTATTCCGGCAGGATATTTTGCTCAGAGGTGCCACCTGTTTGGATGAATTAGGAAGTATTTTTGAATGTCTACACAGGGAAACGTCAACGGTAAATAATGCATCCGTTTGCTTGATGCATTCTCAAGCCTGCTTGATATATACATAAAACCCTACCTCACGTATATGGCATGAACAAACGTGCTATGTACGTGAGGTTTTATGTATTCGGCAGCATTGCATACGTGAGGTTTTTTTGTGCAGCACCCATGGCCTAATTGCCGATGCAGACGGCATGGAACCAGGAAATCTGGCATTAAGTTCATTTTGATCAAACGGTTTGCACCTTGGTACTTCCCGATCATTACATTAGGTTCTGAAACATAAAAAGGCCCTTTCGTGGTGGTCAATGGAACAAACGTCTCTTATGCACTTCTAACATTATTGCAATATTTGTGCAAATTGGTGACAAAATGCAAAACGATATGGAAAATTCACATTTATTTGTCAGCACTTAAGACCTAATCAATGCTTATGTTGAAGACAAAAAGTTGTGTAAAATCGTGCTATTCCCGAATCTACTCCAGCACATTTTGCTGCCATAATGCATGGCATCTGCTGGTACACATTAACGAAGATGAACCCGGATGGCGATGATCTGTATCCATGTGCTTAGCAGAGATGGTATTTGCAGATAAGATTGAAACACGATGCTTAATTAACAGACTGAAGGATTAGCGTACATGCGCGATTGAAAAACTCCCCAAAAGGGAAACACGTTGAACCTCAAAGGTTTTATAAGGAACTAAGTCCTCAAAATGTAACTCAGGCACATTTTTTATATGTATTTATATATTTAACGGTATATTTTGGCTAAACCTAGGGATCTTTTTTCGTTTATAGCAGCCCTGTTCAGGATGGGATAAGCCTGTGCACTTCCAAGAGACGGTAGGGTCTAGGCTTGTGTTTTCGTGAGTCTGTGTTTTCACCGGTGCTCGAGTCACATTGCATGACGGGAGGCTGTTTAAGCGATTGATTTTTAGTCCGCCACGTTGCAGGGTGTGGCCGAGGATAAAAGTGGGAGGGTGGGCGGAGGGGGGAGGGAGAGAGGGGAATTTTATCCGAGAGTTCGCCCTCCCCCAACCAAAAGGGTGGGGACTGAAGAAAAACGGGGGGTGGGGAGGGACTGCAGAAGTCGGGGGGGACGGGGGAGGGTAGGAAGTTTGATGTACTAAGGTCGTGGAGTAGGGAGGGGCCGAGTCATAAAGGGACAGGGTTGCGCGAGAGCGGAACTTTCTTCCTGGCGGAATCAAAGTCTCTTGAGGGTCCTTTCTCAGGATTTGAACCACGAGATAACCGAGGGGTGAATTGACCCCGGCCTGGCTTAAAGGTAGTTTGAGCGAAAATTTCCCACAGTCATATTTAAGGTTATAACCTAATCTTTATGATTTTGAAATATAACGCGCTGTATAAGTAAAGGGTGGAGATATCAATATTGCAAATAATACTTTGCACTTTTCCACAGTTGTTTTATTTGTACGACGCGTTTCACGCCTTTACTACTTCATCAGTTGCGATTGTAAGCGGTGCGGTAAAGCTGTAAAACGTGTTGTACAAATTAAATAATTCAACAAAAGTACAAAGTATTCTTTTCAATATGGATACCAATGTTAAATTCTTCTAAAGATGGAGTTCATGTATCTAATAGCAATTTTAGCGACGCAATGAATCTGTTAAATATGACTAAAATCATCAGCTGAACTCTTGATAGGCACTACCTAGGACTCACCTCGAGGAAGTGGTTCAATGACGAGTCCCATTCGTTTCCTCACTCCACGGGAACACCATTCAATTATTCCTGAATGTACTTTTTAATTTAATATTTTAGTCATCTCTATCTGTTCGGCACTCAAGATCGGATGATTTTGTCGATGTTTATTGTGCCAAAAATTTGTATGAATTAAATTGTCTTGAGATTATTCATGAAGCGTTTTTACTGTTCGACCGAATATGCAGACAGAAGATGCATTTCTATTGGTTGATTTCAGGTTTTTCTTTCTTCTAGAGCGTACTTAGTGTTTTTTAATGCCCGGTATACATATAACGTACATAAACTTGTAAAAAAATTGAATTTTTTGTTTTTTCTAGAAAAAATTTAATTTTTGACCTTTTGCGAGGCCTAATGCATTAAATTTTTAGCTTTCCTTTCAACTTAAACGTATTAATTAGGTTTATGATGGTAAAAGATATTTATACAATCACGATAAATGTTTTGAGAAATTAAGGCAGATTTTGTTTTTTTTCGTAAAAAAGCCAAACTTTAAGCAAAATGTGCAGACTAAGATACTATTTCACAGAATATTTCACGTCATTCATCCCACACCAACGTTTCAGACATATCCGTTTTTTAATTGCATAAAGTTGGGTTTTTTCGTCCCTCATTAATGGACGGGCTTCAAGCTATGTCATTACCTTTCTACCTAATATGTAATTACCTTTTGCATATCGTTTTATGTTCTGTTACATTTGGCAGCAATCATCCTCTTATTGACAGTCGTAGATTCTTTTAATAGCATTTACAAGGGGTTTTAGAATAACTAGGCTGTTGACGAATATGAGGAAAGCTCATTGAAATTAATGGAAAATAACTGGAATTGGTTATCATTTGTCTCAGACTGTTGGATATGTTGCGGAAAATATACCTGATCGGCATATTTTAATTTCACTCACTTATTATGAGATGCTATTAATTTCTTCAGTTTATCTCACTTCTCCTGCTGTTTTCTTAAAATGTAATTTTCCTTATTTCGTACTCTTCGTGTCTGGGTCATTTTCTCGCCTGTCACCGTCCCTCTTAGGCATCACTCCCAGAGTCACTTCCTCGACCTAACAACTGCATTTACTTCCTATCTCCATCGTAAATATTTCTTAGCCTTATATACCACTAAGTTACCAGAGATACCGTTTTATTTTTAAAAATGTCTGAAACTTTTTTCTTAAGTTACCACTTCAGTAAATTAAACACGATATTGTTGAATGCTCAGTTTAATATTTTTTCAAAATTATGTAAATCGAATATTAACAGAGAGGGTTCGTTTCAAGATTAATATTTAGGATAGGTAGTATACCCTCTCTGGAATGTGACAAAATAACTTGATTATCGTGGCAAAGACTAAATTTCAGAGGCTCGCTATCACTTTCATAGATACCATTTATCAGAAACTCACTATCACCGGCTTATTCCTTTATATCTAGGTAGCCATTGATTATTATGTCCCGTCATTGTAGTTGATGAATTCATCAATCAGTCTTCTCCACATGACTTTCCATTTTCTGATGCTCTCTGCCCGTTGGTTGTTCCACTCGATGTGACCGATCAATATGGATCATCTTTCCTTAAAGTGCTCTGTGTGGTTTTCTTCCCCATCTGTTCTTCTGGTCACATCCTCATTTCTGATTTCATGAATACATTTTATGCTCTCCATTCTCCTCCTACTAAATAAGAGCTTCCCACAAAAACTATTCCTGATCCGAAAAAGGATAGCGTTTCGCAGTTATTTTACTTCGGTTAAGAATGATAGAAAATACAGTGCGCATGGTTAGAAGCATAAAATAGAACTTATCACATGGATAGAGAGGAGAGGGTGATGTATTTGCAACATTCAGGAAGACGATAAAGATGAAAGTGGGTGCGGAAACTGCTAACGGAGTAGACCTGTGCGCCGATGGATAAACTATCGGCGGCGGACGCCGGCTGGAAATGGTTCGGCGGCCGGCGGCGCGCCGAGCTGATGGTTTTTACCGGCGGCGTACTCATCCAGCCAAAATGCATTTACAAGTATTTCAGCATGTTATAGCATAAATTATTCACTGTTTCTCATTATTCAATGTGTTCAATTGTTTATTTCATGTTAAAACTTATTTTATTACATTTTTATAACATATGCGAGAAATTTCTTTTAATTTTAAGTATTTAAGCAAATACCGTATCGTACAACTTCTTTAAAACCTAATATTATACCCTTTCATTACTAAATTTTATAAGACAAATTCAACACTAATTATCCTGTTATATCGAATGCGAGCGAAAAATTTCGTTGTAAACAGATATGTCCATTTAAATTTTATTTCTATTATAAATTTAAGTTCATGTTAAAATATTATTTATAGTTTTTTAAATGTGATGAAATACCATTCAAATGATCCTGTATGTATTTTTATCGCCTCTTGCATTTATCTATGTATCGCATTGTAAATTTTGAGAGCGGGTGGTTTTATGGAAAAGGCCTCCCGTTTTTTAGATTTTTATTAAAAACTAAATATTTATAGATTAATATCAGAATTAATCAGACGAACAAAATGGCGATATAAAAAATTTAACTCTTGAAATTCGAAGAAGACTTACAGAAAAACAACACAAACTTTTACAAAACAGTTAAAAAGAAACCGTTGGGGTACCAACCCAATAACATTCGCTTTAGAAAAGGAAATGGGAAACTGGAACTTAACTATTTAGACTAAGGCTGAAAATTTGCTAATTATTTTGAAATACTTCCAAACTACCTACAACCCAAGGAAAGATTCCCACCAAAAGATCCCAATGAAAACAACCCTAATTCACAAGCACCAGATTAAGAAGTAACCACAACACAAATTAAAAAGTCCCAAAACATGAAAGCATCAGGTGAAGATGGAATCATAGCATACCTCGTGATAGCAGCTGGACCAAAAACCATAGCAGAAATAACACAAAAAATACAAAGTTTTGGCGGAATGAACAAATCTCTAATGACAGGGAAAATGTCCTTATTTATACATTTGATTAAAAAAAGGAGATAGAACAGATTTACACAACTACAGAGGAATCCCACTCCTTCCTGTCACATAAAATTCTCTCGCAATTTTTTCTTGTTCAGTAACAACTTTAATCTAAAATTGTCAAATATCAAGCAGGCATCAGGCTAGGTATATCACTCCCGGAACAAATTTTAAATCTAAAACTAACAATTCGGCACCAAAAGACGTACAGCAAAGATATTATCTGCACCTTCGTTGACTTCAAAAAAGCCTTTGATACAGTTGATCGCGAATCTCTTGATCAAATTTTGAAAGAACAAGGGCTCGAACCTAAAACCCTTGAAACCATTGGACAGACGTTCACTGACAAAAAATGTTAAGTAAAATTCAGGAGCAACATTTTGGAACCCTTCGAAATCAAAACAGGAGTAAGTCAAAGAGATGGACCATCAACATTACTCTTAATTTGTGTCCTAAAAAAGTAATTCGAAATTGGTGAAAAGACAAATTAAGTCTAAAAATTGATCAACCAATCAAATTAGGAATACAAAATGTAACAATTGACACCCTGGCTTTAGCAGAAACAGTCATGCCCAGGCGATGTCTTGCACTTCTGCAGGGGGTACTCGGCAGCAGTCGATGACCCATTATCAAGGATACGACGTTAGAATTTTCCATGATTTTGTTCTTAATTCCCTCTTCCTCCCCAGCGTAAGCCCTCTCCCAGGATTTCCCAAGCCTTTACGGTTTTTGTTTCCCACCCCTGACCAGCAGCGGTGAACAATCCATCTACACTGTAGATTCTACAGGCTTCTGTCCGTAGGTTCTATAGACATCCGACTTAAACCTTTTGGACTTTCAATGTTCTTCTTTGTGAATTCCCCTTACCTCCCCAGCACACGCCCCTTTCCCAAGGTTTCTCCGAACGGTTTCTGTTTTCCAGCCCCACGCCCTTCTGAAACTGCTTTGTTCGACGCATATCTCTTCCGTAACCCACATTTTTCATAAATATATTTTATACCCAAATCTTTAATAGTATGATGATGATTACGTAATATCGGGACTAGCCGAGTTAAATCTTTTATTAGTGGAACTGTGTTTTCTCCGTAATTATGGAACTTTTTCACCACATTACATCGGAATCTGTATTTAATATATTTGATGACCTCGTAGTCGAAAATTATCGGAAGGATATTCAATCAGAGCAGAAAACATAGCAACGACTTAAGTAAAAATATCACCGTATGTTTAGTGCTATGTTCAATTAGATGAGAAAAGTCGAAGTCAAAATGAAATTAATTAGGTGGTTCATTTATGTTTCCGTTGACAATGCAGTACCACGCACCAACTCCTTTATTGACCACCCATAATATGGTCACCACGTTGTTTAATCGAAAGGCACTCCATTAAAAAAAACAGGACTGAAATACGAAACAGGAGTCAATGAATAGAATAGAATATTTAGAATGAATGTGACTTCGTTTCAGATTGAAATCTTAAGTCTGGCTTGGTTTTAGTTTCGTTTCGGAACGAAAGTAGAAATTGAACCAAATATGACATTCCGGAACTGTTCCTTCTCTCGAATAGTTTCGGTTTAAGAGAGTGGGAGCTATGATATATTTATGAAACTATTATGATAGAACGTCGGCAGTAAAACGACTTGTCTCAATGAAAACCATAGCGCAAGTGTCTATATTTGTCCTTTATAGAGCACGCAAACACCACTACCAGATTTTCGACGGGTCAGTCAACTTTGGAGCAGGCATGCGCCTGCCCCCTCCTTTTAGGGAATGCCCAGTGCCGGGGGAAATCCGGAGAAAATGCGGCGCGCCTACCTTGAACCACTGCACCTGCTCCCCCTCTGTCAATATCGCACCCTGGGGATCAAAACAGCCCCTTTAAGGGCCATTTTCATTGGTCATCGACCTCAAGGACGATGCGGATAGAATCTTTCTATAGCACCTTATGTAAAACAAAGGACAAAGAACAAGAGGGGACATTATTGCTTGAGAGCCATGCGAGGAATCTGATGGGCACATTTGTTCTCCTCCTTGGGTGCCGCATATCGGATAAACTTGTCAGTTTAAATGGTCAGGGCCTCTTTCTTCACCCTTTGTGCTTCTAAAGAGACCTCCACTCCTCAAATCGTTCAAACAAAAATTGTATCCACACTCTCTCTTTGCATCGGGGCCGAGACAACTTTTCTCCCTCTCAGATTTCCGCAGAGACGTTTATTTTGTAATCGTCCCTCCAAACACGCTTATAATTTTTTAAATTAAGATCCATTACCTGTACTTTAGCACTCGCTTCATCCGGAGAGGTAAATTCATAAGGCTCCCCATTTATTACCCATTAAGATTGACCCGCCTAACTCAAGCCGGGAAATCCTAGTCGGCGGGGCGAGGAGGGAGGGGGGGAGGAGGGAGGGGGGAGGGCGGAGGGGGGGGGGAGTGAGGAGGGGAGACTACAGTAAAAAATTCCGAAGAACAGGTAGCTGTTATTAATCAGAATATAAAACTGCAAAAATACGTTTCATATAATTCGTTATGTGAATTGATGTAGGTATTTTAGTGAATATCGAAAGACTTAAGTTTAAGAGCGGTAAAAGAAAGAAGACATATTTTTCTTGTTTCAGCTCCGCAGGAGAAGAGAACATTCATTTCAACACTTGGATCCCTCAAGCTTAACCATTCATTACAGCCTTTACGGAGACACTTAAAATAACTTGCCCATTCCATGGTTTTTCAGAATTTTTATAGGTCTAAGATGAAAAGTAAAGTAACGGCACAGCGATACAACACTATACCTATGCGTTAACCAGGCTTTTAAGTCAACCAAATTAGGTGATTCAGGTTTCTCTTCATATTATTTTAGTGCTTGTTTACGTGAAGAATCGGAATCGATTCAGATACTATTTGTATAATGTAAATGGCATTTCATGGAAGATTACGAATCATCTATGCCGAAGAAAATAAAAACCTCGTATGCAATTTCATGACGCCGATTCCTTCTCCCATCTCAATGCGAAGTGGCGAATGCACTCGCCATCCTCCTATATACACTATGATTGCATTGATGATTTACTTCCTTGAACTTTGATTACCTACGATCAAAGTGCAAAAGGGTTATTGTGTAAATACACGACTAGTGTTTTTATATTGAACGTAGCTAATATTCAAGCCTCCACAGCATGTATTTAAATCAAATGGCTAAACTCCCGTTGTCAGACACATTTACATTGCATTGACTGTCTGGAAGACATGGAACCTCGGAAGGGAAAAAGGAAGAAATAGAAGTTTTTTAGATGTAACTATGGGGAGAGAACAGAAAAAGCGCAATAGACGGAAAGACTAACGAGAAGTTTCTTAGGTACATGAGTGAGGAAGGGTAATCTGGATATCACACGTCCTAAATACGCATAGTATAAAAAAATGGAGCACTAAGGATAACCATCACATTGTTCGATTATGCGGTCTGCTATATCATAATTTGAATCTCCTATTTCACAATGTTGGTTAGGACGGCATCAAGTGGGAAACTGAGGATGACGCACTCATGGGGCACTAAAGACAGAGTAAAATCCATGCCATGGAAGCAAGGACGTGTGGTTGCTGGCTCAAAACAAAATGGTAACTTTGTTAATTCCTATCGTACAGATTTAATTGAAAGACTATTTTCAACAGCACATCAAATATGGGCAGAAGAGCTGCTATCCTTTTTATTCGTCATTAAGTTTTAAGTTATTATGAGGAGTCCACAGTAATAAATGAATATCAGTATAGTTCCGACGCATCGGGGGCAATGGTCGGTAAATGACCACCTATGACGGCGCCGCGCCGCGCCGTCGACACGGAAGACCAGCGGCGCGCCGTACATAATCTATCGGCGGCGGCGGCGTCACCAAAACCATCGGCGGCGGCGGCGGTGCGGTGGCGCACAGGTCTATTACGGAGTAATGAAAGGTACGGTTAAATTGGAAGAGAGATTACACAGTTGCAGATGATAAAGCACTGCAGTCGATTAACTTTGAATAACTTGATATATTGAACGTGAAGTTGCGATTGTTACTATGGTGTGATGGAAGGTACAGAGAAGGAAAGTGAAGTGGGGAAGAAAAGTAAAGCTGTTAGATTGTTTAAAGAGGACCTACAGGAGAAAAGATGAAGGAAGAGCTGGAAGAAAGACACTATGGACCTTTGTAATGAGATACCTTTTTTATGGCCTGTGGAATAAATCATGAGAGCAGAGACCCATCAAATTTGGACGACAAGAACTTGCAATATTATCTTCTCAAATTGACAGAATTTTGTTATATAATAATAATAATAATAATAATAATAATTTATTCCACTCCTTAGAGAGTATACAAGCATAAATAAAACGTAGGGAATACATTAGTGGAATATAGGTACCCCATAGGTTAACCTGTTTTGGGGTTACCATCTTTCACATTATTACTGAGGCAGCGGCTGGAAAAAACAAAAACTCACAAAGTATAACAGTTTTTACGTTTAGTATTTAACCCTAAGTGCACAACAGCTTTAACTTCTTTACATTTACACATATTTATAATAAATTTACCTTTGGATACAAATAAAAATACATCAGTACAATACATTAATGAACAAAGATTACCCAAGACCTTTTATTAGGTCTTCAACTTTCTCTTTAGTGAATAGCCATTTTCTTATACTACTCAAAAACTGAGGAACGGAGAATATGTTTGACAATTTATCTGGGAGGGAACAGAAAATCTTTGGAGCAATGTACAAGTAACTCTGTTTGAATGCTTCATTACTTGGTTTAGGGATAATTACACCAGGTTTCTTTCTCAGTCTGTAAGAATATTCTCTCGTTTCCGCTCTGTTCCAACCTCGAATGTAAAAAATTTTTAACACTTTGTAAACAAACAAGTGTCTCAAAGGTAAAATTTCGAGACGCATAAAAAGTGGAAAAGAATTCTCAGTCATTGGCTTCCGCAAAATTATTCTAATCAATTTCTTTTGAGCAGTTACTAAAGGTTTTAGATTAGAAACATAGGCTCCTCCCCAGCATGTTATACCATATTCTAATCTCAAATTTACCAATGTAAAATAGACAGTACGGATAACTGAAATCGGACAAATATAGCGCAAATAATAAAATTTTCTTAATATAGATATCATTTCTTGTTTAAGTTTATTTATATGCTTTTTCCAGTTGAGGTTTTGATCCACGAGAACTCCTAAATATTTAATGAATTCCACTTTCTCAATTTTTATACAATATAAACATGTCCTGCCATTAACACATGTAACACATTTGTAATATAAATCCTTTTGCAAAGAGCATTCTCTCTTCAAATTAAAAATGAAATATTTTGTTTTTTCACTTAAAGCTAGATTATTAATGCTAACCCAATAGTTTATCCGGTCAAGATCACATTGCATTTGATACCAAAGGTCACTTAAATCCTTTGAAGCATAACACAAAGCAGTGTCATCAGCATATGACGTTAAAGTACCATGAAATATACCATTACAGAAATCGTTTACATAAATAAGGAATAATATTGGTCCAAGGACTGAACCCTGGGGAACCCCATATGTAATTGGCACATATTCACTGTAGCTATTTTGTACTAAAACACACTGGGTTCTTCCACTTAAGTAACTGCGAAACCAATCATTAGCTATTCCCCTTATACCTGCTTGTGTTAGCCTTTCTAATAATATGGCATGATCTACACAGTCAAAAGCTTTCGTAAAATCTATAAACAAGCCCGCAACTTTACAATTATTATTAATACCTTCATAGACACTGTTACACAAAATGAAGAAGAGCATTTTCTGTACATTTTCCTTTCAAAAAACCAAACTGTGATTTGCTAAAAAAACTGAAACTATCGAGGAATTTCACCAGTCGAATTTTAATAATTTTTTCTAATATTTTTGAGAAAACAGGCAATAGAGATATTGGCCTAAAATTGTTAAGTTTAGTTTTATCTCCTTTTTTTATAAATTGGCACTATCACAGCTGTTTTCAGCTGCTCAGGGAATTCACCACTGAGCATACTTAAATTAGCAATGTAGGCAAAAACTGGTGAAATATGATCACGTATCATCTTTAGGGTGTTGATATCGATTTTATCAAAACCAGTAGATTTTGTGGCCCTGGATTCTCCAATAATACTGCTTACTTCTTTAGAATCTGTCGGCATCATATAAAACGATTTTACTGCATTGATGCTCGGAAACCAACGATCATACTCTTTTTTATTAAATGCCGAGTTAGATTTTTTTCCACACTTCAACTTAATTACAGATTCTTCGAAATACTTATTGAACTCATTTGCAATATCTAAGGGGCAACTTTTAATACCACTATGATTTATAGATTGTATCATGTCAACATTATTTTTAATCTGGTTCTTACCCAAAATGTCATTCAATGTACGCCATAATTTTGCAGAATCATATGAACAGCCTTCAAATAAATTTAAAAAATAAGCTTCTTTACGTTTTGAAATATCATTATCTAATCTAGCTTTGTAGGATTTATAGTAGCGTTTAAGTTTTTCATTGTATGGCTGATTTCTCATCTTTTGAAACAGAACGATTCTCTTGGAAATTCTTTCGCATAATTCTTTCGTAATCCATGGTTTAATCTTTTTTATCTCTTTATTTCTGACTTTAACGTAACTAGCATTTTGAATATAGTGATTTAGTTTTTCTATGAAGGCCGCATAAGCTTTTGTTACATCGTTTTGCTCATTTACGTCTTCCCAATTACAATGGGACAAAGATTCATTTAAAGTAGAAAAATCAATTTGGACATTATAATCGTTAACCACTTTATTGCAGTCATAAGATGACTTTAACTTTACATTACATGAAATTAGGTGATGATCAGTTAGACCAATATCAAATGCTTTTGCAATACATCCAATCTTATCTCTACTTCTGTAGAATGCATGATCTATACAGGACTCACTAGATTTCATTATTCTCGTCGGAGTATCAATTAGTTTCTCCAGTCCGTAACTCACCATAATGGTTTGATATCTATACGAGATTTCACTATGCTGTAATAGACATATATTTATGTCGCCAATAACAAGTAGATTACGATCTCTAGAGCTCTCTCCAATAATTTGTGCAACTCGTAAAAAAACCATTCGATAGGTTGGAACTGAAGTCTATACGCGGCAAGAAGAGTCAGAGAAACATCAGTACTTAAAACAACCGCTAACTTAATAATATCAACAGATGTAAAATCAGTTAATTCATGCAATTTGGCACCGTATTTTTCAAGAACATAAATAATAACTCCTCCAGCTCTATAATTATTATTGCATTTGGCAAACTGATTATATCCAGGTAATGAGTAAGTTGATGATTCACATTCATCAATCCATATTTCTGACAAAATTATGACATGAGGTTTATGAATAAACATACTTAGTTTTAACACAAAATTGTCAAAATTTGCCCTTAAACTTCTAATATTTTGATGCACTATATTAAAACTTGAACTATCAACCCATTTATCAAATAAACTGATAACTTCCGCGTTTTTAGACATATTGAACGTGGAAAAATATTATCTGAATTAACACAAACAAATATATGAATAAATATAAGAAGAAAGTGCAGACAGAGCTTGAGTAGTAAACACTCTTTGGAGAAAAAATGCAGATAAACATCAGGGAATGATACGACAACAAATGACATAGCAATAATATAGAATGCTTACATTTTCTCCAGGTCCTCATTGGATTTAATCATAATAACGGGTTCATTCTCTTTTTTTCTCAAAAATATATTTCCGTGACGTAACCATAAATACTTGTAACCTTTTTTTTTCTTCATTTCTCTCGCAGCAGCGTTGAGTCTTCTCCGTCCTGGACTAAGTCTTTCATTTATGTAGATCGGGGAGTCAGTCGTCATACCCATGTGCCTTGTTGAAAGAGTCCTCTTCACCCGTCTCTTCCGGAGAACCTCTTCTTTTGTATGCCTGCGGACGAATTTGACCACGATAGCCCTTGACCCATCCCCTTCTCGACTTTTCCCAATACGATGGCCGAAGTCCACCATATCGTCTGTTATTTCAACATCAAGAGCGGCCCCCACACTTTTGACAACCTGCAGAATATTTTCATTGGGTTCTTGGGGAATTCCATGAATCTCAAGGTCATTTTGGCGAGCAATTTGTTCTTGGTCGTCTATCTGCTTTTCTAACACACTCACACGAGATTTTAAGTTCACATTTTCTTGCCTTAACAACTCAATTGTGGCTAGATATTCACTAACTTGAGCAGAGTTTTCTTGCAGTGCTTTCGTGTTTTCAGCAATTTTTTCATGGACGAATTCGAGAGCTTTGTTTAACTCACTTTCCAAACGCTTTCTATCCTTTTTTGCTTCGTTCAGCATATGAATAATCTGAGAAACACTTACTGAATCTAAAACCTCCGAAGAAGCAGCAATCATGCCTTTCCGTCTTAATTCTAAACAATTTGAGCAGCGCCACTTTTGTTTCTCCTCCTTGATGAACTCAATATCCTCTTTCGATAGTCGCACACAATCGGCGTGGCACTGAGACCCACACTCATCACAGGTGATCCCCAGCTGACGCCTTTGCACACTCGCTTTACACACTCCGCACTCTGCCATAATCAAAGTTACGCGAATAAGTTTATGACTTTTTACTCGTGCACGAGGTAAGATGAGCACAGCTATACTGGCAGTTAAACTGCACACATCACTGTAGCACTTGCCTTTCGCAAGAGGAGCGCCAGAACACGACTGCCTCGTCTGAATGCCAGGCAATGACTCTGAATCCTCTCTCCTCTCTATATCCTCTCAATTTTTATTGCTAAACACCGACCAAGGTTTTGGCAATACTACGTCACCTTGTAAATGACATAGTGTAATGGGTATCATATCCATCACTCTTGGATTGGCAGCCCTTGTAGTATTGACAATGCCGTGGCAACGAAAAGTTTGCTTAAAAATGGGGGAGAACGCGTGGGGACAGTGTCGAGCCAGGAGGTAAAGGTGAGTGGTAGTGAAATTGTGTGGGAGGAAAAAGAAGTGTCAGACGGTGTTGAGTGAGTGAGTTGAATGTGAGACGGTGTTAAAGGAAGTGTGTATTACAAAATATTAAAAAAGGGAGAAATACGAGTGTTGTATTATCAATAAATAAAATGAGTGTTACAATAGTATTATCGAAACCTGTGACGTTATGTAATAAAAAAATGTGTGGAAATATAACAAAGTTCTGGCATTTTGAGGTCATGATATCTGTGACCAGTTTCCACAAGGTATCACCTAATTTGTTAAACTTTATCCTAGAGCTTACAAGAATGGAAGAGTTTTACTCTCTGATAAATAATATCACTGGGGATGAAAATAACATGTAAGATATTGTGGGAAAAGCATGAGCAAAAACAAATACTTCTACCAGAAGAAGAGTCGATTCACAGCGAGTAACAAAGGGCTTGGAAACCAGGAAGCTCTTTATTTAATCATATATTTGAAGTGTTTTTCTATATGGCAGTGTAGACTGTACAGTAAAATTTGCAGGAAAACATAAGCTGGAGGCAACAAAAAGGTATTATCACTCTCATTACTGATACAAACTTCGGATGAAAAAGTCAAAGAGAGGTTTTACTTCGCTCTAGTTAGGCCACACCTCGAATACGCAGCCAACACTTCAGGCCCTGAACAGAAAGAATTAACAAAAAATCAAACTCTATAGAAAAATAGGAGCTGGGCACTTCGTTAAAACTACTTCGAGGGAGCAATTAGTATAGCTCAGCTTTTGGAGGCACTAGGTTGGGAGCAACTAGAGATTCAGAGACTACACTCTAGGCTTAGTTTGCATGAGAGATTCAGAACAGGTTTGTTTCAAAGTGACACAGAGTATATAATTTTGACGCCACATTACATTTCTACGTCCAAAAGATGCCGTAAAATAAGAGAGCCATATTGCCGAAACAGATAGGCACAAAAAGTCGTCCTTTCCACGCACACAAAGTGACCATAATAAAAATTGAGCTCCACTCAAAACACTCGCTAAATACAACTTACCATTTTATCTCCCAAAACCTTTACTTATTTACACCGCTGATGTCCTAACACCTCCTGCCACGCCCCCATGCGGTGTCTCGCAGGGTTGTGTATAGATACAGATGAAATTTGGTGCTATCCAAAATTGACATGATCAAATGGGCAGATACAATCACTGATGAAGAAATCCTGCGAATATTAGGAGAGAGAAGGTGATCATTTTTAACTGAAAAGGATAAAGGCCGCTTTACACGGTACATTTTATTGTACAAACGAATGTACAAATTCCTTCATGAAGGAAATTGTACCGTGTAAAGCGGCAAATTGTATGATTGTCTGAATGACTTAACGGGAAATAGAACCTGCTCTAATTCCATTTAGTTTCTTGTACATTCTATGATACATTCGTTTGTACAATAAAATGTACAGTGTAAAGCGGCCTTAAGAGAAAAAAATAATTGTACGAATTTTACGACATGGCCCCCTCTCGAAAATAATATTGGAATAAGAAATATTTGAGGAGAAATACCGAGGAAGGGGCACATATGGCAAATTATATAGGACTTTCGGGAATTAAACGTTTGGCTGATAGGGGTGTTATGTAAAAAACTCCACAAAACCGATCTTCCGACTGATGACTGCTACTCTAAGGATTCGCTACACTATACTCCGCCTTTTAATCCTTTCTTCATGATTCGGACGGTGCATTCTGGATCGATTCCTCTTTCTCCTCCCTCCCCCTCCAGCTACTCCATCCCCTCCTCCTTGAAACACCGTTTCCGCCTCCTCTCGCGCCACTCCCCACCCCTTTGCTCGCATTATGTTGTCATGAACGTCCCCTCCCAGCTTGACAGCTTTGCGTTCACCGTCACCAGTTAAATCGTAACTAAAAATATTATTTTACATCCTTCTCTGGTCCCGGTTTTGTCCATTTTTGCCTCTCGTCTTAAGCTGATGGGAGTGATTTTTTTTACTACACAAGGACTTGTGGAAACTTTGTATACGTGTTCTTATCAGTGATATGTATTGATTAGAGTGAAAAAATTGTCCAATTTCCATTTTTGGACATTCTGTGCTATTTTAACACTCTATAACCCATGTGAAATATATTTTGTAATAATTACATATGAACAGAATTTCTTATAAACCCCAAGTAATGCCTTGAATATTATTGTAATCGTTTACAACAAATACTAAGTTATCACGCCCGGTTGCAGATACAAAAAAAGATATTTACATACAATTTTTGCGTTAAAAACACACATTTCGCTGAAAAAATCATGATACAGCATTTTAATTTAAGGGTGAAGTTGTAAAATATAATTTTTGCATTGTTTCCATATTTGCAAGTATGCTGATTTCCGCATCATAGACATATGTAGATGCTTAAAAAAATTATGGTCCCAGGTATTTTTCGGCTTATTTAGCAATTAAAATATGCTCGTAATGACCCACTATTTTTCGGCCCATCCACTTGAATGGTTTCCGCCAACTAGAGTACGTTCATCCATATGTGCTGAAACTTTGAGCGAAGGGCGTGTGTTGGAGTTTAGCCGCCGCGGTGGTTTCTGCTTGCATTTTGCCCTCGATATGACGTAGAATCAGTGGAAAAACAAGTGGGGCGTGGCTTTGTTTTGGGATGCGGCCGTGGGTGGGCCGGTGAAAGGGTTTTTCGTAAATGCGTCCGCGTTAGCGGGTGATATTTGGCGCCTCATCGACGTGCTTTCACTGTCCTTAGACCCGCGTTGACTTTTCCGTTGTTCCCGAAGACTAATCCATGAAAGTTACAACAAATGCCTTCGTTGAATATAGCCTTCTCCATTTAAGGTAGTCCTAGCGAGATAGCTCCCAAGTCATAATAGGGGCCGTATTCAAATCACACGTTTTAATTTCACCGGCTGTAGGACACATCCATTAAAATTTGCATTATTAATGGTGCAATAATTTAGTTTTATATGACAGAAATTGTAAGTAATTAAATGAAAATATCTAAATAAGTCTTTAACTTGGCTCATTTTTTTTCGCTGGGTGCGTTTGAAACTCCTTCAAAATGGAAGGTGTTTTGTGATACCCAAGAACCTTCGTTGAGAATATGATTAATTTTCATATATAGTTGAGGGAACATACAGACTACACGCTGTTAGTTTTTTTACGACATCTAAGTGTTATAAATACCTCATTTTGTAAATAATGTCTCTCTAGAGTGCATACACGTACCATTTCCCATGTAAAAGGGTTGATATTTTTTGGCAAATATCTCCAAAAGTAATGTATTAAGGGGTTAAATATTTGGTGCTATTCGAAGGGTGGGATATTTTTCTTTAAAATGAGACCAAATTCATTGATTTCTAAGTAAAATGATATTTCGCTCAAACTACCTTAAATGATATGATAGAGAGAAGAACTGCACCATCGGAAACACACATTTTCCGAAACTGTGGTACTGATGATGGGCTAATTGAACGTCATTTACGATAATATGCGTTATCTTGTATCTTTTGTTAGAAGTTTTCGGCGACTTTAAGTCGACATTTGAAACTTTACTGGAAATTTCGTTACCTATTTTTTTTAAATTCATCACGGACATTTATTCATTACTTGTCATGGAAGAATGTCGGTCGAATGATCCAGTATTGAGTATAGATGACAAAGTGTGCTTCTTTGGCTGGTCCATGTCAAGATAATGAATGAAAATCGAAAAATGAATGAGTCTTGATAGTGGAATGAATGGTGTTAGGGGTAGCGGCAGTCCAGGTCACAAGTACTGGTAACAGACTCTTATTAGCATAAAAAAATGAGTCTTAAGAATAAGAGAGCGTAAAGAAAGCATGATAAGGGTGTAAGTAAAGCGAAAGGGGAATGCAAGAATATAGCAGTGTGAAGGAATTTACTATTAAGTTCATTTTTTGAGTAGGCAATGTCAAAAAACCTTCCAGGCCTAAGATGCCGGCTCTATTCCCGTAAAATCCTCTGCAATCCTCTATCCTTGCAAGCCTATTTCGCTTATATTGCATTCAAGCATCGCTTCATATATTATTTCTGATTTTCAAAATCCCTCCTCTCAAGCCTTCCACCTCGTTCACCAATGACTTTTTCGTTCTACCGCTTCCTCTTGTACCTTTCACTCCTCCATCAAAAATCTGCTTCGTTTTTCCGTTCTCACAATTCTCTGGACAAGGGAAAACCAACGATTCGAGCTCTTCATGCATGTCGATCAATTTAGCGTTGAAAAGTTGGTTCTTTATAATCTAACCCGAAATAAAACCCGTGTAATATAGATATAAGCTATACAATGTATACAGGGTGATCAATACTGATTCTCTAACTTCGTAAATATTACCTAGATTAAGATAACTGTAATTAAAATTTGATTGATCAAGAAATTTCTAATTCTTAAGCAGGAACAATAATATGTGTTCGCGGTAGAGAAATCGCTCATCTAGAATTGGCGTTGAGGAAAGTTGTTCATTTTCTTATAATTTCTTTTCTCTCAAATTCCCTAGTAGTGAATCTGAAACTCCCCACCAAGTTTCCAGTTGGCGGTTGATGGGAGGGTTGTCTTGAGATTGTGTTCGATAGTTCTGCCCCCCCCCACCCCTGCCGCTCTCTAGATATCCTAGCCATAGTTTCCGTGGAGATGAAATGATCCAATCGGGGAGAGAGTGATCTGAGGAGGTATTTCAACCGCCTTTCTGAAACGTTTTCCCTTCTTCCCCTGCCAAGATTTTCTCTTTCCCCCTTTCGAAGAAACTCGGGCGGCTCAAATATCCATCGCCAACGCCAACTGTCTCTCGCTCGGTGTAGTCTTTCGTGGTCTTGGAATTGTGGGGTTCGAGGTTTTCGAATGAATAAATTTGCATCGGACACGCGATGGTGATGTTTACCTTCATGTCGGTCGTTTCTTATGCGCGCTATGAGAAGGATGACTGCTGCGCTACGCGGGATTTAGCGGAAGAGAATTCTGTGCTCCTTTCATTAAAAACTGCCCGGTTGAAGGTAGTCTTCTCCCCCGCACTATTTCACTTTTCCCACAGTTTCAAAGAAAAATAAACTCTGAAGGGTGATGTTAACTTTGGAATTAATTTGTTATTTAGCCTCAAAAACTTGGACATTTCAAAGAAGCTGAAACAAGTTTCGTTTGATATTCTAAACTTATTTCCGTCAGTCACTAAGGAAAACAATTAATATTTAGTCGAAAACGTTGTGAAAGGCTTAATAACTGATTAAAATATTAGAATTTTTCGGGTCATCAGGTTTTAAAAATCCTTTTACCCAGTATAACAATCATATAAAATTGTTTCTATTTCTTCAGTGAAATCTATAAACAAAATAAAGGTCTTGAAAAAATTTACTCTTTTCTTTGCGGAAAGAATTCATTACTATGTAGAAAAATAAGAAACTAAGTCACAGTAATAGTTCTTAAAATCATGATTGGTACCAATAAGTGTCACAGGGCCATAACGAATGGATTAGATACGTTATGTGGCTTTTATCACTAGGGGAGCTTTTTTTAGATCATAATTCTTTTTAGATGGAGACAAAATTTAGTTTGTTGAAAAATCATCAAACACGCCGTTAGATGGCGGTGATTTGTTGGTTTTTACTAGTGGTCGGCAACCTATGGCCCGCGGGTCACCTAGTGACCCACTGGGAAACTTTTATTGACCTATTTTGGATTATCTCATCTGTATAATGTTTTTATTTTCTTATTCTAAGATAATGCGTAGTCTAAAATAGAAGTGATGTGACCCACCAGCAATAGTTTTTGAGAAAAAAATTGAAAAATAACCTAATTGAAAAAAACGTTGCCGACCACTGGTTATGACTATCCCATATGAAGTTACATACGACAAAATAAAAAATTATGGTCATCCGATTTTAAACATGATTATTTACCAGTCACATAATATGCCGAACAGGATATTCGATTATTATTATAACGGTTTCTACTCTAGAAATTTTCATATGTTTCCCATTTTTATGATGGATATTATCAACATAATTGTGCAAGCATCACATATTACGAAAATGACAGATTTTTCGCAAAATTTCGTGATACAGTAATCGAGAGGCTATTCACTAAATTCACTTTCTATTCACTAAATATAATTCCGTCGTACTTGGCCGGAGATTATTCTATTACTTATAAAAATGCAAATGAAGTGCATTAGAATGCACGATATTGTACAAGGACATCCTTTTACAATCACATCCATTTAAGTCTCAGGCTCCTCAGGTGTGCCCGCCGAATCATTCATGCTGACTTCAATGCTACGCAAACTCTGAAAAACGTATTACTAGAAGGACTAGTGCAAAAATTGACAGGAATCACAGAAGCAGAATGCCGCACAAGATATTGTTTCCTCCTCCTCTAATTTTGAATTCGGTCATAACTTATGGGAAGCCTCTCCAATCAATTGGGAATTTTGTTACCTTTGACTAATGGACAACATTCTACTGCCTTTTGAACTTCAACCAAAAACTTACACTATCGTAAAGATAAACGGGGCATATAAAATAGATTAAGACTTTATAAACTACAGTGTGTCTACTACATGTCGTGTTATGTAGTTCAAACTGGCATAGATGTGCAAAATCACATTAAGGTACATGATAGATAAGAAAAATAAAACAATGCCGTCGGTTATTTACTATACGCAAATCATTTGCTATACTCCAATTTGAGCAGTGATTTCAAAACCTATTATTTTTTAATAGTGATAAGTATTTTTATCCATCCATTTGAAATTACACATACTACATCTTTGCATTGCACAAAAATATGAATAAATTAGATATTCACTTTAGGCATTGGCTGAACATTGGACACGTCAAAAATTGCAATTTTATGCTTAATTGAATAGGTAAGTAATAACTGAGACCAATAATGAACATAGATGATATATACTTGATAAATATGACAAGTTTTTCTTTCAATTTAAACTCACACCATGTCGTGCCTGTTATCTCGTTGTGATTGTATTATTGCATATATTAGCAAATAAAAACAAAATCAATTATCAACACTTAATAATTATGAAAAAAATTACCATTTTTTAACCAACACATTTCTTAGTCAAATTAACACGCTGAGGGATTATCAACAGAAAAAAACCATCTTTTAATCTTGCTCAAAAAATTTGTAATTGCATTCGTTCCTTGTATGTTTTCAGGTAAACCTAGAAGTAGTTTAGGGTCAACATAAAGAAATGATCTCTTAAACAGAGTCAAATTTGCCTTGGGAAAAGTGTATATTGGTGTATATTTTAGTTTTTATACATTAGGATTTGTTACTGAGTTAGATTGGTTGGCACTTCTGAGGTACAACAATTTTAATACCTCATATATGTAGAGATGGCGTATTGGAAGTAACTGAAGATAAACAAATAAGGAAAAGACCGTTCGAATTGACATATTTTGGCAATCAGCCTCAATATACCTTTTTGGAGAAGTAGCAATCGGATTGGGGGAAGTTTTGCATCCCCAGCAGATTAAACAGTAGCTTGAATTTTATTGCACTAAAGCATAATAAATTATCTTAATAAACGGCAAAGGACGTTTGTTTCGAAGTTAATTAAAATTTCCTTTGGCTGTATTTTAGTTTCCTTGATATTTTGTCAATTGGCTGATCCCACTTCCAATGTTCAAACGTGTTCCTAAAAGGCTAAAAGTTGAACGCTTTAGGATAAATAAAAATATTCAACTTTGTAAAAAAAACTAAAATTTAGCTCCAGTAATATGAAATTCTACATTCCTCGCCATTATTTTCTACGTTCCCATTTTAAGAGGAGTAACTTTCTCCATCCCACATCCCCCTATTTTCCCTGTTGTCTGCTGCTATGAGTTCTTTCCTCCTTTCCCATTCAATACCTCGTCAATGGACGACTCATAAGCCCACCCCAGGCTACACCCTAGGTTTGTTTTTATCTCCCCTATTCAATACCCTTCCTTGAACCTGGTTCCGACCCGAGTCCAGCTGTTATCTCGTGTTCTCTTCCCGTTATCCACCAACCTCCTGGTTATAGACAAGCTGGTGGAGTTTTGTCTAATACTCTTCCTCTATACTATCTCAAAAAGATAGCATCTTTTTTGCCCCCATTTATTGCATATATTAGCAAATAAACACAAAATCTATTATCAATACTTAATAATTATGAAAAAATTACCATTTTTTAACCAACACATTTCTTAGTAAAAATTAACACACTGAGGGATTATCAACAGAAAAAAAACATCTTTTAATCTTGCTCAAAAAATTTGTAATTGCATTCGTTCCTTGTATGTTTTCAGGTAAACCTAGAAGTATTGTCAACCCCCGATTAGTTCTGCTTCCTTTCAAATCCTTCCCTATTCCCTATGCCAAAATTTCCCTAATCGTTCTCTGATGGAGCACTTTGAGGATTGTGAGGAATTTTTATAGAGCAGTTTTTTTTATTTTAAGGGCAGGTAATGACACATGTAATCAATAAATCTTGGGCTTCAGTGGAGCACTTGCTACCTTCCCACGGAGTACAGTTTGGGAATCCCCGTCCTAAGCGATAAGGCCCACTTTAGATTTTCTCCATATCTTGTCATTGCCTCCATTAATTCCTCCACAACACCCCTGATTTAAAAAAAAACGCCTTTCCTCCTACAGTTTACTCCAGTCTCATCGTGACTGAAACTTCACCAACCATTATCTTACCCCTCGATTCGCTTTCTTCCTACTCAAACCATTCCCACTTGCTGACAAGTTCCTTTCTGTAAATATAATACAACGGTTGACGCGCAAGGATTTGCCAGAACATTCCTTATCTAAGTTGAACCGATGAAAAAAATAAATAAAGTGTTAAAGCGTACAAAGTTTCGTTGTTACAATCCGTGAATCCGTTATTTCCGTGAATTCATGCCTGAAACCATAAAAGTGTATCGTTTCCCTTCATAAATTGCTTCTGCTACATGTTAACTGGCTTTGTAAAGTAGAAGTTTTCCTGAAAAGAAAAATGCGAATATTTTGGATGTAAATATTGGTATTTCCTACGTTAAGTTCAACATTGTAGTTCAACTTTGGAAAAGTTGACGCCCATTGTTGAGAGATAAGTATAATCTTCATTTTCCGTGGCCATTACATCATACATTATTCATGCTTTTCGGTATGTGCTAGAAAAATAACTGTGAAAGAGTTCTTTGTGAATGACCATGAAGTCATAAACTATCCGTTCACCATAAACTTGTCATATATATGGTATCTCGAGATTTAAAAGTTACAGTGTATGTGCAGTATTACTTCCATTGCCTTTGAATTGAAAACTTTTCAATGAAATACCTTCCCATCTGTTCTTTGAAAAATAATAATAGTCTCTTTTCGTCTTTATATGTCTCGTTTCGTCAACTTTTATGTCATTTTTAAATTATGAACGAGACCGAAGCTGGCCTTATTTTTTCAAATTTAAAGCTTCAAAACAAAGCTTTCGCTGTTGAATTCAAAGGAAATGAATTGCTTTTTTGGTCGATTTTCACGTTCACCTTGAACGTACAAAAGAGAAGCTGATTTATCTGTTGAAAATTCACTAGAGGTCCTATCCGGTGAGATTCCTTTTCCAATATATACTCTTGACTTTTCGTGGTGAAAGAACCTGAAACTTAACCAGAAAATTCATCTTTTATTTTTTGCCTCCAGTAAAAACCATGCCTATTTATTTTTGTTTTATTTTTGTTTTATTTTTGTTTTTTTCATAGGCTTATTATGAAAAGATACATTTAGGCTGAATACCTTATTGTGTTGATTGGCTGATGAATTTCAAGATCTATGATAGGCATTAAGTGCATAATTTAACAAGACAAATCTAGTTCTAGGCGGTTTTGAAGAAGGCGGCCAGATGCCAAGAAACCCCAGCAGGGTGCACTGCTTGGCGCAGATTGGAATCCTCTCTACAATTTGAACGTAAATCGTCTATGATAGGGTCATTTTTTAAATATGCTCATGTTTATGGGTCTACATATATCTAAGCTCTCCTTGCATTTTGAATCATTTTTCCATTTTTAATTACCATTTTGAAATGAGAAAATGGAACGTGACATGTTTTTCTCGAATTGCATTTCACCAAATGGCGAGTTAAGGTTGTTTTCCATAGGTCACAAAAAACATTTTAAATAACTTTTTTATAAATGCTAATTTAAAAAATTGAAATATATCTGGGGTTGGTGCTAGGAAAATTATACTGATTATGAATGACCTACTTGAAAAATATGATTTTGCCTAAACATATATAGGAAGAAATATAGCAGCTGTTTTGTAATATTGAAATATTACGCTCATCTCTATTCATTAGCCCACGTACCGCAATATAATGGGAAAAGGCTGGTCATATTGCGTGCACGTCCATCATAAAAATCTCCGAAATAATTTCCATTTACTTTCCGCACCCCTCTTACCCTCTTTTCCATTTTACCACCCTGGGGAACGTTTTCTTACAGTTACCCACAGTCTCCTTATCTCCTTTCCCTCTCCCCTTCCCTCCCCTTCCCTCCGTTAACGGAGATTTGTGTTAACTCACCATAAAATGAAGAAGGGTATGGAAGAAACCACACGATTATGCAGTTTTGCAAATTATTGAAGGCAATAACATGCACAATAGGCCATATTGAATGGATACTATGCTCGGTTGATACGCAAAAAACGTGGGTATAAGTTGCGGACTTGCCGCGGTGCCTTACTTATTTATCAAGAAAAACTCATATTGGAAAGGATTTACATATTTAACTGGAATTTTTTGGACTAATTGCGCAAAGTAGTCATGTTAGATGAGAAAATTTCTGCAAAACTGCAGATTTACACAAATTTTGTGCGCTGAAACACCGTCAACTGTCTTCTCTAAAGTAGTTTTTGCAATTTATCAATTTACTTTAAATTCCATAGATTTGGCCTCACTCTAAAGAAAAATATCTCATCTTTCTTACGACTATAAGGCATCAGCCACTTAGAATTCCTCCTTTCGCATTATTTGCCGAAAAAAAACATCCGTTTTCCACTGAAAATGGCTCAAGTATACATTCCAAAGGAAATTCAAACATGGCTAATTTTTAGTGCATATATATATATGGAAAATTAAGCTCTGTGTCGTTTGTATGCTAGCTCAACTATTCTTACAAATAAATCAATTTCTTACCACAGTGACTTTCATAAGATCAAAAATAATTTTGTTTTGAAGGTGCTTTCGGTTAATTGCGTTGAAAAAAATGAAACTAGTTAGCACCTAATATTAAGTTTATTTTTGAGAATACCAATTATTTACACCAGAGCTTTTACGTCATTAGTGTTACGATATTTAATTCATTTTTCTCTGTGGAACACCATAGAGAAAAGAAAAACAAGATGGATTGGACACACTGAGACACAATGCGTTTGTGAAGAACATAATTGAAGGTAAAATAGAGGAAAAAGTCCCCAGAGGAAGACTCAGGAATAAGTTTATGGATCAAATAAAGAGGAGGGAAGTATACATAGAAAGAGCTACCAGGAAGTAAGGGACCTAGCATTAGATTAGGAAGGGTGGAGTGCTGCAATAAACCAATCTTAGGATTGAACCACCAATGATGATTTCATTCGTGCTCCTTACAGTTGTTTAGATTCAAAAATGAAATTTGAATGAGGCCTCCTTGTGACTTGCAAAAACTCTCCCTCAAAATACCTTAATATTAGGCACAAGCATGGAAATATGTCTCCAAAAAGTTCTTCCGCCGCCACTGTCATTTTTTCGCGCGCATGACGTAAACATGGGCAAAAATTCTGTGACGCGGGCGTCGATCGATATGCCAAGCTACGGATAATTTAATTTCGCCCCCTTCCTGTATTTCCTCGTCATTCTGCTTCATTCTCCACCCCTTCCCCCCATCTCTCCCCCACCATCCCTTCCGCCTTATTCCATCCTCCTCCTTGTTACCCTTCAACCTTCCTCTCAACCCTCTCCCCCTTGTAGTAGAGCCTCCAACTTTCTGGCCATCCCCGTAAACTCCAGCTCCCGGGATTGACTTATTGTTCTCTTCCCAGACTCCGAGATACAATACCTCCTTCCGCTTTTATTTAATTTCCCTACGAAATGCGCCGCATAAGTGCTCGCTATGATATTCTAAGGTTAATTTGAGTGAGATCGTTCCCAGGCGTAATGGAGACCACATTTGAATCATATATATTAATTTCAGAGCAGTAGGAAGTATAAGTTAAATTTGGCATTATTAATGTTGTAATATAATACCGTATTTCACCGCATAATCGTCGCCATCACATAATCGTCGCACCTTACTTTTTCAGTCCAAAAATTGGTTCACAACTTTTCATCGCGTAATCGTCGCAAGTTAATTCTGTTCGTCACGAATCTTGCTGTAAAAGGAAAAAATTGTCTAATTTTGCACTCTACCTGACATGAATTTCTACTTGCCATTGACAAATATAGAGTATGAGATGTACTAGAACTGTACTAGTACTTTACTAGTACTAATAATGTGTTAACTTTTCATTTCAGTCTGGAAAAAGTACGGATATGCTAAACAGGAAGAAAATAGTGTCGATTTGTAGTCTTAAATTTTAATGCATTGCACTTAATGTTGGCCTACTGTTCATGAGATTCTAGCTTTGCAATAAAGGCAGTAAGTGCGTACTAAATGACCGAGGTATGTATAGCTAATACCGGCGTAATTTTCTTTTTTTATTTCCCCTCGTAACGGCCGCACCCTACTTTTTAGTGAAAAAAATTGGCATAAAATCTGCGACGATTATGCGGTGAAACACAGTAATTTAACTTGACTTAAATTCTAAGTAATTGAATAAAACTCTCTATATAAATCATTAACTTTTAATACCATAGAAGTGTAAAAAAATTGTTATTTGCTATTGATAGTTTATCAAATTTGTTTTAACTATGTGTGGAATGGTATGGCTTAAAGCAGTGTTAATTATCTTTGTTTGGTATGTTTTTTATTATTGATATGAACATTTTTACTAAGTGTAATTCTCTATGCATCTTCGTTTGCCAGCAGTTTTGTAACTATACCAGTACAAATTAAATGCTATTCTTACTTTAAGAACGAGTTGGTAACCCAAAATGGAGTTTCTCCTAAGGAGTACCTATAATATACCAGGAATAAACTTAGTTATTATCATTATGAAACTTGACCAATTTTTTTCCGCGCGGTACGTTTACAACTCCTTCACAGCGGACGGTTCTTTGTGATCATGAAAAAAGTAGTGCGGCAAACACATGACTTAATTTTAAAATTATTTGAGGAAACATACAAACTATACATTGTTAATATATTGACTAAATATAGCTGGTAGAAACTCCTCATTTTTTAAAAATATGGTCTCTCTGGAGTACCTGCTCATACCAATTCCCATGTCAAAGGGCTGGTGTTTTTGTCAATAATCTCGGAGAGTAGTTCGGTAAGGGACTGATATTTTGGTATCTTTGGAAGGGTGAGATATTTTATTTAAAATGAGACCAAATTCATTGATTTTTTGGTGAAATGATGTTTCGCTCAAAGTACCTCAAAGTGATTCCGTCGTCAATTGTCATTCAATTCACACTCAGGCTTTTATTCATTAGTCATCAATCCTAAGATTGGTTTACTCTACCTCGAAAAACCACTGTTCTCTATGCTGACCGATTCATATCTACATAAAAATTCCCTTTTAGGTGCGTAATAATATTTCTGATGAATCATATTCTGCCCACTAATGGAAAAATATCGTTTCTTTGATGCTAACAACAAACTCCTTAGTCGCGTTATTTTATTCGTATATTGACGGTAAAATTACATCTCGTTAAAAGTGAGAATGAACGAATGTGTGAGTGCGAGTGTTTACTTTTTTGTGTCACCAAAAATCCCGGCTGCCAAGGTGATGATGCTTGTAGACTCGCCAGTGTCCATGAACATCGCGAAGGAGACAATTAACGTTTGTAGACGAACGATGGAAGTTTCAGATTTATTCTCTTGGAATACTCCTCGATTTTGAGAATACACGTACCATGTGGTTACACACTACCTTACGATTCGCCGCGAGAGTGTGTGGCATGGGGTACTGGGAGACCATTAATAAAAAGTGGATGAAATAGGGAAAAGGAATTGAAAGAGGGAATGGAGGGCGAGGCGAATCGGGTGTAAACCGAGTGACTTTGAGGTCTCGCACTGTTTTGATCTAATCCCCAATGATACGTAGAAAAGGAATTCTCGTACCTATCTGTTCGGCATTGCATCCCTCATATTTTTCGATTCTATTAATTATAGACATATAGAACTCCGTTAAAATAATATCCAACGTGTTGCCCTCAAATACTTGCGATCTGAATTTCCCAGTTAATATTTTCGTAGTTTCTAATCTCCGAGTCTCTAGCGGCTTCCAATCCATTGCCTCCATCGTCTGAATATAGGTACTGTGTTGCACAGTTTGCTCGTTAAAATTTTAAATAAAGAATGCGGCTTTTGTTGTAAAAAATATGCAGTCACCAACATTCGAACCCAAGAAAAGTGGATTCAGTCCATACCATGCATAATGTGTGGCCCTGTAAAATGTTGCGACTCATTTAGGCCTTATTTCAGCTGCGTAAACTGTTAATCTGTGTGAATTTGACGCTCATTGTCTCATAGTTGTTTATTATAATTATTTATTAATAGACTCATCAGTATTTTATTAACAAAGGCACAAGTTTTTTTATTACATAAAACATTATTTTTTACATCTACATAATACCCTGCGAGCCACCGCATGGGCATGTGGCAGGGGGTGTTAGGTCACCAGCCGTTTAAAGATGTAAAGTTTTAGGAGGTGAAATGGTGACGTACATTATCGGAGTGCATTTAGCGGAGTTCATTTTTTATTGTGGTCGCTTATTGTGAGCGGAAAGAACGTGTTTTTGTACCTATCTGTTTGGCAACGTATCTCTCATATTTTATCGCTTCTGTCAGACCTAGAGATGTAGTGAGGGGTCATGATAATATTTTCTGTGTCGCTCTGAAACACACCAGTTCTGAATTTCTCAAGCAACCTAAACTAGCTTGTAGCCTCCGAGTCTCTAAGGGCTCCCACCTTAATCCCTCTAAAAGTTGTGAGACACTATATGTTCGAATTATTTAATGGTTTGTGCTTGGTTCATTTTGACTGCGCGTTCACAAATTATATTTAATCCATTTGCGGAAGCTTTATGTGTCAATAATATCTAACATTTTGCCTTTTCATTCACCTATAAATTATTTTATTTCGCTCTACAGGGTATTTGTCTCTGCACCAGCCCTTCCCAATGTACGATATGAACTAAATTTCCCGACTAGGGGGCGAATTGGAACATATGCAACGCCTATAGGAATTAATTATAACTTCATAATATGCGCAACTATTTATCATTAAGGGGAAATGAAGCGATATTAAATTTTTAAAACATTTTGTGACGAAAATGATTAAATTGAACATGCAAAAAGTGCCCAAGACATCCTAAACTCATCTACTGTGATACTGTAAACTTCCACACTCATCTCTCGTATCAGCTTCAATCGAAGTGTAAGGCTTTTCTAGTGAGAAATAATTAAATGAGAACGTAAATTCTGTGGTTACCCTGAATATCAAAGCGCCTCTAAATCACCTGAGCAGACTCTCTGCTTAATATTTGGTGGCTATTTTTTATGTTGCTGTTGGTCATTATTTGATCACAATGGAAAACATGAATTTAGTTCCACGTTGTCGCTCTTCACAAATAAAATGCGAAAGCCTGTTGTTGCGAATTAGATAAAGAGACAATTCTTGAGCTCCTGACGTTCCACATTTGCGAGACCAGTGATATCAAAGAACATCTACATTATTACCATGCTAGCCACCACAGAAGTGTTTGACAGGGGGTGACTTATCACCAACATGAACTACAGTGAAGAAATTTACTTTCATTAACATGCACCACATAATAGATGTGCTACAAACGTCACAGAAAACACGAAATTATTCAAGAATGTAACTACGTATATATGGTGTTAAATATAATTATATATGGTGTATAAAACATGGTGTTAGCACTTATCGTCAGATTTTGAAACATGCAGTAGGGGGTATACGAATTAATCAGCTGTACTACTTGTCAACTAACCTACTTCTAAGTTTCAACGCAGCCATTATGGTCTCTTATCAAGTGGGCAAAACGAAATTTGGAACCTATTTGTTCTACAATCTATTTCCCTTATTTTGTTTTCATGATCTGATCGACCGTAATATGTTGGAGACTCGGCGTAACTATGAGATACTTATTTATGCTCCGGCGTACATATCACGACAATGCTACACGTCACCAACCGGAGGAAAACTGAAGCTTGGTGAGTTTCTCGTTTCGCAAAAAATTAAGGTAACTAATCTTAAGGTGGAATACTGATTTTCTGTTCAGTTGGAGTTCATTAGATTCCTGTTCTATGGACGTCACGCCGGTGTATGAAAATTGAATATACCTACAGCACAGCCCAATTGCTTTCTCTACTTCCACTCACTCTAATAACCACCCCACCTGCCATTTCTCGCCCCCGTCATCCGACCGACCTTTTTCATCCGCTCATTCTTCCCGACAGCCCCCACCCTGCTCCCCCTCCCCTGTTCCCTTTTGCCTTGTGTTCGCTTTCCGCCCATTCTTCTCTCCCTCTTCCCCCTCAACCCCCCACCACTCCTCTTCGTGTCCTCACCCCTCTCCCCTCGCTCCCGACCGTCTTGGGTTGCCCCGCGAACCCTGACTTCCGACTCCGACTCGCTCCCCTTTTCCGCTGATAATCCCGTATTATGCCTTTCCCACCCGACCGACCGTTACTTAAAGGTTTTCATGCGTGTCTTGTTTAAAGATGAGCGCTCATTAAAGGCCATGCTCTGAGGTACGAGTTTCTCATCGCTCATATTTCCCTGAACATGAAACATGGAACACAAAACGAACGTCCAAGATTTTCTTAACACAACATTTCAATAATATTTTATCAAAAAGGATTGAAAGGACTTTCGCCTTATTGAAGGAAAATTGAAACGTTTTCCATCTACATATCAACCTGTGAGCCACCTCAAGTGTTTTTGGTAGGGGGTGATTTATCATATCATGCTCTATTATGTAAAAGTGACTTTCACCAACATGAACTTCACTACTAGGTACCACTACCCAATAGTTTCTGTAGCAATGGTATGATACCAAAGCTTCAGAGACTACTGAATCAATGTATAATGATGCTACGTTGACGAGATACAAGAGTAATTGCAGGGATCATGCAAAATGTGATGTCAGTACTACGAGAAGGTTAAGAAACAAACATTAGGGAGCAAATAAATAATCAGCTTCACTACCTGTCGAATAACCGATTTCAAAACCTCGTTATCAGCCATTATAGACTCTTTTCAATCGCAGGAAAACGACATTTTTAACTTATAAAGAAACCATGTCAAGAAACTAACAATTGAACCACTTAATGGGCCTTTTTCAATTTTTCTATCGCGTGTCGAGTGTGTTTAACCTTTCATCGTGTTTATCTAACATCGATATCTCTTCTCGCATTCATCTTGCCGCGTAAGGACTAGTCGTAGTTTTTTTTTAGGCGTCCCTATTCAGAGTACAGAGTACAGAGTAGGAAAGGGTACAGAATATAGAAAAAGTGATTGAAATAGGATTCGATGCTTTCCCAGCGTATGAGCAGAACGATATATTTTCAGGTCCTCCTCTGGGTCAAGACAGATGACCTCTCGGGTCATCAGGGGCGAAGACTACCGATTCATCTGCTCCGCAGACGATGCTCGAGTTGAGAGTTGTAAAGTCGGCCAAAACTCAGCCTCTTCCCAGGTGCACCGTGGCGGAAGACCCCAGAACTTCTCATCTATATCTACAAAATACCACGCAAACCACCACTAGGGTGTGTAGCATGGGGTGAATCCATACCAGGCATATTGATTCATCCGCTCTAATCAGGACCGCGCACTTTCCCTCAGCCGCTGGGCACGGGCCGAAAGCAGTCAGGATAATTATGCGCGGTCAGACCAGAAACTAGGGGAGTGCAGCATAGAATAGCATGCTACCATACAGTACACTAGTTATGACACAACTAAAGGTAAGTATTATTATTGCAATTTATAAATAGTCCCACAATGTACTAGACCATGCAAAAAGCTAAATCATACCGGAAATTTCATGCGGGAGGTGATTGTTTATAATGATGGTAAAGATAGTAAGCACAAGTACAGAATCTACTCCACCTAGTGAGGGTCAAAGTTTCATAGAGATGGCCTATCGCAACTATTATGACCCCAACCCCTCCCGGAGACCAAGAATCCGTGGTTATTCCTCCGAGCTTGCTACGACTAAGTTTGACAAATTATTTTGACAAATTATTTTGACAAAAACGCAAATACTTTTTACTAGCCAAAAATAGGGGGTAAAATGCATATTAGGAGATTCCACCGCACGGTCTGCACTTTCCTCGCAGAAGACGGTGCAGATATATCTGGTAAACTTTGACCGTCAAACGGTGTAAACTTTATGTAAATGTGATATCAACTACGTACTTGATTTCTGTGAAGTAAACTGGACGGTGTGTTGACCTGACAGGAGTGTCATCATTGGGGGGGAGTGTCCGTATCGGATGGACGCAATGTGCATATCTAAAGCAGAGTAAGTACATGTATAATATACATTCATTAACCATAAACACAAAAAAGTGACCTCTATCGAGAGTAAGCAATCTCTATCGACAAAAAATATCTTCTGCAGATAAAAATAAATTTTTAAATTTGAAACATTAAGCCCTCCTATAGAAAATTAACTAGTTAAAATTTTTAACGCTTTTTCACAATCATATGATAAGAGTTGCACAGGATTTATGGGATGCGATCGCAGAATTTAAAGGCTCTCTACAAGCAAAATAGAATTACGTCAATTCCTAACAATCATTTTTCCATAGAAGTTGGAACTATGGCCACTTGTACACCGACCGCCACCCGAACCTAATAGCCGTTCTGCCGTATGAGTCCACGTACGCATCGAAGAACTACTTGTAAGTGAATAGTTAGGCTAATGCTGTGGAAGTAACTTCTATATGTGAAGACCAATGTACAAAACAAAGCGATCAAAAATCTGGACTTGCTCTCTAATTACTACGATAAATAATGACATCGCTCACTGAAAAAACAAAAGTTGAAATACTTGACCAAAGATATTGAACTAAATGGCACATTTATATTTTCTATAGAAGATAAGTTAGCAAAATCGCTTTCAATAAAATTCATGATGCCTAGCCAAAATTATAAACGGCGGAATTGAAACCATGAAGTAATAGTATTGCTAGAAAGACTCTCGGGATAAGCTGTTAACACTGACGAAGTTCTCATAACCTTTTTAAAGAACCACGGAACTAGCCGCGCAGTAACTTTAACGGAGTCACCCGCTAGTGATTACACAATTGTGTGAAATTCACAGTGGAAAATCATTCGCCTGGACTGGGAATCGAACCCAGATCCCTCGATTTCGCTTTCTCCTGTGAGGACAACTTGCTCCTTACAGCCCCCATAAGATTATCAGTGGAAGAGAGCTTAAGTGATTGGAGCACTCAGCGCAAAATCGAGGGATCTGGGTTCGATACCCAGTCCAGGCGAATGCTTTTTCCACTATGAATATCTCACAATTGTCTCATAATCTTTAGTAAAATTTGTAGAGAGCGGTATTCGTTAAATATAAAAGTATATAAAACTTTTATGTAAGATGTAAAAAAAAGAGTGAGTTGATCTTATAGTTTGAAAATTTGTTACGAAATAAAAAAATCTGAAGCAAACTTTAGTTAATGTTACCATCATATAGATGTTATAATTTGTTTTCTTTCCTCCATAGAATGAATCTAGTATTAATTATTAATCTACTCATAAACTGGTGTGGGCTTCTAAATTAATGGAGTTAGATACAAGGACGATCACTCGCTTGTTTTTTTCTTCATAGTGACCTCTAATTCAATCTCACTTGAATTTTACATAATTGAGGATGAATACTCTTCCAATGGTCATTTGTTTGCACCCAACGGTCACATACGGACAGGAATTAGTAGTTAATATGCATACCGAAAAGGTTCCTACTCATTGCCCTGCATGCAGTATTACCGTAATAGCTTTTATAATTTGTCTTCGGATTCTGTTCATTGTGGAGGTATCAGTAAGTTTGAGCCAATCTTAAGGTAAAGTTTAGTTACTACTTACTTAAAGATACTTCGCATTTCATTTTTCATATTAGGAGCCACTAGAGTCTAGAAAACTACGTCTTCAGCTTAAATTACAGGAAGAATTGAGATCAGGCGAGTTTCAGTATTATTTTGACGCGGCATCACATCTCTCATACTGATAGATGCGACAAAATATAAAGGAAAGGTCCGGATTGATAAGTCTTTTCATCTTCACGCGGAATATTAGTGACCGTAAATAATCGGTGTGAAACAAAGACACTCTACAAGGCATTCACTCTACTCCTTCCATTTACCTCTCCTTTAGAGGGCTGATGACCTAACATCACCTGCCACGAGCCTCTGCAGCAGCTTTATTGGGTAGAATGTAGATGTATGCATGTAGTTTAGATAGAGATCCTTGGCCTGAGTCCTTGGGCGATCTTAAATACCTATTAATCCAATGTGCAATCCACCTAAAAGTGTGCTAAACTATGGAGACCTTGCCGAAGACCAGGAACATCCTGGCAGGAAGTCTCCAACGGTTAATCCCCTGGTGTTAATGGGTCTTGGAACAGAAATATGTCCACGTGGAACTCAGCAATTGCCGGGCATTCACGAAGTATATATTGTTCACACACCAGTCTACTTATAATGGAGAAAATTTTTGTGCAAGAAGCTAATTGATAGAAAAGGCACCTTTTCATAAGCGAGCTGAAATGCATAACTCAAATCTGATCCTGATTCATTTGCAAAATTGCGTTTTCTGAGGTTGGTGTAGTTTAAGCTGAGAATGACAAATTTACAAACTGTTTTACGACTGTATGATTTTACATTTCGATAACGGTTACAACTTTGAAAAAACTATTTTTTTATAATAATTATCGTTTATCCCTCTCTGCTGTACAGTTTATTTTGTATCTATTTAACTCCAAGTGTATCTATTTTGCCTTGCACCACCTAGCGGAGAATTGTTCTAACATAATATACGATGCTATTTCAATAAAGTTTATCTCAGGATTATCGCAATTAGCGCTTAACCGATGAGCAGATTGTTAATTAGCTTTAGTTGATGCGTTACAAAACAGTGCAGGTTGTACGGAACGGAGATGAACCAAAAGAAAACAAAAGTTTTGTGACTCTAAGATGAAGAAATTTATTCTGGTCATGAAAGTAAGAGGGCACAAACTGGAGCTGGTAGAGCATTTTAATTACTTAGGTAGCTCGCTAGCAGAAAATGGACATAGTGGTAAAGACACAGCAATGAGAATAACATTAGCGTAGGAGGCTTTTAGTAATAGAAGAGATCTGATGACGGGGACCTAGGGTAAGGATACAAAGAAGAGGCTGGTGGAGAGGTATGAGGCAGAAACGTGAACAATAAGAAAGAACGACGAGAATAAACTCAAGGCTTTCATGACTGTCTAAGATGAAGTAATTTATTCTAGTCATGAAAGTAAGAGGGCACAAACTGGAGCTGGTAGAGCATTTTAATTACTTGGGTAGCTCGCTAGCAGAAAATGGACATAGTGGTAAAGACACAGCAATGAGAATAACATTAGCGTAGGAGGCTTTTAGTAATAGAAGAGATCTGATGACGGGGACCTAGGGTAAGGATACAAAGAAGAGGCTGGTGGAGAGGTATGAGGCAGAAACGTGAACAATAAGAAAGAACGACGAGAATAAACTCAAGGCTTTCAGGATGTGGGTGTAGAGGAGAATAGAGCAGGTGCGGCGGGCGGAAATGAAGGCAAACAAGGAAGCGCTTGGTACAGTGGGTGAGGAAAGGAAACCTTTTACGGAGATTAGGAGGATGCAAGATATTCTCTCCGCGAGAGAATCTAGTAACAGCTTTCCGAGCCAATTTTTCTAGCCACCGGTTCCTTACACCATTTTATTTCTACCATTTTGTTTACAATACTACTCAAAATCAATAAAAACTAATTAAACAGCACTGTTGTACAAAATTAACATTCTTTTCGTTGTGTAAAAATCTGAAGGATTTTCTTTTAGGTACAATAAAAACTACCTTTAACTGGCAGATTACTTCAATCAGTGAATGAATGAACTCTTAGAGAAGTCTTCGGAAATAGCCACTATTATGATTTTTTGAAGTAGCCCTAGTCCAATTTATTTATTTATCTATTGTGTTTTATGTTCACCGAACATGAAAACCATAATTACAGGGTGAACAAAATAGATACAATTACAAAAATACTAGTCAAGCTGGCTGAAATAGAAAGACATTATCAATTAACTAATTACAATAAATATACATAAACATTAGCTTAAATTAACGGACACATTGTGAGCTTTGGACAAACTTTCCATAATTTCCTTACGAAAGTGCTCCTTAACCTTGAACAAATTTAATTCTTTGCAATAGTTGTTATAACTAATACATATTCTATTTAAGGGTGCATTTTTGCTCCAGCTACTCTTCACATTTCTAATAAAAAATTCCTCTTTTGCCTCCCCTTTTTCTTTGGGACTATTAAGTTTAACTTACTTAATAATTCCTCACACTCGCCTTTGTTGCAGACGACATGCTAAAATAGCAAAATTATTCAACACTCTCTTGTCATCCAGTGTTTGGAGTTTAAAAATTTCTAATAACATGTTATAATCTACATGATTTTCGAACATATGATATATATATATATATATATATATATATATATATATATATATATATATATATATATATATATATATATATATATATATATATATATATATATATATAAAATAGCGAGCGTAATACAAATGCCTCAAGAATCTCTTTTGGACTCTCTCAATCACTTCATCATATTTATTAAAAATTATTGAGTTGATAATTCATCTAGTATAATCTCAATTGCTCCGTGTATAGTGAACGGGGAAATCTGGTCCCCTAGGTGTCATTTTAGTTGCTCCCGTGACCGCAACACCTTTGCGGCGAGCCCTTTCTCGAGGCCGCGTAGGTTGAATGAAACCTTCTAATTGTATCTTCGATCTAGCATGAGTCAGGAGTTGAGCCGGATCGGCCCTGTGCCATTCGCGCTCATCGTGAATGGATCGATGTAATTTCAGGAGGGAAAGCGGAGAGAGGATGGCGCGTCGAAGCTGCGGTGGCTTGGCAGCGACCGCTAGAAATAAAGTGACCTGAAAGTTGTCCGCATTTTATGACCCCGCTTATTGTATAGCGGTGAGTGATCCGGGGGTAATCCACTGGATATTTGTCTTGGCAAGTCTAAAAAATCGAACGAATGATGAAATAAAAACTTGATTTGTCGGTTCGTGGACGTGCGACTGAAGTGTAGCTCTCCTTAAGTCGTTTATGACAACCTAAGAAATCAAAAACAAATTACCAGAGAAGACGCAAATAATTTCTGCACGATCTTACTCAGCAACTTACTCTACCCCATATTTAAATAGGTTACAGGCCTGCATCGAGAAAAAATATTAGCAATGGAAACGGTAGGATTTTAAAGTGAGACTACGGTGGTTTTAGAGAATAAGATATCAAAAATGACGGAAGGAGGTGTTGCATATTTGAAAGCGGAGTGGACAGAAAAGATTGATGTGTTTCAAATAAAAAAAACAGTGTGCAAGGTAGATTACACTGAAAATGTGATTGATAAATGTTAATTGTTTTTACATAGATATGCTAAATATTGTCATTTACTGAAAATTAATATTCAAAATCGTAAATAATCGACATAAGGATCATGTAAACAAGATTTTAACTGGCTATAGAGAAGTATAATTTTTATGAAATAGCATTAAAGGTGTGACTAAGTTACCCAACTTGGCAGTGAAAAATAAAAAAAAATGCCTTGGTAGTCTGATGGTTAAAAATCACAAAATGATGCTAGAATCTATGGTGCAAAAGTAATTATATCGCTTTAAAAAATATGAAACAAATCTCTTAATTGAGCTAGTAAAATCGTTTTATACTAGTTTTTTTTATAGAATTACTATGATATCTGTTCCTCAGACAAATTAATCTTTGGCCTATTACAAGGGTCTCACTTTCGTAGGAACCCTTGGAGTAGGCGTCGGCAAGTTCTCGGAACGATTCCGGTGAATGGAGATGGCTCTTACAATAATGGCCAATGGCAGAAGCTGAAAAGTGGGCGTTGCTTCTCCGCTATCTTGATTTACCCCGATTTTCCTTTATCGCTTACAAGTTTTCGGGCTAGTTTTGCTATTTTACGGTGTTTTCCATCGATAAATTTCTACAACTCTGAAAGAATTTACTTCTTTAGTATTGAATTTCCTTAGGGGCTGTCCGTAATCCACGTAGACATCAAACAGGTTTGGGGGGGGGAGGTTGTCAGGTTGTACGGGGGTTGTCAGGTTGTCAACGAAATTCCACGTTGGGGGGTGGAGGGGAGGATTAGAAGGACGCCTATGTAGACAATGGCTAATGTTTCAACTGCATGGCAAAGTTCATGCCATAACCTGAAAAAAAGTTGGATTTGAGAAAGTTTAACTTAAATCTGATCCTGGTTCATTTGCAAAATTGCGTTTTCTGAGGTTGGTGTAGTTTAAGCTGAGAATGGAAAATGTACAAACTGTTTTACCACTGTATGATTTTACATTCCGATAACGGTTACAACTTTGATAAACACTATTTTTTATAATAATTATGATTAATCCCTCGGGTACGGGAGTTGTCAACGAAAGTCCACGTTGGGGAGTGGAGGAGATGATTAGAAGGACGCCTATGTAGACAATGGCTAATTTTTCAACTGCATGGCAAAGTTCATGCCATAGCCTGAAAAAAAGTTGGATTTGAGAAAGTTTAACTCAAAACTGATCCTGGTTCATAAGCTGAAAAAAGTGGGATTTGAGAAAGTTTAACTTGACTGATTTTACCAAATGAAGGTATTTACATTTGCTAGTGTTACAGTTAATAGTAAATGACAGATCATCATAGCTACACGAGTAGTTTTATTTTACTTGCCTTTCCTTAAAATCAGCCTTAAATTACAGATAGTCCATGACAATCAATCAATAACCCGATTCACAGCTTTTTCCGCAAAAAAAGAAAAGTCTATTGATTGTTATTGGTTATCTTCTCTAATTTCAATTATTTTTGTGTCAGTTATAATTAAATACTTAATTTATATCTTGTACTTTTTGTACTGTCTCATTTGTTACCTACCATGACTCATAATATTTATGCATCCTATAAGTTGTATTTAAAATTAAAAAAAAATATGTCCAATTAATATAATGAAAATTGATTAGATGTGATATCCATGTGATACAGTATGCATTATTTTTATGTTTATTGTTATAATTAAGAATTTTAATATCACGAAAAAGCTAAGCAACCTAAATCAAACTCAACTAAATCACTAAGCAACCAAGTATTTTTCAAGAGTTACTCGCATTATATTTCAAACAGATGGTGGATAGTATATCTTTACATCTGATAATTCGTCCATTCCGTCGTGATACCCAAAGGAAAGTAAGGAATGGGCAGGGATGACTAAAGTGGTTATTCTGGTTGTCAAGCTATAGTTTGATGACGCAACTTAAATGGTCGCAAGCAATTCTATTCTATAGAAAAATTATGACATCGTAGGACGAAGATAAGACAATATGTTTTTATATATATATATACAATAACAATATAAGGAAATATTTAAAGGAGAGCCAGTTTCCTCGTTAACTATCTCTCGCACTGGGCCCACTCCGAAAAGGAATGGCGTAATGGGTGTGTATGCATGAATGATTATCCGCGTAATTTACGCGTCTTCTGGAAAAAGCCGTTACACTCTGCACGCGTACACTGTCATGGGGTCGAAGTCTACGTAAGATCAGAGGTTGCGCGGACGATGCGATAATGCTTTCCCTGTGATGGACGTCGAACGAATGGAAGCTGGAAACCCTTCTTATCTTGGGAGGAACTGTAAAGATCATCTGGTTGCTAGGCAGAGTCGCACTTTCGCATGAGGCTCAAAACAAGTTAATGAGAACTGAATTAATTCGTTCCGTGGCAATCGCTTAAGATGTGCTACAATAATCTTGGATATAAACTCCAAATGATGCAAAATAGGCCACACCTTGATCAGGATAATTTATATTCATACTTCCATTAGAAAAAATACTATTGGAATATATAAAGTAATTACAGTAAAACTTTCATGATCACGATACATATATTCTCCTATAGTTATCAGGAACAAAATCTAAATGGTGATCATCAATAGTGAATTAATCATCAATAGTGATTATAGGACTATAGACGAGTTCAGATCAATGTCTATAGTGAATATGGCCATAGAGATTTTGCAACTATAAGTTGATTGATTATAGCAATTCCTACAGTGATCATGAAATTCTCGTTACAGAATTCTTTAAAACACTACAAATATAATTTTACTTCTTAGATGAGGATGAGACCGACAAACCGTACTTCAAACATTTAAAGGCGCTTTAAAATTTCACAATTATTGTGCTAGTGCTTGAAATAAATCAAATTATATTCTCGGCATCTCATTCATTAAATTTAAATCTTAGCATTTTGATTCTGCCATCAATTGATTCTGTCCTTTAACTGAGACGTTTGAGTTCTGTTTGAAGAATTGTAGAGGTAAACTTATGCCACATATGGCGTGCCTGAGCCTACTTTTGGGGCTCAGCAATGTGAAAACGAACTATATGAATACAAATTATTTTCGTGTCGCACTCCTGAATGCCACAATAGAAAAATAGCCGCCAACGGATTTTCTTCGGGGTTGCGTGAAAATGCGCGACTAATTGCGTACGAAATACTATAAACTTTCGTCTATATATTCCTCGATTTTAGGTCTCTTTGTATTGGTATAAAAACTCATCATTCAACTAAACAGAAAAATATTTTCCAATTATCGAATAAATTTTTTCCAAAGACAAAATTGTTGAAAAAGTAAACCTTATCGGTAAATATTTAGCCTATCATTATGTTAATTAATACATAACTTAAACACTAGTCCGATGAGAGTGTTCTAAAAAACTCAAGATATACTCGCATGCTTTTATGTCAAAAGCTATGTAAATATTCTAATATGCAGTTGGGAAAGCCGTCAGTAGCTGAATTGAATTATCACTTCACGATTCAACTACTGCATTGGGTCTCTGCATTTTGTTAAAAAGCCTGCTGTTACAATGAACAAATTCTCCCAAAAATTTGATTGCGCACGCGGAAATTAGACGTTGGTCGCCGTGGGTGACGATGAGACTTAGGAGATGGAAGGGATAAGACTTGAAGAAAGCGGTACAATCAGACTGGAGACTACCAATTTCTTTCCATTTCAATTACCAGAGACAATGCCGTCCACCTCAGCTATGTATGAGAACCTAACTTGGTGGGATCCAAGGAGGAAACGAGTTTGCTGTGAAAAAGTCCAAAACAATTTCATTCCTTGATATCAAAGTTGTGTTGATTAGCCCTATTACCACCTCAGACAATGTTCTCCTCAAGGGGTTGTAGAACATAATGATCTAAAAAATATCTTCCTATCATTTACTTTTTGTAGCACTGTGATAAAATGGGCTTTTTTGTTATCTATCCAATTTTGGCATGTTTCTACAATATACCCGCCATGTGCAGGAGATGTGAATAATACATCCCTCTTATAATGTATCTTGAGAACAAGCACCCCTTTTTCCGCGTATTTCGCTACTCTGCCCACTTTCTTTAATTTACATCCACCAATTAATGGGATTTCCCATTACTCCTTCGTGTTCTCAGAACTTGTTTTTTGTTGTTATCTGAGTCATTGATGAAACAAGATTCAGAAAAAGTGTAATGAGGATGTCAAGAAATTAATAAAGGGTTGAATAAGATATTTTTCTGCTTTTTCGGAATAGACAGAGCCACCAATAGTTTTATTTTTAGCCTCATGAGGTGCAATGTATCCTTAAAAATACTACTCAGCTTGAAGATTCACAAAATAGGTACAATTTTATCTCGTATTCCAGTGCGGGATAAAATTGCCTTTTCCCCAGCATGATTTGCCTAAAACCTAGTCCTTCTTTCCATAAAATCATAGAATCTTCCACCCTAATCTCCCTTACAGAATAATATTGAAGTCATGGCACCCAAAAATACTTTTACTAAGGGACATTTTTTGAAAAGAGTTGAGTTGCATCTTACCGTGATCTGGGTTCCTTCTGAAACGTAAACGCCGCAAAATTACAAAGAAGCAACGTGACGCGACATGCAATTCCAAAGTACAAGGAAGTCATAAATGCTTGTTTCTCTCCCAGTTATATAGAATTCTGTTCAGCTTTACTTTTCCCAACTGATTCTCTCTCGTCGTACCACGGGCATGTTGACAGTGGCTAAAATCTTGGGATGGAACCGTATCCGAGTGAGGAAATATGACCTCGTTTCTGCTTCCTCCCGAATATCTTCAGAGTGTAAACTGTTTCCATCACTGCTCTTGCCACTGCCTCCAGCTACATCCACGTCATAAAAATTTATGAGGATGTCCCGATTTTCATCTTTCACACCCACCCTTTCATCCTCAGTCAACTCTCATAGTTTTATACTGGAAGCACACGATGTCGAGGGCGTTGCTTCTGCGTGAATCAGAAGATGGTATACATACATTTTAATGGGATGAGGGAAATTTTATTCGAATTCAACATGCTGGCAACATTAACTAAACTTACCTCAAAAAGTTTTGCATTTTATTCTCCCAGAAATTTCTTCTACCGACGGCATTAATGCTGAAAAATCCAATATTTTCCTTCGTGAGTGTCCTTTTTATTTTTTTTCCGGGAGTCAAAGGTATTTAAAGCTATATTAATTTTTTCTGACTTGACTAAAGCCGACGCCGGGTTTCTCTCTTCCCTTCCTCCATTCCCCAGTAACTCTTTAGTCTGAAACCATCCCATCTGTCCTTAATGGCGCTAATGACCTCAGCTGTTGGTCGCATCCCCAAAATAATCAAACCAGGTAATATAATTGGTACTTGGTGATTGGTGAAATAAACATTACAAAAAAATATGTTATGCATTCTGATATACCCTAAGGAAGTCGTACGCTCCAAGAATTTCACCCTCGTAGCCAACTGCCGTTGAAGATACGAGGAATGGTAATGATTTTAGTAAAGAAATATTAACCTTAATTACATTACTTAGATTTAAACAACAGTTCAGGCAAAAACACTGAAACAGGAAGCCTAAAAAACCAAAAGAATCAAAGAGCAAGTCAAAGTATGACATGCAAAATCAAAGGCGACGAATAAGGAACAAGAAAATAATTGAGCTAAAATATTGTACATACATTGAGCGTCTCCATAAACTGCATGCAAAAAAATGAAACACGGAAAGTGCTCCTGAAGGAAAGCAGAACGCATCCTTCTCTCTTCAATGTGTACTGAACATTAGCTTAGTCCAAACTGTCGGATAGGCACAAATAGAAGTGCTAGGTGACGGCGGTAGTGTTCAAGGAGCATCATATTCCGTTGAAAAAACACGTTGCGAACCAACCACCCCTTGGAACTATACAACCACCCTCACGCATGTAAAGCTCTCGCTAAAGTTCCTCGCCCAGACCTGTGTGGCAAGGAGGGGTGGTAGAAGTGAAGTAGGTGAAAGGGAAGACTGCAGGGCGAGATAGGAAGGCAATGAGAGAGGCAGAGCGAGCGAGAAAGAGAACGGTAGGGTAAACAAACTACTTTGTGAAAAGAACATAAGACAAACAAATGTTGGGCCAGTGGTTAAAATTGCCCATCACTATGACTTTACCAGAGTCTTTGAGGTCTCATTGTGACACAATTCAAAACTGAATGGCATGCAGTGGTGAGGCATCTCACTTTTCTTGTGAGAGTGCTTGTGTTGGTAGTATGACTGACCCTCAACACTAAACAAACTGCCTCTCTCATTTTACAGCATTTTGAAAATTCCTTGGCTCCTGTCCCATTGTAGCAATAGCAGTGAATTATGTAAGAGCTATAAGTCTTTCAAACTGAAAGGGTTAAGTAATCATAATGATAAAACAATTTCTATCACTGCCCTTTTCCATCGGCCTAATAAACATGGAGCATGTATGCATACAGCAAATTACTCACCTTATCTGAAAGTTCCTGTGATGTTTGACTTGAAAGCTAACAGCTTTTGGGCACTCTTCTACATGGAGTCTCCTGCTGACAACAGTTTCTCCAGCCATACTGCTGGCATCTTCAGATGTGAAATGTTTCAGAAGAAGCAGGCATAATATCTGGAGAAACTGTTATCACCAATAGACTAAAGGTGGAGGAATGCCTAAAGCTGTTAAGATTCAAATCTCTCACCAAATGAGGGGTAAAAAACAAATTCAAGCCAAACAAAAAATTATGGAGAAATGTGAGTATATAGCTGCTGGGATACATGACTAAAGAAAGAGATGGAAAAAGAGCAAAGACTTAATGCAAGCAATACATTACAGAAATAAGTGCCAAAATAAGAATCGCCATACCCCTTTTATGCATAGCAAGTGTAAGTGGATTTGTGCTGTTTTGCATATTTTAATGGTGTATGTGTTCACTCATCTACTATTGTGAATACATGCATAGTGTGAACAATGCTTTATTCATTCATTCATTTTCATTGTTCCATTATGTCATATTATGGCATAGAACTCATCAGTACAAAAAGTATACTAGAAATGAAAACAATTATGAGTAAAATAAGCTTACAGCATTTCAGAATATAAATGACAATGAGGGAAATATTATCCACAAAGCATAATGAAGTCTCTGAGAGAAAAAATTTAGTTTTTTTTAAAGAAATTAATAGACAGCATTTTTCCTCTTCCTGATGCCCGGCTTCTTTCTTCTCTTCCTTCTTGACTCAAATACCCAACCATGGACAATGCATTGGGATTTTCTTCATGGGTCAAGAGTCTCCCACAGCTGATGATGTGTGTGTAGGCTGATTCCGTTCAAATGAGATACTAAAAAAAAGCCAGATCATAATAAGCAATAATCTTACCAGTATCTGACCTTCCTTTAGGTAAAGTGTAATAGGCTGTCAAATGTGCATATGGCATTTGTACCTTTTCAGTCAGAAACTAACAGGTCTGTATGTTAAAGTAAAAATTGAGCGGCAATTTAACAAAGTATCTGTTATTTTGAGATCATGATATTTATACTCAATTTCCACCAGTGATTGCTGAATACATTATACTTTAACTTCTAAAGTAGTTATTGCATGTGAATCCTTGCCATATGTATTCTGCAGTGGCGGAGAAGCTTAGATGCCTGTATTCCAAGTCCTTTAGTACTTCTGTGTCCTGTGTCTTAAAGCTCCAGAAGCTTAGCAAGGTAGAATACTCTCCAACAGCACCTACCTGTGTCACTAAGATAATACTTATGTACAATGACAGACATTCTAGAAGTTCAATGGCAGGCGTGTGTTTACCTATGCATAACTGCCAGAGAAGGAATGGCTATAAAGTGCACTGAGTTTTAACGAATTTCCTGAGCTTACATACTGAGGCAAGTTTTCTGAAGTCAGGTTAGTAATTTGGAGTTTTTAACTCTATGTCCACTTCTGAATTTTCTTTCACTAAATTGTTTTTTTAATATAATAATAATTTATTTCATTCCATCAGCCAATAATGGCATAGAATACAGTCAATTTGTCATATTAAATGTCAGTTTAAAATAATAATAATAATAATAAATACATAAAATTATATTGCTACAAAATACACTTAGGCCTTCCTCTCATTAAGGAAGTCATTCACTGAGTAAAAACAGTTTAAAAGTAGGTAATTTTTTAGATCTTTTTTAAATGAATTGAGAGAAGAAATGGATTTTATTTTGTCAGGCAGCTTGTTGAAAATGTTGAAAGCTGCATTAAAAGGACCCTTTAGACAAACAGACAATCTACCCCCAGTTGATGGATATCATTTTTCCTTCGGATGTCATACTTGTGATAGCTGGATCTGTATGGATTTTGAATTGGTATATTTGATGATCGATGTTTGCTCGCAATGGTATGTTGAACAAGAAACATGAAAAAGACTAAATGTAGCTTTCCTCATGCATTTAAGTCTGACTTAAAATTTATCCCTTATTTCAGCATTTTAACCATCTAGGTACCAATATAATCTTGTACATTTTCTACCTTCTACACGAATAAGATTTATGGGCACAATATTTCAAAACGTTATATTTACTTATTATCTTTTTGCATGCCACCCAAGAAACCATTGTGGGTCACTGGTTGCTGATCCAAATTTTTCTCAAGGGACTGACAGCATCAATATATAGTAACATTCTACCTTGTGTTCATCCAGGAAATGAATCCAATGAATTACAAAAGAAGGTAAGTGTCGGAATATCTATCTGCTTGACAAATAGTCTAGTAACTAATTACATCTACAAGGTGGACGGTGATAAATAACGATCAACTCTGTTTTTGGCACGAACAACAACTGCATCATGATGGGTTATCATGATGGATCCAAGGCATTCAGACTGCGGGATATTAAAAACAAGCAGACAGATATTCCCACAGGTTATGGGCCCAGTTTATGTGACTGCCTTCATGATATATAGTGACAAATAGTGAGGACTGGTTGAAAGGTAGATACTAATCAAGTGCTGAGCGACCCTGTGTTTCGATTTTCCAAATGGCGTCGGCATCCATTGCAGGTAGTATGGAATTGGCGAAGGATGATATTTTCAAATGCCCAAAATTAACCAGTGAAAATTATCACACTTGGAAGACGAGAGTGAAAGGTGCATGTTTGCACCCTGGATGTTGGGAAGCTGTCGTTGGTTGGGATGCAGAGGCCAACAATAATGCCGAAAATAACCGGCATACTAGGTTGAACGATATTGCAACAGCTAATTTGTATTCCATTGTATCAGATTCATATTTGGATGATATTAGCGAATGTGAAAGCCATAAAGAAATCTGGAAGAAACTGGAGGATCTTTCTACAGATTAAGAGCTTCTTGATCAATCACTTTTTCTGACCAAATGTGTACCATCTGTAAGACTGATGAAATGAGTGTTCATTACTATTTCAGTTTTATAAACAAATGTGTCAAGAAACTGAAGAAGTGTGGTTTTACGTTATCAGATGGACAATTTGCTGCATTTTGTATTGATTGCCAATAGAAAGGTTTGAAGGTCTCATTAGAAGTTTAGAGCAAGATCTGGACATCAGAGAATTGACTACTGTGAAAGTGAAAGCAAAACTTTTGCAAGAGGAGAAAAGGCGTAAAGCAGACATCGTAATTGATCAGCATCACGCTTTAAAGGCCCACAATTGGGAAGAAAGGAAAGAGTGCAATAAAGCTAACGCATCGATGAAGAATGCCAATCGACAACAACAACAACAAAATAAACCAGCTGAGAGTTACAGTAAGCGGAAGAAAAACTATATCAGATTTTTGTTATGCTTGCGGATCGCCAAATCATGTTAGTAAGAATTTCCCCAAACTTGCTGAAGAAAGAGAACAGCAATGGAAGAGGATCCAGAAAACAATCCAGGAGGAGTAGATAGCAAGCACATCAGTGGTCACCCGTCCGTATATTGCCCTTCACACAAAGCAGAGTGGCCAAGAAGAGAGTCCAGGCATATGGATTTTAGATGGTGGAGCTTCAGATCATATGACTCCCAGGAGAGAATTGTTTACAGAGTTTACACCAATGAGTGGGGAAGTTATTGTGGGAGATGGAGTGCCACTGCCAATTGAAGGGAAAGGAACTGTTCGTCTGAAAATATCTGAAGAATGTGGTGGGTGGAACATTGATTTGAGTGAAGAGTTATTTGTTCCAATGCTCCAAGATAACTTCATTTCACAGGTGACCCTGGAGGGAAAGGGATTGAAGATTGTTGCATATCAAGGAGCAGCTACTATCTACAAAGGTGAAATTTCGATCCAAAATATTGAGCAGCAGTTCAATGAAAACCAAAGGAAGGCCACTTGTGTCTCCCTTTCCTTGTGGCATGACAGGTTAGGACACCTAAAATGCATCAATAAGATACCCGTCATCAGTGCAGGTGAATCGCTAAAAAAATGTGACACATGCGTTGCAGGCAAAATGCTAAGATTGAAGTTTCCAGAGAATGAAGGAGAGAAAGCAAAGGATTTTTTGTAGAGAATTCATTCCGATGTAGCTGGACCAATCACACCACCATCAATTGGAGGAAACCGGTATTTCACAACATTTATTGATTAACTGTCCTGATACATTTCTGTTGAACCGCTGAAAAGGAAGAGTGAAGTACTGGAAAATTTTCAAAAATTTCAGAAGAAGATAGAGATATTCCATGGGAAGAAAATTAAGGAGTTATAGTCTGACAATGGTGGAGAATATGTTGGGAGATCATTTCAAGAACATTTGGATAAGTGTGGTATCCAACACAGACTGTCTGCACCATATTCCTCGCAGCAGAATGGTTTGTCAGAAAGGTGCAATCTGACCTTGATGAATGTTGTTCGTTGTCTCCTTATTCAATCAGGAGTCCCTCATTGCTTTCGGGCAGAAGCAGTACAGACTATAGTGTACCTGAGAAATCGCAGTCCATCAGAAGCCATCGAAGGAAGGATTCCACTTGAAATCTGGCTTGGCAGGAAGGTAACCTTCAAAGATTACAAACATCTCCATGTCTTTGGATGTCAAGCATGGGCTTGGGAGCCAAACCCTTGAGGGAAACTGGGCGCACAAGCAACAGAGTGCATCATGTTAGGTTATCAGGATGGATCCAAGGCATACAGACTGGGATATTAAAAACAAGCAGATAGATATTCTGACAGTAAGGGTTTCAATAAATCAGGTAGATAGCATAGGGATAGTACCAAATCAGTCAAGGTATAATGACCAATGCAGAAGAGGGGAGAATGGGAGGGATACTCAACCTTGTAAATTAACGAGACCTTTCCAGTCTAGATACCTCAGTCACAATTAACTTCGAGAATACATATTCACTTAAACCATGTAGACCATGTTCTGCAGACAAATGTAAAATACTGCAGCTTTGGCCTGAATTTACTGTGAGTGCATATGTCAACATCTCAGCAACCTTCTGTCACAACTCAGCTGCTGGATTACTTAAACAGTAATTCAACTGAATATTCACAGCATTTATGACTTCTGAATGAATCTGAGATCACAAAGTGCAACTACTGCCAGTTCATCCAAAAGAATGCACATAAAGAGTGGATGAATAGAACTACTCTATAAGGATTACTTCAGTTCAATGAGATGGCTTGGGGTTTCATTTTATGCTCTCTGATTTTTGCTCACTGAAAAAAATAATACATTTTTTTATTTCCTGTCAAAAAATGTCTTCCAGCATTCCAAATGGTTCACTAAAATAGACCCATTTTATAACTTTATGCTCATTTATGAGTTCATTTTTGAATACACACTCAGTCACATGTCCTATTATTTACTAATCAATCCCAATCATGAAAAATCTAATTTATTCCTCTTTTATAACTAAAGCACCTTTATTTTGGATATCATGGTCCATAGTCAAATTATCTTCCCCAAACAAATGACTGACATTGAAGCTTTAGAAAATTACAAAAGTCTCTTTAGAGAACAAGCCTTCTACCCTAATGTGCCCCATGCTAATTCATTCATAAACTGATACATCTCCTTTCTAATGACCATTTTTAACACGTAAGCTAGAGGAAACACGCTTTTCTTCGGTGACAGAAGGGGAAATGTAGGTATGTGTATGTTTGAGTTATGGCTTCAGTGGCAAAGTTAAGGGAGATACAGAGTGGCCACCCCCTAAAAAATGTTGGTTCTTAGGTACTCTATACCTCCCAATCCCATGGAAAGTAGCAGTCCTTCTGACAAAACAATGAAGTTTATCTGCCACTGGTTGGCTTCTTCCTTCTTTTAGTCTCTCTCCAATTTTAAAACCGAACCTTCCCTAGGATCATATGAATGCACCACATACTTTCTTATTATTCCACAGTAAAGCCCTCTAATTAAAATTAATTGAGTGGGGAGTATTTTCCTTTGAATCACAATTATTGTTGAGGATTGAACAGGTTGATGATGCCCAGTATTGAAACTATGGTTGTACATGATTGAATAAATTACTATTGAATGGCAGGGTTTCCTTTGCCCTCGTCTTAAAGGAATCTAACCTAGTAAAGCCTGAAACTCTGTTGAATTTTAATTTTTATCTTTAATTTTCTATTTCACAAACAAGGATTTCCCTTAATTTTCCATATTTTCTCATATGACTTTGCTGTTGTCATCGTCATCCAGTATTCAACCAGCTGATTGATTTAATATTTTTTAGCCTCAAGGACACAGTATATTTACTGAAATAAGTCTCTTGTAATTGCAGTGCATTTGATGTTGAAGGCTTTCAATCCAAACAAAACTAACATCAAAATGTTGCTTCCAAAAACTAGGATACATCCTTAAATATGGTGCACCCTTGATAGATGGTAAGTTTTTGGACAGTCCTGTCAATCCTGTCAAAAGGACAATGTCCTAAATATCCCCATTTTTTTACTTTCCTCTACCTAGCTTGCCGGTCATCAGGTCTCATATTTTAAGTTGCTTGGATCCTCTAGCTTCCCTAGTGACTTAATTCCTATCCTCTTCCCTCTACTTTCAAGTGTCCTTATGTGTAACCACCGCAACATGCCCTCACCCTGGTGAAGATATCACCAAAATATGTATCAATAAACCATACACAAAATGAAGAATGGGGCACTGATAAAGGAAAAAATCCTGTAAAATCAAGCAACTAAGTATAAAATTGAGAAAAAAGGTGGTGTACACAATGTGTGAATTAGCTGTATGCTAGATGTTCATGAGACATGCATAATGCATTGACAAACAGGATACACCATGTCCACGAAATGTAAAAGACCCATTCACCAAACCTACACGATGCATTTGTGAAACATGCACAATGCATTCATGAAATGTACTCAATGCATTCACCAAATGTACATGAAACAAATGGAATCTATGAATAGAACAACGAATTCTGGATGAAATGAGAAAACATGCACATGGCATTCCCAAAACGTTCAAAACTCAGAATTGACTTTAAGCTAAGCATTGAAGAGTTCACTAGGAAATTAAGAGGAAATGATAATAAAATAAAATGAATAACAATAATATAAAATGGGGTATGAAAGCGGACCACCAGCCTCCTCGTGGTGTACTTGGCAATGGCTTTGCTGGCTAAGGGTGGACGTATATGTGGCGGGCTAACCACCCGCCATGCAGGATAATCTGGTTCCAAGAAAGAACTCAGATAAGGCCACCCACAACCGGCCCCTCTTGGATGGGGGCCCCAGTAGAGTTGGGCAAGGCCAAGGAAAAAGAAGTACTCGGATGGGAGCTCCCATGGAGTGGACGGAAGCCTTAAGGGGCGACCTCCTCGCATGCTATGCTGCCAGCGAGCCCGAACGCAGGGGTTACATGGCCAGGATGCACTCTTTGTGGTGTGAGATGCATCCAGAACAAGACCACCTCTTGCAGCAGAACTTGCGCGACCAGGCCAACCACCTGCGGAAAAAGAAAAATAGCCACCAACCGCAGGTTCAGAGTTATACACCACCAGCCAAACCACCCTCTCCGTCACAGGCAGCACCTCCACCTGCTGACATGAGTACCACACGTTTGTCGGTATCTCCTACAAAGAGGGAGGATGTTGGTCAGACTAACTCTGAACTATTACAATCGCGGTTAAGAAGCACAATTGACTATGACGAAGGACCCACTAGGCAGAGAGGCATCCATCGAAAGATCTCTCTTCGGGGTACCCACCTGCTCCAAATGAATAGACTCATCGACGAGATCCTGACAGAGACGTCAGATCTCTGGACGGTGAATTGCGTGGTCTACGCTGCGGCCAAGGTTTTGGCAACTTCCCGAAAGGACTCCTCTCGAGAGGATAAGGCAGCAACAAGGCTGAAAAAGCTGGATGCCAAGATCACGTTGGCGCGACAGCAGGCGTCGAGGATTCAGTGTGTGATTGAGTACATCACTGCCGGGCGAAACTTTACATCTAAAGTTCGGCGCATTGCGCGCAGCCTCAGGTTCAACCATCACACACTGAACAAAAACGTGCTGCTTACTATTAAGCAGCACGAGGTCGATAGGGTACGGGCGCTTACCACGGCCAAGAAAAAACTCCTGAAAAGGAGTAGAGGCGTAAGGGAGAATTCCACCTTTCTCCTTCAGCCGTCCCGTCTCTTTCGGCCTCCTCTGCCTGTTGTTGATTCACCGCCACCCGTTCATGAGGTCGAGCGTTTCTGGAAGGATATTTACGAAACGTCGAAGCCATTCAATGGAGACACTCCTGCCATCGCACTCTTTAAAGAGTTCTGCGACCGCCACCTACACAATGTGGATGGACCCCTTTCAGTCACGGAAAGTGACGTGAAGTTCGCTTTTTCTGGCAAGAAGAATTTTGCGGCTCCAGGTATGGATGCCGTGAATACCTTCTAGTGGAAGAAGTTCACTTCTACCCACAAACATTTGGCCAGAATCTTCACGTCCCTCATCACAGGTAGAGAACCATTTCCACCTTGGCTGACTGAGGGACGCACGGTTCTCATTTCAAAAAAGGGAGACTTGTCCAGTCCGAAGAACTATCTCCCTATAACCTGTCTAAACACCTGTATACAAGGCGTTCACCACCATCTTGAGCGACCATATCCTCCGGCAGATCCAGCCTGTGTGGGAGGAGGTGTACGAGCAAAGGGGGTGCAAACGAGGAATCACGGGATGCAAGGACAACCTGCTCATTGACAGGTGCATATGTCAGGATGCCTCCCGACATAAGCAAAACCTATCAATGGCCTGGGTGGACTATCGCAAGGCTTTCGACACCACTTCGCATGAGCTTCTCATCGCTATGCTGAAGTTGATGAAAGTCCACCCAGAGGTTGTGTCCTGCGTCCAACGCCTGTTACCACTCTGGAGAACGCACTTCGTCTTGACATCGGGCAGGCTCCTCTGGGTTGGAAACATAACACCGTGGCGTTTTTCAAGGCGACAGCTTGAGCCCCCTCCTGTTCTGTATTTCCCTCCTCCCCCTCTCCTTCAAGCTGAGACGAGGCCGAGGATACATGTGCGGCGTTCCTGGTGACAGGAAGCATAAGGTCACCCATTTGTTTTACATGGATGACCTTAAACTGTACGCTTCCGACGCCAAAGACCTGCGCGTTGCACTGGACACCGTACATCAATACAGTGGTGCTATAGGGATGGAATTCGGATTGGAGAAGTGTGCATCCATCCACCTGGTGAAAGGAAGAATATCGAAGGACAAGGAAGACTCACAACTCGTTGACGCGAACGTCGTTCGTCATCTGCAAGATGACGAATGCTACGAATACCTCGGCGTCCCCCAGCGTCGAATGCGGGAGGTGGCAGCAGTGAAGGAAAGACTCACCGCCAAGTACAGACAGACTCTCAGAAAAATCTGGAGTTCTGAGCTGTCTAGCAAGAACAAGGTTCTTGCCACGAACATGTTCGCGGTTCCGACACTGCTGTACACTTTCGGATGCATGAAATGGAATGTCAACGAGTTGCAAAACCTTTCTCTTGTTGAGTGGTGCCACTTAATTACGGTCATTGGAGATTTTAAATTTGTTACATTACAGGGCTGTAAAGACCATTAGAGATTTTTTTATCTGAATTTGTTACACCCACTGAATAATCAGCTCTAGAATGGTTCCCCCAAGCCCTTTTGCCCTCTTTGCCACTGGGAGGGGTAGAGGGAAAATAAGTTCTCTCTATCTCTCACACACTGCTAGGCGAGGGTATTTCAGGTATGCCACCTGCCTACAGGTCTCTGATGAACAGAATATAATAATGGGAAAAGAAAATCCACCATAGGAATGACACTGAGCCTACCTAGATATGTAGATTGTCATAGTCCCTGCCCTCCCTGATGCTACTTCAATTTATCACAAAATATTTTTTAAATTAATTTTTAATGAAGAATGTGGAGGTAGAACTAAGTACATAAATGTTTCTCCTCCTGATATTTGTTAGACAGTTTTGGTGATATTATTGAAACTTTGCCTTTTAGCTTCTATTTTGATTTTTGTAGTGACCTAAGTCTTATTATTCTATTTACAGTGCCTTGGTTCTTTGACAGGGGGTAGATAATTAATCCGTCAAATTAGTTGATCTTAATTCTTTTGCTTAGTTGAATATCTATTTCTATTCCTCATTGTCATAGGCTATCTTCAAAACAAAAATTGCTAGATAGAGTGGTTTGATAGCATGAATAATGTTTTCTGCAAGACATCAAGACTAAATGTGGCTATCTCATTCTATCTATTCTGCTTTTAAGTTATAAATGATTGACAAATGCATTGACAGAATAGAGAATATGCAACATGTTTTACTTGCTGATGTTCACTATTGTCTGGTGAGCTCATTTGCAGAATGTTGTGTTATGATGACTAATGAATGGTATTGTGTTGTTTTTTTTATGATTGCACAAAGAACAAATAGCACTATACATTTTCATTCATCTACAAGTTTCAAATTATATAACTTTTGTATTGAAAAAGCAAACTCAGCTGCTGAGCACCTAATTTAACTTTTCTATAGCTGTTCAAGCTACTAAACATCGCAAATGACTTTCACATTACAGAAAGTCATTATGTGACTCCACAGTCATAAAGAGTAAGGGGAAAATTATGGGAATATAATTTTCCCCTTACTCTTGAATGAATTTTTGGACGAATGCAGTGTGTTAACTGAACATTTTGTGAAATAAATGTAGATTAATTGCATTTTATATCATTTTTAAGCTGTAATGCATTAAAATTTATGTTCACCAAATGTATAGAAAACATACCATATCTGATAATAATCTGAAATGATTGATACCTATTTTCAATACAATGAGTGAACATTAAAACAATTCTAGTCGCAGACATAGTTTACATGACCAACCTTTGTTTATTTGCTTCATTTGATGAAAGAAAACATAGCAGTACCTATGCCCTGGCTTTGATGCTCTCATGAATTCAGTGACTTCAAGCTGTTATTTTGGGAGGATACCAATTACTGATGCCATTGGCATCATATTGGAAAGGTAGCTTGGTTGGAAGGTAAAGACTCTTTGGTGAATGAAGAAAGGGTGAAGATGAATCCTAATTTGGGATTACACCACTCCTTAACGAAAGGTGCCCAGAGGTCCACAGTTTTAACAGCCTATTGGACCGATGAAGTATGTTATACCCTTCAAATGCTCACCACTTATCGCCCAAGTAGGGTTTTGGATTGCAATAAAATACACTCACCATTCGACCATAAAACTGTGTCTCTTCTTCCGGGGGAAATTAGTGCCCATTCCTGGCATTGACCTAATGCGAGTAATTATCCATATGTGATGAGTAGGAAAGAAAATACTTAGCTATTCTATGTAATAAAAATGTATGTAATTGTGACCAGTTTTGATAATTAGTGTCGTCATCTGGTGCTCTGGTCACAAATAATTTTATGTGGTGTATAACAGCAAAGTATTCTGATGAGGTCTTCTCGGGTTTTCCACGGGGTCAGGTCGTTATGGGCCGACGTTTTGATGGCTAACACCGCCATCATCCTCAGGGCATGTCAGTAACACTGGGAACGACTGACGAAGGAAGCCATAGAGATCCGGATGGAGAAGAAAAACTTTAACCGGGACATGGGCTATGCGCTAAGTGAGGCTTGGAACCCAGCCCTTGGCAGAATTAAGGCGGAGAGAAAGAAGATCAGCGCTAGCCAATCAGAACCAACCGGACCATTTTGGCATGAAAACCACCAGGCATATAAGGAGGCACCATTTTCGACACTGACATGCCCTGAGGACGATGGCGGTGGTAGCCATCGAAATGTCGGCCCATAACGACCTGACCCGGTGGAAAACCCGAGAAGACTTCATCAGTATAATACGCCGGGAAAGAACTAAATCATAGCAAAGTATTCTCTTTCCAACTCATCATGGAGTTAAGCCAAATAATACCATTGCATATATCTGTGAGTGGTTCTTGTGGAGAGGTAGGGAGAGGTAGGACAAAAAGAGCAAGGCAGAGGATTTGGGCATATGTCTGGGTTCCAGAAGTCACTGATTCCTCTATCATCATTGAAATTTTGTTTAATTTAATTTATATTGATATATTTGCAGATTAGTCAGAGTTTGAATCTTTCCACCTTAGTGATAGTTTCAACATTTTTGAAGATAGGAATCTTATACTCTAGCTACCCTAACAACTAGTCAGTGGCTAGCTCCGGGATTCAGGAGCTCCCCTCATTAAACAAGAAATGATGTATGTACTCTGATGGTTTGCCACCACCGTAGTTATTATTTTTCCTCCCACGAGGTTGGGAGGAGGGATGCTCAACACCTGCATTCCAATAATAACAATCTCAATGGATGACTCGCACCAGCACAGCCAACTGCTACGTGAGGATAGCAGGAGTGAAGCAGTAATACTTGAATCTGATCTTTAAAATTGATATATTGTCATATGCAACATCACACATACAAAGATACAGTTGACCAATTACATACGACAGGAATAGTGACTTTTCCTTCTTTTCCTCCCTTTATAACAGGTTTCCAGGGCCGTACTTGGGCTGTGAAATAGACAAACATCCACTAGGGGGTAGGAACCCCGGGAAAGTCTTAGAAGACACCCTTTCTAGGTTGAGATTAGGATCAGGCCATGGAATAATCCATCTGTAGGACTGGAGTGAGACACTCAATATTGAACACAAGAGACATTAACCAATGCTCCCGACACTCCTTTTTTTCATTAGCATCACCTGCGTACTGCCGTCTACCCCTCGGCCTGATGCTAGGCGGTTGTGAGCTTGCTCGTTGAAACCATGTCTGTTGGTCTGATGTGGGCTGCCCAGATTCACCGGTGTTGTGGTATGATTTTGTTTGCTCTCCATCCATCAGCATTGTGGCGTGACAGGGTCCGACCTCCATACACCAGCATTGCGGTGTGGTGTCTCTGCCCTTCTTCCACCAGCAAGACTTCGTGATGAGGTCTAATCTCCGTTCAACGTTGTGACAAGGTCTGAGCTCTGCCCAACAGCATAGCATAGTGACAACATCTCCTCCTCTCCCACCTGTGCTGGGCCATTATATGGGTGCTTTCAGAAGGGGAAGGGAAACCATGTGTTCTGAGATTGTGGGGGGGTTTGGGGGAAAACAAACATGTTCTCTTACCTCGGATCTCATTTTAAATTTAAAAAGCTGTTGGTTGTTTGCAGCTCATTTTGCTGACCAACACATTCACGCACACACACTATGCAAACAACTGCCTCCCCGTATTTGCGTCCTGCACAAAGGGAGAATTCCCACCAGGTCGGGCACAGAATGTCTGCCACACAAGGCAACTTCCCTCGAAAGCCAAGTAATGGTTCAGAACCATTACAGTACATACATATATTACCATTATCATTTTTCCTTTTTGGAGTGGGCCCAGTTAAAGAAATTAGTTATACATATAATGTCTTGAGTGTAAAACTGGCTTTAAATCAGTAAAAAATTATCAGCAGAAGTAATAGAAATAATATAAGTTGAAATTTTTTATAAAAGTTATAATTTTAATGGAACAAACAAAAAAAAAGAAAAATGAGTTGCAGAATTTTAAGGAAAATTTAAATTAAGCATTTCAAGTTGGTACCTCTGATATTACCAAGCGCAAAAGTCAAGTTCATTTTGGCCCTTTTGAAAACTTCAGCCGTACCCATTTTATCATTTGTTAATTTGGGCTGAATACTACCAGGATACGAGGATAAAAGTTTGCCATAACCTCATGTCTTATTGATGGTAGTTACACTTTTATAAATATGAAATAATTCTGTGGCTATATATTAAAAAACTTGACTATTTCATTTAGATCTACAAGTGACAGTTATAAATATGGAAGATCACAGCTAAGAAAAAATTGGGTGACAATAATACTTGGCATGGACTACAGCCTGGAGGTGATGGAAGAGCTCATAAGCTCAAGAACCTTAAGAGATGAACTGGCTGAAGCAATGGTAATTACTCTTGGTAAGACCACTCACACTAAATAGATCATAGGGTAGGTAATGACTAAATGAAATGAATTCCATGAAGGGTCTAAATTTAGTGTAGAAGCATTAAAAAAAATTCCTGAGCCCAGTGAGGTAGCCTCTTGAGTGATGATGTAATCTAAAACACAACACTGGGGATAGTAGAGAGGCTCTACCTTTTCTACTTTACCCATAAATAATGCACATCTTGCCCACTGGTTTGAATCCTGTGGCTGACAGGGATTGGCTCTGAAGGGAGTGAGTCATAGCTGAGCAAGTGAGGGAAAGAGACTCAGGGTTGTTGCTACTCAGAATCCTTGCTCTGAAAGATAAATAAGGGCATACAAAAAGAAGACACAAAAGAATGACAGCAACCATTAAAAGAGGGAATTGGAATTTAATATATTTTTGAGGTCAGAGGAATTTGAAAAAAAATATGTACCAATAAGCCCTTTTCCTTTCCAATAAGCCTTTCTGCCTTGCATTTGTTTTCCTCAAAAAAATTTTTTTCCTACCAGTAAATTTCACCTTTGAGTTTAAGAAAACAATGTTATCATATATTTTGAAGAAAAACACTCATAATTATATCCTATGAAGTGCTGTAACAATTGGAATCATTTGTTACATTAAATCAGTCCAAGCAAGCAGAAGAACAGAACAAGTAGATTGGAAGAGAAGATGTAACAGGTGTTTGAAAGTTGAGATGGAGAGAGAGAGAGTACTGATAAGAGGAATGATGATTCTGGAATGCTTCACAGCAGGTGGTTAGAAAATTTAATTCTGAACAAACAGTTAGGGAAAATGATAGTATTTAATCCATGAACAATGCATAGGTGCAGAGGAGGATATACTAAGCTTCAAGAGGTTAAGAAGCACTCTATGGAGAGATGATGAAATGTATAATCACCGATTTTAATGATCAAAATTTATTACTCATGCTGATTACATTCACTAGATTAGGCAATGTTGGAGGAGGCTGTACTGCAAGACTTGTGGCTCTGTACCTCCAGATGGTGTCTCTCTATGGATATGGCTTTTTTCTCTGCACTTCTGCTATCCACCAGGTAGCAGATTTTGATAATCTGAGCAAATGACAAGCTGGGCACACAATAATGTATGCAATCAGTTGGAGGGAAAAATGGATAACAATCTGAGAGATTAAAGAGTAATCATTTTTTGGAATTGGTATGCAGAAGTTGGTGAAGGGAGAGAAGTAAGGGGTTATAACAAATGAAAAAGGAGTATTCTCAGGCAGAAAGTTGGTAATGGATGTAGGATTGTGGGAGAAACAACATAGTAATCTCAAATGAGTGGTTTTGACACTACCATGGGTATAGAAAGTAACCTTGGAAAAAATCTGGAGAATAAGATGGGTTCCAGCTATAGTGTTTTAAATTAAGTTCATTCATTCATTGGTTGTTCAATCCTAAGATTGGTTGACTGCAGCCCTCCACTCTTCCCTATCTAAAGCCTGAATCTCATGATACTTGACCTTGTACAAGTCCGAGGATGCTAGCGAATACTGGATTTCTAGAACGAAACTTAGCATACTTGAAACCTTCCTAGGAGCTATCACACAATACTTGAACTTGCACAAGGTCTGTTTAGTAGATCTTTGACCTAGTACAGTTGCAGAAGGAGTTTGACGAGCGAAATGGGTGATTTCGAATGACAACGGATTTGCCTTTACGCTTACGGTATGCGGTATGCTGGTGATTTGGTATTATAAAGGCATGAGTGCCTACCATAATTATCAATTAAAACCTCTATTGCCTCAAGTACCCAAGTCATTGTGTATTGTTGTGAGGTTTGAGTTGTTTATTTGATCGTGGGAAATTGTAATTGTCACAAGGGACTATGGAGGTACTGACATAAAAAATTTAAGACCGTATTGCAAAGAGCAAAGGTGATTGGTCGGCAGCTACTAGGTCCTACTAGGAGCAAGTACGGCCTTACGGCCTTATTATGGTATGCTGGTGATTTGGTATTATAAAGGCATGAGTGCCTACCATAACTATCAATTAAAACCTCTATTGTCTCAAGTACTCAAGTCATTGTGTATTGTTGTGAGGTTTGAGTTGTTTATTTGATTGTGGGAAATTGTAATTGTCACAAGGGACTATGGAGGTACTGACATAAAAAATTTAAGACCACATAGCAAAGAGCAAAGGTGACTGGTCGGCAGCTACTAGGTCCTACTAGGAGCAAGTATCAAACTAGTACTGCACCAATTATGGAAACAAGGATACCAGCTAGTATGCTTGCAATCATGCGGGATTTCCAGTATGCTTGGTCAGTATCACACAATACTTGACCTTGCACAAGTCCTAGTATGCTAGCTAGCATCCTCGGACTTGTACAAGGTCAATTATTGTGTGATTTAGGCTTAATGCTAGTTCCCTTACCTCCTGGTATCTCTTCCTATGTACTTTCCTCTTTATTTGGTCCATGAACTTATTCCTGGATCTTCCTCTGGGGACTTTTCCCTCTATTTTGCCTTCAATTATGTTCCTCACAAACCCATTGTGTCTTAGATTATGTCCAACCCATCTGGTTCTTCTTTTCTTTAAGGTGTTCCATATGATCCTTTTCTCTTCCATTCTTCTGTACGTTTCATCATTCCTTATTTTTTCCATCCATTGTATCCTCAGCATCCTCCTCCAGCATCAGGTTGCAATGGCTTCCAGTCTGTTCTGGTCAGATTTTCCAATGGTCCATGCTTCCGATCCACAGAATAGACTCCACACAAAGGTTTTCACTCATTTTCCCCTGGTTTGTAGTCTTATCTTTGAGCATAGCAGTTGTCTTTTTCCCATGAACACCTTAGCTTGGGCTATTCTTCGCTTAATGTCCATTGTACTTCTTCCATCCCACATGATGGTACTTCTGAGATAGGTGAAGGAATCCACTTGCTCTAATTTCTCTCCTCTCAGAGTGACTTCTGCATTCATCTTCTCTCTTTTGGATTCTAGCCAATTTTTTTTGTCTTACTTATCTTCATGTTGTATTCTTGGAGAACTTGCTCCATGAAGTATAGTGACCTTTGAAGACCCTCATGATTTCCAGCTATGACTGTGATATCATCTGCGAAGTGGAGATTGTATATTTCTTATCTGTTTATATTTATTCAGCTCTGTCCAGTTTCTTGCACTTACCGTATGGTCTCCTCCAAGTACATGTTGAACAGTGCTGGTGAGAGGTTGCATTCTTGTCTTACTCCTTCGTTAATTTTATTCTATCTGGCTTCTGTCTCTCGTTTGCATTGTGAGGACTTGCTTCCTGTATGCGTAGTTGATAGATAATTCTTCCATCGTCGTAATCCATTCTGAGTTTTTCCAGGAGTCTGAACATCTCATTTCATTCAACATTGCCGAAGGCTTTCTCCAGGTCCACGAATGTACATACATACAATGGTTTGTTCACACCTATCGTTTTCTCCATGATTACTCTCAGAGTATGGCCTCCCTGGTACCCATGTTCTTCCTAAATCCTTCCTGAAATTAAACAAAGTATCAATTCAGAAAGAAAGTCATTCAACTCAAATATCATATCTACCCTCTCCATAGACTTGGCCAGGGTATTGAAAGAATGGCTCCAACCAGTAGTCCGAGAGTCCAGGAGTACTCCAGGAGTGACCTTCCCTCCAGGGTAGGTGTAGGACTGGAGCACTCTATTGTGAAGGGCACCTTTCCTCCTTGTGCAACTAAAGAGTGATGGAATGCAAGTTCAATTTCAAGAGGGTTCAAAGGGGAAGGATGGCACTAAAGAGGAGTGGAGAAGCCTCAACAGGGGCAAAGACAGGGTTCTAAATGAAAATAATTTATGCATGAAATCATTTGAGGCAATGATTTGAGGAAAAATTCAATATCCGTGGTGGTGAGGAAAAAACTTGGTAGTAAATATCCCCTAACATTCAATACATACAAACCATGGTTTCAACACTTACAATTAGTGTCAAGCCCATACCTTGAAAATACCAAGTGTGTTAAATGTGCATGGTAATTTACAATGGAGTTTTATTCTCACCAGGGGTGCCCATCCCCCCAGTGCTGATGGTGCATTCCCCCAAAACCAACAACTCCTCTCCCCCTCCCCTCCCCCTCGCCAGTATATAGCTGCTTACCAGGTTATAATTTGATAGCCTGTCCAAGGTAGTATGGAGTAATGCCGAGGAGAACGGAGGATTCGGGAAGTTTTTTAAGTTTTAGCTTCACAAAATCGTTTTTAACACTTTTCTGGCACTCACCACTGTGATATCCATATTTTTAGAGTTAGTTTTGAGGGTTTGGCTACAATGATTAATAACCAAACCCTCAAAAACTCACTCTAAAAAAATAGAAATAAAATCTAAGCAAACTATTGGGCTTGTATAGGGGAACTAATTAAAACTTAATACAATGCTAAAAAAACATAAGGATGTGAGAGTTTATTTTTTACTATAGCATGCTTAAAAAAGGAATCAATTGTAAAAATGAGAATCATTTAATTTTTATATTTTATTATAGTAACTGAAGGCTTCTCTCATATTTCGAATTAAGAAAAAATATGGGAAATATATTGAATATTGTGCTCCTAAATCTACACAGCTGGATCCTGTATCTAACAAAATAGGTGGCCAACTTACTACAAAGACCCTATTATGATACTTTATTCCCTACCTTACAGCTATATACAGCTCTCGTGAAAGCTTTTGGCATTCGGATATGCGATGTTTGTGTTGTCCACATCATACAAATTCCACTTTTTTAAATGCACTCATGCATGGCACTAATGCCATGTCTTTGCTTTCCCTATGTCCCTTTTCCCTACCCCTTCCACCAAACTTTACCCCTCCAAGACGTCTTCTTCTGCGAATCCGAATGCCATAAACTTTCGCGGGAGCTGTACCAGTGAAGTGTGCAAAAAATAAGGACGTCTAAATAAACCAAACATTTTAAATTAAGATTTGTCTTTAATTAAATGGAACCCATCTACATCATTATCCATAGCTCTTATTTACAAATAATACTGGTAAAAAACTCAAATAGTAATAATAAAATAATACAGATAAAATAAGTATTGGTGGGGGTGGTACCATTTTGACTACCCTACCCTTGATGTCCTTTATACAGTAGTAGTTTTTTTCTTTGCTTACTTGATAAAGAAAATTTTTCTATAACTTCACTGTTATGAATCGGTTTTTAAAATGTCTTTTTCGGAAGAAAGGACATGCATGTCGGAGAGCCAGACATCTCCCATGCTGCTTCTCAGACTATTTTTTACAATTCTGAATCTGCTCATTACCCTCTCTGCTGAGCAACTTGTTGCTGGCAATGCCAGATGTATCTGGTATAACATCGTTAGGTATGAAAATCTAGAAATATTTAGCAAACACCTATAAGGCCCAGTGAAGCCTTTCTTGACCCATTGATTCAGAAATCTTTGTTCCACTATATTAGGATCTGTTCTTAGGCCATCAGGCTTGTGGTCACAAGAATCTTGGGTGTCACTTTCGTCATTATTTTGGCACAGTCTGTCGTCATTTTCAAATCCTTGATTCCCTAAGTTGCTCGGGTAGCTAACTTTGTACAGTTGACTAAATAGATTAACTTCTTAATAAAGTTCTTCACCATCGATTCCATAATACTCATACAAGTCACTGACGAGAATGGGCCTTACAGTACTATCCACATTTTTAACAACATTGAGTAAACCTTCATAGGAAAAGCAAGTCATTTGTTTGACAATATTCAGAGATATTTCTGGAAACTGATCCTGCAGCTGAAGACTTAGGGAATCAAGGAATATAAAGTACACTTCTGATCTTATTTTCGCTTATTTCACTTCTGACCTAATTTAGAATTCGTGTATATATATATTGTAATCTTTTCCTTCATCCTCCTCGGGATGTGGGTGTGCTCGTGAAGGGAAAGGGGTCGGGGTGCGGAGTGCTGGACGTCAATATTATAAAATATTTATGATAAGCTCATATAGTTTTGCAATAAAAAAATTGAAAATAGCGTTATTCTATTATATCTAGCTCTGCTACTTTGCCTATTTTCAATCCATCCTTAAAAATAAACTTAAGAGAAAAAATAAGAAAATATTTTTGAATTGAAAGCTCCATACGTAGAGACAAAGTTACTTATAAAATGGGAGGAGGGTGCGAGGGGTTGAGACAAATGCTACGTTTGTCGACTTATGGGAAGTGGGGGTAAAAAATAAGTCTAAGCCTTTTGACTGTATACTGTGATGTGACCCGTTGGCAGATGTTGGGAGGAGGGGGAGGGAATAAGACTGGAGGGATGCTGAGTCAGTTATGTTACTGGGTTGCGTTCGGGGGGTTCGGGGATATTATGGTGGCCTTGACAAAGGCGCGGTGAGACAGCCAAGGAACAGTATAGAGAGACGCGACCGAAATAAAAGAAGCTTTCGGCTGGCTGAATGATTCTCTATGACTGCACCATGTTTTACTACTTACACTTAACGCTTAACATTCATTTATCGTTATAACCTTTCGATACGTATATAAATTGCTGTAAACGTGTAAAAATAATTTACATTTAGTGAATTTCTTTGTGCATTTTAAAAATCCCCCCAAAATTTTTTTTCCATTGCGCAACTTGCGCCATACATCCTCCCCGTGGGCGGCCCTGATCCTCACCATTACAAGAGAATATTTACATGTGAGCAGTAGAAGATGAGTGAGAAAACTTAAATAAAGACGGCTGTGGTTTGGTGCAGTGGTTTCATTTTTGTTGCTTTTTAAAAGTACTTTCACTTAAGATAGAGGGCTTATTTTCACTTAAGATAGAGAGGAAATTTTTTTTATCGGATGGCTGAATGAATGAAGTTTCAAATTCTATCAGTCGATTCTCTTTTATGTTGATAGAGATGCATAGAAGGCCGGAGTGCTGAAATCTGGCAACGTAGCGCGCCGGCCGGCCTTTTAAATTTCTCCTAGCGCTGTGGCAAAAGGAATCGTGAGTTACTTGAGGGTGGTGCGAAAGAAACGAATTTATGATGGTCCCGTTATTGTTGCAGAGGTATTCAGAAACAGTATTTTCCACTCAACGTTTGGCTTTGCAACAATTACATTGTAATACAGAAATAAAAAGACGTAAAGTGGACGTTCGTAAGTTTTAAAATTTCCAGCTAACCAGTGGAGAAATTTAGCAATGAGCATGTTTTCCCACGCCTTGCCCTCTTTTACCCTCACTTCTAACGCTTTAAATTTAGTGCACCATCTCTTTTCACCCATTTCTGGGGAGGACAATCGGAAACAATGCTTTCTTTTTTCTTCCTCGTCACTTGAACTTTTTCCTCTTGAAAACTCCCTGCAGTAAAAAAGAGACGATATTTGACCTTCTTGTGCCATTCAAAGTAAAGAAAACGGAGGGTACCCTAAAAAAGAACCTTCGAGTAACCCAGACCATATGCATGCAAGTCCATAAAACCCTTCGGACCCCTTTGCCTATTTCTCGTAGAGTATGATATTGCACAACTACCCTAGAAAAATAGTTTTACTCGAACAAGCTGAGAGGATAGACGTGGAAAAGGATGTGGGAGACTTAATTTGGATCCGTCTAATATTCTTTGATTCTAGAGGACATTTTTGAAGAGTACATCAGCCTCCTGGAAGAGGAAAATCAGTAAGTGCATTCTTAGCATTCAGCCTATGTTTCTTCTTTTAATTCGTTCTTCCTCGTTTAATTTCGAATAGTAATACTTCTTTTTTACTCTAGTGCAGCTTTTAATTAAAATGCCGGACACATTTTGTGTACCAGGCTGCAAAAGCAACTATGAATTCAGCGGAAGTAATACCTATCTATCAGTATTCAGATTTCCAAAAGATGCCGAAGCGTGGAAGGCTTGGCTTAGGAGCATACCGAGGCAAAACTGGGAGCCCACAGGTAAAAGTGTCGTTTGTGAAAAACACTTCCAAGATGACAGTGTTTCCAGATTTGAAACCTACAAGAACAAGAATGGAACACTCAAACAGTATCCTCGGAGCTGACCAATTTTGTTACCTGGCGCTGTCCCACGAATATTTCCATTCTTGGCCACCTACCTGAGCCTGCCGGAGCCTATGAACAGAACTGATCCGGAAATTCGCATAAACAAGATATTTTGCGCAGAGGAGCGTAAAAAAGAAATCAAGCTCCAGGAAGACTATTTGAAAACTTTTTCTGCCTTGTACAGCGAATACCAGTCGAAGATCCCCTTTTATTTCAAGTGGATGGTGAAGATAAAAAGTGACAGAATTTTTTCTTTGTTATTGATTTTTCTACTGTGCCAAAAATTAGAGTAAGTGTAGAAATTAGTGCTGAGCTGTGTTGTGTGTGAATGGTTTTATTCTATGTAAAGAGGAACTTCAATGGATTCTTCCGTTCAACAATAAGTTGGAGAAATGGTCTCAACTTGAGGCCCTTTTGAACAGGTATGTTGATAGTTCTGAGTTGATGCCTTCGAATACTGCGTTAGTTGAGTCCGCCAAGAATAATCTGAAATGCCTGTCAACACGTCTTTCTGCCAGCAATTCTATGCGCTATGACGCGCTATCATTTTTAATCAAACAGCTGGACATGATCTTCATGTCAAAAAAGGTGAATTCAGTGGAGATGATAGTGCGCGCATTTATGATTTATCAGGCGTCATTGGAATGTCATGCGGCCTTACGGTCAAATAGTGTTGATTTTGCCTCACCCTGAATATTTGCTGCAATTGTCTTGTTCGCTTAAAATCTCACCGGCCTCTGTAGAAGAAAACAGCCGGTATTTAAAATGCCGTACATCTAAACTGACAGGAAAAGATAAGTTCGTCGTGCTTCAGATTGACGAAATTTATGTCAAACCTTGTTTGTCTTTTAAAGGTGGAAAAGTCAGCGGATACGCCGTGAATAATGTCACAGTAGAAGCCAGAACAGTGGTGGTATTTATGGTCTATTCGAAAATTTTAAAGAAGTAATTTCTCTCTTTCCTGTGAAAAAGCTTTTGGGGAGAGAATATTGCTGTTTCACACTAGGTGTATTACCGCTTATCAAAGAATGTGGATTAATAACTGTGGCTATTATAACGGACAATAACAGGATAAATAGGGCCATGTTTGCTCAGCTATGCAAAGACTCTCACGATAAATTATCTTTCTCATTTGGAGATTCACGGATATTTTTAATGTACGATACAGTGCACAATTTTAAAAGCATCAGAAATAATTGGATAAATCAAAAAGATATTGACAAAACGCTAAATTTTCCATCATTCGATACATTTCATATGCTTCACAACAAATTTTCTGATATAGTGGCAATATACAAACAAGAAATTAACCAGCTTTTAAAAAGTGCTCCTAGTTTGACTCACAAAACTGTCTACCCCAGCAACCTAGAGAGACAGAATGTTAATTTAGTGGCCAACATTTTTAACGAAACAACTGCGACATCATTGAAAATGAAATACAGAGAGCAATCTAGAACCTTTCATTTTATCACTTTAATCACCAAATGGTGGCATATAATGAATATAAAAAAAAACCCATCTTAGGGACTCAGAAAAGGCAGGATTTGTGCCATCCTTTCTCCGATATGAATGATGAGAGGTTGAAGTTTTTAAAAGATTTTCTTGCGTGGTTGAAAAAATGGGATTCACTTGAAAAAATCATGTTTTACTAGAGATACGTGGAATGCCCTTTACCAGAGTACAAACGTTGTTTTAATTTTCATTGGGTATTCACTTAATGATTTGAATGTTGGTTATGTACTGCCAGGGAAATTACAGACGGGCAACTTACAGTCAAGGTTTAGTCATAACAGACAATTGTCAGAAGGTAATTACAATATTTCTGCAATGCAGACATACGAGTCCGAAAAACAGCTGCGAGTAATGAGAGCTATTGGAATACGAGATATTGGAATTAATTCCGCCAAATATGGATCAGTAAATTTCGATCCCAATTTACTATCAGACTTCACTGAATGCAACCAAACCTCCGTCAATATTTCGTCTTTTGTTGGATTACTAAATGACGACAAAATAACCAATTTCAATTTAGATTCAAGTGTACTGCTGTATGTTTGTTGGTATGCCTCCAGCAAAACGGAGAAGTTAGTTGGATGTGAACAATGCAGGGTTGTTTGTGGGTTCTTCATACGACGGCCCTCATGTTGCAACATTAAATAGGGGCGGATTAACTGTGCCGTCCGATCTTATCGTATATTTGCGTTTTTTAGCACACGCCATTATGCAAGCAATGATTTCCCAAGATGATGAAGAGAATTTTTTAAGATGTAGGAACCAGGAGAAACTTGTCATAACATTAATTGAAGAAAAGGTAGAGGAAGATTTAATTTTGGGCAATGATTTCAATGATATATGTTCATGTGGTTGGCCATTTTACAAGTTATTCAATAATTTAATTGGCAAATTTAGCAATATTATTATTAACTATTTTTGCAAACAGAGATGTGGCAGAATAAATTCTATGTCAGTTACATCAAAGAAAATGAAAATAATTTACGTTACAATTAATGATAATATATCACTTAATAGACGAAATGAATCTTTATTTCTATATTTAGACCTATCCTCTTCTATTTTTCCTTTCACTCATCGGACGCTAATGGAAATAATCCTCCACAAACCCTGGAATAAGGTATTTTTTCCTCAGTGCATATTTTACCGTCTCCATTTATAATATTTTCATGAATTTCCCTTATTATGTCAATTAATTAATTACCATTTAAAAGTGAGATTATCGAGAAAGGAGCACCATGGAAAAATTGTTGAATCTGAATTATTACCATAAATGTTGATAACTATAGCCATAAGCGCTCTTATTACCTACCAATTTATGTTTTTTCGGGTGGGAGAGCCGGCCGACCCGGCCGACTGACGTCATGAGAGGCAAGGTTGCCACCCCGAGGACTCCGGCCTTCTATAAAGGCGGCCATGGTTTAACTCAATGTCTGCACTTCCCACCATGATCTATCCTCTGCCCTCCGTTCCTTTGCTGAACCCTTCCACGCGCGCCTTTCCCTCTTTGACGTCATGCCACGGCCGGCCGACTGCCTCCAAGTTTTTATTCCAATGTACCGACTCGAACCTAGGTACTCGTAGCATTAAACTCGTCTCGTTTTGCGGTTACGTTTTCGACTTCGCCAAGACACTTCGACATTGGTTAGGAGTTACTAAGGCTGGCTTGCGACTGACCAATAATTCAGAAAGCTATTCGCTGCTTTCGTCGACCATTGCCTTAAGTTACTCGGTGGTCCATTCCCAACCATGGGCGTGGCCAGGAGCAGCTGCACCTCCCCCCCCCCTGGACGAGATATTTCATACCAAATATACTATATAAATTCAGAAAAGATGATTTTCTACCCTCCCTGACTGAAATCTACAGTTGCGGATGGGTGTCCTGCCTCACCTTACATAAATCCTGGCTACACCCATGTTCCCTACCTTCCTCCATCAGTGACACTTTCCATTTCCTTGAACGTCTAAATTTCATCCCCCTTCCTACAGACACTGATATCATCTTGGCCGCCATCGATTTTATCTACTTTTATATTTCCATCCCTCACTCTAAAGCCCTTTATTCACACGTTACTTCCATCATAGACGACCTTCTCCACAAATCCCTCGCTTTCTCTTATAGCCGTATTCCAGCTTCTACGGGGCACGTTTTCTTTAAATATATATCAAACAATTATAAATAGTGCGTTTATCCTATGACCATGGACGATTCGTGACATTGAAGCCAAGAACAAGAAAGCGGTGAGATCGGCGGTTTTCGCGGGAGCGCGGTTCGTGAGATAGCGCGGTTCCTGAAATTGTTTAAGTAATAGCTAAGCAGGCAAAGTAAATGGTTGAGACAAAGATTTGTGACCTCGTGAGCCTCGGATGTAAAAACGCGGAGATTATCTTCTACATCTACCTCTGCATACTACCCTGCGAGTCGCCGCATGGGTCTAGCGCGCAGCCTCTTGAGTCTCTAGCGGCTCCCGACCTAATCGCCCTAAAAGGTGAACTGAAACACTGCATGTTCGCTGGTAGCAGTTTTTAACGAAGCACGCAGCTTTAGTTTGTATTTAAATAATTTTTTGGTTAAATATTTTCGTCCGTTTGGTTAAATCTTTCGTCCCAAATGCTCGCGGCGTTCGAGGTGTAGCCAAACTAGAGCGAAGTAACATCTTTTTTTTTTACTTTTTCATCCGAGGACCTCCCTATCATGAGCTTGATAAATCCTAGTTTGTTTTTTACTGTGCCGCATATGTTGTATACGTGTGACCTCCACCATATGTCTGAGGTCAGAAAATTCCAAGGTATTTGACTTATTCTGTGGAGTTTATGTTTACGCCCCCATCAGAGTAAACTTACTCCTCAATGCAGAAGTATTTTGCAAGATAGATGCATCCTTCCGCCAAAAAGGGTCCTCCTCGCAACTTTCACTATATGCCGCTACCGCTATTAAATCGCACTACTGATTTGAAGGCATATACATTCACACAAATTATTCAGCCATCACTTTTGCGTATTCATGTGTGCATATTTCCCATTTTGCCACTAAAATGCATGATAACCCTGGGGCATGTTGACAATTCTGTAGAGGACCAGATAATCGCTATGTTTTCTCTCGCCTTATGCGTTTCCCCTGCTTCTTGTCGAGCTGGCTGATTTCAAGGCGAATGGCGGAGTAATTATAACCGTCTCCCTCACTCCAAGCCTGTACCTTGGACGGATCCTAAATCTGGACGCACACGTAATGGCATCAAGTGTAAGATGTTTTTTTTCCAATTCTTTCCTCGTCTCTGTTTGAGGGACTATTTTTGTCATACCGATGCAGAAATGTGGAGGAGACGCGTCGAGAAACGCAATAAGTTGACTCAATCTTTTTGTGTACTTATCCCGATGCCATGATTTTTTCACTTGGGCGCGGGGGAGGATAAAGTTGCAATTTAAGAAAATGAGCTGAAATCGGATGATCTCCGATTTTTGTTTTTTCAATACATTGCGTCGAACCAGGTGAGCTTCGTTTATTTGCCAATTAATGAGCTGGAGGACTTTTGCTGCCGCAAGTTACATTTAAACCAGCTCAGAGTAAAAACACTGGTACAATATCCACACTTTTATTTTCCGTCACCGACCACCTTATGCCATCATGAGTAAAAATTTGACCGGTAAAAATAGCAGAAATTTGTCCCTGTCGAATGTAGGATTTTCTTCTTAACAGCCGTGATGAGCGGTTAGTCGTGACTTGAACACTAACTCGAAAGTTGGCTCCCATGTACCCTCTAGAAATTTAGAGAAGGCATAGGACAGGATTTGTGATTAAGAAAGTGGTAAAAATGATTGTATAATGAGAGTCAACAATGAAGTAATTGAAATAGTTGAAGATTTTGTAAATCTTGACCAAATGTCTGTGAAATATGTATATTTTACCTTAAGGTAAGTTGGAAATTGGTAGTCTTTGGTAGCAAGGAGGTCTTCTAATTGGCTGGGAAAGGTGAGGGATGGATGAAGAGATTATAAGGCGTGCGAATACCAGTAGAAAAGTCGTAGCTACAGTGTGGAGCACATCTAGGAGTAAGAGTTTGTCTAGGGAAGCGAAAAACGCAGTGTAAATATGTAATCTCGACGTTATTATAGGGCGGCGAAATCAGGGTATTTTAGAATAGGCATTATAGTAGGCTAAATTCAGTGGGAATGGTGTGCCCGGGAAATGTTTGTGGCAAAAGTAGGATGGATAGAGCCAGAAATTAGTGGCTGATATAAGCCAGTGTTATATGCTCCAGTAATGGACATATATAAAAGGAGTGTGCTTCGTTGGTTTGGCCATGTCGAGAGAGTGAAAGATGGTTGATTAGCTGAACTAGTATATTATAGCAGAGTGAACGTATATCATATGAATATAAATATAACGTGAGCAAGTATATTATAGCAGAGTGTGAGAGGAAGAGGTGGCCAGCGGAACTCATGGGTAAATGTGGCAGAAGAGACTCTAAAGAGAAGGAATTTAGGAATCTTAAAAATAAAAAAGCGTGTATGAACTAATACTTCAAAGTATGGGAGGGAAAATTGGTAATGTTAGAGTATTATGGGTGGAATTATTAAAAAGGGATCCAGTTTTGTACAGATAACGGCAATAATTAATGTATATTAATTTGTATGAATTTTTATTATTATTTAATTAATTAAAGTCTTGATGCGCATGTATACATATAAATAATATATATTACTACTGTACTAATTGGCCTCTACTAATTATTAATACTAATAATTACGTCTACTAATTGGCCCGGAAAGATGAGGGTCCATCGTTCGATTTCCGGGCCAGGAAGTCCTATTTATTTTCCTGGGGCAATTTTCAATGAGCAATGTCATAATTCATCACACACACCGCATCGATTCCACTACATTACGATAAGGCGATGGAGCGGAAACTGTAATAAAGAATGGACTACAGTTCACGAGACTAAAGAAGTATTGTGAGAAGCCTCATTTCTCAAAAATAAATGCAGTACGAGTGTATTTAGTCCTTTTTAAAACTTTTCGAGGAAAATACATTACCGACAAATATTTGAGAATAACATGAATTAAACAATTATATAATTAATGTCTTATTTTTCGATGGTTACTGTGTATTAGCTATTGAAAAAATGGATAATTTTTGTGGCCTCTCACGTGACTTGATACTATCCTAGAGAGATATGACGATCAGTATGCTAACCAGAGTCTTGCAAACGGCAGTTTTCGTTGAGACATTGAAAACCTCTGGAATTAAAATGGTGATTTGCATCTGTGGCTGTCATCACGACGCAACTGCAATGTAGCAATGACTTCATCCATGTTCAGAATTATCCTCTCAAGGAAACCAATAAGCATTTTGGCATATAGGGTGGAATATCACATTGCGGACATTAATTCTATCTTCCAAGGAACAAAAAGTATTCTCATGTTGCACTATGCTGGATTACCTAGAGTATAGGAGACACATCAGGGCTGAGAAATATATTGTCTCAGTCAATTTTCTTCGTCTCTTTTCAACGATGCATTGAGCAGGTCAGGTTCTTCTTCAGTCTTTTCTGTATTCCAACGTTTTTCCGAGAGAGTAAAAGAATACAACTTGCTCAATAATTTATTATTTAATATTATTTTCGGGCTGACTCGTTTATCGCCTTTGAGTGTCTATTTTGGTCGAGATCTTACAGTTGTATTCTTGCGTCATTTGGAGAGGTTTAAAAGCAGCTTTCTGTAGTGCATTTTCGTCGTTGGCTATCAACACTTGTAGGCTGCGAAGAGTAGCATCAGTAAATATTCACCATTGGTACATAGACTCGTCACTGATAGAAATTATTTAAAAAATTTGAGTCCCAGATTTTTAAAATTGTAATCATAGCATTTCGCCGTCCTCAAACATCTTTTATAATTCACCCAGTTTGAAGACGCTTTAATAACTTCAAGCATGTTACTTTCTGTGAAGAAAACTACCACCACTTTGATTCTGAGGACACCGATTTAGGAAATCGGGTCGGATCGGTGACTAGCATATCATTCCGATGGACCTCCTTTTGGATCCTGGCATAGGCGAAGATTTTTCGGAGGTTATCCTGATTTCTTATTGGATATGATACTAAGAGCACTTCAAGTGCAGTACCCCATCCGTAGGAAGGGACGTAAACCAATGGTCCCCAGCAGGCTAATGCCGACGTTAAATTCCTATCCCTCTTCCTCCTGTACCATAATTGCTCTACCTTATGCGATATATCTATTGATTTAAGATGGTTGGAGCGATTTTCGTTTACGTACAGATTTGAGTTAAACTTATTATATGTGTTCTTATTAGTTATATGTATGCATAAAAATGACAAATGTTGCATGGTATAGAATTGGCTTCTCAGAAATTTAATGCTATTTGAACTCGTAGCCTTACGGCACCTAACATACATTTCGAAATAATTCGATGATATACGAACAGATTTCCTCCTACACGCGAAAACATACGTTTCATATGACTACGTTGGTTCTTAATAAATATCAAGCTATAGTGCCAAATAAAACATGTTTTTACTTACCATTTGTGCATACATTTCTAATTCCGCGTTGATAATCCAAGTCATAATAATACCTCAATCGGGGAAAAAAATTCTAAAATCAAATTATTGCATCATTTTGATTGCTACGTGAATGATTATTTCCGGCGCATAAATTAATGTACTCAAGAGAAGTGTGACTCAAGAATTATTTTCGACTTAACTGGAAAGCTATTAAAACGGTGGCTTTAGCGGTAGTCGCGGACCGTTGAATGCACATTTTAGTAATTTTCAAGTAAGCTAATGAAATTCTCGGACCACATTTCATTAACATTAAATTAAATGCAGGAAAACTCACTACCTATGCAGTAAAAGAAATGATGAGTGAATTTCACTTAGTATTTTTGCTATAAATAAAGCACTTAATCAACAGAGTTACCGGCGTGGTAATTAAAAATTTGGGCAAAAGTTATATTTAAATTCTTATTTTCGAATCTTTTACTTTGCCTTAAACCTTGATATCTATTGTTAGCAACTGTTCTAATGATATGAAATATTTTTCGCATTTAGAGGAAAGTCTGTCCATGGGTATTTAATCGAACTCTTACGAAATTTTTATGTGTAGATTAATCGCTATAGTCTGCCTAGTGGCTAGCATAAGTTTTCGTCGACTTCCATAAAAACGACTACTTGTTATTCTGTGTGCATTGAATATTTATTTTTAAGTCATCCTTGTGAAAGGGAATCACATACAAAAAGGAAGAAAGACGCGCTAAAACTTCATGACCCGAAAAACGCATGCATTTGGTTGAATGTGAACCATTTACTCGTCGTATCAGCCTTGCAATGCCCTTTGCCTACAACAAGCTTAATGCGACTCTTCAGCATTTGATGCAACGCGATATATTCGATGTGGTCCATTCCAATACAGGTGGTTCGGGTCACCCTGCGGGCTAAAATCCTCCCTCTCGGCCGGAAGCTCTCGCTTATCGCCAAGCATGGGGGTAGTGGGAAAAGGGTAAGGGAAAGGGAAGGGAAGGTTAGCGAACCACAACCCTTGCGAGGCGGACACCATGAGGCGGATTGACGTCAAAAAGACGACAATGTGCCTCCGCCTCCCCACAGTCCTTGTATCTGTTGGGTTCCCCAACAACGTCAGACGAGTCCCCCGTAAGTCTCGCTTTTGCGAAAACTTACCGCACATCTTATAAGAACCGGAGGAGCCCGTTGCCCAAAAAATTGGGACTAGGTATCCCCCGATTCCCTTAAACGGTCGGCGTCGTGCGGTCTGCCGGAGTACTTTATCGGCTAGGGATCCTCCGGCCCAATGGATGGTCAAAACGGACCAATTGTGGTCAAAAATTGGGTCCTTCGCCTCGGTACCCCCGCCGACCGATTCCATTCCAATACAGTAGGTATATTCGCTGCAGTCTCTGTATCGGGTCCAATGTGATTAAAATCATATCGATATAATCATCAATAACTATCAGCTAACCGCCTCATTCTTACAAAGCGTTTTACTTTGACGTCCACCATAATGAGCCAGGTGCATTCATTTGATGGTATTCCCCTCTCATTCTTCCCATTGATTTCTTTTTTTGTTTTCAACAGGCCGTTTCGCCCAATGCCCAATGAATAAGTCTCTTCTTCTTCAAGGAGTTTTCATAATGCTTCTTTTCTCTGTACTTCTTTCCAGTTCTTCTTCGATAGTTATTCTCTCCCTCCATTTGACCTTCATCATTCCTCGGTGAAACTACATTTTCATTACTTCCAATCTCTTTTTCCCTGCAGCTATTACTGCCAGGCTTCACCACCGTATAAGAGTATGAACCAAATATATATGTTTTGATGTAATGCTTCCATTCTTCCAGGCTTGTGTCCTAAATATCGGCTGACACCTATAATGGTAGAATGTCTTCCTTGCTTCGGCTATTCTTTACACAATGTCTTTCTTGCTTCTTATTCGCTGGTGATAGCAAATTCTTCCCAGATATAAATATCTTACAAATTCTACCCATTCAAATATTATTATCTTCCCAGGTAGCAAATACTGTCATCTGGGCAAATTCTTTCGCCCAAGTTTGATGGCTATACTGTATCCCTGATTTCTTACGAAAACTATAATCTTCCTTTTATTAACATTAATCTTCAAGTTGTATTTCTTCATAGTTTCGTCCATAGAGTTCAACATGCTCCTCAGATCTTACGACTTTGCAATAATTTCTTAGCCACCAGTTAAGCGTATCTTGCTGATTGTTCTCCATCCATTCCAATTCCCACTATAATTATCGTTTATTAATTCACTAATTTCACATTGATATCCGATATTGACAGTGGAATATCGCTCGCGCCTACTCAGCTCGGCTCCATTTTCTGGGTGTGGAGAGCTCCTCCATGAATTTTACCTAGTTCGCCAAAGATATGCAGATGCTTAAACTTCAATTTAACTACAAACAGGGGACAGTAAATTAATATAAATGCTTTAAAAATGTGCTTTCTATTGTTGCTTCGTTTAATTGTGATAAAGAAATCTCGGGGCTCGTTTAGAGTGATTTTTATGAATGCGCAAAATTCAGAATTAAAATATCAATCAATCATCTACGCTTGGATTCGAACCATGGTCAGGAGATTTAGCACCAAAGTTTTACTTCCAATTACAAGATACCTACGAATCCCCTCCCACTGTGAATTTCATGGAGTAAGCATGAAGCAAGTAGGTAACCTTAATGGTTAAAACACTCGCTATGAATTCTGGATATCTGGTTTCGAATCCCATTCAAGAAGAATCATTTTTTTATTGCAGAATATCGAGGATGGTGACTGTCACTCTAGTTTCCGCCATGGATGATCGCGCTATAGCTTGAATTTATTCTTACGAGCTGCGCAAAAAGCAATGTCAGCGGTGTTTCCGGGATTCTGCTCGTCAAGCTCTTTTCAAACGGCGAACATCTCTCATCCACTCATCCTTAAGATAGATTTTTTTGCTCTTCGGCAATAAACTACTTTTCCTTTCACTATTCGAAGAGAGATGCTCGTCGTTATCAGGTATGACCCGCGTTCGAACCCAAAGTAAATGTTATGCCGATTGTCAATTCAACGACGTGCTGACTGCCTTCGGAGCAGTTATCTCTTTATGTCCTTGAAGGCACCATGGGAAATCAAACCATTCATTGAAAGGGGAGCTATTCGAGTCATGAGCATAAAGAATTTTACTTTCTTTTCGCACGAAAACCATACAACCCACGACGGCATCAGAGCACCGTTCGCAGTCAAGCGATTCGGATGGTTCAGATGGAACGTAAGTAACCGTTTTCATTTTTGTAATAGCATTTCTTACATAGAAAAATACGAGAGAAAGGACGCAGGTATTAGTAGTTTGAAACACGTAAACTTGGCCATCTTTCTAATAGAGACATTTATTAGTTCACGAAAGATTCAAACGCTTTTTAGTTAGGGAGGGGCAGCTCATGTAATATCGGGGGTGGTGGGAGAGATGGGATTTGTTCTTACCTTTTTTGAGTTTAATTTTTACTTCAAAGGGGAGGTTGTCGGGAGCTGTCACTCCTTACTGCCCCTCGCTGGGTACACCCATGTTTTAAACTAATTTTTAACAGATTCATGAAAGCTTGACCCGTTACGGGTTGATATCAGTTTTATTTATGGCCAATGACTATTTTCGTTTGGGTGACAGAATTGACTTCATCAAATCAAGAGACATTTCTTGATGTTGCGTGATTTCCGTTATTCATCATCACCGTTGGTGTATAAAAATGTGTATTTCCTGAAAATTAAATCGCTTATCGCTAGTTTGTTATGTTTTGATTGGTTGAATTTCGCTTATGTGAAATAACTCATTAGGTTGTCAATCAAAACTCACTACCTAATATAATGAAGTACTTAAGCATTCGTAGTCTTGGAATGTGCCTCAGTTTACGCTAGCGAATGAGACACTTTCTTATCCACATTTTAGCCTTGAATTTCAAAGCTTCATATCAATTAGTCTACATTGTTTTCAGGTCTTAGGAGAAAAATCATCTGAGGAAGCAAAACCAGGGGGTAAGGATAGTCCAACTCGTAGCGTCGCCCCTGAATCAAGGCGACGGTAAGTAACTTTCTATCCACTAGTCTTTATTTTGATGTACCCTTAATATTGTCTAATATGTTCATTTTTCTTCGATTTCATTCATGTGAGTACATGTCAAAACGCTTTAACGCCCTGTTACGACCATATAGTGCCTCATTTACTTGTTTTCGTTTTAGTAACACTATTGCCGGGTCAGCGTCCCGGCTCTGGATTATTTTCGTGGTCTACTGCTCCATCTTGTTTCCTAGTGTTCCGTTAACATTACTAGGGTTAGAATGTTAGTTAATGTGGCGGCTTAACTAACTTGCATCTTCACGGCATTCCTTAAGCCTAGATAAGAAGCTGGTGACCTCTGGTGGAGAGTTAAGAAGGTGATGAAGCCCACAGTCCAGCAAACATCGGAAGTTACTTTTCATTTGTTTCAAGGGCTGTGGGCTGAATTCACAAGACTTGTATGGGCGAGGAAAAGGATTGAATATGCAAATTTTTCGTACGTTTAGACTTATTACTTACTAATTAATATTTAACTTATTAATGTCAACAGGGCTTAGGAGGAGAACCCTGAAGTTGTCCGAATCTCTCCCTTTGAATAGGGCGTAAAATTGTGAATCCTTTTGATGTCTCTCGAATATGGGGTCCACAATTCAAGTGGGGCCCTTCTATGGTGATCGTGACCCGTGAGAATACTTAGCCGGAGTGCCTTCGATTTTAACACGACTCTTTGAAGGAAAATTTTTCATGGAATACGCGGACTTCTTAGCAAGCGTCAGCTCTTTGTTGATTCTGATCAAACAAGCTTGGAAAAAAACGTCTTCTTCGGCAAAAACACACGTTATCAATTGACTCTGCGGATAGCGCGAGTTGATTGAGATCCTCTTTATCACTATGTAAATCGTTGCACGACGGTAGTCGCTCTTATTTTCAAACCCAATTTACCCTCCTAATATTGACGATCATTGGCGGGAATCTGTTGGTGGACGACTCCAACCACCGAGATTATGGTCTGGTGATGCACCGAGATTATAATCTGGTGATACGCCGAGTCACCGTGAAATTATTTCCATGCACGTACTTGCAGTGAACATTTTAACTTTTAACTCATTAGCTGTGTGAATCTTATTGTGGTAGAGAAACTTGGTGGCAGTCGCCTACGCGAAGCGTGACCACTAGGAGAGGAATGCTCGCGTGGAAGGGTTCGGCTAAGTAGGGAACGGGAGAGGAGAGAATACCACGGGAAACGCTGCCAACATAACCGCACGGGGAGGAAAAGTGTAAGCAGAGTACTGAGAACACGTAACTTTGTGATTCCACATATCTTTATTTGGAACGACCCGGATTGTGACGTTCAACGTCATCTTCAGGTCGAAACCCGGGTCTTTCCAAATGAAGATATGTGTAATCACAAAGTTACGTGTTATCATTATAATATTAACAATTTACACAAAGTAACGCCTGAAACTACCAATTATATGAAACCTAGGAGAACCATTCAATACTAGCAGTTACATATCTATACAATCGTAATCAAGTCAGTGAATTTTTTGCTGATATCTCCATTCCTCAATCTCCGGGAAATTAAATCGTTTTCGGCACAATCGAATTTCGCCTTGATCCCGTCGGTTGAATTGGGCCGTTTTAGAGAGCAAATTTAGAGAGAGCATTTTCCGTCAACATTAGATAAGACAAGTGTCAAGTTGAACTACGCCTATTATCAATGTTATTTGAAACTGACTACTAAGGTTTCTCAAGTAGAAGAGACGCGATTTGAGCACGAGCAATCATGTCTCAAGTCAACCATACTTTTGACCTTCTACCATCAGATGAATTAGATGTACCTACCTATAGTTTTCGCTTCATCAAATCCTAAGCATACTGCATACACAAAACTCAGCCCAGACTTTTGCATTCGCCCGATCTGATTAATGTCTTTTCCCATTTTTTTAATCTATGAGGGATTCAGCATATTTTATTTCGCACGTGTGTACTTACACTGTGAAGAAATGAAATTATGCATGACACAATCCGATTTCATTCTTATCAAAACAGTTTATTCTCGCCGGTTTGGTGCAGAAAAACCTAAATTCTGTCCCGAATAACAACTAACGCGGAGTCTTTGTTTTTTATTTTGACCTGCTCATCAATTTCATTTGCAGAAATCATGATTTTTATGTGGTACTTACCATTATCTTAATTACCAAGAACATGGGACACACAATCCAAATCGACGCCGTCGACTCCCGCTTCTACCAGCCGTTTTAACAGTCCGATGATTTATCCCGTATCTCTTTCTTTCGGGATGAATCATATGAATTTAGTGATCTCAGCGTGAGGTGAAGGAATGATAGTCGAATTAAAGATTTTTTTCAAAATTATTCCAGAGCATACCTTAAATTTTAAAGACAACGACATGAATTGCTCATAGTTTGTCCAAGACAGCAAATGTTTCAATATACTTAACAGAAATAATGACCACTTAGTAGCATGGTAGTGAAATTGTTGATCTACAATCTACTACTACCCCGCAAGCCGGAAGGGGGTGTTAGGTCACCAGCCGTGTAATGATGTAAGGTTCTGGGAGGTGAAATGGAGACGTGCATTATTAGAATGTATTTGTGGAGATCAGTTTTTATTTTGGTCGGTTATTGTACGCGGAAAGAACGAGTTTTTGTACATAGTATCTGTTCGGCAGTGTATCTCTCTTATTTTATCGCTTCTGTCAGAACTGTCTGCTTCTGTCAGACCGAGAGATGTAGTGAGGCGTCATGATAATATTCTGTTTGTCGCTCTGAAAGACACCAGTTCTGAATTTCTCAAGCAACCTAAGCTTAGCGTGGAGCCTCCGAGTCTCTAGGGGCTCCCACCTTAATCCCTCTAAAAGTTGTGAGACACTCTATGTTCGTTGGTAGCAGTTTTTAACGAAGGGTACTACTTTTCTTTGCATTTATTAATATTTTTGGTAAAATCTTTATGACGAGGGTCCCAAATGCTCGCGGCGTATTCAAGGTGTGGCCTAACCAGCAACAAAACGCGACTACCCACACGAAGGAGGCCAACAGATCAAACAAGCCGGTACCTAAGTAATTCACCCGACCTGAAACTGCTGGTGGAAAGGGAGGGAATAGGCCGCGGAAAGAACCGCCGCGGCCGGCACGCCGCGCCGGCACACGACCGCACAATACAGCCGCCGGGCACGCTTTTGAAACCTGGAATTTAATCACTCAAGAGACGATCAGCTAAACCTACAATGAGAGTGACTCTTTACGCCTCTTAGAGTTCGAAGCCAGGGCCCCTTTAGTCACCGGAAGAGCGGCGCCCCGATCCAGGCAAGATCGTCGACCCACTCGGGACGTGACGAGGCACCGAAGACCCCCTCCGGAATCAAGAGTTTGTACCACGACAAGGCGGGGTTGGCGGCTGGTATGCGCTTACCAAATTGGGCTCCAACCGTGCTTAGAACATAAATCTTTCCCGAAAAGGCAGTGGACGTACCTTTGAGAACTTGTGGCCTAACCAGTGAGAAGTAGCATCTCTCTTGGAACCAAGCATTGAGTAAGCAATATTTAAAAAAGTCCCAATTTCGTAATCTCCATAAACATTCATTTATCAAATTATGGGAAGAGAGATCACTTCCAATATGAGAACCAGGGGCTTCATAAATCATAACATGAATGCAAATTCAATTAAGTAATGTAGAATTCTCCTCCCCTTCTGTTTCACAGTCAAAAAATAATCTTCTCAAATGGAAAAATGTGGTCATGAATGACAGGGGGGAAACACACATAGAAGGTGATGAGGTAAAAAACGTGTCTTACAATTAGCTCCATCTTATGGTCACCAGAAGGGACTATCCCAATCTGGTGGGAGGATTCAGTAACAATAGGTTCATTGAATGAGGAGCTGAGGACTAGGAATCTAGACTTCAATACTAAAATTTCTCCCAGCAAATTCAGTCGACACAATTTTTAATAAAAAAGAAACCCCTATGTACCCGTTTCATTACTTTTTTCATTGAAAGATAATTAGAATTACTAATCAATACACATCGAGGGGATCTGTCATTTCATGAGCATGGGAATAATTTTTATAGGTATGATAGTTAAATTAGAATCATTAAATTATGAAAATACTTAGAATTTGATGTGAGAAATTTAATTTAAGGGTTAGCAGGGATTGTTGAATGATAATTCAAAAGTGATAAATGTATGTACCTTTGGGCTACCTTTTAAGGCATGTGTAAAAAAAAGTGTAAATATTTGGTAACTATCAAAATTTTATTCATTACACAAACACATTAATACTTTTCCATGTGTATATCGACCAAAACAATATATATTAACTAGAATAAGAGGAATGATAACATTCATTGTAAGTCAACATAACTACCAATGATGAGATACATGAAAAGGACTCACTGACTCTCCAAACATATCAACCATTAAATAATGCTTTTTTGCTACATCTAGGCATTTTTACAGGCATATTTGTATCAGTCACAACAAGTATATCAAAGATGGCTGAACATAAATAATCATCAGCTGATTTTAACCTTCCACATATTCTATAGGGCCTTTGTCCACAAATTGGACCTCATAAGTCAAATAACACAACACATCTTGGGATTGTAGTCAATAAATAAAGTTCATCCTGACATTGTATACAGATCAGTAACGCATAAATAGTAATGAAATATTTGAAACCATTCAGTAAACATTAAAGAGGCACTAACATGCTTAAGAAAATTATTTTTATAATACTCTCAAGAAAATTACAACAAAAATGTACTCAGATGGTACAGTTAAAACTTAACTTTAAAATGAAAAGAAGCAGCACTTAGAATCATAGGAGTTGCAACATTAAATGCAAAACATCAAAAAGAATTATGGCATAATATCATACTAAGATCTAAGATACGATTTTTGAAGAAAACACATTATCTGGCTTGGAGAATGTCTCCATCACAAAAAATAAATTACTCTTCTACCTCAAAGTCAGCAGAGTGCTGAGAATCAGTCAATACTGGATCGCATTGCTGTGGACCAAACAGATCAACTGAGGACCTACCACATGATGCACCCAGGACTGGAAATTGTAGAGCATGTGTGTCTTCTACAGATTCGTCAGAGTCTGAAATTTGAGTTTGATGGCAGTCAACTGTTTCTCCTTCGGAGGTCGATGTCCCATCCTCATTTTCACTATCACTTGCCTCAGTCTTAGATTCCTCATCAGATACATTAGGAAAATCTTCTTCATCAGAAATATCAGATCCATCTTTTTTTTCCATTGCAACACTTTCTTTCTCATCTGCTGACTGATCCTGCTCTGCACAACTTGGATGATCCTCTAGGGAAGGAACGTCAACACGATTTTTATCCTTCCTTGCCCCAGAGCTACTTCTTTCCCTTTGAACTTTTCCATGAGTTTTCTTCTTATTTTTATCTTTATTGGCAACACTTCTTGACGAAGGTTTGCTGTATTCCTTTTCTATCTTTTCATCACTACAGCTCTCTTTAAACGATTTTGCGTGGTGAGTCACTGTACTTTCCCCATCCTTTTGGTCAGCCTTAGTATGCTTCAACATTGATTTGGCTTTGACCACAGCTTTAACCTTGAGCTTTTCTTTCTGGGAGTCTTCACTCTTTTTCTCATCCCTTTTCATCTCCTTATCTTTATTCATATGTTTGCTACTCACTCCATTCTTTTTGTCTTTTTTGACTTTCTTGTCCTCATTCATTTCTTTGCTTGCTTCTGTATCTTTCTTTTTACCTCTACTGACTTCATCATTTTGGGCACTTATTTCATTGCTTCTCTCCTCACTTCTAACTTTTTCATGCTTTTTCTTTTTTAGACCCAGAATGCCAGTTACAACATGCTTGTCTTTTCCCCCATCTTTATCATCTTCCTTGACCTCACTTTCCAGCTTCTTGCCCTTCTTTTTCAATAATGCCTTCTTCGTGTCTTCCTTTGCCACACTTTTGTGCTGCTGGCTTTCTTTCTTACTCTTAACTGTTCCTGAACTTTTGGCCCTCAAGGTACCTGAAAGAGTAGTAGCAAAAAAATAGTATACTATTAGCTCCAAGTCTACTGCAAACTTTTGTCCATCCAATGCAATGAAAGTTATACACTGTTTTGAAGGAAACAAGAAAGTAAACATTATGCATACATCAAGGATCATCACTTTCAACTCACAATGGTTTCAGCCCTGAATTCAGAATTATTAAAGGGCAGCTTTTCATCAAAGGCATATTCAGTACTTGGAGACAAAGTCAGTTTTTGTAGTCCCTCCAGAACCCCTACTGACAAGGTGTGCATCATAAGTCCATGGTGCTTTCCAGGATTTATTATTTAGTTTTAAAATCTGAATTTTGTTCAATATTTTTAGGGCAACAAGGGGATGAAAAATAAAAATGATACTGACACACCATTGGCAATGAAAAATGAGACTCTCTTTTTCCAGTGTAATTGGTACTGTCTCTGATTTTTTTAGAGAATGTCATTAACTTTCAATGTCTTATACTGATTTTGATGATAACAATTCTAATTCTTTTCCAATTTTCAAAAATGCTGAAAGAATTTTGATTGACTTCGCTCATTGGGCCTTCCTTCATTTTATTCCTTATGCCCCACATAATTTCTGTTCTACTAGTTTAATTTTATTGAATGTTCGCAAAAAATAGAAATACGATATGGTGGAACTTATGTTTTACACCATGAAATTTTGATCTTGTATAATTTAAAATTTGTCCCATGCATAAACCTATGACTAGACAAACATTACAATTCAAAATAAAACTGAAAATGGCAGTGGAAGTTCATTTAAGAGGTAGAAACATTTCACCCTCAATTGATTTGCAAGTAAGAAAATTCATTTTGGTGCACCCACCTTTGCTTCCCTAGGTACATCAAAGAGGATGAAATTTGTCATGAAAAAATCAGTTAACTTGACCAGCATTCAAACCTAGATCTCCCGATTGCCAGCCAGGTGTGTTGCCAGTTGCACCACCAAGCTATCTTCCTTCTAGATGAATTTTGAGGGGGGTTTATGCAAACTAGAAATTCATCTTTGAAGGTGGTGTATCTGGCAACACACCTGGCCAGCAATTGGGAGATCCAGATTTGAATCCCGGTCAAGTCAAATGATTTTTTCACAAGGAATTTCAACCCTTGGTATATGCACCCATATGATTGACTTCATACCATATCATTTGTAAGTGCAATTTTTTGAATTTTATAAATACTCTCTCTCCTAAAATGAGAACTCTCTAAAATGAACTCATAAAACAAGTCTTTTTTTAAATTTCTCCCTCATTTATAGCTTTAAATTTGGCATACTGAGGCTTATTTAAAATAAAGTATACAAGACAGCAAAAATGACTACATATACTCCTTGCTTTGATATCACCTCTTCGCCACCTCTTGATTTTACACACTTATTTTACATGGTGCTCATTTTTTGGTGTTTCCAACTATGTAAAGTGAAGATTTTACCATATTACCTTTTCCTGATTTCCCATCATAAATTGATTCAGCTTCACTCATTAATTCATCAAGGACTTCATTAACTTCCTTCACAACCTCCAATGACTCCATAATATCTATCAATGGAGATTCTGCTGAGACAGTTTTATCTTTTCTTGGAACTTTTCCTGCAAAAGTAGGGTACAAGATGAAATAAAAATGAATAATAAAATGCACTAAATTTTGCTTTAAAGTACGGAAGGGTTTGAGGAGGGAAAGGCAATGGGTTTGGTGGTCCTGAGTCTCACCAGTTTTTGAGATAGGAACAAAAATGTGAAGGTTTTAGCACCAAAACACTCGCAATGCAATTTAATTACACGGTACCTTGATCACAGTGTGAGGCAGTTCATTAAAACCTGATGGAATGCCATTCTTCAGCATTTTAAAATAAACCCAAAGTTACCAGATTCACTTGTAAAATGAAATTCCTCACTGATTTAAATTCTGTTCAACTCTAGTTGATAATATAAGACCAACTTATTGATATATAAGACATAGTTTCCCGCTTCCCATGGTGGAAATTTATGATGTCACTCATAATAAAAGATACTTAGTTTTATTCCACACTATTTAATATAACTCACCTCGACCATGGTTTTGACACTGTGTGTCATCCTCAGATCTGGGTCAAAACCATGGTCGAGTTGAGTTATATTAAACAGTGTAGAATAAAACCAAGTATCTTTTATTATGAGTGACCAACTTATTTAACATTTTATGTTTGATATAAGCCGTAAATGACCTCTATCTTGGGTTCAAGAGAGTGGCTACATACTATATTTGTACATACTATATTTGTACTACTACATACCACCTTAATAAAATTTTGGGAGTTCTTCCTGAGCTACATACAATGTTAGAGAGACACCAACAATACTTTAGCATTAGGTCAATACTAAAAGTTAGTAAAATTATCTTTCTTTGACATTTTATTGAATTAGCAGAAAATGTCTTTTGAAGTGTGAAAATACTTTATAGATTCAGCATTTTCGTTTTACATATAGTTCCATGCTGTGAAGACCCCTCATCTCTCTGATTCACTGGACTCAGAAATTAAAAGTGAAAATTTCCTGAAATGATCAACCTCAAGTATGTGATATTCTGGGAGGTGTAACCTCCTTCACAAGCCCTAAGAGCATGACTTTTTTTTTACTCTGTATGGGTGTAAAGAGCTCACTTTCAAGGAAAAAGAGAAATTAATTTATTTAATAATGGAAATAATGATAAACAAAAGCAAAATTGGCCAGATTTTAAGAAAAGGGTGAATCATCCATTGGCTAGGCGATAAAGAAAAAAACAAATGTTATATCAACATTTGATATTCAAATGAGCGAGTGCTTTGACATTGTTCGTACACTCATAGAAATATTTTTTTCTCATCTTTGCCCAAGGTCAAAAGTGATAAACACACAGAATGTAAAAAAAACCTGTTAAAGGGAAGGCAGCATAGCAGCACCCAGCAAAAAGCTTGGTGAGATCTCAGCCTTCCTTGGTCTGAAGTTATCTAGAGTAGGAAGAGATATTCTTCTTAGTTTCTTAATTTTATCTGTTCATATCTTCATCATCCACCTCCAAAAGCAGGTTTTAAAAGCCCCCAAGCCCCTCTGGTTGGCTTTTTCAATGTTCAATTTTGTTCCAAAGAGTGCAATGCTCCACATAAGTGTGTTCACATACTGTTTCCTTGTTTGTGGTCCAATCTCCTTTGAGCACAATAGCTGCCTTTTCACCATCAACGCTTTTATAGCTTGGGCTATTTAGCACTTGATTTCAATTGTACATATTGCCCCACATTGTGGTGCTACCGAGGTAGGTGAAGGAATCCACTTGCTCTGATTTCTCTCCTCTTATTTCAGGACAAGTATCAAGACTGCTTTTACGAAACCCTCTGGTCTATTCCTTCCTCATAGGCCCTTTGAAAGAAGCCAAAAATAGATCTTCTCCATAACTGCCTAATTCTCAAGTAACTCCAGAGGTATGTTGTCTTCTCCCACCGCTTTCCTTGCCTTCATCTCCTACAATGCCTTTTTTATTTAACTGTGGAATATCTCCAGCGTGCACTTATCCATATCTGTTTTTCTCTTATTATACATATCTTGGTAATGGAATTAAGTCCGTATACATGGCACTATGGGCATTTTGAGGGATTTTCCCCGTCTCAGAGAGAAGGTTAAAGTGTACTGGGTAATTGAGAATAATGTGGCTTCTAAATAGACCTGTAGAGAGAGAAAAGGAAGGTCACCACCCAGAAAGGCCTGTATACAGATTACTTAAGGAGTGCTACCTATTTCACTCAACTTCAGATCTCCAAATCAGTCAAAATTCCTCAGTGATAGTGAAAATATATAAGTTCTCATGATAAAATGTTTTAGAAGTTTCACTTGTATGTTCCGTCCAATTTATGCCATGTGACCAACCTTTTATCATTGTGCTGAATGGAAATCATTAGTTCTACTGAAATGAAGAATTGGTAAATTTGGAACTAATTTTAATTCTTTACATTGATTCTTATGGGAAATATTTCCTCCTTCATCATTGCTTCCCTTGAAGTCAAGTTTTTCAGGAACGAGTTGACAACAGGAAATGAGGACACACTATACCCCTTTCTCCATAGGTTTTATTTAAATTTAACAGGTATGCTTCTGTTCCAACCACAAGTATCCTGTTGCTCACTTGTTCAATGTTTACTACACTCATCCCCAATCTTGAATTCAGTATCATAGCTACCCCACTATGACTCTCATATCCCTGACTTCAGATTACCCCACAACTTTCTCTCCAATAGTCCGCTCTATCCTTCCATTTGACCTTGCACAGCCCAAAAGCATCTATTTCCCCTTTCTCCATTTCCTTTTCAATATGTTCTAACTTCCTAGCCCTCACCATTATCCTAACACCCGGTTCCTATTTTACCACTGCTTTCCTCCCCTTCTTCTCTTTCGTAGTCTTTGTATCCACTGATGACTTTGATGAGCAAGGATTTTGGATGATGATGACTGCAGAGACCTTAGAATCTTCCAATGCAGGGCTCAAAATCAACCATTGAGGATGGAATCTAATAGTTGCCAGGATTCAATACACAGCGATTAACTGCCATGTTCAGGATAAATGGTGGTAGGGTAGAGGGGTTCAAATCACTGCTTCCACATGCCATATTTAAAATGTTTCCACCATGTTAACTATCTTCTGTATAGCTCCCACTCTTCGACCTATCTGGCTTGCATGACCCTAACAAGAGCAATTGATACTGCTGCTGCCACTCCAGCTATTAGGGTAATTAAAACGTGCATGCCCTTCCACAATGCCAACGTTTTGGTCCACAGGAAGACAGTTCATTATTTCCTTGTACGATAATAATTCCCTTTAAATATAGAGAATTGCGAAAGCCAGGGTGTCCAGGAGCTGGGCATTTGAAAATTCCCTGAGATTTCCAGGTTTTCCAGATACAATTTTTCTTTATTCCAGAGGAATTATTGATTTTTTCTCGTTAATTATAAGAGAATGTTCGATATGATTTTTGGGTGATTAAACTTTAGGATTATTTTTAAACTTGCATATTTGGAGGAAAATAAACATAAAACTTTCAAATAGTTTGAAAGAAAATCACATCACCTCCCTTTCTTAGATTTAAACATTGTAATGCTGGCACTCAGGAACAAGGTTATATAATAGCCAGACTTTGCTAAGAATAGCATTGATATAAAATAATCAACAACTTAAAAAACTGAAGGAATTAACTTTTTTCCTTATGTTGCTAAATGTGACAACACAAGGGAAATTTGACTTTGCAATTTGTCGATAAAGGCCCATTCTTTACGCCACTGATTTACAGACTATGACCAACAACAACACAATATACCTATATAAAAACATTGCACCTACTTCCGGTGATTACAGGAATGCAAAATGGGACAACGCAAGGGAAATTTGACTTAGCAACTTGCCGAAAAAGGCACATTGCTTCCGTTGCTGTTTTATATATGTATTGACACCACAGAAAATTCCAGAGTCAATTTGATATTTCCCTGATATTTCCAGTGGAAATAAAATTCCCTGAGATTTCCTGGTTTTCCAGAGTGCTTGACACCCTGAAAGTAGTAACCATATTTTTATTGAATCACCATATTTTAAAAATGAAAAGAGAAGCTTTTAGCAACTTATCGGGACAAATGAGACCAAAAGAAACGTTTGTCAGGTTGGCATCATTTTGGACTGCCTTGGACTGAATCCCACCAAACTCAACTGAATTTATTCCAATTTCCTACAGTCAAAGATACATAAAAAAGAAATTATTTAGATAATGTAAAAAAATTGCACAAGACATTGCCACAAATGTGCAATTTAAAGAATTAAATTGTATAGTTCTTTAAGCAATTCTGAATAAAATTTTATGAACTATGTCATATAACTAATATGCATTAAGAATTCAGAAGCCATAATTTCCAAATAACCAACTGCCTCAATCAGGGTTGCTTCATAGCCAAGATTATGGAATTCCAGGACTTTTCTGGGCTATGAGTCCAAATTTTTCATTTTTAGGTAAAAATATCCATTGTGTGATGCATATTTGTAAGAAGACAAGAATAGGAGCACCACTACTATCACTATGGGGGAAATCAGCTTCTCTCACACAGCATTTTATTCTTACGTGTTATCCTTGACAAGGGAAATTCAAGCAAGCAAGGTAGAGCACTCATTGTCCTGGTTGGTGACAGATACTTGGCTAGTGGCCAGCCCAAGCATTATTTGCTTTGGCTACCGAACTTGGGCACATCAGATAGCCTTGAGTGCATTTCAAATATTCTGTTTGCCATCTATCATTCCCATTATGGTTAGTTACAAATTGATTGCTCAACACCAAATAAGAACTCCACTGCCTCATGCTAAAGGGAAGCTAAAGAACAAAGTCCTCCGACCAACAGACCGAGCCTAACATGGTACTCTGCTCTTATTGAAAAACATTAGATTTGAATAAGCTTGTTTCCAGGCTTATCTCTAATTTTCTATGACCTTTTCAGGTTACCCAGGCCATTCTCAGAGTCCATGACTTTTCCAGGTATTCATGGCCAGTAGCAACCCGGTTCATGAACAACTCTCAAAAAGAAGTCTAAAAATCCACATAATATAAGACAGAATGGTGGGAGCCACTACCAACATATACATACATACATCATAAGGGCAATTTTAAGGAAACATTGGTGCTTATGAAAGTGTTTTAAGTAAGATGTTTCGTAATGTACAAACCTCTTTTAGTAGATTTCTTAACCTCATCATCTTCAGAATCAGATGGATACCTCTTTTTGCCAATTGGGCCTTTATATCGAGCAGGAAAGCTAAACTTTTTTAACCTCTCTTCAACCGTTAGTTTCAAAGCTTGCTCAGCTTGGTTTTTAGCCACTTCTATTCTTCTTTTGTATTCAGTACCACGAGCTGATGTCTGGTTAATTTGTAGCAAAAGATAGAAAAAAAAATCTCATCAACTATATTTATTAGATAAATGCCTTTTGTTATTCAGTATAATTTTAAAATATACAACCAAAGTTCGAAAAGATAATAAATATTGGAGGATTGTAAACTTTCAGGGATTGGCCACCGACCACAGTACGCATGTTATGTATACTTCTAGGCTATATGTTGGCTCCTCTTAAAAAATTCATGCCACACCTCTCCCTCAAGTATACATGTTAGCTTTTATTGTCTAAAGTTTATCTATATCTTTAAAACCCTACTTTCAATGACAGTTACCATTGTAACAATGTAAGAAGTTCAATGATCTCCATCAAATGTAGGAACCCGAAATTCTGCTTCTAAAATTCAGTATGGAGGCAAATTATTTTTAACAGGCTTTTTGCATTCATAGAAAATGACTATTTTTAATGTAAACTTGATGAATAGCTCCAGAGTAATATTCTACACTACTAATGAATATCTCCAACCATAGTTTTTATTGACATCTAATTGAAACTACAAGAGGTCATGCATTTGTACTACTAAATTGCCAGCAAATAAATATGTTATCATTATGATTGCCATATGGCATTTCTTTGCGCTAGGAATCCATTTACCATATTCAGCAAGTGGAAAAATATATCAACATTCTATTGGTAATTTGCACACACAATAAAATCCAACCTTCTGACAACAGTCTTCTGGCTATTATCATACTATCCAACCAAGTTAGGCTTTGATTATCCCAAAAAGTTTGAAGTTCATTTTGGGCTTATGTACCAATCTTGAGCTGTATGTACATTGAGAATAATCCAAAAACTTACTTTGAATACATCCATAGTTCTGACTGGTAGAGAATATTTGGTTATTGCACTAGGAGTTAGCCATGCTCTAGTAACTGGCTTGTCATCAAAAAATGTCACATTATAATGTGTCTGAAATGATGAAAGATAAGGAATGTTTTTAACAGAATCTTAGAACCGCCAGACTTGCTTAAGATTAACAGTAGACTGAAGAAGCAATAGAGTTTCTTCAAGGTTTTGTATTGCAGTACATATAAAAAATTTAGCCCAGAATAATCAGTAACCAAGGAAACAAGAGAATCATATCATGACCCTTTTTCTAGCAATAGAAAATGTAAAAAAATGAAAGGGCTTCAGTTATCTCAATCAGATTTTGAATAAAGCCATTTATCTGTAGGTACAGAATGAAATTATATCATTTTAAGACTGAAAGTTATGCATCACAGACATTGAAACTTGTCTTGGTTTAGGCTTTATTGGATGACTTTAATGTTGACCATAGCTGTCTTCATTACTAAAATGCAATGTGAGATCCCAACAATGGCTATTTCAAACTATCAACTCATTCTTTTTCTAATTACTTGGGAAACTAACAAGAATGCATTGAAACCTACCGGAATATCACATGTATCGGTGACCCAGTAGTATTGTTCAACATCAGGGTCATCATCTACCATTGCAGGCCACCATGGATATCCAGCAAGATGCCCACAAACCACTGAGCCAGCAGTATATAGGTTGTGGATTAAATCTTCCTCTTCCATTGGAGTTGGCCCTTTCTCAGGGACTGAGCAGCTAGCATACTTCTTATCTACATTTAAACGAAAATGATACTTTGCAACTCCAACTGAGACTATATTTCATTCCATAGTTTACCATCCAACTCCTCCCCTCACTTTTTAAGCATTTATGAGCATACTAACATATTAACAGACTCTTATCACTTGTTAATGATAAAACTTAATTTTCTCATAAGTTCTTTATCTAATAGGTCATAAATGAGTTTTTTCTTCGCCTTCCATTAAATATCTGTAAATGTTTTACCCATTACTACGAGGAATATTTTTAAATTCTTAAGATACATTTTAGTGATAGAGGAAGATGAGGCCCTGAGTTATCCAGTAGATAGAACATTCAACTGCAGACCATAGCCAAAATAGGTGCTTTGTGGAGACAAAGCATATTACTTAGGTCATCGGTGACATAAGTACATATCTAGTCTCACGCAAACTTCTGAGTAAGGTGCTCATCAGATTCATGGAGCACACTTGTTGATATCCTCAATATAATAACAAAATCATACTGAAATATCCAAGCTGTGTCACTTCATGATTTGCATAATTTCTGGGAGGAATAACTGGTAGTGAATGGAAAAGTATGGGCTTGCTTTACCCAATGCAAATTCCACATGCCTCAGGATTGTCTCAAGGCGAGCTCAAATTTCACCAATCAAAACCAATCATCTCGTGACCCGGTGTGTCAGTACACCACATATACCTACTAGTGGTGGGTCGCGGGCAACAGTAAGATGGCTCTCAAGGTAGTCCTTTCAGAAGGGATCCTAGCTTGAGCAGAATAGGGAAAGCGGGCCTAGGGCATTACTATGCTTTGGTTTCTCTTGTAGCATACTGGCGAAAATGTGCAAAAACTGACTGGTAGAGAGGTGTAACCATTAGCAGGGAAAGCTGCACATGGTGCAGGTACTGCAAAGACTGGTAACCTTGCATACTCTATTACAACTTACTGCTAAACGAAATGAAAGTGAGACGAATGGATGTTTTGTGTGCATGTGAAACTAAGCGTAAGAGGCGGGATGCTGTTACATTAGATGGCGGTAGTCTGGCATTGTGGTCAGGAGTTGAAGATAATGTATACAGCAGTCAAGGTGTAGGACTCATTCTTAATGAGAGAGCTAAGTTGCTAGTAAGGAAGTACGAGTTAGTATCCCCTAGATTGCTCTGGGTTCGCATGAAAGTAGGTATTAGGAGAGTTGTGATTGTGGCATGCTATGCACCAGTGGATGGTGAGAGTGACTGTGTGAAAGATGAGTTTTGGGAAAAACCGAGAGGTTTTGAATGATTGTGATCCTGGTGAGAGAATAATTTCACTAGGTGACATGAATGGGTGGATTGGTATGAGGCGGGATGCATCTGAGAGAGTGGTTGGGCCTTTTGGTGACCCCCGAGTGAATAATGGTGAAAACTTTGCGTGTGCTTGGAAAAAGGATTTTTTGTCGACTACGTGGTTTAAACATAAGAGAATACAAATGTATACTCGGCAAAGGGACGATTGTAAAAGCATGATTGATTTTATTGTGTATGATGAGAGATTGAGAGAGTTAGTGTGGGACATGCGAGTGATGAGGGGTGCTGAATGTGGAACAGACCACTATTTGATACTCTCCAAAGTGAATCTGGGCAGAAAGTGGGTGCCAAGGAAGAATGTTGCGCGTAAGCAGTTGAGAGTAAAAGTGGACAGGTTGCTAGACAGCGAAGTACGAATGTGGTATGGTAGCATGCTTGAGGATGCTCTATTGTTGAATCAAAGAGAATGGGATGAGCATATCAGAAATGAGAACGTAAATGATGCGTGGGAGTGTTTAAAAGTAGTGATTGTGGAATCTGCTGAAAGTGTATGTGGAAAAGGAGTGGTAGGAAGAATGAAAGGTGATTCTTGGTGGAATGAAGAAGTGAAAATTGCAGTCAGAGAAAAGAAAGAGGCATACAAGAATATGATTACTGCCAAATCTGAGGAAGAGTGTACTAAGGCATGTGAGATTTACAGAAAGAAAAAGAATGAATGCAAAATCGTTGTGAAAGGATCAAAGAAAGAATGCATGCTGATGAAGCTAACAAAATGCAGAGTGATTTTGAATGTAATAAAAAGCAGTTTTGGAAGTGGGTTAAAAGGGCTAAGATTGGTGAAGGTAGGGGAATGAATGCAGCAACGAACAAAAGTGGAGAGATCATGTGGGACGAGAGCAATATAAGGGACTGCTGGAGGGAGTATTTAAAAAAAATTATACAATAATATTGCAGGCATTGAGGATGAGACTTGTGAAGTGGTATGTGAGGATGGAAAAGCATATCAGTGAGAAGGAGGTCACAACGGCTGTGAGAATATTGAAAAATGGGAAGGCTGAAGGCATAGATGGGATATCCAGTGAAATGTTGAAGTGTGGGTGTAAATTACTAATTTGCAGGCTGCGTGAACTATACAATTTATGCTTACAGGTTTCTGTTGTTCCAGTGGATTGGAAGAATGCTATCATCGTTCCATTGTACAAAGGGAGGGGAGGAAAAACCGAATGTAATAATTATTGGGCCATAAGTTTATTGAGTATCCCGGGAAGTGTTCAGTAAAATATTAATCGAAAGAGTGAGGAATATTACTTCCGACAGAATATGGGGTGTGCAGTGTGGGTTTATGCCTGGGAGAGGATGTAGTGACCAGCTTTTTGCACTTCAGGAAGTGATAGAAAAATGTATGAGTGTCCAAAGCAAGCATGCATAATGTCTCCATGGCCGTTTAATGTATTTATGGATGTGTTAGAGATGCATGTAGTGATAACGACGGTGTTTTGATTGGAAATGTAAACTTGCGAGTTCTTCTGTATGCGGATGATGCTGTTTTGATCTCAGACAGTCAACAGGGATTACAGAAGCCCCTAGATAAGTTTTGAGAATCAACGGAGAGAATGGAATTGAAGGTAAATGTGTGCAAGACTTAAGTAGTAGTTTTTGATAAGGTGAATGGGGAGAATAACTGTATGATGAGGGTGAATGGTGAAGTAATTGAACAGGTGGATGATTTTGTTTACTCGGGTAAGATGTATGCGAAAGATGGAAGAATAGATGAGGAGATAAAGAGACATGCCAATGCTGGAAGGAAATTGGTAGGTAGCATGTGGAGGATATCAAGGAATGAGTGCTTGTCTAAGGAAGCGAAAGTTGCCGTGTACTAAAGTGTACTTCTCCCCACTTTGCTATATGGTAGTGAAACATGGGTATGTCAGGATGGACATAAGAGTAGGCTAAACGCCGTGGGTATGAGTTATCTGAGGAGTATTTGCGGCAAAAGTAGGATGGATAGGGTCAGTAATGAGTGGGTAATAAATGAATGTGGGTTAAATGCTCCAGTAATGGACATGTATGAAAGGAGTGTGCTTCGTTGGTTTGGCCATGTTGAGAGAATGGATGAGAGTAGAATAACGAAACAGATATATGAGAGTAGAATGAATGGTGTGAGAGGTAGAGGTAGGCTGAGAAAGTTGTGGTTGAGGAAATTCTTAGGAGGAATATAAGGAGTTTTAAAAACAGGAGGGCGTGTATGAAGGTAAATGAGGCAAAAGAGGTTTGCAAGGATAGGTCAGTATGGAGGAAATTAATGAAGCAGAGTTAGGTGTACAATTATGTATTAATGAATGAAACATTTTGACTGTGCCTACCCCGAAAGGGAACGGCGTGATGGGTAAGCATGTAAAACCAATCATTGCATTGATTACTGAAAGAGGGAAGAAGCTACATTTTTTCATCCAAATATGGATGGAGGTACGCACAGTTGAATTCATAGTGAAATGGTATTAGCCTTCTCTTTTCCTCTTCTGCTGCTAACAAGAAGGCATACTTCATCTTGAAAGAACAATCAGAGATGGGATCACAGTTTATTCTTTTGAGTTGTTACTGAGATCCAAAATACAAACTGCTCATCCATAGCTGTTATCCTAATAACAAATTCCATCCATTAAAACCACGGATTTTATGAACCTGACATGTAAGATTTACCCTTAAATTATTTTTTTACCCAGTAATACCATAGCAGCTCTTACATTGAAACAGGACATAAAAAAAGTTTACTGTAGTGAAAAAAGGAATGTGGTACTGCCCATCAGTGTACGGTTTTAAGAGTAAAAAATTCAATATTGTTTAAGATTTGAAAAAAAGAGAACACAATTTCATTCCCTAATTTCACATCATTCATGACAGAGTGAAATACAAGAAATTCCGTTTTCCAAAATGGAGGAATTCAGTAGTTAATCATTAATTCAATGACAGGTTGGTGGCAAGAAATTAAAAATTTTACTTAACATTTTTTCGTTTGGCTGTTATTTTTTTTTCTTAACCTTTAAAAACGGGATTTATATGTCCTTCGAAGTCCCTCCCTGTTGGATTTAAATCTTAATATTGTTATTTTTTCCTCTTAACCTTTAAATGCAGGATTTATATGTCCTTCAAAGTCCCTCCCTGCCACATTTAAATTGGCCCTTTAAATGTAATGAATGAGCCAAAAATGGCACTTTCGGCAGTAGGAAGCACCAAACAGCGTGCCAATATTTACACTTACGGCATTTAAAGGTTAAGACTTCTATTTTATAGTTTGATTTTAATAGTCTCATACCATTGACAGCCAGTACTTTAATCATCAGCATAACAAGATGTCATGTGCTTTTGCATATAAACACCTCCTTTTCAGGCAAAATAATGGCCATCAAAAGTGAGACAGGTACTTCTCAATCATTAGGAGAGAAAATCATTCTGGGATTCCAGTGCTAATGGTGGAAATAACCATGAAAAATATGCAATAATACTCTATAATTACTCACACCAGTAAAATAAGTCTCAAATATCTGAGGTCCTTAGTATTTTAAAAAACTTTCTTGGCGGTATACTGTAACAGCAGTAGAGCAACTTGGTGAAGACCTAAGGCAACAATGCCATGGGTATTTTCCAGCTAGTGCAAACAACTGCAGTATATAACAAAATCTACGAACAACTATGCCCATGCACTCAACATAAGTTCCAAGAAATAATGAACCTTTTGATCTCATAAATTTTTCTCCTTGCTGATGTTGTAATAGCCCTACTACAGTACTAAGAAGTTCTTATGCAACCAGTGACACAGTTAAGTCAGTAAATTTATCAGACATAGGGTCCAGAAATGCATTGAAAATAGACAACCAACATCATTTGACAATTAAAGCCGATTAATGTGGAGGAAATTAGGGATGAGATAAGACATAAGAGTTGCTGACAATGTATGCATACAATCAATTCTAGGATTGTTTCATCAATTCATGCGCTTGATGAGGATAAAAATGAAAATAGCTCACAAAAACATAATGCATGGAAACACCAATCTTCACCCGTAAACAAGTAAAATTTAGGATATTCAGTAGTCATAAGTTGTAATTAGTAAATGACAAAATTAGAGCCTGATTCAATAAAGGGTTAACATCATTACATATGATATGCAAACGGATACCACATCGTACAATATGCTTTATGGTGGCATTAAATGGAAAAATTCTAGGTCCTATCTACTTCACTATAAAGAAACTTCAATTTGTCTTTAATGCTTCCCTCATCAGCGGTGATTATACTCCACAGATAACACAATTCACCCACTCATTCTGGATTTTGTTGTCCTACACTGACCATTAATGTCTCCTTACTTTCTACTATTTTCATGAGTTTTCTTTACATTAATATTTCAGCAGCATTTTTTCAAGGTTTCCTCTGAGCGCTAAACCTCAAACTTGCAATCAAACATACAAGCATAGCAAGCTGATTGTTACTTCAGTCACATATCAATTTATTTTGCTGTTAAAAATAACCATTTTTAATTCTTACTTCTCCACAGATAATACTGAAAGCTTAGTGACAAACCATCTTCAAATATCCACACACAATCTGCTGTTCTATCTACAGCCCCTATATAATTTCTTTTTCACTATATGATATTCCTGCTCTTTATAAAGGTTAAAATTCTAGTCCAACCCACATTATCATATGCATTCTACAGGTTATTTAATTCAATATAAGTGAGATTGCAATTTTTTCTCTAAATGAGAAAGATCAAAGCTAAAATAACTTCTAAGTTAATTTACTTCTCCTGAAACCACATACGTATGTTTGAGAAATTCTATCTCTTTCCTCCTACAAATAGGTCTTGTTTGAGCACATGTGCAGTCTGGTAAATTCAAACACATCCAAAACCCATTCACAGTGACCAATGAAACAAGATATTTAGAAAGGGATAGATTCACGTATTGAAGAAAGAAATCTATGTATGATAATGAGAAATTACTTGAGGAGAAATACATTAAAATGTCATGTAGAACACAAAATTCAAATAAAAAAGAATATAAGGCAACATAAACCAGTAGGGCATATATTTTACCAAAATCAAAGAATATATTGTGTACACATTTTCTTCTTAAACAACACTTACTATGTAGTCAGATAACCATATATGTACCCCAAGTATATGGAGTACATTTTGAAAATTTTAAGTGAGATTTGGCAACAAAAATTCATTTTACAGAATAAATCTAAAAAATTTTCAAATATATTTTCACACGTTGAAACATCAAATACACCATCTGAGAAATGATATAGCTATGGGAAAGGGTGGGTATTCAAAAAAGAAATCTGTAACAACAAGTAGGTGGAAATGATGTGAGGAAGCCTTCTCACAACCTAAGAGACTTCTGGGATGAGCAAAACCTGTAGAACCAGTCATCAAGCTGAAGCTAAAGGGCAAGAGCCCTGGTTGTAAGAACTTTGAAGTGCGAGTAGCACTAATTCATCACCACCTCTCCCTAGTGTTGTTTTACATACTCTATTTCCTAACCTTAAGGATTCACCGGCCCACATGGTGCCTTTTTAAAGGTAATTTGAGAAGGCATAATAAAATAATTTAAACAATATAGTAGAAAGTCTGATCATTAACTTCAACAAATAGAAATTCTATCAAATGTATTCATCATAGAGCACCAGAAAGAAATTAATGGTGATGAGTGCACTTTCTCTTTGCAGCAAAAAGTAGGCTGAGGTGAAAGTAGAGAGTCACCTCGGTTTACAACACAAAATCAGATGCATGAAAATATAGCTTTATCCTCGGCAAATGCAATTCATGCAAATTTAAAATGCATTTTTACAAAGTGTATCTCATGGGTTGATAAATATGGTCATCAATTCCTTTCCTCCACTACCTACCATTCACCATGATTTTTATTTAAGCAAATGTACTTTGGGACTTACAAGACAAGGAACTCCATCATATCCATAAATTGTTGAAAAAAGTTAAAACTGTCTCTCTATTAAAGGAAGACACTACAACTACTAAATATAATACTATTGGACTGTACCATTCTCTTATGGCACAGTAATACATCAAAGCTAATGATATTATTTTATTCACAGCTTATCCTAAAAAAAGTATGTGGCCACTAGCTGAGACAAGGTTATGACACTTTTTGGATGTTTATCCAAAAACAGTCACAACACAACTTTAAAATCATATACTGAGGAAGCAGTCCAATCTCATATTTAAAGCAAACTTTTTGACAAATTCAACCAAAATCATGCACACATTGATATGCTTGAGTCCTAAAATTTAATCTAAGGAAAAGCTCTAATTATAATTAAAAATAAATGACATCAAAGGAAAATTAACAGCCGAGGATTCAGTAACTAAAATAGAGCAGCACTCATGTATACTTTTGAGATACAAGTCACTCACACAAAGTATAGCATTCAAACAATATAAAATTAAGCATTTTTACTGGTCACTATTAAATTAAAGAGGAAACTAGTAAACATCAATTTCATTTTAAGACTATGCAAGATAAAATATGCTTAAATTGTCATTCCCTGAAATTAATCAGTAGTCACATAAAAAAATTCAGGCTTGTGGAATGGAAATAGGAAGACATTGCATGAGCCGCTGTAGGGAAAAAGCTAGAACTACAATTCTTTCATCATGAACTCCACAATCTATGGCACATATGTGGAATAAATACCAAATGTACTCTCCCAGATGAAGATAAATAAAATTTACAAATAAGGAGAGCAAGGGAGCCAGTGAGGATGATATTTTTGATAGGTACAATTAAGGTTGAGAACACCATCAACAAAGGAAGGAATATTGAGTGTGATAGATCTGACTAAACTGGAGTCCATTCCAGAGTGAGTTATATTTACCAAAAATCTAATAAAATAGAAATGTATTCTGCTACGAGAAGACTCATCAGGTTCTCACTTGGATCAGGAACTCCATGACACTGGAATTTCAAAGCACAACTTCCTTGAACATAATTTTTAGGGCTTCTGAGTCAAAAGCCTTAGGGAAAATGTAGGAGTTGTCTAAGGAAATGAAGGCAACAATTGAGTTCCTGATCCAAACAAGAACTCAACAAGAGTTCATACTTATAATATAACAGGGAAGTACCATATTTCCCAGCCTAAGTGTCTTTTATAACTAAAAAATATTATCTAAAATCAGGCAGGGCCCAATGGGCAAAGGGAATAATTATTATTGTTTTCTAATTTCTAACCCAAAATACTGCAGTGTGTGATGTGGGCTGGGAAATATGGTATTAGATTGCCGCTTGGCCCAAAACAAAAGTTCCAACTCTTTTATCATTTGAAAGGCAGCTAGAAGTAATTAAAATGTTAATTTTATAAACATTATTGTAGGAAAGCAATTCCATAGCAAAGGCAAAGATAAAATTATTGGGAAACTGGCCAAGGAACTCTACACACTCCAGTGAATGTATGATGAATACTACACAGTGAAATTAAGAGCCTGTCGATAGTTTCCCCAAATTATACATGCAACTTTGGTCATATGTGCAATTACAGAAGAGTAGCGAATAACTGATGGGATATAATAGTGCCAGTTGTAACAGACTTTTGGCCTTTGATAAAATTTCAAAAATGGAGTGCTGTATGTAACTCAACATTCCAGAGATGTGGGATGCAATAACTAAGAGATAAAAACACAAGATGTCTATTCCAGATGAAATGTGAAGAAAAGACCACTCGGTTGAAATTCTACCACAGAAGTAATACCCCCAGCCTGAATAGAGTGATTTGTGACATTAAGGGCACACAAAAGCAGCTGGGGAGAAATCATGACACAAGCAATCAGCAGCATCCTCCATGATGCTGAAGAAAGGGTTCTTGTAGAGGCATGAGTCTTTCTAATTGACACATCACAGCTGATAACAATAATAAATATCACAGTCGAATTTCTGCTCCGCACATAAACGAAGTCTATTAAATAATTATCTATGCAATCTAATATATACATGTAATTAAAATTGACAAAGCTTCAACTAGTTAATGATTGTTACAGTATTTGCTCAAAATGCGTTACCATGATTCATGTAACACTGCCAATTATCAGGAACTTCAGTGGGATCACGAGTCGATGGAAGATACCTCCACTTGGTACATTCATTGTTAGTGCACTGAACCCACAATCCCACGTTTCTTTTTCTATGTAGACGAAATAACCTTGATCTAGGAGAAAGAACCTGCATCTGAACACTGCTGGTCTGACTACATGAAATCTGGGATGAGTTAGGCGTTTGAAGATTTGCTCCACATGCAATGTTTCCAATGCTCAGCTGGCTGTCGTCAATTGCCCTCCCAACAGGAGTTCTGAATTCAGTAGGTGGGCTTACTCTCCTAACATGAGTTTTAGGGCAGTTCTGAAAATAAGGCATGAGAGAGGAATTTTTAGTTTCTTACTGATTTCAACTCCACCCACTTGTTACATATTGAAGCAAATAAGTTTAGCGGATGGATACTTTTTTCTTTGGATCAAGTTTGTAAGGTTTCTGTTGGTCATTACAATCAGACGGTTTGGATGTGGTCTTGGGTTTCGGAAAGGTTTTGGAAAAGAGGGATTTTGGCTTCTTAGATTGAGGCAGGTTGTTAGATTCTCCTAAGGAAGTGACACAATCATTAGTATCATGAGCTTAAGTAAATACAACATATTTAATTAGCTGAATAAAATCAACAGACAACTTCAAATATGTGAGATAAGTACCCTGTAGAGCAGGATCGTCAAAGTTCAATTTCGTTGGTCTAATTTTCAATTTTAAGCTAGCTATCTTCGACGAGGGCTTTTTTCTCTTGATGGGTGGAAGCACACTATTGTCAATTCGTTGGTCAGGAGTCTTCACAGCAGTCCTAGACAAATAAAAAATTCAAAATCATCCTTAAACCATTGCACAAATTTTAATGATTTCATATCTAGATTTAGGAATTATGATTCCACAAATAAAATGTGGGCGATGAATCAAACATGGTATTCCAATTATAGACGTACCCTGTTGATTCACAAGGACCTTCTTCGGCAGACTCTGCTGGAGACAGGGCTGCATTCGGTTCAGGTATAGCAACCTCATCTTCCTAAAATACATTAACACATGGTTGATATTGAAAAATTACAGTAGTTACAAGGCATAACGGAACTGAAAACTACCTCGTTATTCTCCTTGGCACGATGATGGGTATTCACCCGCTTTCTCTCACCATCTACTTTTGTGTGCCCTAATACCGAGCTGAATAAATCATCGTATTGAGAGTCAGACATGGACCGACTTAACCTTTCCTAATTAAACATGAAGTAGGAAACATAAATTTACAATAATTTAGTCGACTTGTCCATTACAAGAGAAATAAAAGGGTATTAGCTTAAATAGCCTCAATAATACCTTGGACTTGATATTTCCCGACAACCCTGTATCACTATCTTTCCCCTCATCACCTGTGTCATTTTCAGAACTCTTACTTCCTTTAATGGGCGGTGATATAAATTTTCTTGATATCATTCGATTAGACATTTTCGAACTAGATCAAGTGAAACACAAAGGTTTGGGTTGCGCAGAGGTACTCTCCAAAAATAACTCTTGACTGCTATTTACCACAGAGAGAAGTTTAATTAATCAATGAAAATGCACACAATTCACCCATTCATCATTCTCAATTTCATGTTAAAATAATTTTTCACCATACACTTTTGCCGCCTCTTCAATTCACCATGGAATTAGTGGAGACCTCTACATTTAGATTTCGGGACGAACAGTAAATAAATCTCAGCGTTTTCTTGCCTTAACACACAGAAAAATAAATTAAAACAGCTAGAAGAGGCCTTAGAAAGTTATAAAGTTATTTTAGAGATAATATTCACGTTTAATAATTCACAATTCCACGATTGATACAAGAGGTTCACTCCCACATCCGGGTTTTAGTGCAACCCCTATCTGGTAAAGGCGAAAAAGAAAACGTACTGAACGGAAACGTATCCATCGTTGATGGTGGTCTACTTCGTCAAGGGTGTGAATCGTCCACAGTAATTGTCTTATCTTTGCGTTTTTGCTTTTCGTTATGTGGCCAGTGGTGTCCTCTCCGCTCTAGGGAACGTGTGTCTGTTCATTGAAAAGGTAAATTTCATGTAATAGACGGTGGGGATATTGAAATCATTGTTCCTTTTATTATCGTATTTGGGAGGCTTATTGGGATTCAGATAACCGTTCATGGGACGCATGCGCAGTGTTGCGCGGAAGACAATGTATACAAACTCACGTGGGGAGAGAGCGAAGTAGACAAATATGTCATTAACAAATATTGTGCCAATGACAGTTACTTTTCATACTTTTTTATCGAGTTATTCATTATTCGCAGTTTTTTATTGCCTTTGCGTATTTTTATAGATTCTGTTTTTAATTATTACATCCCATTATTTTTCTCACTGAATATATTTCACACTTACATGCCAATTATATTGCACCTCTTCTTGTTATAAAAATATTATGTACGCTTTATTTGCAGCGCAGGTTTCTATTCGCGGTTTACTGTATTATTCTTGCCAGAAATCTCGCGCAGGTTAATTTATTATTGATGTTATATATTTTTTCAGGACGTACATGGCATCGACACAAATCAAGAGGAGAATCGGAGCTAGCATTCCTGCAACCGAGGATGCAAATAAGAAAAAGCCGAAGGGAGACTTAGATAAGGACGCGGAAAAATCTCGCAGGAAATCAACTAATTCTTACGCTGCACCCAGTCCTAAGAAGCCTAAACACGAGAACGATGCCAGGCACTTCAAATTCGCTCGGAAAAGAGCATTCAGCCTAACTGGTGGAAATGGAAAGTATTTGCCATTACATAAACGAAGAAAAAAGGAAGGGATTATTCCACCGACAAAATTTCTCCTTGGTGGGAATATTTACGACCCTCTGAATCTCAACAGCTTACAGGACGAGGAAATAAATAGGTAGGCTCATGGATGTCGATTTTTTAATAACTTTATTGAGCGGTAATGCTAATTTTATTTTTGACGACAATTTTCATTTTCCAGGGCCGTGAATGCTGTTACTCCACGCTCATCACCCTTGCCCACGCCTCGTCACAGGAAGGAGGAAATCCAAGTGCTTATCCCTCCTAACATCCACGACCCCCTAAACTTGGCTGCTGGGGAGGATGGTGATGACTTCGAGTTGAAATTAGTTTCCCCCAAAAAACGAAAGGGACGGAGACGCAGGAGGCACGCCGCCGCGAGCCCCTCGGGCGAAAGCAAAGACGATCAGCAACCACCTCCCTCTCCCCCAAAACTAAACGTTACATCATTATCTCCACCGCCCTCGGCGAGCGCTCCCTGTCAGAAAACTGAAGTTCTGGACAGCACCACCGAAGGACCTGAACCTCAAGAAGCGGAAGCGGACTCGAGCAAGGAGAGCGAAGAAAGCCCGAAGGAGAAGGATAGGAGATCTGGGGGAGGTGGGAGGAAGAGCGGGGCTTCGAGTGCAGAAGAGAGGAAAGCCGGAGGGAGCAACAGAAAGTTGTCGCAGGACGCAAAGGACAAGATCGTGAGCCCCGTGGTGCCGCAGCCAGGTGCACGCAAGAGGCCGCCCGCGTTCAGCAGGAGTGCGTCCCGGGTGGAGAGCACCGGATGTACAGAGGGTGCATTGGAAGGGCGATCTGGGGGCGACGTTCGCAGGGTGGGAGGTAAGCCCCTGGCACCCCACGACCACGGCGGTCAAGCGAAGCGCAACTTCAACAAGAAGAGTGCCAACTACCAGTACGGGAATTATAATCGGTAAGACATCTTTCACTCTCTCTCCTCGGTGTAGTCTTCTCAGAAAAAGCTTAGCGTGAGTCGTTGGGGTGATAGTCGAGATGGGAGTCCCTTCAGACAGAGCAGAAAATTTCAAGCAAACCTATGAAAGGCTCTGGAGGTTGGTGTTTGATTCTGATATTTTCAAGTTCTTAGACTTCATTGGCAACTTCAACTATTCCGGGTAATTTATTAGTCTAAATAAAAATGAGCAACAGTGTTATAGATGCAGACTCTTATCATCATACTCAATGTTTTTCTTCCTCCCAGCAGGCATTCCACCTCTCCTCATCCTGTTCCTAAAGCCTTTCTTTTTTCTTCCCCCTTTCTGCTTTCCCAGAGTTCTCCTTCTCTCATAGCCTTCGGTATTCCCTTTTCTCCTCATCCCCTGCTCCAGCCATCTCTTTTGCCTTCTTTAAATATTCTCCAGGATTTCCATCAGGAGGAAAGTACAATGAGTGAGGAGATTCCCACTCACCGTAACACCTCATTTGTCTTACTTTCCATCCTCTTCATTTCATCCTTTTACCTCCAGACCAGATGTTACAAAGGGTAAGACTATTATGATCTCAAAGAAAGGGAATGCAAATGACTGCCAACTACAGAATTATCTCCCTTCTACCCCATGCATCAAAAATTCTGATTAGTATTACAAAACACAGGATTAAGAATAAGATTGATCAATATATTGGAGAGGACCAATTTGGATTTTGGCAGGGCAAAGGAACAAGAGGAGCAACTCAAGCACTAAAAATTATCTTAGAAAGAAGATTAGAGTTGAACATGAGAACGTATCGACTTGAGGGATAGAAGACTAATTCTCAGGTATTATAAGTCACAAACCACGGAAATCAATATTAATGGTCACAGACAAGTAGCCAAGATAAGAAGAGGGGTGAGACAAGGTTGTCCCCTTTCACATTACCTCTTTATAGAAGAAGCAATAGAAAGAACAAAATTAAAGAGTAAGGTTATGAAAGTAAATGGGAAACTCATCCATAATATCCTGTTTTCGGACAACATAGTTGTTCTTGCAGACTCAGAAAAGGATATGAATCACGTGCTGGAGACTTGGAAAAGAACTGAATAAATTAAATATAAACACTAAAAAGATGAAAATTGTGGTGGTGGACAAGTTAAACAGCAATATAAAAGCTAAAATTAAGTTAGGAAACTCAACCATCGACCAAGTAAAAGAGTTCTGCTACTTGGGAAGTCAAATAACAAATGAAAATACAAGCTTAACAGATGTTAAGAGAAGGATCACCCTGGCCAAACAAGGTTTCCAAAGAAAGTTGAACCTCTTGGTAAAAATCCACCTCTCAATTGATACGAGGAGGAGATTTGTAATGAAGTTCATGTGGAGTATACTCACCTGTGATTGTGAAACATGGACATTAAATAGGCAGGATAAAGACAGGCTCCAGGCAGCCAAAATGTGGTTCTGAAGGAAGATGACTAAAACAGGTTGGATCATGAGGAAAACAAATGAGCAAGTCTTGAAAGAAGTAGGTGAAGAAATAATGAGTTCATCTAGAACATAATTGAAGGAAAAGTGTTGGGGAAGAAAAGGAGAGGACAACCTAGAATATCCTTACTTCACAGTGTGATGTCAATCATGAACTGCAACTCCTACCGTGAAATGAAAAAAACAGCCTTAGAAAGAGGAAATTGGCTACAAAGACAGCAACAAGGCCTGGCCTTTCGAGAGACGACTACCTCCAGACCCACATTTTAAGCTCCTGCTCTATGGTTGTCATTCAGGCTTCTGAGGGGCTAAGAGGGAGGTAGAGTCTTTGGTTTTCTGGGATTTCTGCCATATTGTTTCATCTTGAGGACGATATTTCTATGTGACCAGAGGTAGCCTGAGGAAGGTCCAAGTGACCTGAGGAAGCCTGTTGTATAGCTGGCAAAATATAGTCCTCAAGATGAAACAAGGTGATGGAAACCCAAGAAAACCAAAGGCTATACATTACTGCAGTATATTTTCCTCTTACTACATGGTTCATGCTCCTGCACTGTACATTTCAGTGCTCCATAATAAACGTTCTGTTGGCCTTTTCTTAACACCTGGCAAGTTCATCCGCCTAGATAAAATTTGCGAGATGGAAACTTTGGGTTCAAAAGTTTAATTCTCTTCTTCCACTACACAATGCATGGCCACTGCTGAACCTAGGAAGCCATTACTTATATTTCAAGAAATTACATATTTATGTTTTGCTAATAAATACACATGAATTGCTGAAGCTATAAAACCTTTAGGCACATAGGTGGCTCATTGGGGTACATGGGTATGTCAATCAAAGGGTGCAGGGGAGCAGGATTCTCTTCCATCGTATATCCTTGGGTGGTTCTTCCCCCTCTGGAAGCTCAAAAGTAACCACTTAAAGCATGCAGATAATAAATTGATTTTTAAAGGTATGCATCAGATGATGTTACATGCTGGTGCCAGTGTCTGCCCTAATGGAGACCAAATCATTACCTGGCATATGTGTAATCACCTGGACAAGTAGCTTCACCATACCACCACCCAATCAGTTATCTCACCTTAGTTCATATCTTGGCTTAGCTCTTGAAGGTAGACGCCCCTGTTGATCATCAACTCAATTGCAGTTCGTTTTTATTTGATGATTTTTACTTACTGTCGGCACAAAAATTATGTAGAGTGGAGTAACAATGGTTAAAAATGAGCCCTGGTACCCACATGAATGTGAGTTACACCAAATTTTAGCTTTTTTAATTTTATGTTTAACTGTGGTTGTTGATTATTTTTACATTACACTCTCGATTGTTTATTCCGGTGAGAACAAAAAGTGCCATTTTTTTGCCGTTTTCGCTCTTTGACATTAAATAGTGAAGAATCTTGAAGTTTAACCTTTATGAACCTATAGTATTGTGTAGGAATAACATATTGAAATGTATCTTTAAACGTTTAGTTCTTTCTATTGTGCCGTAAATAAGTTATTAACGAGTGTATGAAATAGCCTTTTCTTGGTTATGAAAAGTTGAGAAGCAAGATCTTGGTCTTGTTTTGAAGCTCTTTACAGCAGTATTTAATAACAATTACCATCGTAAACTCACATTGTGATATCGATTTTTAACGAGTTAATAAACAACCGAGTATTTTAGCGGGCTCAAGCCAACGGTAAGGCAACCGTTTTCGTGAGAGGGGTGGTGAATGTTTGAGCACTGTTGCAATTTGCAGGTTGTGGGCTGAACCTGCTACTCATACGCTCTTTTTGTGCATTGCCTCGAAGGGCGAAAACAAATGCTGCACACGCTCTTTTCATGAATTTTATTTTAGGTAGATATTGTGCTCTTATTAGTATTCAACCATTTTCCATCACCTTTTACTCATAAGGGCCTTTTCTCGATGCACTGAATTTCTTCAATGTGACCAAAGAGATTCCAATACATGGACCTCGTAATCCTCCTCAGGAAATTAAAATTTTAGGTCAGAGGCATCACTCACAGCTAATATCTCCAAAGATTAAAATGCTTTAGACAAAAGCCAATAGTGAATGATCGATTTAAACCTAGACAGGTTTACAAGCCTAGCCACTTGGGGTAGCATATTAAAAAATCCAAGTTTGTTACATTAAATGAGTTGGCACTTTTGGACAATCTTCAGTGGGGTAAGTACCACTAAATTGTCCTTTCTCCTAGTGAAGTGGTGGGGAATTCTGACTCCTGTCTCTAATGTGCTCAGGTTTCCTTTTACTTCACATTTATAACTATAATGACTATTGAGGGTCATAATACCCATTTGTATAAATAGTGGTTTATAATGCTCCATTGAATGTGAACCTGAAATAATCCTAATTGCCCTTTTTTCCATCTTGAATGCATTTTTGAGGTAGAAGCATGATCCCATAATTCTATGCCATAGGTTAGGTGACAATGGAAGAAGGCATAATAAATTTGTCGCTGTCACAGTCTATGGGTAGTAGGAGTTTTAGTTTCTGTAGCAAGTACGTTACTTTGGAAAGCTTAGCAGTGGTGGAAGATATATTAGAATCCTGTTTTAGTAACTACTCAAGTTTGTAGCCAAGCAATATGAGAATTTGCTTGTGGTATATTTGTGGGCTCAGTGAAAAATTGCCGTTTGAGTTTTATCATTGTTTAAAGCCAGACCATTTGCAGAAAACCAATTTTGGGTTACTGACAGTACAGAATTTGAGATATTGTTTGTATAGGACAAGTCTTTTTGATAATGATGAGAGAGACAATCAAATTCTTTACTGACATCACATATGGTTAAGGCAACTGAAAATTTTCTTCAACAGAGTTTCGAATGATATCAACAACATGCCGGACTGCTGAGGAAGTTGAGAAACCTTGGCGGAAATCAAACTGCAATTGGGAGAAAATATTGTGCACTATCGTGTAAACTATCAAAGTGCACATTAAGTTTTTATTTTTTTTTTATTTTTACCTCACTACCCCGAATACAGCACAAAGGGCCAATTTACGTCGGGTGAATAACAGTAACAACGGACGTGTCACAAACACCCATGTCCTAGGCAGAAAATACTTTACCCAGGCGGGACTCGAACCCGCGACCCTCGGGTTGGCAGGCGCGGACTTTACCCCGCCGCCACTGGGGCCGACAAGTTGGGATTTAATCAAGATTTTCAGTGTTTTACCAAAAATTGGAATGATTGACATTGGCCTGTAACTATGTATATGATAATCTTTTGTCGCCCGTCTCATAGATGGGGATGGTTTTAGAGATTTTTAGGGCCTTTGGGAAAATATCCGATTGGAAACAAGAATATAAAAGAAAAGTGTTCTTCAATTATAGTACTATTTTCACGAACTAGTTCACTTGATAAGCCATTTGTATCATTACAATTGGACTTTTTAATAACCTTTCTGATATCCTCAGGTGTTATCCATTTCCATCTGATGGGAAAAGGTGTATATACAGTGATTATTAAGAAACTGGGAGGCAGTAGTTGGTGTGCTGTCAGTTTTTGAGATCACCTCATTGGTAGACTTAACAAAAAACTGGTTAAATAATCGGGCTTGATCTGGATAATCACGTGCCACCAAGTTTGACTGCCCAATTTCCTTATTAATAACTTGCCAGGCTGCATTGGCCTGGTTGTCAGCATGCATACATGCAAACCAATCACGCTGTTCCCTTCCGGGGTAGGCACAGTCACAAAGTTTCACTCATAAATACATATTTGTACACCTAACTCTGCTTCAATAATTTCCTCCATACTTACCTATCCTTGCAAATCTCTTTTGCCTCATTTAGCCTCATATACTGCTTCATACACACCCTCCTGTTTTTATGACTCATAATATTCCTCTTCCTAAGAATTTCCTTAATCACATTCAACCACAACTTTCTCGAACTACCTCTACCTATTGCACCATTCACTTATCTCATATATCTGTTTCATTATTCGACTATCATCCATTCTCTCAACATGGCACTGGCAACTTCACCCATATATCTGTTTCATTATTCGACTATCATCCATTCTCTCAACATGGCCAAACCAACAAAGCACACTCCTTTCATATATGTCCATTACTGTAGCGTCTAAACCACATTCATTTATTACCCACTCATTCCTGACCCTATCCATCCTACTTTTGCTGCAAATACTCCTCAGATAACTCATAACCACGGCTTTTATTCTAACCTATTACCAATAGGGTACTGGCTTGTAAAGGCCTTTCAGTGAGACGAATATGATGTAGTCTCGATTCTATCATGGGTGACTTGCAGCCTATGTGGTTTTCACTGTAAGTTTTTCGATGCATATTTTTATATTCTGTGTGAAAGAACAATTATTACATCGTTAAATATTTAGTAAGTCAACTGAATAATCAGAATAATTTATGTTACACCTACAATCAGGAAATGACTCAATGCAAAATCTACTCTCATGTCCATCCTGACCTACCCATGTTTCACTACCATACATGTAAGCAGAGAGATGTACACTTTTGTTCGCAGAGATTTTCGCTTCCTTAGACAGGCACTTATTCCTTGATTTGCTCCACATGCTACCTACCACTTTCCTTGCAGCATTTGCATGTTTCTTTATCTCCTCATCTATGTGTCCATCTTTCACAAGAATCTTACCTAAGTACACAAAATCATTCACTTGTTCAATTACTTCACCATTAGCCCTCATCACACATTTATTCTCCCCATTCTCCTTATCAAAAACTAATACTTCTTGCATGCATTTACCCTCAATTCCATTCTCTCTGTTGATTCACAAAACTTATCTAGGAGCTTTTGTAATCCCTGTTGGCTCTCTAAGATCAAAACAGCATCATCCGCATATGGTAGCACCACGTTGACATTTCTAATCAAAACACAGTCGTTTTCACTACGTGAGTTTCTAACACATCCATAAATACATTAAACAGCCATGGTGACAGCTTGTACCTTCTCTACCTTTCATATGCAGCCATATGCAGACTATACGCTTCCCAGGGATATTATATGCTGTCAGATATTATTTCAAGATGCGTTTAGTGGTTTGACCATTACGAGGTCAAACAAGCTTGCTTCCAAATCAATTGATTGGAATTGATGGCAAAGAATCTGCCTGCCCACTATCCACCAGCATATCTGCTATGGAGTCAGAGAAATTACACTGAATTAATTCAATGGATGGAAGACAGTGGACTAATTTTGAGCATTAGCTGTAGGGAATATGAGATAAAGTCCTGAAGAATAAGAATTATTGGTGGTAATACCAACCTCAGAAGGAGAGGTGTTTAGGCATTGTCATGGCCTTTAAACTTGATGCTGGGTCATTCCATGTCAAATCAACCTAAAATAGATGATTTGATGTATATGATCTCAGATTTTGATGGAAATTGGCATGTTTGTTTTTTATGTGGACTTTAGTAAGTATGCAATATACCCTGCACACATTTTCCCCTGTCTCGGCCGGTTAAGGTTTTACAGCCTGTTAAAAGCTACAGGAATTTTGTTACATGTTTGTTTGTAATATGTTTTATTATCTGGCTAAATTTCATTGTCAGATATCCTCTCCTGTTAATCAGTTGGTAGAGATGACACATAATCTCTACCTTTTGCTATTTCTCATACCGACAAAATATGCAGAGTTATTTTTAGGAAATCCTATAACAATGCAATGGAAATGAAAGCAATGACACTATGAAAAAAAGTAATAAATTGCTGAGGAAAGTCTGGGTAAAAACAAATTTGGTGGACATACTAGTCTTAAGTCCTTTTTTTAGAGTAAGCTCTCTTGCTTAGTGCCAAAATGCGTAATGAAAGATTAGATAGTAGTATACAACAAAGTTTAAAAGAGAGTAAGTTTTGTAGTTTTGTATCAAATACAAACAAAATGATGAATGCACAATGGACCCCATTGATCGAGACCCAAATAATCTGGACCCCTTTGTAGTCTAGGTTTGTTTTGAGCATGTATGGGTGGGTAAGGGGTGGTGAGATGTCATCAGTAACACATCTCAGTGGATTAATTTTATCATAAAACCCTTAGATTCTTGGAGTTTTGGCACCTCTTTGTGTTTACTAATGGAATAAAAATCAATTTATTTATGTAGAGCAATTATTGATACTCGAAATAGAATTTTTGATTGTGGCGTGGGGTCTGGATCTGCACCTTTGGCCGTTGGCTGTGTAGTCACATGGTTACAGCATTGAATCTTTGCTGACCCACTGTGATCAACTCTGGCATGTAAAAAACTAAAAATATTATTGTGATAATCCAAATTTTCCTGATTAATTATGTTTGTATGCTGCTTTTTATGGAGATTAAATTGCTTATAGTATAGTTACGATGACTGCAATCATATTACCATTTTTTTTACAAGGTATTCTAAAATTTAATATTTGCCTTTATAATCAGTGAGAACGCATAGCATAGTTTCTTTGAATATGATTGTTGTTTCATGCCTCCATTTTACCCAGGAGTATCTCCTGCATGATAGATAGTGATTATAAGTTTTTGGTGATGGTAGGGTCACTTCCAACTTTCCAAGTGTCCAACTTTCGTCCCATAGGTCATTCAGTGGCGTCGCATTGAGTCTACATCCAAGTGAACTTTTTTTCCAGTAAACAGTCATAGTTTTTTTAGTCCTAGTTGATAAAATGTTTAAAAACAACAAGTTGTTTTGTAAACATTTCATTAACTAGGACTAAAAAGTAAAAAAAATAAAAAGGAATTTTAAGTATGCTTTTCTAAAAAGATATAAAAAAATCTAAAAACAGAAATATCTTAACATCGTACTAAAAAAGAAAAAATAATATTTTGAGTGAATGTAAATTTAGCTAAGTACTGGAAATATTAAAATTCAGTTCAAGGAAATTAACCACACAATGATAAGACCACAACGAAAAGCGTGGGGTGCAACCTCATATATATTTTGCACCTTAAGTTCATTGAAAGATTTTCTAGAAATTGTATATTGAAGCTCTCTATTCCATTGAATACCAAAATCTTCATATTTAATGAATTTTGGTTGTTACCGAATATGAAAGAGCACCCCACGCTTTTCGTTGTGGCCTTATCATTGTGTGGTTGATTTCCTTGAATTGAATTTAATTATTTCCAGTACTTAGCTAAATTTTCTTCACTCGAGAAAATATTATTTTTTCTTTTTTAGTGTGATGCCAAGATATTTCTGGTTTTCTTTTTATTTCCTCTTATAAATCTTCTTTTTGTTTTTATAAATGCATACTTAACAATTCTTTTTTTATTTGATTGAAGTGTTGAAATGTCAAACGAGTACTTAATTTTTTGTTTATGATTTACATGGACTAGGCATGTGTTGGACATGATTTAGTTTGTGCATTAGAATATAATATTTTGGAGTGGAATGGATAGATTTTTGCCAATCTGTCTCTTTGGAATTCTGTGAAGTCTTCTTTCTTACCAAGTCATGTCAGTATTTGTGGATTACATTCAAAATGTGTATTTTATCATGCTTATGGTTCTATATGCTGTGTTGCAGGTATTATGGGTACAGGAATCCAAGCCACAGTGATGACAATCGTCTGCAGTATTTACGGCGTGACTTGTTTGAGGGGAAGGATGTGCTCGACATTGGATGTAATGTTGGCCATATAACCTTGGCCATTGCAAGGGACTTGGGAGCGAGATCAGTGATTGGGATGGACATTGACAAAAAACTTATTGAAGCTGCTAGAAACAATGTGAGGCATTATGTGGGGACCTGTGGGCCTCGTAGCAAGCACAGAAGTGGTAACAGGCATCCCACGCCAGTTGCTTTGAAGCAAGAAGAGAAATTCCCTGCTTCTATGCCTATCCTTTATGGTCCCATTGATGCAGGATACTCACACTTAACCTCCAAGTCCAGTGACGTGCACAAGGCCCAAGAGAGTAAGGGCTTTGAGTTCCCTCAGAATGTACAGTTTGTTCAGGTAAGTGAATGTCTTCATTTTTATTCATGTTAGTGGCTGGTCGGTTTGGCAAAACATGCTGTAACAAAAAGTATGAAATTCATTGCATTGTTATGTGGCTCACTTTGGCTCAAATTGAGAACAAAATCTCATATTTGTCTAGCATTTTTCTAGTATTTATTCCTAAGAATGTATTTTTAGTGGTACTAATTCATCTCTACATAAGCTCATCATTGATATGAATCCATCCTACCTTTTGTGCCTCATACTTACTCCCTACATTTAACTTTGTTTCGTCAGATATTCTTGAGCCAAAGACTTATTTGCTGCTGCTTTCGACTCTACTCTCCTGTCAGCTTTGGCGACAACCATTAATTGAATCAACCTGCAAGCATGTAAATGTCAACATAATGTATTGTAGGTTGTAACATTGTAGGTTGATTCATTCCAAGAAAGAAACTTCACAGCTATTGTAACACTATTAACATAATTGTGGTCTTGTTAGGTTGGGTGATAAAATGCCTTGCGAGTACAACTTAATTTGGTGTCATGCAAACTAATTCCTGCATGGATGGGGGCTGAGGATGCCATTTTAGGTATTGGTTAAAATTTTTATGGAATATGTCTCGTGACACAAATTTTCCTGCCTGCAAATTTTGGTGCCGATCATTATAACTTGAATGATCTAGTCAAACGTATTCACATATTTTACAGAGTATTTTTTGACTCATCATGGACAAGTAATAAAATTGCAAGGGATATTTTGAATACCAGACCATGCTCATCAAATAGTCAAGAGGAAATACAATCGATGTCAATAAAGAGGGAGGGATTTCTATTTAGACCCTGATCAGTACCACTATTTCTGTGAAGGAATATGTAAGGTAGTTTTAGGAAGTTAGGAGTGTTGATGTGGAGAGGGTTGATAATGATGGCCTAGTCACCTCGTCAGCTGGAAGTATTATTGACAAACTCAGATATTTATTTGGTCATTTCCATCTCGGATTATGCAAGGGTTTTGAGGCAAACATCATAGATTTCTCTCAAAATGTTTGTAATAAACCCATAAAAGAAATGAATAATTTTCATTTTTATTTGTCATAGTTAATTTGCCCTAAACTTAGAGCCATTTAAAAACACATAAAATGGCCATTTGAATGAACAGTAGAAAGTGGTCAATTTTCAAATATCTAATTTGGGCAACAATGAGGATAAAACATTGAACTTTTCTTTGTTCTTAAGTACTTTTTGAGTGGATACAGTCCTTTTCACTGGACAATGAAAAATTAAATACTTAAGGAGGCCAATATAGGTTTTCAAATTGTTTAAAAATTGTAAAAATGTACCAGCTTTGGAAATTGTTTTCAGCCAAAAAGAGTGATAAAAGATTGGAAATAAATTCAAGATGTCATAATCAGGCATGATAGTAGTAAAGTATTTTGTATTAACTCCAGAAATGTTGCATTTTAATGATACGTTCCTTCAAAATATGCAAAATGCCATTTTTACGTAAATTAAAGAGTTATTATCTAAAAAAAAACTTTTTAAAAAATATGAGAACTAGCTAAAATAATCATTGCTAAGCATTAAGCCTATGCTAAGAGATCGGGCAATATTTTTCTTGCTAATTTTTTAAAAGTTGTGTATTACAAACGGCAGCCAAATTCACCCATGACTTTGGATCTACATTGTCCCTTCACATCCTTCACTTCGCTCTCCTGTACATAATCTTTTTGTTTTTAAATGTCTATTCATTCTCTATACATGACCAAACTAAGAAAGCACAATCCTTTCATAAATGTCTGTGGCTGGAGCACCTACATTATTTCGTGACCATTCACTCCTGCCCCTATCCATCTTACCCTTGCCTCTGTCACACTATTAGTCTGCTCTTAGGCTTATCCAGACATACCCTGGTTTTGCTTCCCAAGAGAATCACTCACTCTGTGATATGCTGTTTATAATACCTATGACTTTCCTTCTGTAATTCATATATTCAGTGTAATATGGCAAGATATTTTGGAACATCATTGTGAATTTAAAAGAACCAACTGTTTATTGTCCACTCTGATATTTATTTTTACAATGCATTTTGATGCTCAAAGCATCATCATTAGGTACAGTATCATTCATGTTTGTACCTGATGGTTACATTTTAAGCGTCAAAAAACATTGTACAAACGTATAATGGAGGGGACACTACAAAGTTTTTTCTTTTAAATTTCCGTAATTCTCTTGCTCAATCTCTTCATCTACCCCTCTGTCTGTTGCAAGCATTTGGCTGATACGTACAAAATCATCTATTCAATTATTTCACCATTCACCCTCATCATTCTATTCTTCTTCCCATCCTCTCTGTCAAATATAATTTCTTTGATACATTCATCATGAAATTATTCTCCCAGTTGATTTGTAGAATAATTGATTTTTTGTGCCCTTCAAGGTATTTCCATGGATTTTTTCCCTTTACTTTGAAGTACCTACTACCAGAAGGTTTGTTTTCTGCATGCTATAAACATGGTTTGTCTATCACTGGAGCATTTGCCCTTGCAGTATAAGCATGGGGCAATCAGATGAGAGGTTGACACTTAAAGTCTAAAAAAAATTTGTGTTTGCTGTAATTTCTGAGGTTTTCTATGTCCATGTAAATATTTCATTTTTACTTTACTTTCCTAGGGAAATTATGTCCTTGACTGTGATTTGTTGCTGGAAACAGAGCAGCCTAAATTTGATGTGATTCTCTGCTTGAGCGTTACCAAGTGGATTCACCTCAACTGGGGAGATGATGGACTGAAACGAGCATTCCGAAGAATGTTTATGCAGCTGCGACCAGGTGGCAAGTTGATACTAGAGCCTCAAGCCTGGGCTTCTTACAAGAAGAAAAAGAATATTACGGTGAGAATTATTATTGCTTCTTCTTCGTAGTTAAGTTTATTTGTCACTAGCTGTCAGTGGTTTTAGCTTTATGGTATTTTTGCCCTCCCCTGAAGTTTGCGTACATGGCATGCCCTTTGGCGGTCATTATCTATGTCAATAGATTAGTAAGCATGCCACTGTTTTTGAGTAGTTTAAGTAACTTTTCTGAGTAGCTCAGGCTTAGAGAGCTCCAGAAATAACCTCCATTGAGAAATGACTTCTATTACTTATTATTCATTTGAATTGAGGGTTATTAACACTTTCCACTCTATGCCCGAGCAGCGTTCCCTAGCATATATTCCAGAGCTTGCAAAGCCTGAGTGCCACTAGTTTTTACATTCTATCGCTAGTGCTTATTTTGTGGCAATGTTTTCAGTAGATACAAGTTTCCTGTGCACTATGTAGTTTCATTTTGTTCATGAGTTCCTGAATCAGAAGCAGCACCAATCATATACTACTTCCTTGCGAGTTTTTTCTCTTGTTCATGGAGTCATCGCTGAACATTCTGATTGCTTAAATGACTTAGAAGACTAGATTGAGGAGCATATAAGACCTGCAGAGCAGAAAGTATTAACCCTTTCACTATTGCATGGTTGAGATTTTTCATCTAAGTTGAATGACTGCCATTTATAATTGGAAAAAGTTTTTAAATGCTGGTAAAGAAACGCTATATCAAAACAGCAATGTGATCAAGGGAGATGCTACCAAGGAAAAAGGTTCTAAGTGTCCTTAGAAATCTCAGCCTGGTGGATGCAAGACCCTACCCTTGGCTTACGGGTGGAGATTATCACCCCCCCTTTCTCTCAATGATAGCCCCTCATGGGATATAATCCGCAGTCAGCAGCCTCTTCTCCCTTTACTTTCTTGTAGATATATCTAAAACTATTTGTTGCTCACTTGAAAATATAGGCATATATTTGGAAAATATGTGTTCTTTAAGATTAACTGATTATTTGCAACTTTGAAACTGAGGTCTAGCATTATATTTACCTAAGTTATTGGGGACATCCATGACAAAGAACTTCATTAATTGTAACTGTTGAAGTCAGTTTTAAATTTATAAATGCTCAGTAAAACATGAGTTTTACACTCGGATCATATTTTTCAAGCATGGATACAATTGTTTTTCAATCTGCTGCATAAAAAGATAGTTGATTGTGGACATGGGCTGGCTCTGAGGCAAAGGGTTGTGATTACCTCCACCCCCCCCTGGCCGAGGAAAGTGTTCAGTTTTATGAGAATTAGGATTCCAAAACTGACATTAATGATACTTGTTGGATTCTTTACTGCAAGGACTGAGGTGTGGAGAGAAATGGTCATTGTACATGTAACAGGGAAAGGATTTCCCATTGAAATGCTCTGGTGCAAAATGGTTAACCTATATATGGGAACTTCTCCCATCCAAAAATTGGTTTTGTTAGCCGAAGAGGAACTTCCGAAAAGGAAGAGGAACGAAGAGGGACTCCTTAGTAGTGCTTGTTAAAAATAAACGTTTATGTTTTAGTAAAATCAAGTTTAGGAAAATTTAAATCTAATATGTTTTTAATAACTTTCTGTCAGGGAAAATTTTTTGATAAAGAAACCAAGTCTTGGATATTCAAGTGGGTAAATAACTTTTTATGCTAATTTGGGTGAACTGAAAGTTAGGAATAGGCTATCCATTTTTTTTAGAAATCATAATGTAAAGAGCCATACAAAATTGAAATTACTTCTTGAATAGTAATTCTATCTCAAAAGAATTAAATGAGATTAATTAAAATTGAAATGCAGAAAAGCTGCTGTCTCAAGGCCGTTTTACTCGAGGAACACAATTGCACTATTTGATGCACAGAAATTGCCAGAACCTAGGCATGGAATTAGAGCAGGGGCTATTTTTCCATCAGTCCCATATGCATGTGTGCATGCATTCTTGCAATTCACTGCATGGTTAGGCAAGCCAGAGTGGAACAACTATGTGTTTTACTTAGAATACAACCTTATCTGATAGAATTAAACAAAAATGTCATGCTATGTGTAAATCTACTTGAGTCTTCTTCTTCCAATTGTTTGAAATTTATATCATAATTTTTTCTCTGGTTTGTTTTAATACAAATACAGGCCTTGAATCTGGCTAGTCACTTAAGTGCCCATCAGGTGCATGCCAGGGTGGGCTCAAGGTCTAGCAGGTAAAAAAGAAACTTGTCAGCTTTTGTGATATGAGATTTTAAGCTTGATGAATTGGGTTTAAAAGACTCCAAAAGTATAAGTCTAATTTTGGAATGATTATGTAATGAAAAGCACTTTCAAAACTATTTGTGTATTAAAAAATTTACCAGATTAATAGAAGATGGAATAAGTTCTTAATTGCTGTGAAAGGAGAAAATACATTTTCTGGTTTAAAGGCGAAATTAATGATTTAGAAGATCCGAGGGGTACGCGACTTCAAAAACAAGTGTACACCACATTTCCATTTCTGCCATGTCTATCGATTTCTAACCATTTCCATCCATTTCTGTTCATTATTATCCATTTCTGTCCATTTCTATCCAGTTCTATCCATTTCGGTCAATTTATAACCATTTCTGTCCATTTCTATCCATTTCTAACCATTTCTGTTCATTTCTAACCATTTGTGTCCATTTATAACCATTTCTGTCCATTTCGCGAACATTTCTCATCAAGCGTACACCATTTCCCAGAGTTGCATACCCCTCGGGAAGATCTAACTGAAAACATTCATAGTTAGAATTTAGCTCATCAAAATTGTGTGACTTTTTGTAAAGAATTGTGAGGTGTAATGAATGCTTTTTAAAGTCTAGGTTGAACCAATTGTGCCGTTTGCTAGTACTAAATGAGAGTATTTGCCTGGTAAAATATTGCAAACATTCATAATTTCTATGTACACTTACAGAATTCAAGTTGTATAAGTTAGCATTCAGTGTGATCTTAGACGTCTAATGGAAGCCTCACACTATTGTAGTTCTCGGTCAATTTGTCTTCCTATATTTTTCAGAAGGGATCTTTGACCTCATCTTTAGTTAGGTGCTTCAGTTATGTCTCTACATTTTTCTCATCAATGTTTATTTTTCTAATGATGAATGGTAGCAAGTTTCTGATCAATAAACTCTTGCATTTGACCCTCTGATCTTTAATGAATAAATGCCTATGATTGGTGGCATTGGGTTTTATTGTTTTTACTTGATATTAAATGTGTCCTCATATATTGGTGGCCTAGTGATGTTTTGTTATTAACTTCAGTTAATCCTGGTAACCTTAAGTGATTTTACCCTGATCATCTTCCTTTTTTCTCTCTTGCCTTTATTCTCTTTGTCTGTGTGAGTATTGAACCTTGCAATTTTAACATTTTGAATTGACTTTTTGCCCAAATATTGTTTTTGAATGTTTTTATACATGGATGATACTGTTCTTATGTCAGTTTTTATCTCAATACTCACTTTCAAGTCATTGGAGTAAAAATATTGTTGATTTTTATTCTTGTCTCCTCCCAAATAATCTTATCATTTTATATTGCATATTTGGTGTTGAGAGCCCTTCCCAGTTTCATTTTTTCTCAAATGCTGAACATTTTATGTTGATCATCAATTTGAACCAAGATAGTGATACTAAATCTTACTTCTCTATTTCTCTGGGGCTTAGCCATGCATGAGGGCACTTGCTTATGATCCTACTGTGAACACATTTCTTATGTGAAGTCTGGCATTTCCCTGGTGGCTTTTCAGAATTAAAGTTTGTGTATGCAAAACTTGGAACTGTGGTGACAAACTGCTTGTCTTTTCTGTTCTCTATAGTCTATGATATTTATTTCCTTGGAATCTTTTTTCATGGGGAGAGGTCCACAAATTGGTTACATTCACTGTCATCTTTTTTCTTGTAATTTATTTCCCCTTCTGTTTGAAATTCAACTCTACCAGATTCATTTAATGACATCAAAACGCTAGCATTATCTACATGTTGGGCTATTTTTCTGGACCCTGTTGTATGGAAACAAATTCATTGGTAGAAGTAAATTTTTCTCATTTATTATTCATTCATTTTGATGTCATTAATTTCGACATGTGCCTTGGCTATGCCAACTTGCAAAATCAACCAACATGGCCTAACCCAACCAACCAACAGCCAAAAAATAGAGCAACTTGGCTATGTCAATTTTATCCCCTGGGTAAGCCTTTGGAAATCATATCTCACTTTTTGTCACTTTCTCTCTTCCAAAAAACAAAGACCCTACAGCCTTGGCAATATCATTGGAGGAATACTGATCTTCTCTCATTTCCATTACAGGAGGCCATCTCTAACAATTACCATGGCATCACTTTCTTTCCCCAAAAGTTCACTCAGTATTTGCTCTCTGAGGTTGGCTTCAGAAAGTGCGAGGTCCTTGGCATGCCCCAGCATCCTTCTAAAGGATTCCAGAGACCAATTCAATTGTTTTATAAAGATGGTGCCTCGCCACGATCAGACTGTGGTGAAGGCCCTTCCCTCATTGTGCAAGAGTTGGAGAGACAAGGACCCTTGAGTGCTTCCCCATCATTCCAAGTCAGGGGGAAGTGCAGTGGTGGTGATGAGTCTGTGGACTGTGCTGACTGTAAGGAAGGTGTCAGGCCACAGGACCAATTGTCAGTCAAGGTGGAAAACTTGGGTGAGGAAGAGATGGTTGTCAATGAGTCTGAGCCTGCGATTGGTCAGTGTGTTGTGTCAGATGAGATTGAAAACCAGGTGGCACAGGTAGAAACGGTCACGGCCACAGGTTCTCTCACGGTTGTGGAAGTTAGTGAGTCCAGACTCAACCAACAGCAAACAGCTCTCAATTCTTCCACGGATGTTGAGGGTAAGTTGTCTGATGCGGTCACAGAATCGAGTGAAGATGGTTCTGCTATGCACATGGAAGTGGGGCAAGATTCATCGGTTGTAAATGAGGTGAAAGGGCATTCCAAAGTTTGACTGTGATCAGTGGATGTGGTCTTTGCATGCTTTGAGGAAAGCTTGTAGAGCTTTGTCAGAGGTATCATAAAGGGCCAAATATAGACTAGCTGTTCCGTAGTTACGAGAGAGAAAATTATGTCGGTGTAGTGATTCCCGGTCGAACTTGTATAATTGGTCTCATAAATGAGAGGCTACAAAATGTGTTCTGATTGCTGTGCACAAACCTGTAGAGTACCGGAGAATGAATCAATCTCGCTGCTGGGTTCAATGTTAGTGTGTTGAATTGCACAAAAATCCCCAGTAGTAGCTGGTTAATCAAAGAACTACAAGTTAGGTATTCCATCAAAAGACTTTTTATTGTTATATTTGAAAGGGTTATTTTCTTACCTTTCAAACTAAAAGTTACAGTAAGAAATGTGTAGTTTGCCCTCTTCCTTGAAGAAATTGGACAATTCTATTCTTTCATAGTGTCTATCTATAAAAATTCCTTTGTGTATGTTTTCCCCTATTAAGCTTTGTATGTTGGTAAAGTTGAGGAGAAGAAATGTTACATTTCAATGCACAATAATTGAAATTATTTGTTTCAGGGTAAGCAGTTCTTGATTACTTAGAATCTTTCTTTGAAGATGATACATTTTGACACCATGTATGATTAAAATTATTTATTTAATGTATTAAAAACTATTTATATGTATAAATGATTAGATCATTATTGTAAATTTAGTTAAACAAATTTCTGAGGTAGGTGCTGGTGTTGAATAGATTAAAAAACCAATGGTGGTTGGACCAAACAATAGATAAAGTAACCAATGAATTTCTTTAAAAACATACCATCAAGACTGTTTACTCTTGCCAATTATTTACAAATGTTTATTTCCTTGTCAACCTTATTAATTTGCCTATTATTTTCCCGTTGTGTTTGCTGTTAGACTTATAGTTGCCTTGTAATGTGGCCTGCTTCTTATTTCCCTGTTTTATCTGTATCATGTACATATGATAACTCTGGTCATGATGGTGACCTGACAATACAAAGTGATTTATTGCGTGCTTTGAATTTTTATTTACAATCTATATGTTTGGAATTATTTTGGCATTTCTAAAAACCAGGAATTCCACAATAAACAAAAAATAAGTTGTGTTGACAATTCACCTCAACTACATGTTTGAACATTTTCCCAATAGAATCATTACAGCTTTGTATTTCCTCCTAAAGTAAATCAGTTGTGATTAATATTCATCCAGTTAAAATTGCATTGATACCATTAAAAATTGCTTTGATACCATTAAAAATTGAAAGAATATTTTGGAAAAATATGTCAGCACAAACATTAACTTAATGCTTGTACTATTTCTTGCAGTGCAATACAAATGCACATGTTAAAAAAATTTTATTTTACAGTTTTTATGTGAAATGGTTTTATTCTCAAGTCCTGTTTGATTGTTTGCGTTGGGCTAAGTAAGTTGGATTTGAACAACCTTTTAATCCTCCTGACTTGCAGGATGACCCATATGGGTGGTGTTTTTGGCCATCAAAGCAATCTTCATTGCTTCTTTCCTTTCGCTTTTCTCACAAATATTGCTTCATCACTTGCTGAGAAACAGAAACTGTTCCAAAGGCTTGGTTATTTTACAGTCAAGATTCATCTCACATTAATACCAAAGTTCACTTCCTTTACTTAATCGTCAACCACTTCCCATAGCATGGTTGCTGCATCTGTACCACCCACTGAAACTACACTTCTGTCATTGAACATAAAACGAGCCGATGCAACATGTGAGCTGATTGCTTTTTCTTCATTGTACTCAGCTCGTGGACTAATGCAAGGATACCTGGAAATAGAAAATTTATTGGTGTAAAGATTATGCAGTTTTCAATACATTTCTGAAGCATAATGAAATGATCTTTTGCAATAATAATTTCCTTCATCTTAAATTCAGTCAATTATACACAGCATTTTAAATTAAATGAATTGAGGATTGGATATAGTTCCTAGTGATGACTACTCGTATTTTTTGACCTTAGCAATGGTTTAAAGAGTTGGTCATTGGTTGGCTATGGCATTAATTGGTGAAAAATTCAGTTATCCTCACAATAATCCTGATGTGCAGGGCGCACATCAGGATTATTGTGAGGATACCTTAATATTAAATATCTTATTATGAAATTCAAAATGCTGTAGTTTCAGTGCTCACCATAACCAATTATTAAAAAAACCTTTTATGTATGTATCAATTAAAAGTAATTTGTAATTCAACAGTTTTTATTGAAAAAGGAACTGGTGGTTTCATTGCTGAGTTACATCTTCACCTAAAGATTTAACTCTTTGTTGTGAAACCTGTCATTCTTTTTATAGTAAAACCAGAATTGCATAGTATTTTCCTTTGTCTGGTATATTTTTTAAGAATTTCACAAATTAGAACCCGAGCTTGTGTACTTGTAAATTTTCCTTTTGTCTTCCTGGCATTATTTCTAGGTTGCTGCTGTATTCACATTTTTTCAGGATCTGTGCTCAAGTAGTAGACCTCACTTGAAGGTTTCATGTTTCTTTTCAAGAGTAAATTACAAAATTTAGGAATTTTTTCTCAATTTTTTTTTGGTGGATTTCAGTTAACATTGGGATCAGAAGTAAAAGCTATTGCCAAGGCTAAATGTAGTTGCCTGAGGATGAGCTTAGGTAATTGTTTCTGTCATTTTGTATTAGGAGTATGTTTCATGGGGTCTTACTTTACTAAGTAGAAGTGTACTCGTGTTTAGCCAGGGGGATGCATTCTGTTATTATAGTTTCTGAGGTATCTCAATTTGTGAAAAATGAGAGCAAGATACCTTTTGGATATCATGAGTCAAGTGGTGAGTAAGTGAATTTTTTATTTATCACATTTATGGTTGTTTACTTCTAATGCTGTGTGAATGCAAAACTTCTATGCGCTATGGCTGTTATTTTGCACCCTTCATGCAGTTATGCTGTAGTGTTAATTATGTAGGTGGAAAACCTGCTGACTCCAGTAGCCTTTGATCTCCCCCCACGTTGAGAATCAATTAACCATTGGAATCTTTCAGAAAACTGGTTTATGGATACATTGTTTGGCGTTCCTTCATTTACATTTCTCATTAGGGGCATTTTCATTTTATATGTTGCGCTTACCTTTCAAGATTTTCTGTCATCAAAATGCTACACAACATTTTGACATCAAATATGCAATAAAATGCATTAAGCTTCCTTACTCTTAACGTAAATGAAAATGGTCTTAACTCATGGGTGTAAAGCATCGTGCACCTTTCAGTCATGTTTATCCTATTTATATTTATTTGTTTTTCCTTTCTCTTCAAATATCAGTTCATTGACAAACTGCTGAGCCAATGAGTAAAAATGGCTGTTAAATCACCCCTAGATGCCTCTGGCATTGATTTCTATCAGGCTGAAAGAAAATGGACCAAATAGATTCCCTAGTGGGGGTTTTAAGATTTTGAGGTGCTAGACAGTCAATTTTAATGGTGTTAATAGCTCTTGAAAGTAATGTCACCAATGAATGTCTTAAGCAAAAACTATTCCAATTGCGCTCTAATGGAATATCTTTAGTTTTTACCACGTGGACTATTCAGTTTTGGTGACATACAAAAAGTATCCCCTCTTTGTCTTGGAATGAAAATCGTTAATGCATACCAACACTTGGAAATATCTGGAGCAGAACTGATGGAGAGAAACTAAGTATACTGAATAACAAATGGATCATAAACAGATTATCATTTCTGGCAACATTGGAATTTGCTGGGATGTCTCTCTTGCCCTGAAACCACCCACAAGACTAAGTGTATCAGTGTACACAACACTTGCGGGAGGCAAATCTCGGAGGTACATTTTTACCCATTGGGATGTGGAGGGACACTTGACTCTAACCTAAGTAACTGATATGTGACAAGCTTCATCTTTATATGCATTGGCAGTTCCCTTGGTAGCTTGTACATGGTCAACTAGTTATTCATTGTACTTACTCATTGTGCTAAAATAAGTATTTGCAGGAAATGAATTCCTTGGGTTTTATGGATGAAGTAATAATTCCTAGAGAAAAATCTAGTAAGGTATTACAGCCTTTTTTGTAAGTTATTCTTGTGTTTAGTGGCTGGTTATTAAAGGGAGTGATAGAAAATTAGGGCCAGGTTGATTGAGGGACTACTTGGGGAGATGAGGAAGGGTAGATAGAGACCCTGCCACCCTATTTGCCTGTTCTTAATGAAAGATGCTAAGGAGACCTCAGTTAAATGTATCATGTGACTGTGGAGTCCTTAGCTCTAAGTGCTGTCCAGAAGACATCCTAAAAAAATTGGAAAATATGAGCTGCTGCCAGGATTTGAACCTGGGACAATGGAATTAGGAGTATATAGCAAGTACTCAAGCCACCTCACCAATCTGATACCATGTCATAGCCCTGTGCCAGATCTCTGTCATCATTGTCATTTTGTTAAAAAACTAGAAATCTGGCACGGATTAATTTATGAGTTTATATTTTGGTTAATGCAAGAAGTAATTTTTTTGCTTAAGTCACTTCAATGAGTTAATAGTTCACTATGAGTGCATTTTGTGTGATGGGCCTCCATCATGAAGATGGGTTAAGGTTGCGGAGCTCAATTGATGAGAAAAGGGTCTGGTTATTTAGGTCTTAAATGATAGACACTTGGAATGGGTTGCATATTTGCAATCTTCACTTTCATGGTCACTAATTTGTACTCCAGCATAATGACAACAATAAGGCATCTATATTGGGGTGAGATTGAGATTAAGGCAGTCCCTTCTTCCATCTAATCCCCATGCGGGCCTGTCTGATATCTTTTAGTGAAAGGAAAATCCCTTTTTGTGGGTGCAGCATTTGTCCTTTTGTGTTTGTTAGTCCTCATCATGTGTGGGCATTTAGCAGCAAAGGGTTTATCATCAAAGTTATTCTCTCTTAACAATGTTAACATGGTGTACTCCACTTCAATAAGAGAGATAGCAAAGTTTTTATGCGTGGCTCCTTGGATGTGCACATTGTGATCAATATTGTAAAGTTACTGACTGAAAGCATTTAATTTAATCAGAAAGTTCTTATAAATCCTAGGGATGTGTAAACTTACCTAAACAGGCGCAAGTGTCCATCAGCATCACCAGATATTAATAGATCATGAGCAGAAGATCTGTGTGTTGTGACAATGACGGATGTCATTGGGTAGTAGCGGTTGTTCCACATACCTACATGGATGAAATTGCATTAAATCAAATGACTCATCATACCCAATAATAAAATGAACTGATTTCTATAACTATGGGATGAATATAGAGCTATGCACATGATTAGTGTCTTGCACTTAGTAATCTATGCTCATGTGGGAATACAAAACCAGTACAGTGGAAAGGTTTGACAAAATTCTTTTGAAATTAGCTGGTACAAGAGCAGTTGGTAGCTGGACGATCATGATATTAAAAAAATGCTTTCCAGGTACTCGTGGCATATCCCTCATAAAATTAACTGTGAATATGTGCAACAAAGGTTACCCTACTGACACCATAATTTTGAAACAAAAACAGATATGGTAAATGAGCATAGGCTATCCACGTTGTTTGTAGGATGGAAAGAAACAATTCAGATACAATGCTGGTAGCAACAAACATCACTGGCCTCCCTTTCTTAGATAGGCTTCCATCTACACATATTAAAAACAAGTCAACCCTGCAGAGGTCGTGAAGTTTACGATTAGTTATCCACTTCTGGAAAGTTGTAAATTCCCGAAAAGCCACTGACGTGAATCTTTTGACACTACAAGCCCCTAAAGTTGCTCAGTAAGTGGGTGTACTCAGTTCAGTGAAAGAACTGGTTGCGTGAGTTTATGCCTGGAGAGCAGAAGATAAGAAAACTACAGAGAGAAGATTATAATTATCTGCCCAACCTACTATGTGAGTATTTGTGTCAAACTATTTTGTTTTCTAAAGTTATTTTCTCTTATAAAATATTTTAATTAAAGCAGATGTTTTAAAGAAATTATTTACTCTAGTTTATGGATTTAGATAAAAAAAAATGTACTATTTTCATTGATATATTTTTTAAAGAAATATAATGGATCAAAGGCATGCAGCTCAAATCGAAGCCTGGCTTCATGAAGATGACAATAGAGACGAAGATTCTGAAGATGATGCAAGGTTAATCAATGAAGAATACATTCTTGAGGAGCAGTACCGCCAGTCTGAATCTCAGGAGGAGGAAATTTCAAATGAGGGATTTGAAAACAGTTTGGTTTCAGCAGAATATGAATCATTGGAACAATGCAACATTGCAACAAATATTATACCGTTAGGGTGTTATTCTCTGGTCAGAGACTACCACTGAATGGAGGAATAACTTGCAAGCATAATATTGTTTATACACATCCCGGACCAAAAGGAATGACTGAAGAGAAAGCTGATGTGGAAGATTGTCTCTGTATTTATATGATTTTGTGATTCGTCATATAAAATATAGTAAGGTAAAGATAGAGCAATTAAGGGATAATTATGCTGGTAAGTATAGCTAAATTACCAGATTCTATTGAAGGCATTTTTTGGTATTCATGTATGGCTGGAGCATTGAAAATAGGCTGGACCAGTTGAGAAAATTTATTTGGATACAAGAATCAAAAGAGGATCGATGCCTTTATTTGACAATATTTGTGTAAATATTCACATTCCTTCTGAAGTTTATGATTTGTTGACGTTCTTGACTGCAGTGATCATGCTAAGGATGATAAATCAGCCCCAATAAGAGCAACTTTTGATTTTTTCATCATCAGTTTTCAATAACACTTCATTCCATGAGTAGAAATGACACTGGCTGAACAACTACTGGCTTTTAGAGGATGCTATTTAGGCAGTACATCTCTAGCAAACTTTCAAATTATGGAGTAAGGTATTGGCCCTTCTTGATGTTTATTACCTATATACAGGCATTCACTATGTGGATTTACTCTGGCCAACCTATTTATTGGAGTAATGATTCAGCTGCTGCTATGATGAGAGTCATCTGTCCTGTCCTAGGCAAAAACTGCAACATCAGTATGTATCATTGATTTTCGTCAATCCAAGTTGCCAATGACCATTTGGAGAACCAAATTATGATGGTTACAACTGTCAGAAATGATAAAAAAGAAGTTCCAACAGAGTTTAGCAAGGCAAGAAGAAATCCATTATACTCCACAAAATTTGGCTTTCACAAACCCTGCACGATGTTTCCCTATGGAGAACAAATGAACCCTAGCCAGAAGTGATCACACATATAATCACACAAAAAACAGCATATCTCTGGTGGATAAAATTTACTTGCTCTATGATGTGCATAAAAAGTTCAAGAAGTTGGCCTCTAACAGGTTTTTGATTTGCTCAATATGAGTGCTCTGATTGCATTATGTATATACTTGGAGGGCAAAAACTGAAAATATCATTTGCCACAACTTTCTCGTTCCCCTCTCCCTGGCATGGATGAGCTCACAGAAGAGAACTGCGGAAGTCTTTGGACGAAGTCTAGCATTCAAGGTTAAAGATATCCTAGATGTTTTTCTGGTTCTGTGGGTCACTGCCATGACTGCAGAAGATCATGAAGTAAAAGCATTCTCTGATCATGGACTGCATTGAGCAAAGTTGTTTGTCCTGATCATTTCAAAAACATTTGCTCCTCCTTGTTTAGAAACAAATGATTGGATTAATGATTCAATGTGAACTTGATTTGTGATCTTATTTTGAAAACAATGTGCCTTTTTATCTAAGAATAAGTTGAAGTTTTTTTATGTAAATATTGAAGAACTTAGAAGACGAATTTATCATTCATTCATTAGTTATTGTAGTGTATTAGATACATAAATAGCTAAATAAACAATATTTTATTCATATATCAGTCTTATTTATATCATAAATTTGACTTGATATGTAATCCACCAAACTGCTCACATACTTTTTTTATGGCCCAACCACTGCAGGGTCAAACATTTAACTCTAATGGCAATAATATTATTTGTACCATAACTGCTTCCTTCACACAGTCAAGCCTTTTGAAGCCTTAAGCCTTAATTTAATGTTCTTGATGGGAAATATATATTTTGCTTTGTAGGAAATGTCATGAAAACTTCTTCTCAGTACTCCATTGTTGACCTGCATTTCTTTGAGAGACTATTCTCCATAGTACAAGTGTTGGTTAGTAGCTTGAAGATAGCATATGTGATAGTATTATTCAGTATTCAAATATTAATTTTATATTCTGTTTGCAATCACTTCATAGCAAACTGTCCAAGGTACCTCTTTATGGCTGTTATAAAAGGTCCTGGTCCAATAAAAGTTTTATTATGCATCAGGACCTTTGTACCAGTAGTTGACAGCGAATTTTGCCAGAATTATCATCTCAAAATTCTTTTATATGTGTGGACTTTTTCTTGCCCCATGGGATACTGAAGTGGCAAGAGATTCCATTTTCACCATCAATCCTATCCCTCTCCATATTGTAGAAGGAAGGCCAGCATAGGAGGATAAAGTGTTCCACATGGAGTAAATAGCATGAAATATCCATATTTAAGTGCTGACTAACCATTAATCATATTGTCTCTTCTTCATCTCAAATAAACATGCCATGGGAAAGGGACTGAGCCCCTCTCTCAGATGGATTTTATGCCTCCTCCCTATAGGTCTGTCCCTAGAAACGAACATTTGTTGCTCATAAGCAGTATGTACTATGTACCCACTAAGCCCCTTCCTTCATGCTCATTGGACCAGCCCTGATGTCTCCTTGTCCAATGTTCCTGTAGTTAGGGATGGCAGAGGTTATTGAAAGGGTCATTTACTTGATCCTAGAGACCCTACCAAATCCTATCCCACTCCCATTCATTGCGCATATGTGTGAAATTCCATTTTTTCGAAAAATTAGTCCCTTTGACAGGTACTCAAATCCAGATCCCAGTTTTCCAGTTAAGCCCAGCTCTAGCTAGCTAAGCTTCTGAGGCATCCTGCTCCCCTGTGGAGTTTTGTGGTGCTTGGAAGAAGCGTTTGAGACTGCTGGAGATACAATATAAAAAGTGTTCCACAGTGTTCACAAGGTGCTACAGTCTGGGAGGTTGAAGCCAACCTTTGAACTCAGTGAGGTGCTTGCTATTTTTTAATTATTTCCTGTCTCCCCACCCCTTCCTTGGAGATGAGTAAACCACATTTTATTCAGATCTATGATAAACTATGTTTCATCGAGAGTGATGAGGAAATTTTGTGTATTTTATGCCTAATGTTAACCTTCCTCTGATGAAGTATATCATCTGCCTGTTCATAGGGATTTAATGAATAACAAAATTATGTGCCTATGTATACTGAGATCCATATCAATAGGTACATAAAAGAATCATTTTACACATATTACTTGCCTGCCACCAAATAGCCGACTGTACATGTTTGAGTGTACCACTTGACATCCTTCATTGCAAGTGCACTCTTTTCTGGAGAGAGTGCTCGAACATCCCCTGTAAGTGAAGAATGTTATCAGTTGAGAGATTTTTGTAAAAAACAGGAAATAACAAGGGAATTTCCATGCAATCAAGCAGTTTGTTCATAAATTTTTGTATAAATAGCTAATGCTATTAAAAATGCTTGAGTATTATAATTTTAAAGGTACACTTCCTTTGCTTTCTCCAAGGAGATAGGGCGCTGACAGGTAAATTGACTTATATAGAGGTCTTCATCATTTGTGCTAGTTGTTATTTTGAGGGGCAATGAACTGTGCAAAACCCAGTAAGATGAATAACTGTATGTGATCAGTATTCTCTTTGGTAAAAGCTATTATTTAGTTTATTGGACCTACCAGCAACTTTAGGGTAATTTTGATAATGATGACAAAAAATTACTTTCCCCCTTCAAAAACTTGCAAAAACCTTAGTACATAGGAATATTCATATTTTTATTGTAGGACATTCACAACATTAGAAATGTGTGAGTCATTCTGAACTGCATGAAGAAAACATATGCATATTCAGAACTTAAAGTCCCTCTTAAGCTGATTAGAGGAATTTTTCCTCCATAACTGGTTACCATAGGCTCCCATGTAAGGGTTTGAATATTGTTATAAATGGTATTGCTGTCTGGACTCTTAGCTGGCATCATAGTGAAATTTTCTTCATATTATCAAGTCCTTTTGTTTGGCCATGATTTGTCTCCACTCAACTTTAGTGATAGATTAGTCTGTGGTTTTATTTGTGTTAATTGTGGAAAAATCTAATTAGTAAGCATATTTTTGTCTTTTTTCTGACAGTGAAAAACTGCTTTCAATTAATGGTCTAGTCGCTCAATTAGGTGACTCACCAGAGTCAATATTTTTGCATATTGGTTGCAAAAACCATAAGTATTCTATAAGCCATCAAGAGTATTCTCCAAGAAATGCTGTAGTTTTAAGTTCATAGCTTTGTATTTTAAATGTACTTTAGATTTGGAGTGTCTTCAAGTGGGTCAGGAGATGCTAGTTAAAAGTAAAAGAAAATTCTCCCATAGTTGCCCTTGCATCCAAAAAAGTACTTTTTTAGCAGTTGATGGGTAAAGGTTACTTTGCATATTTCTGACATGGGCATAACCAGAGGGAGGTATGGGGGGCAGCTTCTATCCTTAATCAAGAACTCAAGAGAAAGTATTCAACAAAGAGGGAGAAACTTGGGGATAGGGCTACAACTTCCCCTGGTGGCTGACATTGAAGCCTCACTTTCACTTAAAATTGGTGCATAGCCATGTTTATCTTTGTAAAACATTAGTGGTTGCAATTCTAGTTGTGGAGTATGCGAATTTTAAATTGAGTTTCAGCCATGTATTTCTAACATGCCTGGCTGGAAGTACATGCGATCAAATCTTAGGAGTTTAATGCAAATTAGAAAGTGTTTTAGTGGTAGAATACACCTTTGTGGGGATATGGGCGATTTAGTTTTGGTTTCCCACAATGCAGTACTGTGGTACATTTGGGCACCAAAACCAGCCATTGGATGAGTGGTAGATATAGTTCGAAGAGAATAAAATAACATATCACTGGTAAGTTAACAATATTTAATCATATTTTCTCTAATTATTGTTCCATTATAGGATATATTTGACATCTGTAGGCATTTGATGATAACATTCCATGTAATGTAAGGTTTTTCCTGTGTGTGCGTGTAAATGATTCATTAGTGTTAATCGGATGACTTAAGTGTTTGTATCTTTCCAGGGCATTTAAGATGAGCTGAGTTTGATTTATGGGGTGAATTAGTACCCAAACCTTATGTCAATGGTGGCTAATGATAGACGATGATTGATCTCAGTAACTTGTGTTTAGACATGTTTGGCAATCATTAGCAGTTGTTGATTACTTTGCATGTAAGTAGAGGTTTTTTCTTTGTGTGTGTGAATGATTTATAAGTGTTAGTGCCACTACTAATGTGTGCTTATCTTTCCAATCAGTGGCACTACGTTCCTTCCCATTGATGATAATATGCTGAAGAATAACTATGCTTGATTTATCTGTGCAGCGTTATTTTGTGGATGGATGGGCTATTATTCACAGTAAGTATGGATAAATGAAAATATCAGCTATTGAAGTCCTTTGTAGCATTTAAAAATGATGAACTTGTATCATAATTTAAAGTTGTCTGTTATTATGAGTAACAACAGTGAACACTGCATTCTAAGATCATTAACTGTGCCGTAAGGCAACTTATTATGTCACATTGTGTAGGATCTAAGAATTATTGGAGCCAGTTTTGTCAGTAGATGTAATATGTCAAATAGTTTTAACTAACCATATGAATCATGTACACCAGTGGTAAATATGTGTAAGCACATTTCTACTTGTTGTGAACTTGAGCACTTCATTGTGACTGATTATTCAACTGCCATCTTAGTTCCACCATTTGTAGTTAATTTAAGGGATTTTAGGTATCAGTAGCTATTACTACAAACAGTCATGTGAGAACAGGATAATCTGATCATCATATTACGATTGCTAATCTTAGGATTAAGAATTAATGCATGTTTAACCTCTTAGCTGCGGCAAACGTTTATCTACGTTTTCACGGGCAACTGCGGGAAAAACGTTTTTAAACGTTTGACCGTGTCCTGCCTCCAGAGCCTAGAACCCTCCCTTATTTTTACGACCCCAGCCTTCTCTTTCCACGGGGGGACAATAGGCCATCCCCATTCCTACCCTAAACTGGTCACTCCCCTGCTCATTATGGGTCGCTTTCCATCGCCATGTGGTGCGACGGATGCGACCCTTCCAATTGTCCACTCGATGAGCTTTGGAGGCCGCAGTTGCCTTTCAGTAGCTCCCTTGTGACAAGCATACTTTGTTGCGATTTCTAGATTATTTGTGTATTTGATTTGTTATGTCGACGGTACATCAGAAAAAACTTGTGGACAGTGGGAAAAATGCCATAAGACTGGTGAAAAAAATTGAGAAACCAGATACTGTTGTGGACTATATAAAGAACATGCGCTTAGTTGACAAATCGGATATGATGATTGGTTCACTCGAATGCATGAGAAAATCAGTGAAGTGTTATAAGAAACTATTTTTTATCTACTTGGTGTCTCCATGCTGAATGCTTTTTATTTACATAAAAAGAGAACTGGGAGTAAAAGTCCCTACAGGAAATTTGTTAGAATTGTAATTGATCAACTTCTAAGTAAATCATGTGATTTAGCAAGGGAAAAATTGGGAGCGAGGGAAAATTTCCCACACAGATTAACTTCTAGGCATTTTATTGAGAACATTCCACATAGTGAAACACAAAAGATCCTCAAAGACAATGTTTTGTATGTAAAAATTCTCAGAAGAGAGAAAAGAAAAAATTCCAGATTTTGGTGTTGAGAATGTAATACGGTGCTATGTTTAGATCCATGTTTAAAGGAATGTCACACTGAATAATTTTTTAGTATTTTCTTGAAAAATAATGTATAAAATTAATTATTTTACTTCAATTTAACCCTCATTCCCATGGAAACCATTTATAATTATGTTTGGAGTTTTAATTACAGGAAATAAACATTTAAAAATATATCAATACATACGTACCAAATAAGGCGAAAATCAACGGATATACACGGTGTTTGGAGTCGTATAAATCAGAAAATTACAAGGATAGTTATCATAATACTTATTTTAACAATTTTGAATAAATAAATAAAATAGCCCCGTTGTTCATTGCTCAATTAATTTATGACCAACTTCCGCCCGACCCCTGCAGGGAGTGGGTCGAAAAAAGGGAAGGAAGCGAGCGAGAGGATAAGAAGGGTCTTCTACCTGCTCTCCATCTCCCTAAAGAGGAGAGGGACAGGCTCTGAGTCGCTTTCTTCCGCACAGAGTGGTAGGCGAAAAATCTTGCTGCCGCAGCTTAAGGGTTAAGGGTAGATGTTCTCAACAGTCACTGTTTACTGTACCTTGTATTGTGATATTATGCACAGTTAAAGAATACTAACATCTGGGACTTGGACTTTAGATAGACATAGATGTTATTAACTTTTCTTTTCAAATTTTATTGTCATATATTGTCATGAGAAATACACATCAGCATCCGCTTAGTTACAGTGAACTTATGTAATTAATTGAGGTTGACCCCTTGAGCTTCCTCTAATTCAATACCATTGCAGTAGAGGTAAGGACTTTGAAGTGCCCATAATATTTTCAAATTATCGTCCAAGGATATGGTAATAGGCTTAATCATTAGTAATTTTTGTTGCAATCAAGGGTCCACTAGCCAATTTATGCATTAAAACACTGAAATCTTATGGTCAACAGTTTTTTGCATTGTACAATACGGCTGATGCACCAGGCCAGTGGCTTCAATTTCAGAAACTAAAGGCTCCCCCTGTGAGGAGTAATAAGATGCATGCAGGGAAAGTTCACTGGGCTCATAATTGGTTTTGGAATCCCTTATATGGCAACACATTGATCAACCTGTATACAGGTATACAACCTGTATTAAATCAAAATTAAAATGTGTTCATGTTTTTCATGCCCTGCCTCTCTCTCCACCCTCCTGACAAAAATGCTAGCTGCGCTCATATTATGTGAATCAATTAAATGGCATAACTTCATTTTATTACGTTCATAATTATGCTTTCATTTGTAAGGGTTTAATGAAAATTCGTAAGAAGTCGATATCCTATAACATATGCAACCTTGCAGCGACACGTGTAACGGATTTAGCAGATAATCAGGATACTTGGATAATTGGGACAAACTGAAAGTTTTTAGTCCTTTTTGACCATGGTTTTGCATTATTAGATAAGTTTACCCCAATATTCATCGTCTTGTCGTAAATAACCTGGATTGCATATTGTTTCAGAATTACCGGTCTCTTTGTCTGTGAGATAATATGAAAAAATAGGTTGACAAAAATTTGATGGACAAACTATAATACAACTTTAATTTGTGAGATGGACATTGACTGTTCCTCTACCATAGTTAAATGTTGTACTGTTGATGGCTAGTTAATAACCTCATTACTAAGTGAAATGATATTTAGTAATAAAATTTTGCTTGATTCAAATCATGTGATGAAGACAAAATAGTTACCACATTTTCATTGATACTCACAGAATGACAAGTCATAATCAGCTGTGGCGGTTTGTAAGAAATTCCCATCTGTGCTCCAGTCCAGATGTGTTAGAGGTTGATTACCTCTCATTTTGTTGAGTTTCTTGTAGGAAAAGCCATCACGTGAAACTCGGAAAAGGTACACACTTCCATTTTGAGATCCAATTGCAATGGCATCACCAACTGTGGGTTAAGAAGAAAATTTGCCAGCATTAATCCATCTGTGCTCCTTTCATTTGAACAGTAAAGGAAAATTAGCATTTTGACCCATACATGTGCAATCAGACCCTGACTTTCTGAATAAAAAATGGATTTAATATGTTTTAAATCCAAAATCCAGGGCTGCAGGACTCAAGAAAGCTATTGAAATCCTCTATTTTAAAAATAAATATGCTTATTTATAAAATATAAAGTTTTTTACTGATTTGGGCAGGTTTAGATGGATCATTCCCATTTGGCTTTTCTATTGTTGAAATATCCTTCCTCTTACTACATCTATCATCAATTCACCATTTTCTCCACCTCTCTTTACCTTTTAGACACAACTGCTCTTTTCTCTCTTTTCATATATGCCAAGGATTCTATCCTCAAGAATGGTCTTCAACATTCTGTCACCTTTAATTACTGTGACAAGAAATGGAACATTCAACAGCAAAAGTTGGTTAAACAGATCTGTAGTTGAACATGGGTTGGTCACACAAATTATAGCAACAGCCTGAATTGAATTACTTGACAAAAGGATGTAAATTCTATCATAAATAAATTCAAATCACATCAAGTCTATAAACTGTCCACCATTACATATGGACCGACCCTAGAGGTCTTACAGGTTATTATCTTCCTTCCTTCTTTTGTTCCTCATTGTCATTGATAGTTTCAGCAAAAAGGAATGAGGAACCTGTATATAATCTTTTCTCTGCTGAATGGAGGAGGAGCTGGGAAATAGGGTGGAGGAAGGAAAATGTCAGCTCCTCTGTGTCAGTTCCTAAACCTATGCCTTACCATCCGTTTGATATCTCTCTGTATCCCCTGGCACTTTCCTTGTGTAGTCACATCTGAGGTGATTTTTAAATTAAGAGGTTGTTATAAATAACATTTCTCCTAAAAAACTCATCTGCCTTCTCATTGGGGTCATTTCTTGCTCCCAACCCTTACTCATACATTTTTAATCCATCTCTCTCTTCCCCACCGCTGCATTCCAACCTCTCATCACTATCAGGTTTTACTTTGCCAGGACTTGTCTAATTATCTTATCTAGCTGGTAATATACCTCACACACCTCTACCTCCATATAAAAACTTGTAAGCTTGTATACCTGGACCACAATGAAATTTATCACATTCACTTTTATTTCTACCACTAGTAGCCTGTTGCTCACTTGTTTGGTGTTTATGGTCCTCTTCCCCAGATTTCCTCTCAGTACCATAGCCATACCACATTGACTCTCATCTCCCTTCATAAAAATTGCCATCTTACTATCTCTCCAATAGTCCCAATTATCCATCTACCTCACCTATGCAGCCCCAAAGTTTCAATTCTCACTTTCTCCCTTTCCAGTTTAATACTTTGAAGCTTCCTTACCTGCATCATTTTCCTAACCCTCAAAGATCCTATTTTTACTGCTGCTTACTCTTCTAAAATTTATTTTTCTTCTCCTTTGTCATTCTTGTATCCCCTATTGATGCTGTTAAAAATTCTATGAGATGATGCTTTGCTTCCTCCACTGCCAGACTTGGCACCTGCCCTTGGGGGCAACATCTGTTGTTCCCGGTATCCTATTTGCTGGGTTTAACTTCAATGCTCTGAGAAGTGATTAACTTCAATGTTCTGAGAAATTATAGTTGGGGGTTATTCTTATCACCCATTTCAACTGTATTTTTGATTTGAAACCATTACGCAACTGCCTTTTGTCTGTTTTCACCCTTTCACCTATCTAGCATGGGTGGCTCTACCAGGAGTATTAATAATTTCTCCTGCCAGTCCAGCTTGAGGGGTCCTTGATCATACACCATAGAAATATGAATGGCTGCATAATTAATTTTAATTGTATTAGCAGCACTGAAATAGATTCATCGATAAAGAAATAAAATGTGTATTCTTAATTTGACATTTTATGCATGCTTAAATTATTGCTGGGTATCACATTTGAGTAGGTGATGCTAAAAAATACTTTAATTTATGCCCAGAATATGAGGAAATAATCTGTGGAAATTATGAGGGATGAATACCTGGATTATAGGAGATACATGTTAAGGGAGATCCACACACACGTAGTGTTGCCATGTGGCTGCCAGTCTCTGCATTCAAGATCACTAGGTGTCCTTCAGAACTGCCGGCAGCCAATGCCACTCCAAATGGATGGAAAGCTAATGACACACACTCGTAGAGTATCTGGAGATGCAAGGGATATAGTCACATTTAATTATGATGCCTTTCTTCCAGAAATGAGTATTAAAAACCTACAGGTTAGTGTGTACAAAGATGGTACATATATAAAACAGTTAGTGAAATTCAATTTTTTGGAAAATATATTCAGGCTGTTGAAAGAGCTTGTTACTGAATAAAAATGAATGTACACTCATATTATTGTTAACTTCATAAGCCTTCATTTGTTAACTTGTTCACATTGTAGAGGCTAATTCACATATATTGCCTAATTTTGCCTGCTTGGGAAATTAGATTGCATACTCTAATGCTGTGGCAATTTCATATATCATATTACACTCCCTATATAGGGATACAATTGAAATAAAAATTCTCATGAGAAGAGTCTTATGCTCGATCAACTCTGTATTCATATCAAATTGACTCAATGATCCAAATAATGCTCAGTATGCATAGAGTGAAATATCTATTGAGTTATTTTTTTTTAAACTCTCAACAAAGCTCAAGGCAGACAGATCTGCATAATGCTCTATCATTAGGATGTTAGTCTTGAGGAAGAGTGGGTGGGAAGAAATGGAGGGAAAGACAAAGACTGGAAGTGAAATCTTTACCTCTTGATATCTAATTTGCTATGCAATTGGAATGGTAGACTGCTGTAAGCAGGGTAGCAAAACAGTCAACAAAGGCACTCAGGTCCTGCCATTTCAAGTACTGTGACTGGTTTTCAGAAAATAGACTCTTCCAACCCCAAAATCAGTTTATGCATCCTTGTGGATCTGCCAATAGCTTTGGTGAGGGTTGTGCATCAGTACCACTGTGGCCATTTTTTATGTATTTTGATTATAATATTGAGTATTTAAGGAAGCAGAACATTACCATAAACAAAATAACCAGGGCACAATGGCTGCCCAATTAAACCTCTTTTTTATCTATGTTTTATACTTTTGTGGACCTTGAAGGGAGTTCATATGATGACAGTGTGAAATCCACCGTGGCAAGCATCATTTGCCTGAACAGGGATTTAAACTCACATCCTACAAACTTGCATGGGTGCATTAAACAATGAAGCTATATGGGCATCCTCTTCTAATGTGAATTTCATGGAGACTTTTAAAGAAAATGGTGTTTTTACTTGGAAGATACAGTGTATTTGATGCCATGGAGTTATCTTCTTCATGCTTGAGGAGTTACGTTGGGAAAATATACTGAATTCATAAAACATTGCTTTTTCCCCAATGTTTTATTCCAAGTCCACAAGCTTCGAATTGATGAAACTGGTTGACTAAGAATGAACCATCGTGAAACTTACAAAGCTTTATTGATTTAACAACATTGCATGTAGGCATAGTGCACCAGTTCAGGAAGTTTACCCCCCTTCATAACCCCTCAGATATTTACATTAGAGATGGCTTAATCATTTAAAGCACATTTTCAAGCCAGGAGAATTATTTTTTTCTCTTTAAATTTCACTCTGTTGTATGTCTTTTAGTTGGTGACATATGCTCAACTTTGACTGCTATGCAAAAATCAACTCACTCTCCCTATGTTTTATCATTAATTCCCCATTTGAATGTGTAATGCAATCCCACCACTCTTGCTCATTCTGACAATAAGTTATTACTTTGGGCAATTAATTACTTGAATTACCATGCTTATAGTTGTTATCTTTTTTACTGTGTGGGGTCTAGTGCATTTTTTCTACTATAGCATCTATTATTCATAATTGTACCATTTTTGAATGAGTGCAATAATGAATATATGTAGTGACTTACTTTCTCCTGGAAAATGATTATGGATATACATAAAGTAAATGTGGGTAGAGACATGAAAAAGTACATGCATGAATACTCAGTTCTTTTAAATATTTTGTAGCCAGTGATTATTATTTGTTGTAGGTGTTCTGTTTGTTGAACTAATTTTGGTATCGCACTTAATATTAAGAATTAAAAATCAACTTATTCTTTCTTGAACAGGGTTTGGATTACATATTTATAATTTTACTTAAAAAATTAAAACTTACTAGCATCTAACATTGAACATTGAATACTTCCAAGAACAATATATAGTGTGGGGCAAATATTTTACATATTTATATAAATTCAACAAACATTACTTTTAATGGAACAATGTCCTTATTTTAGACAAAATCATGTATTCATTAGTTAACTAGGATATTTTGCCTGCCAAACAATTTGCTAAAATACTGAGGTAAAAATTCTTTGTTTAGGGTGTTGCATGCAATGTGTGTTTTAACAATGTTCGAGTGAAACTTGTTGGGAAATTTTTTCATATTTATTTTGTGTAATATCTGACCCATTAGTTCAAAATATCAATGTGCACCCTGCAATTTCCTTTCATTCAGAATGCAATGAATGTTCTTAGAAAGCATTTTATATTAGGGCAACTGAGGGAGCAAATTAATCACATGCACCCTGAGGTATAGTGTAAGTTTGTCAATCAAAAAGTTATCATTCTCCTAAATTCCATTTCTCTGCAATTTTTTTTCCAAATTAAGGACTTAAAGAGACAAGCATGAGAGATAAGGGTGTCTATGTGATGAAAGTTAGGAGGAGGATTATTTATACAGACTAAGAATGACAAATGTATAAGAGCAATTCATGGAAGGGTAGGGGGTAGATTGAAAATAGCCATAGTTCTTGGAATTCTGAAGGTATTGATGAAAGGAAGGATTTTAGAATAGCAGATAAAATGGATGCAAATATAGACATTTTTCAAGGAACAAAGAGTGTTAATATACAGGCATGGTGTTAGCTTGGTAACCTAGAGATAGCTGGTCGGAGTTCTGCCTCATTAAAGCATGTGTGTTTGTCATGTTTGAGCTACTTGTGATAAAGTAACTTCAGGTGCTATCTTCATGCATTCCAATATAAATGGTATTATGCTGAGAATAAGAATGGAAGGCTCATTGGCATTAGCTATTCATGGGTGGCCCTCAGCAATTAGAAATAGTTCAAGTCGAAACACACATACCTATTAGCTGTAGAATATCACTCATGAAAAACCTCTCTGCATATAATGTCTTACCTGTGTATTCCAAACAAGTTTATGTTTCCTCCAGAGGGCTACATACTTGTCATGTCCAGCTGTTGCGAATACCTCATCATCAGGGTGAACGGCTAAACCCCATAGTTGTCTGCTGTGGCCAAATATAACCTGAAATATTTTGAGAGATGGGTAAAGGCTTAGAGTCAATTAGAAAAAGCTGTGCATGGGATGAGAGGTACATATTTTGTTCTTTTCATTCAACTGTTTAGCTTTGCCAGTCACATGGATGAATGAGCAAATTTTGCCATTTGTTGTGATTGTAGACTCATTTTTATGGCAGTAAATCTAACATCACTGGGTTAGGTACAGACAAGAGCAAGTTAGGACTTTTGAAGCTCTTATGAAAATAGACCTTTTAAGCTTCATGTAAGCTAACTTTATGGAAAAAGGCTATTGAATCAAATAAAGTTGGAGTGAAGGTTATATCCCTCTTGTCATATAATTTTCTAGGAAACTTTTGGCTGTAGCCATTGGTTACAATTTCATGAATCATAATTTTGACAATAGAATGTGCAAGACCATTAATAATTACATACGTGTAATACCTGCATTTTATCTGTAAAATTTGTTTATGAGCATGTAAATAATATGAAGATATTTAGAATAAGATTTTGGAAAAGAGTTTGATGACATTAAGATGCACAGGAATATGGGATACACACCAATTTCAATTGGGCAAAATCAGGGAAATTGGTCTAATGTTTGTGTATTATGTGTATGTAATTGAATGTAGTACTCACAAGTGGATTTAAATATATTTTTTCTGGAAAGTAGTCTATTTATATGACATTAATTATGTTATTTTGGACCTCAATTTTAAAGAGAATTAATTATATTTCTATACCTGGTTAAATCTCCTTTGCAGGGATCCTTCCATGATATTATTCTTGGTTGTGCCAACATAGATGTTGCCATCATTACGGCCTGGTCTTTGTGGGTAGATGGTACGTACTCCTCCAGCTGCTTCAGGTAACTAAAGGTAAATGAAAGAATACCTTGAATGCCAAATTTAGCCTCAAGCAGCATAACATTATTTCAATTTATCACTGTGAGGTTTTAAGCAGAAATTATAGTATCGGTGTTATCTCATTAATGAAGTAATTTGTATTTCACATGAACCATAGGCAGACAGATATGTATGGCCTTTTGTTAACTCTATGCATTGGTGAGTTTCCTTTGAAGTAATTTTTGTAATTCATCTATGCAGCTAACCAGCATTTGCACATCCATACACATTTCATTCTGGACATTGTAAATATGGTAAGAGTTAACCTTCCATTTTAGTAGAGTCTGGTGGATTGATTGCCTAAATGCAAACTCAATAGTTGCAAGTTTTAATTGCACCTCGGTATTAGCTCTTGTGCTGACACTGGTGCTATTCTTATTGAGATATCTGATGATGAATTTATTGCTAGGGTGGTCAACAAGTAGGTTCTTACATGATCATAGATATCAAAAGAGCGCAACTTTCAGAAAAAAATGTGAAGAAGGGATTTCATTCAAACACAATGGAATAAGTATGTATTTTGTATGTGGCCTTTGGATCTTATTTTAGCATGTACTGGCATACCTTTCTTAGGTGGGCTTTTTAAAATTTCTGCACGTTAATGGAACTTAAGTTTAGCCTTAGTATCTTACGAAACAGCATCCTGAAAAGTGTCCAGTATTAACAACTCCTGCTTACCTTTTGGATCATGAAAGCGAGAGCCAAATATTTGTCAATCTTCATTTTTCAGTCACAAACTTTTCCTTAACCCAACTTAGGCAGGTTGACGTTGAGTTAGAGGGACAATTAAAAATAAATATATATTTCTAATTGAATTTTAGTGAGTATGGTATTTTTTCAACATTTCTGCATCAGTACAGGCATAATATCCTTTGCTACAAACAGTTCTTATTAATTTCAAAGGAGGCAAAGGTATTTCTTCTTAATGGTCTCATTTGAAGCTGAAACATGATGGAGATTGAAGTGTGTATTGTATAGCTTACCTTTGTTTCTGTAATTTTTTTGTAGTTCTGCAATGAGTCCCAGGCACATATTTTTCTATCTCTTTCTCCACCAGACAACAATGTCCCTTCTGACAGCATCACCAAAGAGCCAATTCCTTTGTTGTGTGCCTGCAGAAGAAAGTGGATATTTATATCAATGTTGAATCAAAAAAATTACGATTTCCATTTTGATATTCAATGAGATGACTTTGCTCTTTCATCTTGTACCCCAGCCTAGTACACTATTGCTAGCATTATTTTACACTTCATTAACATTTCATGAACAATACTTGATATATTAAATAGTTTGATTATATTGTGTATTCTTATAATATAGCTACCATATTGACCACAATCTGAGGTCTATTTAATGTGAGGATGACAGACAATTGTAAAATGATAGAAAAAGACTGGAAAAAATGTAGACAAGCAATTAAAGGCTGCACTTCTGCAATATACTCTGGCATTTTACAGTCTATGCATTGGTTTCTATGCATTCATTTCTCATCCTACATATTGTCACAATTAATTTGATAATTTGTTTGTAGTTAGGCATAGTTAAACTAATATTACTCAAGTTTGAGGTGAATATGTCAGTGATTACCTCAAATTCCAGTCGCACGAAATATGAGCCATCTGAGTCCACTGAGTAGATGGTAATGAATCCGTCGCCATCGCCTACAACCACATCACCATCAGCTTCAAATTGCAAGCAAGTCACATGGGTGCGTGATGATGCTTGGTCCTTTAAGAAAAAGGACTAATGTCATTCTTAGAATACTAAAATAGAAACCTAGGACTAATGCTAGGGATAGGTTTTACGAAATTTTAGTAAAGTTGGTGAATAATAAGGTACAATGTATACACATTTATTTGGAAGTGGGTGGTATATTATAATGAAATGATTATTCAATGAAGTCAATGAGAATGAATTGAGTGCTTTTACTACCATATATTATATCTCTTTGTGATAGCTGCTCACAGGAGAGTGTAAACCTCTCTTGCACACAGTTGTAATTGATGCTAAAAAATGAATGTTTACTACTCATTATTAACCTTTCAACAGTGATTTTACAAGGGAAAATATCAGAGGCAAACCACCTGCCCCTTTCCATGAACCAGCCAATTGTTTTAATTGGACTTGTTTTTGGGGAACTGAGTGCTAGAAGTTGAAATGAGGATGCTTAATTCAGAAATATTTATCAATCATAGTCTCTTTTATTGACTGTATCGGGGTTATTTGGGTTGCAGGTTCTCCAGCTGCTCCCAAATGATATTCTCCAAAAATTATTTATGGGGTACACTGCTAACATTTGTATAGGCATAACATAAGGCTCTTGCAATAGCTCAAGACAGGTTTTGAACTGCAGGTCAATTTCTTAAAAACAGTATCTGCAGGGAAATGGGTTGTAGGTGTATATGCTTAGTTTTGACTGCCTAATGTCATCCCCTATCATTTTAAGATAATATTTTACTTTAATTCCTCAGCTTCTCCCTGTTTATTCTCATTGTATCTTCTGCTATACATAAATTCAGCAAACTGTACCTTGCAAGCAGCATACAACTCTTCTGTGACTTCAAAGTGAATTTGACTTAAAATTGGAACAAAAAATTAAACTCTCATAGTTGTGTTTGCAAGACTTAAAAGGGATTTTTTTTCTCATAATTGTGGATTTCTCATAGTTAAAGATGATGTATATGTGTCATTAACATTGCTGCTTGATGCAAAATTACTTCAAATTTTCTTCAGTTATAAAAAACTATATTCATATCTCTGGAATAATTTTAAATTTTTGTCAGGGACAAGTTTAGCTCATCCATCTGAAAAGTTTACTTTTCTCAAATTAGAAAAAAATATCCCTCCACGACACAAGTTTCCATCTAACCTTCTGCCTCCAGCTTTTATAAGAGCTGAAATTATTACAGAACTTTTGGCTGATGATTGAGTTATCAAGGAACTTACTGGCTTTACAATATCTGTCCTCTCAAAGAATCCATCCTTTCGTCTGGTCCAAAAGGCCAAGTGACCCTTTCCGTGAGTTATGATAAGGTTATCGTCCAGTGGGTGGAACTCAGCCCCTGTCAGCTCATCTTGATGTGTCTGAAACAAAATGAAATGGAGTTACCTCTTTACTGTGCTCATATTAAGAATTGTAATGAGTGAATTATTAAAAAATGACTCGTTTATCTGTACACACTTTGCATTGGTTTCATATTTGACAAATATAGGCTCTCAGTTTAAGGGATTAGGGTTTCAGTGTAGTGGATGTTCACGAATGTAACATTCAAAGAACCATGAGTATTTCATACATTATCAGTTACATAATCGGAAAATATTAAAATTTACCTACCTAGATGAAAAAGATCTTGCTTTCCAACTGCTTTCTAATTGCTTTCCAATGGTTACTTTCCGTTTGCCTTCCATTGGAGCCAATGGAAAGGAAACGGAAAGCAAAGTGATACTTCCCCATTGCTTTATGATTGGAATTAGAATTTAAATCCTAACCCTTCGGTTTGCTTTCCATTTCATATTTATATAAATAAAAAGCCCCCACTGTCATTGTGACCAAATTCTAGGCTTCCAGGACCATTTATCTATATATATGATGTCCAAACTTTAATATACCTAATAGCAGTTAATTGCACTAATATTTCATACGCTACATATAATAATGTATACTTGGTATACCAGTTACAATTAAAATTTTTTTTTCGATAGAAGGATTATGTTTCAGAGTAAAATAATTTACTAATCCATACAGAAGAAACATACGTAAAAAGGGAAATTCATTTTAGGAATACAGGGACAAGTTGTAGTACGTTATTTTATCAGAACTGAAAACATCTTTGATTTGGCAGGATTCCAAATTAATTCCCATATCAAGGGATCCTAATTAACCAATATTTCCCATTAATCCTAATTTATCTTGCAAAAATCTTCACATTTTGCATATTAAAGAAATAGAAGGTCATAATTTACTCCATTACTTAATGCAACATTAAGGGGGTATGCAGAGTCCGTAAATCAAAGAATAGTAATTTTGCAAGTGAACTTTACTAAAAAAATAATAATGACAGCAAAAATTATCTATAACATAACACACATAACAATTTAATCACTACACTCTTCACTGCCTTCAACTGCCACCTTCTCACTGCCACCATTGTTAAATTTCTTCGTTGAAAGACTCAGGGGTTAACAAAGTTTTGTTGTCTTTTAGTGCAAAAATGTGTTTTAAACTGGGTTGTTTAGGGAATAGGTTTTTATGAATTTTGCAGTGCTAATACAAATATTTATCTTTAATCTGTTATAATAGAACGATTTTCTAAAGTGGCGTCCAACTCTTTGAAAAGTTTCTGCTTTTTATTCGTATGACGAATATATCTCCGGAAACAAAATAATTCATTTTCCGTCACTTTTCGTCCTTTTCATAAGCAAACGCGATAAAAAGGTTTTTTAATAAGTTTTTTGGACGATGTTACCACCCGTAAATACAACCCTCTCCATTTCGTTATAAGGTTAAGATTTTGCTCTAAAATAAAATTCGCTTCTGCCGAAAATATATCTATTTCGATTGGTAAACAAAAGAGTGATCCGTAGAATATTAACTTGTGTAAAAAGGTTTTTAATGGTAAGGGCAATTACGATCTCATGCATCACATTAAAACTTCCTATCTGTGATCGATAGAATTTAATTGGTTTTTAATTCATCCTTAGTTTTCATTTTGAAATATCGATTGGTGCGATTAATTTTTAACTGATATCAAATCGCGAATCATACCTCAATATATTGCGAATTGTAAATCGGAGTTACTCCTTTGAGTTGATCTATTTTATAAAGATAAAGATCTCGTGTCACCCAGAAAGAACGGCTCAGTGGCGTGTTCATCCTCAAAACCAAGAAATGTATGCCTGAGTGAACGTAATCATGTGGGAAAAATAACCATAAAAATGTTAGATGACCCATTATTTCGCTCTCGACGACGAAGAATCGGAATAAATTTGAGCGAGTACTTCCGTCGCTTTGGAAGCGGTAACGCTCGGAAAATTTCCTACCCTCTAATTCCTGCATCGAGTATACGGTATGCAGTAGCGCTCCATTATACAGGATTTCATCAGGAGAAAAAGAAATTAAATGGAAATGCGGAGGCCGTGTTTGGATCGATGCCGTCTTCTTTTTCTTAGTTCGACGATATTTCTTCCTCTCACTCCTTTCAACCTCGTTTTTTCGCATTCATCGACAGGGATTGGACTATTTAATTCTGGTTAACGAAAAAATGTGGTTAGGATCAAGGTCTTGAAATCAAGGATTCAATAAACATTTTAGTAGTATTGGGTGAAGTTGTAAGGAGTTTATACCTTGGTAGGTGCATTATGTTCGTGATGAAATGATGAATAACTTAATTTTCCACAAAGATTTATTACTTTCTTACGACCCGGTACGTGACATCATCACCTGATGATGTCACGTAGCGATGAAACCCGGGTCGTAAGAAAGTAATAAATGTTTTGTGGAAAATTAAGTTATTCATCATTTCATTATGAAGGAATTCTACCTAGTTACTGCCAATACCGTCAATTTGCGTCATGTTTCTCTCAATGTTTCAAGTGTGGAATTCATTACTAACAATACCAACAAATATTTTTTGAATTTCTCCTTCAATGATGAGTCCTCTGACAGGTTACATCTGAACTGATCCCTTCATACTGCTCTGACCTGTGCTTCCTCCCTCAGCTCTTCGTAACTCATGCCCATCTCAATGTCCGTCGACATACCATGTATCCGTCTTCCTCTCTTTCCCTCGATCTTTCCTTCCAGCATTCTTTTCAGCAGGCAATCTTTCCTCCGAACGTGTCCCATCCAGTTCGCCTTCCTCTTATTGATTTCAGAATATTCCTTTTCTCATTTATCCTTTCCCGCACCTTCTCGTTTCTCACTCTATCACTCCATTTTATTCTTTCCATTCTCCTCCATAGCCACATTCCAAACCCTTCTAAATATTGATCTTCTTTCTTCCTGACTGTCCAGGTTTTTGCTCCATAAAGTACTTCACTCCGAATGAAATATTTTGCCAATCTTTTCTGGATAAGGGAAATAAATATAATTTCGCTATCTCTGATAAATGTTAATTATTTTGTTTGAGCATAGTATTTCTTGTTTTCTTTACTACATTCTGACACGACATGAAGAAGGCAAATAAAGCCAACAGTACCATTCAAAATGCGTCAACGATTAAAAAAATGTTTACTTATATACTGATGTGTTTTAAAGAATTAATCACGGATATATCGGTACATTTTCATAAGGCTCTACACATCCCTAATGACTTGACTTATGAAAAAAGATAACGATAATGACGTTTGTTCCTGATCGTATTGCGATTTGTTTTTGTTTATGATTACGACGTTGAATTTGCCCTGGTGAGGAATTCCGGAATGTAGCCGCGGGTGGCATTATGGGTGTCGGCTTTCTGTGACTGTTTTGTGATCGCAGCGATGTAGCCCGGAGAGAGGAGGGCGTTGCAGGGGAAGGATTTTTCCATGGGAAAGGGAAGCAAATGAGCGACATGTCGTGCCGCGCGACACTTCCTCCTCCTCATTCCGAACCGCGGAGAGATTTCCGAGATTTCGGGCGAACGGCCGCCGTTGGCGTGCGTGTCGCTCTGTATTCCATCCACCGGCCTTCTCTGCTCCTCACACCACTCTCCCCCACTGAGCCCCATCCCTCTCCTCAAACTCCCGGCCTGCCCTCCCTCTCCTCCTTGATGTTTTCTGGTGTCAATTTGTGGTACTCCAATTTAGAATAATTAGGCAAACTTAGTTGGATACGTATTTGCACGCCAATCACACCATTCCCTTTCGGGGTAGGCAAATTCAAAGGATCTAGCATTTTTAACTCGGTTGTTCCAGGCGTGACTTGGTGGAATATGCTTAACATTGTAAATGAAAAAGATTAACTTCGATATTATAATTAATTTATTAAAAGACCGTCTAGGTTTGGATGTGGCACGTCATAGTCAGGAGATGACGCGCCTCATCGTGATCATCAGGTGATGATGACGTGACACGTCGAAGCCTTGGTCGTCTTTTAATACATTTATTAGGAATTACTTAGATAATCTTTTCTTTTTAAACCTAGCTTTTAGTTAGAGCTTTATTGGTGTTAGGTCCAGAAAACTGGTTCTCTTTCAATGACTACGTCCATGATGACCTATCCATTCATAACTCTATCGCTCCTTTTAAATTCATTACTTCACAGATGCTCCTTTATTATTGAGACTTTCAGTATTCCCCCTCTTTTGATTCCCTTCCTCCACATTTCCCATTTTTTTTGGTCTACCTTTTCCTCACCATTCACTCTGATATCATATATATCTGTTTCTTTATTCAACTCTGATCCATTAAGTACAAAGTAATTATTTTTCTGATAACCAATCCCAACCCGTCATTTATAATGAAAAGGTTACTTGGTCTGATTCAACTCTTATTTTCTTTCACCGACCCAGATTTTGGCATATCATGGCAATAGTCAAGCCTGGAACCATTTCCTTTGTGATAGCTAACTTGTTCAGATTCCACAATTTCTCTCACCAACCCAGGTTTTGGCATATCTTTGGCATGATATGACGAAACCTGGGTCGGTGAAACAAAATAAAGTGTGGAATTTGATCAAGTTACCTTTTTATGATGAAGAACATAACGGATTTCCATCGAGTTACGTCGGATAATGTATCTTAAAACCCTACCCCATGACCAAAGCCCTAGTTCCTCTTTATATGCCCTTCAGACGCCCTCCGTCGTTTTTCTCACACTGCTGTGTATCACAACATCAGTACAATTCAAGCCTACCGTGATCGTGCCCCTGGTTTAGAATCCATTGCTATCGGTATTCAAACTCGACGGCCGGACCTCAAGAGCTCTGCAATGCCTACTCCAAGAGCATAAGAGATCCGAGAAAAATAGACAACTCCGCCAGTCGGTGGTCTCAGAGCATCAGTGGAGTGAGTCCAGACATAACATTGATTTCGACTACACAACTTTATTGGCAAAAGAAATCCGCTATTTTCCGAGAGTCATTCATGAAGCAAACGACATTGCGAAAACGCCGAAAAATTTCAACCGAGAGGACGGCTGCACTCTCGCCACGGCGTGGAAATGGCTCTTTAGCAGAATGGACCAATCATGACACGCCTCCACCCGAAGCGAAGACGCGAAAACAGTACCTATTATAAAAGGACGGACCGAACCCTGCATCGGTACTTCAGCGGACCTGAAGAAGCCAGCTGGAACGCTGGCGAAATATTGCCCTTAAAAATGGATAAACGCGGAAGATCACCCAGGAAACTATTCTCCTCAAGAATATTCCTCTTAAGGATAATGGGAGAAACTTCATTCTTCATACTGCTACGATTCGATGACAAATCATACAAATTATTTTAGTCGTTGAAGTGGTCAGTTCGATCTTTTTAAGCGAAGTGATTTCGCTGAACTCAGAGAAATGTCCAATGCTTTGCAGCAAGAATGACTCCGGTAAAAAATATTTATTAAAAAATATGTAAATGACGGACGCCGTTCAAGTCCCGCAAAATCCTTTAGTGTTTTCCGAATTTCCATTTGAATAATCGGAATGGATCCACTCGCCTGAGCGACCTTCAAATATTCAAAGATTAACAAAATATTGACAGTCATAACTTCGTGAAAGTTTTTAGTTTTCAGAAGAAAATAACGAAATAATTAGTATTCGTCTACACTTTCTTTTACTCAGTGACCTTGGTTACATCGGGTAGCCGTCATTCTTATGGCCATCGTAACATAGTTTGCCTTGGCCGGCAGAGTAATCAAGTATGAATGAATTCTATTTCTATCATTCTTTTGTCGAGAAAGAGCAATGGCCAATTCGTGTGGTGATAGTAAATGAATTTTTGCAATTGCCGAGCAGATAGGTACAAACACTTGTTCTTTCCGCGAACAATAACTGACCACAATAAAAATTGAGCTCCACTAAATACACTCCTATAATACATGTCACCATTTCATCTCCAAAAAACTTACACCTTTACTCGGCTGGTGACCTAGCACCCCCTCCACACGCCCATGCGGCGGCTCACGGGGTATTATATAGATGTAGATGATTTGTAACGCTTATTTCATGTCTTTATGTCTGTCTAGCCCTGACAGTTACTAAGTTACAGTTACTTCTCGTCACCGCTGTCTTTGACTGGGTTAGCTCACGCGTTTTAGGTTGAATGGATTGTTCTTTCTTGTCCAAACTTCATTTTATTTACAACTTTTTTTTATTCGACGACTTTTGAGGATAACAAGACTAGACAATATGTAGCCTAGAGCAAAGTCACCCACAATAGCACGTGAGTGCGAAAATTTCGTAGGGAAAAATCATTCGCCTTGACAGCGGATCGGACCCGGATCCTTCGATATCACGCCGATTGCTATACCCAGTTAAGTTACCTTCTCCTTTGCGAATTCCTTGCAAAAATCCACAGCGGAGGATACCTCAGTAACTTAACTAGAAGAAACGGTATTGTAGGGACTTGGATTCGAGTTACGATCGGGGCGAATTATTTTTCCCTCTGCTGAATTGCCTTTGTCTGCCCTCAGTGATTACTTTTCTGGCGGTTCATTAAATAAAATTACTTTCGTGTTTATTACATTACTTTCATGCCCAAAAAAATTGAGAAGTTATTGCAGAATAGAGAAGTAACTGTAATAGGGTTTCATATCGACCGAAAACGTGTTTCCTGTTCGATCGAATCGCCTCCAACTTCGCCGAGCCGACTCGATAGGCCGCCTAGTGGCTTAAGAATGGATTCAAATGGGAAAATCAACCCATCAACTTTTCTGAAAAGTTAATTTGATAGTTGGATGAGATGTTTTAATGGAAATTGATGAGAATGTTGATCGGAAAACATTTGGTACTATTGAAACTTTTTATATTGTATTCTACGTGAATGCATGGAGAAACCGGTTGTAGTAAAATGAAGAAGTGTTGGGAGTACCTAGTGTTTTTCAATCAAAACTTTATGAAGTGTATGCTTTATCTGTCATTGCCTTTATTACTGAGAATTTACTGTAGTTGAAAAATTATTTTAATTTCAGCGACCTTCAGTGAATTTTCTAATTCCCGTGAAAGTACTGCGGCGTAAACAAATAACAATTTACAGCCGAGCGTGGACGTGGATTAATTTAAAAAATCAAGAATTAAATTTATTTTAATTTAAATTAAATTTAGAATTGAATTTAAGTCATAAAGAGACTTTCGGGGAGTGATTACTGGCTGTATTCATCACTCTTCAGTGCAATTAGTAAAAGCGTGTTTATAGGTATATACAATAAGCATGTAATGACCCTCATTCACCCCTCGGGTGCAGAATGAACTCGCTCAGGAACGGACTCTTGAGTTGCTCATTTACTCTCGTTTATTGCCTCACTATTTCTCCTCTTTCTTTCTCATTTCCTCCTTCCTACCATCTCCCCGAGAAAAAAATGATGGAATATTTCGCTGTATTAATCCTCCTTCCCCATAACCCTTCCCTTCCCTTACCTTCCTTTACCGTCACTCCTACACCTCGGGCCCTGGCCCCTACCTCCCCTCCGCTATTCCATCTGATTGGCATCGCCCTCTTATGCAAATTCGCCCCCGGCGGAGACGGTGGTGGAGAGGGGGAGGGCGGTCTGCTGAAGGAACGACCGTGGCACCCCCCGGAGACGGGCGGTGTGCCCGCGAAACACGAGAAGGGATATTGGGGGAAGGTAAGGTTAGGGAACAGAAGCTCTTTTCCCTCCCCTTCTACCTGCCTGCCATAGGTTTGGTCGTACATGACAGCCCTCAGGGTTAAAGCCAGGGATTCCGACCCCTGGTGAAGAAGGTTTCTGCCAACGACCGGAGGCATGGGGTGGGTCTCGGTTTGGGCGAAGGCCAAACGGGGAGTACTCATAAAAATGCTCTCATTTTCGCATAAATCACGGCTTTGGATGTGACGATGGACTGAGTTTTCTCTAGAAACTGAAATATGAAAGCTAAGTGGCTGATTTATTCACTCTTTTGACTAGTGCAAAGGAAATTAAGTAAAGAATATTAGGCGTTGTGATACCTCTCGAGTAAATTGTCTCAAGTTAATGCACGTCCTCGCTTGGCTGTAAATTGTATATTTTTAAAAAGCTTCATTATTTTCACGGTAATTAGGAAATTCACTGATGGTCGCTGAAATTTAAATAATATTCACTGCTGGTAAATTACATAAATATTTATTTCTAAAAAATTTAGTGAAATTAAGTAAGGTAAGTAAGTAGGGTAAGTTATGAGTTCAGCATTTTTTCTGATACGAAGAATCAGATGAGCCAATCTCAGCAGATTCGATACTTTTCATGAACTATGGGAAAAAAAGGCGTGCTGCGGAAGAATCATTGAAATTCCAAAAGAAAGAGAGGAATAAACAGACGGAAGTATGCGTATTTTCAGTGTGCTATGCCGGAAAGGAACGAAAAAGATAGAAATGAGACCAGAAAAAACAGGAAGCGCGATAAGAAGAAAGAAAGATTGTACCACCGTTTATTAAAATAAGGACTGAAGAGTGTTAAAAGGTAGTTTTGCTGAGAAGAGCTAAAGCTGTTGGCTTCCATAGCGAAACGTAATGGTATACCTCATGTATGCTTCTATATTAAAATCTAGAAATGGAATTGGCTATCTGACAATGAGTAAATTTGTAACTCTTATCCTCAAAAACTACTAAACCGATTGCGCTGAAATTCAGCGTGACGTTTATGCTATGAAGTGCGATAGAAATATGCTCCGAGACTCAAAGAGCCCAAAAGCTACCCCTTTGGATGTTGTAGAATATCGATAAACTAGAATTTTGCACGCTGTTAGAGGCATATGCGGTACACCAATTAAATCATAATGCAGTCATTAGGTATAGTCGGGTCCCCAAAGGGCCAAAAATCAGCGCTTTCTATGTTCCCTAATTACGGATGAACTGATGGACCAATTACCATGAAATATTACACGCAAGTACATTATGGGTCAAGAAAGGACAGAGGCCATATGAGAATGGCCCAATGACTCTCAAGGGCCATTAAGTAGGTTCTACAAGTTTGTTGACAAAATACAATGCAATTAGTTACTCTCTTCTGAGATTCCCTATATTTTACTCATTGGAACTAGTGTGGAGGTTTATAATTTTACTTTTTGAAATTAATTACACTCAAGATCTATAGATGAAAGCCATCTTTTAGCCGAAAAAATGTACAATGCTCAACTTTAGACAGGTTCCTTAATGCAAGGATCAGTGCAGTCATCTCTAAGCCTCCCGTCGGAAGCTGGATTCCTCTGCTAGTGGTGAATACAATCCTTAAGTAAAACAATGAAAGTGAAATTATATCTCACTTTGTACATTCCACACTTTTTTATTATTTTTACCGACCATGGTTTCGACATACAGTGTCATTTTCGAGGTAACAATAATAAAAAAAAGTGTGGAATGTACAAAGCGAGAAATCGTTTCATGTGTCGCGTTTCCACTAAGTTAAGCCTGAATCTGTAACTTAAAAACAATGGAAGGCTGACGAAATGTCATGAAATTTAGATCATGGCTGGTGCTAGATGCAATGTGAAGCAAGAAAAGCATTGAGACGGATATTACTCGGTAAATTAACAGGCTGAGGAGTGCGAGTCATAAATGCTCGGTGAAAACTTCTGGGGGACATTTTGACGCTGGTGAAACTTTGTCGCCCCTCACTCGACCAAAGCGACACTTATTTTTACGGCCGGTTTTGGGACGATGGACGATTGCAAGGGGTTGCGGGAAAGGCGGAGTTTGTCGCGAAAACTTATTCAAAATGGTGGTCCGGTTTCCCCTTCGATCAATACACTTATTTATCGGCGTGACTGCCCGGAAAGAAAATAAACGAAGGCGAAAATAATTGAAGGGTTTCTCCACATTCTTCCGATAATTTGAAATAGAAACTCCCCTTTCCTTCTCAAACGAGAGAAAAGTAACGATTGTTATTGGTTTTTGCCAACCAGTCTCATTCAACTTTCCTTCAGCTCTTAAATTAAAGTTTTTCATCAAGTGAAGTGAGGGTTTTATGTATTTTCTTTGGAAGCGGATTTCTTGGCCTCCCGAAGTCCAAATTTAAGTTTAATTACCGCCTACGAATTTCATACAGTGGTTCCTCTCAGGGTCTGGCAGTGAGAAAGTTCGTGATAAAAAAATATGTTAGGGGTTCTCATATGACAGTTAAGGTCGTGAATACCTAAATATTAATTAATGGTCAATTAGTGGCTAATGAAAAACAATTGGGATCAATTTTTTCTTGCGACGAATTCTTTCAACTTTTTGGAACAGCTTAACGTTAATAACAATGAATGATATTGTGAATTCACATCTAATGATGTTATACCACTACAATTGTCCTATCACTGTCCTACCACTTTTGTAATACCACTGTCCTATTGGAAATTTGGTAGTGAAGAAGATCGATGAACGAATAAAAGATCATGTAGATAAGAGGAATTATTTATAGTCAAACTACGAGTCGGAAGACTGTGCAATGATACATTTGTGCAGCAGAAGAGACAAGCTAATTGAACAAGTCATCAGGAAAAACATCCACTTGAAGACAATTTTTTTGTAAATTTTAAATGAAGTAGCTTTGTTATTCCACGTACATTTTATTTAAGACGACCCAAGTTTAGACGTAGCACGTCATCATCAGTCTGATGAGATCTAATGGTCAGAGTCAGGTCTGATGATGATATGCCACGTCGAAACCAAGGTGGTCTTAAATAAAATTTACTTCATTTACAATGTATGGTACATTTAGAAAGTAACGTCATATACCATGCATAGTAAATTCCACGAAGTCCCGCCTGAGACAACTGAGTATATGAAGATAATTATGCTTGAACCAATGAACAAGAAGAATTACCGTAGAAAACCGAGGCTGGAATACTTCAGGTATAGTAAGATATTTACTGGAAGAAGAATGTGGAATTAAACTCTGGCCTGAAAGGAGAGCTGTAGAAACCAATGCTGATGATGACTTCGAGGGAAGTGTAACTTTCCTCTCACAGTAAAGAGAGTCGATTCGGCAAAATAAACACACTTCACGATATTAAATTGGAAGATAATTGAGAAAATAATATTCTTACTGCTCACCCTATAATCACGAAGACCTATCGGCTTTCTGAAGAATAATTGATCACGCTTTCTTAAAGCTCGCTGTTAGAGAGAGAGAGAGAGAAGCTTATGATGTATGCTCAGGGTTGCGGTAAGGGAGCGTTTATCCTCGAAAATATTCAAATACGAAAATCGTTGGCAAACCTTCCGCGGCTGGAATGAGTTCGTGGCCTTCGCTCGTGAGGGCCTGTCGCATTGAATGCCGCTGTGGATCACCCCTCCCCCCCGCAAAATTTCCTCCCTTATTAATTTTGATGGCTACCTGAATTATTAATGAGGGTATGGTTGTAAAGTCTTGTTCCGGAACTCTGCCCTGGGGTGAAGGACACTGGAATACATTTCTAATGTGTATGTTTTTCAGAACAACTCGGAAGGGTTAGAATTGCCAATCAGAGTTCCTTCCACTTGTTCTCAAAGCTGTTAGAACGTACCATCCTCCTCCCATAAATAGATTATATATTTAAGATACATCCCAGATGGTAACTTAATCGCATGATTGGCCCTCTTTTATTTATTATTTATACAAATGACCTAAGTTCTTGGGTTAGCAGTAAATTAAGACCATTTGCTGACGATACAGTTATCTACCCAGAAATAAGCTAAGACGCGGACTTAGAAGTTCTGTCATCGGACCTAAACAACGCTCATTCGTGGTGCCAGGAGTGGGGGCTAGAATAAAATATTAGTAGATACACCTCAGTTCACTTCCAGCGAAAGTCATCACACAAATGCCATATATATATTGTGGGTAGAGTAAACATAAAATCTTCAGATCCGGTAAAATATCTTGGAATTACCTCAACTTCGGATTATCGTGGGGAACTCACATACAAAATGTATGCGGCACAGCATTAAAGAAACTAGGTTTTATTAAGCGTATAATAGGAAGGTCCTCGAATGAAAAGGCAAAAGAGAGATGCTACTTCTCTCTGGTTAGGCCACACCTCGAATACGCCGCGAGAATTTGGTAGTCTCGTCAAAATGATTTACCAAAAAAATTAATAAAATACCAAGAAAAGCAGAACGCTTCGTTAAAAACTGCTACGAGCAAGCATACAGTGTTTCTTAACTTAAAGAGCGACTGGCTTGGGTGCCCCTAGAGACTCGGAGGCTACATGCTAGGCTTAGGTTTCTTGAGAAATTCAAAACTGGTGTGTTTCAGAGCGACATAGAGAATATTATCATGGCGTCTCACTACATCTCTAGGTCTGAGAGAGGTGATAAAATAGGAGAGATACACTTCCGACCAGATAGGTACAAAAACTCGTTCTTTCCGTGCACAATAAGTGACCACAATAAAAACTGAGCTCCACGTAATACACTCCCATAATACACGTCACCATTTCACCTCCCACAATCTTTACACAGCTAGTGACCTAAAACCCTCTGCCACACGCCCATACGGCGCGGCGGCTCGCAGGGTAGTCTGTAGATATAAATGTAATCACTCGTTTAACCCATGTGGAACTATTATTGAATGGATTCCTATCGCGATCGTTTAAACAGCGCTTTTATCAAGCATTGAATTTTTATCGGCTGAATTATCATAGATGAATCTATTGTTGTCGGAGAAAGATTTTCTTAGGTAGGACGAAGAAATATCCCGCTGGGTGATAAGGTAAATGGTGCGGAGAAACGTCAGCAAATGCAAATTTCTTTTGTTTTTAAGCGAGAGAGATCTTAATTTTACTTAAGATGGCAAATCGGCATTTCAGATATTTTGTGTTACTTTAATGGCAAATATTTTCATGTATATATGTTTTGACATATTACGCTTGAAAATAGATATACCCATTAATAATCATCAACACAAGTTACCGACTGGCTTTGTTATCAGGTGTTGCCCTGATGATGGCTTGACATCCGAAACCGGTCGGTAACTTATAAATAAACTATGGAACTCACAAACGTTATGTTGAGCTTTATGACGTCCTTCCACCAAGTGAAAGCTTTCCTTTTCGATATAAATATTAAATACCATTTTGTTTTAAAGAAAAACAACAATTTTGTATTAGATAGTTATTATCATCCAGATACATCTTATTCGCAGCAACGGTAGTATTTATGTGGAATATGTTAAAACTGCACTGAAAGATTACTTATTTAATCCGTGGAATACAATTCACTGAATATTGTACTGTTTTTTAACCATCTCTAAGGTTATTCCAGTCCTTTAAATAGGTGATACAACTGTTTCCAACAGCTATAGGCTAATCACTATTATATCACTGATTCCAAAAATTATTGAAACCATGGCCTATACTCAAATCCTGGAATAGTTCGAGAAGCAGAATCTTTTTACCCCCTCCCAGTTTGGGTTTCGCCCAAGGATGTCTACGGAATTTGCAGTTGAGTCAGTGGTTAAAAATATATCCAAGGCATTCGAAGTAAAAACGTGTCTCGCTCACTCTTTGCGATCTAAATTCAGCATTCGACAGTGTAAATCACTCAATCCTCAAGCTCATACTTCAACATTATGGCTTCCATGGCAGTGAACCAAAATTCATAACGTCATACTTAATTGGTCGAAAGCAGTGTCCAAATAAACTGTAGGTAATCAATCAAATTTTCTACCTTTAAAACATGGAGTGCCACAGGGGTCTGTTCTTGGTCCCCTTCTCTTTCAAATTTAATTTATGACCTATACAAACTTTCTCTGGACAGGTAGATGTATGGAGATGACACAACTCTTATTCAGAAATGTAATAACTCTAGTGATGTGAAGCCTCTCGAAGAACAATCAGAAGCACAACTCTGGTTTACAGCCAATCATCTCTTCTTGAATGACACTAAAACACAATATCTTACTTAATGCCTTATGAGTGTTGAAATAATTTATCCTGTTAAGATATAAGGTTTCAATATCGATGCGAAATAATATGCAATCCACATGAATTCCAAGTTTGAAAATAAAAATTTCCAGGGATTTGTACTTATGAAGGAAACTTAAAACTTGTGTAAGTGGAGAGTATATGAGATCAACCTGTTTTGCTTTCTTTAAGAGTGTACTTACATACGATCGTAGACTCTGGGGGTATGTTCATGAAACTGGGGAAATTCTTAAATTACAAAAAAACACTTTAAGGATTCTGAATGTTCTGGGCTTCGTGACTATTGCCGGCCTATATTAAAAACTATGCACATTCCAACCATCTACAGTCTGTTTTTGCTTCGAAGCCTTATGCACATAACCATAAAAACAACCTTATGCACATCACCTTATAAACAAAACCTGAATAGATACATACCCTATCCGATAATCAATCCACTCACAAGATGCAAGATAAAAATATAATCTGGACACCAATGATTGTAGGGTGTTAAAGACATACAATCAATCTGACAACTTGGCAATAAAACTCTTTAAATAAGATGTCTAGCAGTGCCTACTCAGTACACTGTGTATGGTTCAAAAATGTAATTAAAAATGCTTAGTTGTGAGCCCGTTGTACTCTATTAATGAATACTTTGTGCTGGATTTTGCAGCAATTGTGCTTTTAGTGTATTGTTGCCAATCGTTCCTCATTTTGTTTTACCATGTATTTATGCAACGCTTTGTCGACATCCACATGGACGTGTCCATGGCTTGAATGAATAAAGATTATTATTATTTACTTTCACGATGTGTTACTTTGTAAGCAGTGAGAGTACTATATGTAAGACTGAACCAAGGTAAAGAAGAAATCCTGGCAGAAAGCTTGACTTTGCGACGAGCAGAGAAGTCCTTGAAGCGCATTCGTCTGGCACTTAAATCTGTATAGCAAAGGAAGAATATATGTAAAAAAAATGGAAATTACTTAACTTTAGATGACAACTATCCCTCAAATGGCTATATTAAGTCGGATATTGTTGAGGTAGTAATATATTAACTATGAATAAGTTGTTTTTAAGTTGAAATGTTGTGAAAGGGCCAGGGAGGCAATTTTCAATCACACGTGGTTTCACAGTAAGTTGGGTGGATTTCAACGAGCATCATCCAAAAGGAATTAACTTGGATAGTTTGAAATTTTAAGCCATTTTTAATGTATAAATAATTATCTATCGAGCCTCTTTAATGTTGCACAGCCTTCACAGTTCTAGTGGTACATTCAAAATCTCTTTCCTTCCCCTCAAATTACGGCAATAGCAGGTTGACCGCAGCCTTCTTCCAACCTGATACTCGAGAACCTCTCTCAGCCCATCATTCTTTCGCCATTAGTAGTTTCTTCGTCAACGAGTCAATCAGTTCCTATATATTGCTGTGCCTTCATGACAACTAGAACAGGTTGGCTCAGAATTCAGTGCTGAATGTTAAAAGAACTTGTTCTGCACTGATGATTGACAGCGTCGCTCAGCGTGAAGATGTCTTTAGGCGACAACAGTTTATCAAATAAACTTATTACAATATTCATGGGGTCTTCAGATCATAAATTGTCCAGTTACGCCGTTTCAATAAATTTAAAGAGACTTGTACCATTTTCTTTCTTTGACTTATAGTGAGAGTCGAGATAACAAAATTCGTCCCCTTAGTAGTGCGAACCCGTGGCGTTAAAGTAGCGTTTGAAGGTTGTTTTCCTATGCACTCACCAAGCGTGTGTGACGAAAATTTATCCTTTGATCGGCCTCTAAAACAGGGAAGGGCGTAGGTTGGTTTCTGCTTAAATCATCTTGCAGTATTCGAACTGAAAGAATCCTAAACTCCCCAGAAAAAGAGCTCATGCAGAAACGGATTTGCACCTATGTGGATAGTGTGTGTTCTCGCGAATTTAAGGTAGGTTGAACGAGTATTCTGTGTGCATAAAATTCAATGAATTTGACCTCATTACAAAGAAAAACTTCTTATTCTTACAACCATCCCAAATTATTTGCCACTCATGGTGCTTCTTTCAAGATATATATTTGCCTGATTGTAAGTATAGAAGCCTTTTTCCATGGGATCACTTTCTGGAGCTCAAACTTGTGGCATTCAACAAGCGTCAACAATTTTTTCAACAAGCAAATTCTGCTGCAAAAGTAGAATTGCAACGACGTGAATTTGATTTTTTCAATTATTTTCGAAATATGTTTTTACTCACTGTTACACTGTCATGAAATGGAATAAAATCTTCGTTCGTGAATGTTTTTTTTTAGCGTGCGGTCCGAAACGAATTGTACGGGTTATACCCTAAAATGTGAGTACTTAGTTTGTTCCTGAGAGGTTGAGTCATAAAAAGTAAAAGTTTATGTCTTTATTATAGTACTATTGTTACTTCATGCTTCTTACGACTGGTAATATTTTAAGGCAAACTTATATTGTGTGCTCTGTTGTGACTATAGAAGAATCTCGCTTGAACTCCCCAGCAATCAGGGGCTCTCCTTGGATTTCCCTCGCCTATCTTTTTGACTTCGACGCTTAAACGTTTGGCATCAAATTCTTCTTTTATAATTTTGCTGGCGCATTAAATCATCTGCGTTCCTCTCTCTGCTCGAAGAAAACAAGCTCTCGTGCGCCGTCGTTGGCAGTCTTCAGTCACACTCATTGAGAAACGGGGTACCTGCCTTAGAGTGCCGTTAAGCTTGTCCTACAAGTGGTGTTTCGTTGTGAGCAAGATGAGGACGCAGATGTTAATATGTGATTTCAGTTATGAGGTATAGCTAGTAGATAAACCGTTTTGCTGGTTTCCAGTGTCGATGGAATACCGCGGACAGGAGAGATGCCGAAGGAAGCGGCAAAGAAAATACACGGAACGGGTGAGTAAATTTATCTGAGTATCTCCAGTTAGTTTTATGACCTGCATGAGTGTCGATTATGTCTAGTGAGCCGAATACGTCGGCTGACAAATAAAGATTGCGGACTCAAATTTAGTTTCTGATGGGGATATTGTGTTCATCTCACAATTTCTGTTTTAGGCCAAACGGTGTTATATAACCTAACCAGTTAGAGTACCAAAAACCTGTCTAAAACTGCCTACGGATCTATTACCTCAAGACTTCTTAGATGCCTTTAGATCTTGAGTTCCTGAGGCACAGTGGTAGTGAAAAATGGTGGAAGTTTCTCAGAAGTCGCTTTGGAGTGGAAGTTACTTGCAAACTATTTCCTCGTCAGGGAATAAGGCAGTCCTTAGGTGTTATTACCTGGGTTTCCAAACCTTCTTGTTCTACAAAAAAGTGCTTCAAATTCATTATCATCAACTTAAGCAAATTTTATTGCTCTTAATGCCATTTTTAGATGAGACTTTACGACGGGCTGGGGCATTCATCAGCGTACTTCAACGCAGTTTTATTTTGGCTGCAAACATTGCCACATGAAGCTCATCTAACATTTTGCCGCTCTTTCAGGTTTAGTGCTGTAGAGTCGGCAGCATTTTCTAACATATCCTCTCCTATCCTCCCCTTTTCCAATCCGTTTCACGCAAGTAATTCCCCACTTGACGTCACGAATTGAGCCTGCGGCTGCCACCACGTTTCGCTACCACTGTAATTCACCCCGATGTGAGTAACATAATGGAGTGATTATTATTCTTTTTAAGTGTATCGTGTAATCTATAAAAGTGCTCGTCTCAGAAGGATGACTAAAATGTAATGAATATATTCGGGGACAGTTGTGCTCCATTCACACTACTATCGTACGTACGATGGTTGGTAGGATTCGTGATGTGAATGCACGTTCGTACCATGGTAATCCATAGTTCCTAACGCTGTCACTTCACATTGGTAGAGCTGGTATTGCGAACGGAAAGTGAAAATGATTAATAACGATAATGAAAAAAGAGTATCATCAAGTTGGAGTAGATTCGTTCTGCAATGAATAAGCGTAGAAATTTATCAGTTGCTTGAAAATACATTTAGAAATCCCCAAAACGCCCCAGAAATATGGTAATCCTCGTTCGCTTGCTCATCATTTGTTGATCACGATGCCCTGGTGAGAGGTGTGAGGGTATCACTGCGCCCCGTTCACACTGCAATCTTACGTATGCTGTCTTTCTGTCTGAACAAGGTATTTGGGTCAGGATTAGCCGTGATTCATAGACCGATGCTCGATACTTGCGAGTTAATGTGACTTACGAGGGTACACTTGTTAGAAGGAGCTCTTAAAGTCAAATGGTGTTCAATGTGTAATAGCGAGCGGAGGGATACCTATCTAATCGTTTACTGAAGTGTTCGTCCGCCTTGGAAGTCTAATTGTGAAGGACTATTTTATGCTTGCACATGTACATCTATCTCTACTTGTGATATCGCCGTAGCAGACGTTGGCCCGCATTGACACGGGGAGCGTGTTATCAGGCGCTTTCATAATATTATGTTAAATAAACTAGCTTCCCTTAATGACTGTGTTCTACCTTTATTATACTCAACGCTTCGAGAATTTACTCCCATCTTCCAATACGCTTGGTAGAGGAAAAGCGGTGTCATTTCGGCAAGTTTAACGAAGATAGAAATCGGCTATTTCAGGAAACTTTACACTGAACCAAGAGTAGTGAAATTGACTGGTCACTTGTAAACCATATCAATGCGAGACGTCTACTGTGCCCATTTTGTAAGAAAGTTTTGAAACTATGAATTAATGTCAAGTGGTCCTGTATAATTAGACATCCAAGGCTGACGAACAAAACAATGCATGATCGAATATAAATCCCTCTGCTCGAACGCTTCAACACTTAAAACCTTACAGTAGATGTAGGTATAAATCTTTTGTGGACTACATTTAACTCCGAGGTCAATAGTAGCCGTAAGCTTCCGTTCATTATATCACTTGTGGTAGCTGAGCAAGCTGATTGTATTGATGTCGAAGCGGTACTTGGTGGTGGATACCAATTAACCACGTTGAGTATCTGGAAAAAAATCATCACTGTGAAGGAATTTTGGCCGTGAAACTACTTCAAAAGGCTACTTTACTGTGAAAAAAGTTAAATTGATAAATGAGAAGGAATACGGTTGGTTTTTCGTTTCTCTGCAAAACATTTAAAATCCAGATCAACTTCATTATTTTATATTCGATTCCACATTGAAAAGAAACTTCGTACATTTCCACAATTATTGTGGAAAATAACGAAGCGAAAATAAATACTTATGAAAAGTACGATATATCTTTTCAATATGGGTTCGAATATAAGATTCTTCCACAAATTGACGCCTGAAGTAGTGAAGTTTTGTCATTATTTTATTTTAAGATTGAAATTTGGATGAAATTCGTTATGGAAAATATTATTCGACCTTCATATTAATTGAGTTATGGTCTCAGAGTTTTGCAAGTTTGGCACCCTCATTTGCAAAAGTCATACGAGGTAAATTATGCTGATTTGCCTAGTTGATTTTAGCTTTAGTTTAAAAGGCTTTTTATCTTCCTGTAGAAATCTTATCTTCTTCTTCTAAACCCTCTTATATCGTAGACTTCTTATCTTACTGTACTGTAGAAACTGTGATCACTTGAGTAAAGTAGATAATTTAATTCGTGAAAAATTGCCTAAGAACAGTTAAAGGCTCTGATTTCCCAACCGTGAAATTTTCCTGAGTTTGTCGGTTCATATTGACTTAAAGTAAAGGTTACGCAAAGAAAGGCGCTGTTTACATGACTTTTATTTAAAAGCAATGCACGCATAGGTTATTTGTGAGTTCATGACAGTTATTCGTCGAAATAAGTGAAATCATTTTAGAGCCACATGCTTCGTTTCATTTGTTTTCTTTTAAAGAAACGGAGCGGATCCTTGTTCTTCAACAGAAGTTATAAAAAATGATGAATGAAATAAATTTTTGTCGCTTGAGATTCGAAGACGAAACAGTTCGAGATAGCTAAGCCTGGCATCTGTGCATTACCATGAAAATTAAAGATCTCCCATGGATACAGATTATAAATCATAAATTATTAATCACGATTTAACTCTCTGCTCTGTCCGTTTTCGTCGAGATGTCGGAAATGTTGATGACTCTTTTGATTTCCACTCATATCAATCTCTCAAATAACCAAACTATGATTTTTGAAAGAAAAGCTCAATAAAACATTCACGAAACTCCCTCTAGCAATGAGCATTCAGTCGCGTGTTACAGTCCAAAAGCCGTCGCCTCAAATATGGGGACAAATTCCTAGGAACCCTTTCCGAAGGACTGGTTCAACGACTGATCTGTCCATTATCTCGGCGACGCGACCTAAAATCCGGGAAGGGGACAATTAAACCTTGGGCGATTAATCTCTCCGAGACCCTTTCGTACCCTGGCCCACTTCGCCCGGCTTATCGGCTTTTCGGCGGCGACCGGCTATCGGCTGGCCATCTTAACCTGATGCTTGAGCCTTGCTCGCTCACCACTACTCGACTCACTTTGCTGTTTTCAATGGCGATTTCGGCTGGAAACGACTCCCGGGATTACGTAATTGTTTTGGGCGTTAAGATAAGGACTCGTAGAGCGACCCGGGCGGGCCCTCAATTCGGGTTCGAAAATTTTATCCTGGATGGAAAATGAATCAAGTACGTATGAGAAAGTGTACTTCCTCGTATTTAGCCCACTTAGGTATTACTTCTGACTTTTCAAGCCTCGATATTGACAAAATTTCGCCGCCACATCCGAGAAAATTTCAAATAGTGCCACTCAAAAGTTGAGAGCTGTCGGGGGCTGTGACGTCCTAGATTGTTAGAAAAACCTCCTCGTTGAAGCCTCATGCACGGATTTTGCAATGATCGAACGTGTCGAGTCCTTCTTGGTGTATTAGTTAGTTAGGACTCGAGACGATTGAACCTCAGAAAATCCATGGATTCCGAGGCTATACCGAATAGGGCATTCGTTTGAGAATCTCAACTGCCTAAAATCAATTATTGGCATAATTACATCGTAGCATTTGATTGTAATGAAGGTAGAAAGTACTTCATGGCTACTAACACTACAGTGAAGTCTTGATTTTCTAGGGTAGCATTGACGGAGGCCACATGAGGTAATTGAGAAACTTGATGATTCGTCTAATTTGCGAGAATTTAAAAGGTTTTTAAACTTATTATCTACCATTGAGATTTAAATGAGGCTGATGTGATGAATACATAAATGCGTTAAATTGTTCCATGATTGGAACTCGCCAAAATGACGATAAAAAATGTAAAAATAGCTCGTGATATGTTTAGTAATGCTATATACGTTATCTTTAACGGCAATACATTTACAACAGGTGATTTGATAATTACTAAATTGATAAAACAGTATTATCCTTTGTGCTGCAATCGCACAGTAATCCTCTGAGCTGGAGAAAATTGCCATACATTTTGATGGCCTAGAATGCCCGTTCCTTCGGAGTGTCTACTGGTTCGTCGTGTATTTAAAATAATAATTTTGCATTGATATAAATTTTCAAAGAGTGAGAGCGTGCGCGAAGTATAGGCAGATTAAAAAAACTCTCAAAAACTCTCCTGGAATTTCAGCAACTTCACGTGTAGCAAATTATCTCTGAAGTCACTTGTGAGTTTCACGTCGGCCGATAAACATCTAACATGATGTCACTTATGTTATACTTCGAAAAGGACTCTTTTTGCCGTATTATTATTTTCTTTGGTATGCCAAAAACTTTTTCATTTAACTTCCATGCTGTTGTAATTATTTTTATTTGTTAATTTTCCGTATTATTCCTCCAGTATCATTGTCCCATCTCCTAGGATACTTTAATATTTTACTTTACACTAAGATAACCTAATCCAGCATCAAGTCTTCGTTTTTTGTGCTATAAAAACGCTTAGCTCCCCGGTGCAAACAACTATATTTTGAGACATCCTTTTTTGAATTATTTCATCCTCTTAAAATACTTATATGTGTAGCTTGATTTCCAATCCCCCCTGATGGGAAAAGACTACTTTTTTGATTTCATACAATATCCTCTTATGATTAAAAATGTAGATTAAAAATGTAGATTAAAAATAGTGGCTTCATCTCTAGCAAGGTTCAATGGGGAAACTTTTTTAAAATCATGTGAAGCCAACTATGAGGCCAGCTAGTAGAGTGAACTGGTCCTTCTTCAACTGATGTGAATATGAGGATTATGGTAGGTGCTATCCTTCCTCCCATTTTTATGCTGAATGTTGGTGTTAACCGAATGACTCTGTGATTTGAATTGCAGATATACGGGGTACATCCAGAAAGTCAGTTCCGTTTGACAGGCTTGAGAAAAGAAATACATATTTAGAAAAAAAATTACTGTGAAAAAACTTATGATTTTTAACTGCTTCTTTATATAACTCCATCATTTTGTAGGCACATGTCAGAGCGTGACACAAGCTTTTCGAATTCCTTTTTCATGTACAGGTGCCATCCATGATGTCAACCAAATAACAACATGTTCTTTGATCTCGTCGTCATTGTTGAAGCTCTTGCTATCAATGCTTGAATTCAGGTGTAAAAATGTTGGAATTAACGAGGGGCGAGGTCCGGGTTGTATGGAGGGTGGTTAAATTGTTTACAACCAACAAGTTCTGAAAAAGTTGTTGTGTCACATGTGCATGTTAGGGGGGGCATTGCCATGAATAAAAAAAAATACCGCTGGTGAGCATCCCTTGGAGGTGGGACTTTAAATTTTATTCGCCATTTCAAGCAAGCATGATGAAGCGTACACAACAATCAGCTAGCTCATAATGGCGATAATCCTTCTAAATAGGTCAGAGTAAACATCGTGCATGCGCGAAACTGCGATCGCAGCACTACGGTTGCACGGTTGCAATATAAACGGAACTTACTTTCTGGTTATACCTCTCTTGCCATTAAATCAGCGCTCGAAGTACTCAGAGCCAATAATAATGACTACATTTGATTGAATTATTAATTATCGAGCCAATCTCGCGATGGTTCTAGGGTGTAAGGGCTGCAGCTGGAATATCGATCGCTGACATATTAAGCCTCAGTTAAAATTTCATTGCTTTTGTTTTGTTTCGTCTTTTTTAGCCGAGCGCAGTCTTTTAAAAGCCTTTTTCAGATTTAGGTTAGATGATTGCCCAACCTTTGTCCCATTAAACCCCGACAAGCGGGCAGGGTTCATTATTTTATCTCCCGAATCAAATATCCCTTCATCAAATTTCCAGCAAGACCACCGAAATGAGAGACCCAGGAATTAAGCTATTCGGTCACATTCATTTATTAATTATTATATAAGATAGTTTACATCCTTCGAGAAGCCATAAAGTTTTGACCTGTTTACTGGCAAGAATCTGATTAGTGACGTTTACTTGCGCCAGCTGCCCGCATTGTCAACGTTGGTAATGCACCGTCCTGGCAATCTTTAGGTCGCGGGCTCAAATCCGGCATCAGGAATGGGCAATGTATTTGTTTTAGTGTAGCTACAGTAATAATTTTTGTGTGCAAAATTAGCAGTGAATGCTTCTAAAAACTCCAGTCTGCCATTTATTAGAACCTTAATTAAGCCCCGTACGCACAGATACGTTTATGGTGCCTAGAATTGCTCGCTAAGCTGTCACAGATTTTGTCGTCTGTACGCCACCATCGTATGCCAAGTGGTGCCATTTAATGCAATGATAATCTAGAGACTAGGAATACAGCATAAGAGTAATTTTTCGTACCGTATTGCTACCACTGCATATATAGATTATGTACTGAGAAATAAATTTAGTTGTTAAGCACCATTAAAGTTATGAAAAAGTTCAAAGTCTTTCAAAAATGTAGTCCATTTCTAAGAAGGGATTATTTTTTAACTAAATAAACGGGGCCTGGCTTCTGGCTTCTTGTGTACACATAGATGAAATTTTTTGCTGCCATTCACGTTACAATTCTTTTCTTTTCGTTTGCCAAAGTGCCAATCAAAACCTGCTTGATTTGGCGCCGGAGAATTTTTCATTGATATCAAAATGTAAGTATGCACAAACCTTTAAAGTGGTCCCCTCGTAAAATGACTGTTAAATCATTTTATTCAAACTCTGGCTACAAAAACAAAAATGTGTTTTGGGATGAAAAAATCACAGCTTTGCACGATATTTCGGTCTCAAATTGAATTTTAAATTATCGTACAACATGTAAAATGCAGGAGTGGGTAAAATATGGGTAAAAATAATTTATTTCCGTCTCATATAAATGCCGTTTTTGTGAAAAATTGTTCCCCAGAGTTCGTTACAGCTGAAAATCTGTGGTTATAACATTAATATATCAATCCAACTAGGTGTGCGAGTCATTAGCAAATTACTATAGTAACTGAATCCAGAATGTTTTGGTTTAATACGCCACGCCGCTGTGATCGGCTCCTATCGCTGGGTAAAATATGCATAATAAAGAATGCATTCGTTGAATAATCTGCTAAGTTTTAGCGATAAGTTTTTTCCAATAGCTGAGTAATACCATTAGTGTAAGCCGTATTTTTGTCAGGGAAAATTATTATTTTCATTCTCGTGGGAAAAATAATTTGGAAGAATGTTCATTAAATTAATCCTCAAGAAAATGCCTCGAGATCTAAACGGAATCTTTCAATAAAGACTGAGGAATATTTCATTGCATTACTATTTGGGTTCATTTGGTGAAAAATATAAATAGTAAGAGATGCTTTAGGATCACGTTACTTCCAAAGCCTCCTGTGAAAGGATGTCTGTGTAGTTAGAAACCGGATATTCCTGCTAGAAGTCTTGATGGTTGATTGCTCAGCGAAATTACCCTCGCTTCCATATCCCCGACCCTTATTTTTGACCCATTTTTTTCAAAAACGTCCAAAGTGGAGGAAATGAAAAAGTCGCCTTAAAGGATTCAGTTTTTTAGGCGAATACTTTATTTGCCTCTTATAAAGAATTTTTTTAAATAATATAAATTTCTCTTAACTGCGAATCCCTTCCTATTTCATTGAAGAAACACCGATGGGAATTATTTTTCCAAAATTGTGCCTTTAATAGATACTTAATTTACAAATTATGTTAAGAATAATTCTTACTTGCATAATTTTCACTAATGTTCGGTTTTTTATGTACCTACTACCCATATTTATTAAAAGTATTTCTGTGGCCAATTGTTGTGATTTCAAATGAAGTTCTTAGAGCAAGAAATATTTTCATAAGGTTGAATTTGTCAAGACCTTAATATTCTGAGGTTGATAAATGTTATTAGTTCAATCATGTGACTGTGAACTCAACTTTTTGCTTGTAAATGTCAAAGTCCATGATGGTGGAAAGTTATTACTTATTGGGTGTATTATTAGTTTATTGAATCACCTCCTTATACATGGAGTACTTAGTATTACTCCGCTTTTTTGGAGGCTGATACGACATAGATATTAGGAGACTAGCGTAAAATATGTTATTCAAATTTTAATAAAAGAGTGTACAAGGACAAGATTATCATATTTTCTTAATTTATAGATTATACCATCATCGATGTTAAGAGGAATATAGCTGGCTTCACCTGAAAATCTGAAGAGCTCAAATAGAGGGAATTGTAATTATGAGTTTAAAACTTTTTACTGTCGTCAGTTTTGTAGAAAAATATCGTCTTTTTTAACGGATAATAAGGGGTTCCTACAATATTTGTCTTTTACATGAAATTTATTAAATTATTTCAGTGTCTTTCAATTAAAGGGAAATTGCATATGATTTGAAAACAAATTTTCTACTATAACTAATGACTTATCCTCCCGGACAATATGGTGGAGAAGAATAGTGGTCCTTAGCATTATCAATTGCAATTTAAATGATCGATTAAAAGCGGAAATAACATTTAAAGATCTCCGCCCCTGTATTTCTCTTCGAGCTCTGATGATTTGACGGTGTTGAATGCCTTCCTAAGCTCTATCTTTCTTTCGAAATATCCCAGGCAAAGAGATCAAACTTTTTTTTCGGGAGGACCCATATTGCTAGGCCCTCAATCTATCTTTCAAAAACTTTCAGTTTGCAATCTTTATTGTACTCTTTGCTAGTCACTATCCATCTGCTTTCATCTAAATCGCCTAATCCACATTATCGGTGTCTAAAACTGATATACGGACCCTGGGTGTGTTATCTGTATACAAACGACTCTTCTGCATTTTTTACATTCATTTTTGACTAAAGTCACCCATAAATTTTCCTTTCACCAGTGTTTAAAATTTATTTTGACCGTCTACATGGAAGCTTGCATTCCTGTTCTTGCTTTTGGTGTTAAGAAATGCGAGATTAAACGAGAGATTATTTCAAGGTGAGATCTTCCAACTCGACAACGGACAAATAGAAATTCACCCAGAAATCTGATATTGGAAATGATAACCAATAAGAGCTTGCACGGGACTGCTGATAAAATCTCCATTCGGGTTCTATCAGGCCGACTTTTCGATACGATTTGACGAAATCCATTCACTTCAACCAATGGTTGACTATTCCTGGAGATTTGGACGTCCAGAAAAATGCTCGGACCACTAAATTAATTCTCACTTTTCTCAACAGATAACAGAAAATGATTGATTTAGTGTAAAACAATTGTTAGGCTATAAATGGAGAAATGAGGGATTAGACAACAAATGATAATAACTACTGGACCAAGAGTTACGTTATAATTTAAGGGGCAATATATTGTTCATTTCAGGCATCAAATCTCACTTATACTATTTTAGGCGATAATGAGTTTCATATTTGATAATGTAAAATGGCGGATTATCCTAACTTCGTCACACCCAAGATCATAATAGAGTTAACGTGGTACCTAGTACTTTATTTATATTCCCTTTTATTGAACATTAAAAGAGAAATCAATTGCCATTGTTGAGTAAGATTAGTTATTCAAGGGTACAATAACTATACCGAAAGTGCAATAAAAATTAATTTTTTTATCAAATATATTTATATCATATGCAGATGTTCGCTATTATTTTTCAAAAGGAGATTAAGTGATAAAAATTGCCTGATTCAATTATAAAAGTGATGACTAAGACTTGTCTCCCATATTTGTTTGTATTCATTAAAAAAAACACACAGGTATAAAATTCAAATTCAATTCATCAAATTCAATTCATTAAAATTAAAATTCAATTACAATTCATTAAAAAAAACACACTCGTGAATTGAATTTGATGAATTGAATTTGAATTTTATTGAATTGTATTCATTAAAAAAACACACGTGTGTGTGTTTTTTTAATGAATATAATGGTATAATCTGAAGTATATAATTTTCATCTGATCCAATTAATAACAGTTTTAGCTGTGTGCTCACATCAGATATCATAGTATCCAAAATGGGAAAATCAATTACATTTGAACTGAAATGCTTCGGAATTATTCGGAATTTAAAAAAAATCTAATCACATATATATGAGAATCATCCAACCAAGTTAAACTTTATTTTAAATATTCCCAATAATTATTTATTTGAAATTCGAGTAAATGAAAGAGAAACATTTCCCTTTAACAAAATTGTACTCACCGCAACTTTTCCCAGTAGATGACCCCACTGCCACTGCCAAACTGACAAAATCCTCTCTCTTCCTCCATCAACTGCCAGTACGTAGCTACCACCATTCTGAGCGAAAGAGAAAATTAATATTATTGTCAGTGTCAATAATGGCTAGTAATTTATTTTTCAAGTCCAGGTAAGTAGAAATTTGGTACTTATGATATTAGTTTTAGCCTGAAAAAACTGCAGTTATCATGTACTTAATTATTCAAAGAGTTCGTAAAACGGGTCTATTTAAATTCATTATGGGTATAACTGACGCTTATAGTTAGTATTGTATACAAAAGATGGAAGCAAATATTTAAACGCCTTCCAAAGTCGAGCATCCCGAGTGATGACGTGTTGATGAAATGACTTTCGAAATTCCAGAAAAATGGTAAGAATAACCATTGTTAGCATTATTATTTGCTCGGGGTACGCGTAAAGAGCAATTGGGTTCATACAGTGTTTTAGCCACCTAAGCTGTTGTCAGAAGCACCTGTCTTTACTTTTTCAGCCGAGGGCGTTCCTATTATACGCTTAACAAATCCTATTTTCTATAATGCTATGTGCATGTATTTTATGTGTGTGGTCATCACGATATAACGGATTTTTAGCTATTTCCAAGATATTTATCTTTATCTGAAGACTTTATATTTATTCCTCCCACACTTAAGATATCGCATTTGTGTGATGAATATCGCAAGAGGTGTACTTTGGTGCATTTACTAAGATTAAATTCGAGCTCCCACTCCTGGAACCACAAATTAACGTTGTTATGGTCCGATGACAGTGATCATCATCTGGTGTTCTGCCTGCTGGCAGGTCCCGTACACCACTGCTGTCTCCATCCGCTTCTGTCCCGAGCTTCTTTCTTTGCTTCATCATAGCTGATGTTCTTCACCTGATCCACCAATTTAATTCTTCTCCTTCCTCTCTTTTTTTTCCTTCAATTGAACCCTCAAGTGCCACAGTTGTTATACTTTTCCCTCTCATCACATGGCCCAACTAGTTTCCTTTCCTTTTCCTTATTTCCTTTAGGAGCGATCTTCCTTCATTTACTTTGCTCAAAACCTCTTCATTTCTCATCTTATCTACCCATCTTACTTTTTCCATCCTTCTCCACATCCACATTTCATAAGCTTCTATTCTATTCCTTTCCCTCTTACCTAATGTCCACGCTTCACATCCATACATGAAAACGCTCCATGAATAACATTTAGCTAGTCTCTTTCTCAGCTCCAGATCCAGGCTTTTATTGCATAGCAAGTTTTTCTTCTGGCTGAAGGCCTCTTTTGCCATTGCTATCCTTGCTTTTATTTCTGCAATACTTCTCCAGTCGTCTGTCACCATCGTTCCTAGGTACCGGTAGCTTTTCACTTTTCCTATTACACCTTCATTTATTTTCACACTCGTATAATTTTCACAATACTGGAATCACCTTTGTCTTTCCTAGGTTTATCTTCATCCCATATTACTTCATCCCTTCTTCCAAAACCTTTATCAACCTTTGAAGTTATTGCATATCATCTGCTAATATTACCATGTCATCTGCGAATCTTATACTTCTTATCTTCCTACCTCCAATGCTGACTCCTTCCTCTCTCCCATCAAAAGATTTATGGATCATGTCCTCAACATATATATTGAACAAGGTTGGCGACAGACAGCATCCCTGCCTTACTCCTCTACCAAGATCCACCCATTCTGTCATATCCTAATTTATTTTTAATGCAGCTTTTTGCCTCATATATAATTATCTAATGAGTTTTCTCTCCTTCCATACCAACCCCTTCTCTTTTAGAATTTCGAACATTTTATTCCATTCAACCCGATCAAAAGCCTTTTCCAGATCAATAAAACAAAGTGCCATTCCTTTTCCTCTCTCTATATACATTTCTCCAGTTATTCTTAACAGGCCAATGGCGTCCCTTGTTCTTTTCCCTTTCCGGAAACCAAATTGTTCCTCCCTTACATTTTCTTCCATTATTCTTATTAATCTTCTGTTCAAAACTCTCAACATTATTTTGGCTGCATCTGTAATTAGGCTTATCGTTCTATGTTCAGTACATTTCCGTGTACCAGGCTTCTTAGGAATTGGTACCATCACTGTTCTTACAAAATCTTGAGGCCATTCACCAGTGTGATATATTTTGTTACACATGTTAACAATTTCCTACACACCCTCTTCATTTAAGCACTTGAAAAATTCAATAGGGACCTCATCCATTCCTGTTGCCTTCCCTTTTCTCATTTTTTCAATTGCTTTTTCTACTTCCCTCTTCAACACTAAATAACCTCTATCTTCCGGGGGCACCATTTCTTCTGCCTCTAAGTCCAAATCCACTGGCTTCTCCTTTGAGCCATACAGGTCTTCCAAATATTCTTTCCATCTTTTCCTTTTCCTCTCTCTATATACATTTCTCCAGTTATTCTTAACAAGCCAATGGCGTCCCTTGTTCTTTTCCCTTTCCGGAAACCAAATTGTTCCTCCCTTACATTGTCTTCCATTATTCTTATTAATCTTCTGTTCAAAACTCTCAACATTATTTTGGCTGCATCTGTAATTAGGCTTATCGTTCTATGTTCAGTACATTTCCGTGCTTATGTTATTTCTTTCCTCTCATGCATAATTCTGCCGTCTATACTCTCTATTTCTCTCATTTTACTCTTCATTTTCCTATTATCAGTTGTTACTGCCCTTACCTTCCTATACATCAGGTCAACTTTCCTTTCTTATCGAGGTTTTCTATGTCATCACATGCTTCCGCAAGCATGCTCTCTTGCCTGTTGAGTTTCCCTCTTCAATTCATTATTCAACCTTCGATACATTTCTCTTTCTTTCTCGCCATTCTTATCTTTATACTTCCTCCTTTCTTCCATCTTCTTCAACATCTCCTTTGTTACCCATGGCTTCTTTGCTCTGATTCCTCCATAGTATCCTATTTCTTTTTCTGCTTCACTTACTATAGAATTTTTTAACCTCATCCAAATTTTTTATCCGATGACAGTACAGAATATTATTTGATTCGGCCTACCCTGAAACGGAATGCCATGTTGGGCATGTACGTGTGGATTTTTATATGATTTGGAAAGTGGATTGCCTTTAAAAGGAGGATGAGCGTTGAGTGGTGATGCTTTAGATGTGGGTTGGAAGGAGCATGCAATGAGTGAGTTGAGTATATGGGAAAGCATTTGAAGTTCTGGATTCGATGCATTGGAAGGCGTCTAGCTGATAGGAGAAATCAGATTGGTACCCGGTGAGTTGTGGAGAGACTTAATGAGGAATCAAGGCATAATGAAAACGATGATAGATGTGAGGATTTCGGGTAAGGGAAAATTTTTCAGAAGAATTGGTGTCTTCGACTGTCTGAAGAGAAGCAATAGGTACAATGTGATTGAGAGGGATTTAGTGTTGAAAAATTGCTGTATTAACGAATTAACGAAACATTGTATAATACTCCCTGTAATAAGAGAAATTTTGAGCATGACCGTCCATAGATCGATCATTTATTTATTAGAATACCAATGATAAGGATTCGGAAATCGTATCTTGTATTAGCTTAATGAAAGGATTAAATTAAAGCTGTGAGACTCTTGGAAAAAAATGGAATCCACCACAAATCAGAGAGTTTTTACGAAATTTTTGTGTCTGAACAACCATTAAAGTCTCCCATGAAAATAAATATTGTCTCTCACTAAAACTATTGGCAGTATTCTTGAAAATTTACAGATCATGGGAAAAGTAATAATTCTGACAGTGAAGTTATGGATGGTGCTGAGCACATAAAAACTACAAAATATGACCTCAAACCTGGTAAACAAATCGCAAATATTAGTTAAACTTTGAAGGTCCATGTACCTGGAAATAGGAATTTTTGGAATCATTTTTGATATGATCGGTTTCACCCAGGAAAAATTACTATAAATAGGTACATTTTTCTAACAGTTGGGAGCTGAATTCGTTGAGTTGAGCAAGAGGCCATAAGTGAGGAAAGACACTGGAAGTTGGTGAATTGCCTCGGTTTCATGATTATTTTCCCAAACTGCAAACCAATGATTATAAAAAGAGTGATTTATACACAAAATTATTGGAAAAAATTTACTCGATAGCCATTTTTTTATATGCTTATTGTAAAAAATGGGCTTCAATTCCGTTGGCTAAGCGCCTTACATCCTCTTTTCTGATTTTTGGTTACATATACTCTTCAAGGAGCACAACTCTGAAATTGTCTTCAATTGAGTCTGTGGGTTCACATAAATCAAATAGAGCAAAGGAAATACTTTTAAAAAAGAAGCCAGAAGTAGTATCTTACCAATTGCGAGAATGCGATGGCCGAGACGCCCAGTTCAAATTCGCCCATGCCGAAGACGTAGAGCGTCTGGAGCGTCTCCGTGCTCCAAATCCTAATGTGGGCTTGAGTCTTCCTGTTCCTCCCCGCTCTTTGTCCTGAGGCCACCATTTCGCGGGACGGGTGCAGTGCCATGCTGAAATGGAATCAAAGAGGACAATGAATGTTGGGAATACATTTTAAACATAGCTTCTCAAAAGCATTATGTCTCGATCATCATATCATGACACCGCAGTCTATTAATAGACCCATTATCTTTGGTTGGGACATCAGTTTTCAGCGTTTTATGACTGCTATAATCATTTATCGGAGATGAATTACTCACTGATATTTATTAGTATTACATTCTTTCCGCAATTGTATGGCTCTCTTCCAACATTGGAGTAGTTTTCCAAACCTACAACTGAAGAAATAATGCTGTTTGGAGCTAAAAGAAGTCGGCAAGGCAAGTTTGGAAAGTCTTAACCGCTACGATCTTATACTTCAATCAAATTCATTCGCAACATCAATTGCGACAAACCTGTAACTCTGTTGCCGAGTATATTTGTACAGAGAGCCCAAATGGATTGCTCCGCTTACTCTTTGAATATTGATTGGTGCGCACGTACGCCATGTTCTCAGCCAGTTTCTTTAGACACAAAATCTACTAAGCATTGCTGTGCCGTCAGAGTTATTTGACATGCTGTATGCTTGGAAGTGGTAGAGAAAGATGACTGTTTAAATTGTTGATTCAGACCAAATCAAAAGGTGTAATTTTGGGTCAAGTAACGCAGGTAATTCCGATTAGAAGAATATATGTATAGGAAAATTAGATAAACTGACAGCTTTTAAAAAAGGCGGATTATTGTCTTAAAATTATCTTGTTAGTGTCTTGTCCACGTGAAGAATATATTAAGGAAATTATAAGAAACAATCATATCAGTTTACTCCAAAGCTCTTACCTTACAGCATTCTAATACTGAGTTTTTTATTGAACGAACTTTTGATAGAATCCTCACTTTTTCGAATAGATTCAAAAACATAAAAAATATATATGCTGCTTACGTTTGATATTAATTCGGAGAATTATTTGATATTTAAAAAAGCCACTTTCTCTCACTATTTGCCACCACATCAGCTATCGACTGTCTGAAATATAACACGCAATGAACAGGGCGGATTTCACATGACATTATTACAGCCTTTGTCGCTATTCGCCTCCCTTTACGTCCTCTTTGACGGCGCACAGTACGATGCCAGTAAAAGCCTTTTTTAAGAAAGCTGGAATTATAATTTGTACTCATAGTGGCTAAAAATTATTTTGTATAGCAATGGTATTCCCGTGGTTTATGTAAAAGATACGAAACTCATTAAAAATTCATACTGTCATTGATATACTCAGTGTGGTGGAGAATTTGTGTTATTCCGCGGCAATTCAACAGGGATACGAGCGTGTGGAGGGAGAAAATTATTTTATTGCTGGAATAGTTAGGATTTGGCCCACATTAATTAAAGGTATGCGCCAAGTAGTCAGATTTTTGATACAAAGTTATCTTAATTGGTTGTATAATATATGCCAGCACATGAGGTGAATAAAAAGTAGAATCGAAACGTTTGTAACATGGCATATTAGTGGAATTAATTTGGACCGAATGCTTGAAAATTTCTACGATGGAGTTTAGTTGTTTATTAATTATGTTACACTGTTTATTTCTACTGGGAAAGATGCGGCGATACCACCGTCTCTTTCCCCAAAGCCCATTTCCTCAATGGAGAAATTTTCTACCCAGGCTGGACTCGAAACCGCGACCCTCAGATTGGCAAGTGGGGACTTTGCACCGTCAAAACCAGGGCCGACGTCATCAATATTTTTTTAAAATAATAATAAATTTATTTACAAATGGTTTTACACGCTGTAATTTCCCTTTGGATGGGTTACAAAAAAATTTACAACTAACAAGGAATATTTATACTTCTTTTTTGGCCATTAATCATTCATAAATATAATAATGACAAATGCATTTAAATATTTACCTTCAAACAAAAAATTACTTTTTTATGCTATAATATAGTAATAATTGAATTCTTTTTCAGGAATTACAGAGTGGTATTACAATAGATAACCCCTAAGGAATATCCTGTGTTGGGGCTACTGACAAATAAACCATGCAAAAGCGATAGCAAAAAACAAAATGGTTTACAATTTTCGATAAAACGTTTACAATACAGTGAAGAAACTAATTCAAAATTGAAAAAAGACTCTGAGATATACAGAATTAAATAGTGGTTACAAAAAAAGATAAATACAAGATCGGGTGAACTTACTTTAACAATGATATTACAATATCACTTAATTTATTGCATTTAATTCGATAAATATTTCATGTAAATTACAAAACAAAACCTCGATGTTTTTTATAAGTAATAACCAAGTTTTTACTTTCCTAAGAAATTTTCCTACATGCTTTTCTTCCTTAATGTGGTTCGGAAGGACGTTAAATATTTTTCAATATATGTACACAAAGCATCTTTGAAACAAAGTCTAATTAGGCTTGGGTAAAGAAATAGTATTTCTTTCTCGCAAGGTCAGGACTTGAGTCCTGGGTAACCGATTTGCTTCGTCGCCACTTCTTAGATAGAAATTATTTAACACTTTATAAAAATACATATACCTGATAGGCAATATGTTCAGTTCTAAGAAGAGTGGGAATGCATGAGAGAAACGGTTTTTGTGCATTATCACACGTACTATCCTCTTTTGCAGAAATAGCACGGGGTTTATTGTATCTCTGTAAGCTCCTCCCCAGCAAATTAAACCATAACTTAATTTTGACTGAACCAGTGCCAAGTAGATAACTTTTAGAAAATTCAATGGACCTTTGTTTTGTAAGAAGTATAAATTTGAAATACAATGCCGTAGTGTTTTAGTTAGGCAATTTACATGGTGTTTCCAGTTACATGTTACATCCATTTTAATTTATTGTCCAGGATTACCCCCAAATATTTAAATTCAGTTAAATTTCCAATGCGTGATGCAATTTCGTGATGCAATTTAAACAGTTTCCTACTGAACAGCTCGGAGAATGATATATTACTTCCCAGTCAATTTTATACCTGTTACATAAATCATACACCATGTATTTGGTCTTGGAACTTAAAGAAAGTTTGTTAAAGAAACCATTGCCTAAGAACTATTAAATCTTCTTCCATCTTTCTTTTAACAATGCCCCAGGATACATTTGCATAGTTTAATGCAACGTCATCAGCGTAAGCTGTGACATGTCCATTAAAATTATGATTACAAAGATCGTTTATATAAACCAGAAAAAGTATTGGTCCCAGTACTGAGCCTTGTGGAACGCCAGACTTTTTTTTATTTATAATTACTATAACAGTCATTCACTCGAACACACTGTGAGCGCATAGATAGATAGCTATTGAACCATTGAAGGACATTTCCTCTGACTCCGGCTTGATGAAGTATTTTTAATAAAATGTCGTGGTCATGGGTGTCAAAAGCCTTATGGATATCGATGAATAAGGTAGCTGTGCGTTTAGTATGAATGAGTGCATTATGAACATTTTGCAAATGATGCATTAAGGCATCTTTGGTTCCCAATTTACTTCGAAAACCAAACTTCTTCGGGCTGAAAAAATGAGTTTTATCAAGGAAATTCAATTACCTTTTCTTCACGAGTTTTTCAAAAATTTTTGAAAATGTCGAAAGGAGCGATATCGGTCTATAATTTTCCAATTTTTTTGGATCAACTTTTTTGAATAGCGGAATGACGACTGCCTTTTTTAAAGCCGAAAGAAATTCTCCGGTTGAAATGCTTAGAGTGTATACGTATTCCAAGACAGGCGCTATGAATACCATTTTCATCTTTAAGGTATTGACGCTAATGCCATCAAAGCCTGGTGATTTGTTTGAGGGGAAACTTTTCACCAGTGCAATGATTTCGTTTCTAAATACTGACTCCAAATACAACGACTGAAAAGAATCGATCATGGAACATGGATTTTTCAAAGGGGAGATTGTAGTTCCGTTAATTTTAGATTGAAAAGCTGAGATAACATATTGATTAAATTCAGATGCCAGTATCATAGGATCAATAATGACCATGTTCTCCCTTTTGATACATAGATCAGGGGTTTTTGAACTAGTTTGTCCAGTTATTTCTTTAACTAGGTCCCATTGAGCTTTAGGATTACCGCGACTATTTTCAAACTTCCTCATGTAAAAATCGTTACAGGTCTTTCTCAGATTAACCCTTAGATTGTTTCTAATTTTTAAAAATTCCTTCTTCAAGCTCTTGCTTTTGAGATTACGCCTATACTTTTTTAGGATATCATTTTTTGATTTTACCTCGTTGAGCAGAGAAGTGGTCATCCAAGGTTTTAATTTTATTGTCTTTTTATCCTGTATTTTTGTTAGTTTTGCCCGATTAATCACAGCTTGCATCAAATCCAACATAATGGAAAAAGCCCTCGAGGCGTTTGGCTCATTAGTTACTGGAGTCCAGTTTATTTTGCTCACTAAATCATGCAACATATCATAGTTTACATAAATTGTATTTAGAGGTTTTTCACGTTAAACGTTAGAGTTAATTTTTATTTCTTTTGAAACGACGAGAGTAATCATTGAATGATCAGTAATCCCCAAGTGTCGGACGTCTGCCAACATTTCTAGTTTGAATGCATTATAGAACCTTACAAACATGTGATCAATACAGGTTGAAGATTGCTGGCTAATCCTGGTGGCCTCATATACTAGACATGAGAATCCTTAAGTACACATCAAGTTATTATAGTGATCAGAGTCATTATTTTCATTCATTAAGTTAATATTTAGGTCACCAACCAAAACCATATATTTTCCTGTGTTGTTCAGAGTGGGTTCCAACTTCTGTAAAAAATCAGTTACAGGAATATTTTGATCCCTGTACAATGGCTTGGAAAGACTATAGGTGTAGGTATACCATATAAGAATAGTTTATTATTATATGGTCAGAACACAGCATTTACATTGGATTTTCAATAAATGTGCATTTTTTTAACTTAATGACATTAACAAATAAAAAATGTGTTAATAAAATATTGCATAACAACACATTTTGTCGAAGGAATTGGACTAACGCCGAGAGCAGCAGCGGACTTGGGAGCTTCGAGCATTGGCGCGAGGGGGCGCCACTTGGGATGGCACGCGCTCACTCTTGGAGCCATATCTCGGGAACCAACGGTCAGAATTGAAAAATATTACATGTGAAGCATGTCAAATGTCCAATGAGTTGTTGGCTACCAGAGAAAATTAGTTGAAGAATAGCAGCGCCTTCTTATGGCCATTAATGTCCGAAAAATAGCCAAAAATTTCAAAATTTCACAACTTTGTGTGCGATGCGGCACGTCTTCCCGTAATCCAATTACGATAATATTTTACAGAACATGTTTTTGCACCAATTGGCACACAATGTGGGGGTGTCCCGAAAGAAATTCGAAAAATCGAAAAATAAGGACCACCCTACTGTACATACTTAGCAGATTATATTATATTAGAAGTGAATAGGAAATATAATCACTTGCGACCGATTGATCCAAGACGGAAATTATGTTTTCATGGCATATGGAGTGGAGATTCATCCCAATTAATAATTAGGCAATCTGTAGAAATTTTTCACAAGATTTCTTATACCCTCATCCTCTCTCCTTTTCCTCCTTCTTCTGCCACCACCTCTGAAGCAACAGATCAATATTTAGTCTTCTTTAACCGGTGAAGGAGCTATTGGTGTATAAAATTACCCGTGTATAATTTGCGCACTCATTGACGTTAAAACAGTACCACAGTGATTCTCAATGCTCGTAAGAATGTATAGTGTCAGTTCTATCATTAGTTTTGTAAATTTGCTTATCAAATCATGCAATTACTTCAATGCCACGTTATCTCACAACTCCTGCTACTTTCCGGAGTTCATCAATGGGCAATATTTGGGTACAAATATTATTAAAGTTTCTTCGCCTTAAATGTATAGTGTCGTGTTTCAAATGTGCCTTTCGAAGTCCTTTTCTGCAGCAATAAATTCGCTGGTGTAATATATTTTTTTTACTAAAGGCTGCGCCTTGTTGCTGAAACCAAATGATCCTATTTTCTGCTAATCTCTTAAACTTCCGATAATGTTCCATCCCCAATAGTTCTTGTGCCCTGTTAAGGTACTGTAACCTTGGTATTCCTCTACCTTTCTTCCCGAGCACCTTTCCCTCCATCCCATTGGCAAAAGATGTATTGTGTCTCAGGAGATGTAAAAATTTTATATTTCTTTTTTCCATGGTGTTGAGTAGAGTTCTCTTTTAATTCATTTTAATTAAAACCTCTTCGTTACTTTTCTTTTCCGTCCAGCTTATCTTAAGCATCCTCATCCAAATCCACATCTCTGCTTTTTATAATTGCTCTTTTTCCCGTTTCCGGAGAGTCCAACTCTCGCTTCCATTGAGCAATGTACTCCCAAGGAATGTTTTTGCAAACATTTTCCGAGTTTCGATATTCATATTCTTGTCTGTAAGGTTTCTCTTATTTTTGAAAGGCCTGTTTTGTAATTGCCACCCTTTTCTTAATCTCTGCACAACATCTGTAATCCTCAGTAAGCATAATACATATATTTACATAAATAGCAAAATTGTTTGATTTGTTCAATTTCCTCATTTTCTATTATAATTTAGGGTTTTCTTTCAGCATTGCTTTTACTCACTACCATCAGTTTTGTTTTCTTTGTATTTATTTTTAATTTATTTTTCTTAATCGATGAGGATATAACATTTAACATTTAATTGTTTCTTTAGCAGAGTCCCCTATTACAACAATATCATCAGCAAATTTATTACTGTGAATGCTCACGCCGTTTATATATATCCCACTTGTTTTTTATTTCATTTTACCTATACTTTCTTTAGTGAATAAATTGAAGAAAAATGGGAAAAGCGGACACCCTTGTCTAACACCTTTCCTTATTTTTGCCCTTCCATCAACTCCATTTACATTGATGCTAGTTTCTTGGGTTTTATACAGTTTCAATATTAATCTCCTATCTCTCCAGTCTAATCTTATTATTTATAAGGATTAAAACAGTATCTTCCAATCAACTGTATCAAATGCCTTTTCCAAGTCTATAAATACCAGATATAATGTCCTGTTCATTTCTAAAAATCTTTCCATTATTACACGTACTGCTAGTATTGCATCTCTAGTGCCTTTTCCATTTCAAAACCCATACTGGACTTCACCAACATGCTGCTCCCTTTTCCCTTTTAACCTGTTTTTCAGTATATTGATCAATGTTTTAGAAGCGTGGGATAAAATAATTATGTGTAATATGGATCTACATAAAAGCGCCGTCAATGACCTTGTTTCAATGGTCCTCACCTTTTATTGCACCCAATTCCGATCTAAGACTTGCAAAGAGTCCTTGGATCATGAGCGGTCCCATGTGGAGATCTGGCACCTGATATTTTCAATCAACGCATAACTTGTTGGAGCGAAGCTGAGAAGTTCGGGCGTGACGCACGCGAGGCGAACCCTTACGACCCACGCGAAGTGAAAAGCACGCGTGGGTCGAGTCGCTCAGGGTCTGATTCGAGGGTGCCATGAAGATATCAAGGAAGGTCTGAGCACGCGGTCCTGTGCTCTTCGAGGCCAAACCGCGCTAATTTCGTATTCATTAATACGATATTATCACGTCGTGCTCATATTTGCCGAAACTCTCTTCGCTTATTAGCATATAGGATCCCTTAAAACGTGTGTAAATGTGGGTTTTTCACTCATAAAAAGCCGAGAAACTCCCCATATTTTACCAAGAAAAACGTCATGCTGTGAATTTATTTCCTCTTTATCACTTGCGAATTTGAACGATGCGTTTCTACTGTGTCACTTTTTCTGAACTTGCAAAAAATATGAGGCCTTATATTGTTACCAAAATGAGTAATTCAGAGAATAAAGGTGGCAAGAATTTTTGAAGGTGGCACGCAAATTTTCCCGGAGATTGATTGCTGAAAAAATTATGTATTAAAATGAAAGCATTGAATTGGTGATTTTCACTCAAAAATAATTGCCTAAGAAATTTTTATACTCTATACTCTTTTTATATAATTTTTAACCCAGATTTACTTAAAAACGACCGGTTTCATAACAGAGTGGCATCTTCAGCGGCAACTCTAGAGCAATTCCTGCGTTTGAGTAAATACTCTGTAATTGTCACTCTGAACACCCGGCGATGTAATTACTCTGTGAAACCAAAAGTTTTTTAAATGTATCATTATTATTTATGTATTCTACCAGTTAAAGGTAGGTTTTATTGGAAGTAAGAGAAAATCCTCCTGATTTTCTACTCTTGCAGGGTAGGAAACCTCTAGCAGAACCTTTTTCATCTCAAAAAACGTCCTACCCTTCTTTATGCTTCCGGATGGAATTGTTGAGTGACGTTTTTATCGTTACGTAATGCAGCAATCACATAAAGCAGAGTCTGAGATAGAGTCTAAGGTGCCTTTCTCATAACAGAGGTAACTTATACGTAAGTTTATTTTTAACTAAAGAAATGAGAATAGCAGACAAATGGTGACCCGAGTGATCATCACATCACATATTTATGGCTGGAATGGAAATAATAATGTGATTTTCCTTTGGAGGGACACTTTTGACGACCGGGGGAGGAGGAGGAATGGACACTTACCACTGGATATCCTCTGAATGCGCGACGTAGTGCCTCTGCGTGTCCTCGTCTCGGTCATAGAGCACGGCCACTGCGGCCACGTAGTACAGCAGCTCCCCTGTCGGCAGCACCCACAAGTTCCGCCGGGTGTCCGTCCCCCGGTACCCGTATCTGTGGCACGAAGTCAAGGAGACTCTCCACACATTTTAAACGATGACCAGGAAGGCTATTTTGCTTGTGCATAGGCTGCTACTACGCGGTGATATAGTAGGGTATGCTAGCGCAAGAGAAGCGCTGTAAGCGATTCTTTTTCTCCTGCGTTACGGGGGTAACTACAGTACGATGAATAAGCATTACGCACGCTAAACTGGGGCGATATCAGAAAAACATAATTGCATTTTCGCAGAGCTAATGTCTATTAAATCTCTGGGTTGACGGGAACTACTGAGAGAAGGGTTGTACTCACGCTTTGACCAGAATTGGTCCGAATTGACCCTCCATGGGTCCGGTGATCCCCGACTCGATGACGTACTTCGGCAGACCGCACGACGTCAACCCATAAAGTGAGTCAGAGAGACACCTAATCCCAAATATTTGGGCAACAGGCTCTCTCGGTTTGCAAAGAGGTGCGGTAGGTTCTTGCGAAAGCAAAACCGACGGTCACTCGTCTCTGTTGTTTGAGGTAACCAAACTAATACGAGCACTTCGGGGAGGCGGAGGCCCAATTGAGGTCCTTTTGACCTCATTCCGCCTCATTGGTGTCGGCCTCGAAGGGGCTTTGATTTTGCTAACCTTCCCTTCCCATCCTTTCCTCCCACCTCTTCCTTGTCCCCGGGTATAATCGAAAGCTTGCAGACCGGGGCGGAAGTTGTAATCCTGCGGCGTGAGCCGAAGCACCTGTCTATTAAATCTTATTGCTGCGGCGTTAAAGTGCTATGAAGTAACAAAATCACACCCTTGGGCGTGATCATTTAACACGTCTGGCTGAGTAGGCTACGACGCTAAAAATTTATTTTTGGGTTAAGCTTGAGATTACGTGCGAAATAATTACCCGCTTTCTCCCGTAGCATGCGCCTCCACCTCCAGTTGAAAGCTCGGGCTTGGAGGATATCTGTCGCTTGTTTGTTGCACGATTAAAGAGGGTAATATTTCGCTCAATTCTTCACAAACTAGAAGTTATTCCGTTAAGTAAATAAATTAAAGTGAGACGCTTTAAATCACTCTTCACCAGTTTCATGCACCCCGCATAATTTCACGCTTCAGGGATAACCATCGGTGTATTTTATAGTGGTACCTTAACATTTTGGTCTTAAACTAATCTCTATCTACGCTAAAGAGTTTATACATGGAATAAATAATCTCAAAAGGCAAAAAGGAGTGATTCACATCATTAAGGTTGAGTTGATTATTTAAATTAAGTGCTATAAAACTATGTTGGTTTTATAATCATTCAAGGAGGTAATGATGAAATTACTGCTTACTTATTTTCATGGCATAAAAACTTTCAGATTGACATAACAATACTTTCTGCAATAAACGTAATGAGAGGGAAGATAACTTTTAAGAGCTTGCTATTTTGGTGCTAGAAGAGAAACCTTCTTGATTAGAACCGATGTATGCATACAAAAATTAAAAGTTAGGAAAAACTGAGTTCGAACCATGTATGACGGGTTTAAAAAATAAGATTATCGCCTCAAAAATATGTTCGTCTGCTAATGAAAGATGATATGTATGCATCTCGTTTTTTACATTATCGATTTCCTCGTCTTATTCGTGCGGATGAGTAACTATATTAGTATAAAATATTATCTTAATCTATCATCTTATGTCATTATTTTATTAGTAGAAACCGCAATTTTATATATTATATAAATTATTATTATATATTGTAAAACTTATAATTGGGGTTTCTCTTATTCTTGCAATTAACATCATATAATTTTAAGATAAGATACCTTGCGAAAAAAACTATTGCGGGACAGGTAGGATATTGCTACTTATATCTAACCGAGACTTCTATAAATAGCCAAAATGCGAATCAAATGACATTAAAGTCGTCTTAAGTTAGAACCATTTTGATTTTTTACTTTGGACTAGTTTAGTTTGAAAGGATACACCCATTCGAGCTGAAGCCTCTTGTCCGGTGGTGAGTTGTCCGCTGGCGGGTGGTGCAGTGGAGGGTAGAAGGTCCTCTTGAGTCCGCGGAGGATCAACCTCAGCGGTTCCTCCTTCAGAACTTCCACCAGCGAGTAATCTGCGATTGGCAATTGAAAAAAAATCAGCGATTACATCGCAAGGCTTATAATAATTCAACATTTAGCCCTCTTAAGACTGAATTTGATGAGAAACGAAATAACTTCCGAAGGAGTAATGAATTTGGCCGGGGAGATTTTGTTTGTCGACTATAGATTCATTATTATTATAATATGGACATAACTCTTCCTCGGTGGCTCAAAGTATTGGAATTTATCTTCTGACCCAGCTACGTGTGTCAGCGTTGAAATGACAACAGTCACAACGAGTACCAATCGTACTCAGATTGATATAGCCGGTTGATAAATGGTAAACGCAACGGGCTAGTGGGATCGATATGAGTAGCGGACTAACTTGGCCCTCTTTCTCTGCCAGTCAGAGATTTCAAATCGATATGAATCGATTAAAATCGATACTTCAATCGATTTAGCAATGGTAAACCAGGCGATCCAAGTAGGCTGGCTTAGAATATTCAGATCGGTCTGAGTGCACATCGATCTGAGTTCCATTGGTAAACGTAGTTAGTGTCTCCCCCATTACAGGAAGCGTCTTCAGTTCGAAGTTTCTTTAATCCATATCCTTATTCCCAAGTCATAATGATATGAGTTAAATCACCGGATGAGGTAGTAGATTTAAATGGAAAAGAGTTAAAATCTCCTTGAATGTTACGGTGGCAGTCCCTATTTACTTATACGATTTCACCCTAAGGATTGACATATGGCCTGCTTATCTTCATCCTATCCATGAAGCCTTGTCTCTTTCATCTCCCATCTAGGGTGCCCAACATCCTCCCCTATGTCACAGCCTTCAGCTGCTCCTCGATCCTCATTAACTGTTCGAACCACCTAATGCTCGTTATCTCCTTCATCAGTTTCCTCTCATCATCCCCATACTAAGTTAAGCCCCTCCTCGTTTGTCTCTCTGTCTATTACACTTTCTTTCTTCTCCTCCACCTCAGCATCTCAAACGCCTGCGATCTATTTTCATCCTCTTTTCTCAAGTCTACGTTTCTGCCCCATTCAGCGTCACAATATTTACCTCTTCGCCAGTCTTTTCTTTACATTCTTTTTCATGCTCCGTCATCAGCTCCCTATTGTATGACACTTCTCCCGCTAACACAATTTCCCTTTTAATTTCTATCCAACCATATATACCTCTGACATACCTGCATTTAGATTATTCTACCTACTTTATTTTATGCCCTCCTACTTAATTCTTTTTCTCAAGATCACTTTCTTCGTCGTAGAAAACCTCACTATATCAGGTTTTTTTATGATTAATCTACTGACCATAAATCTAATATATTTAAAGATTTCAGGCTTTCCCGGCGAATGCTAAGGTTGTAGAGCTCTCAGGTTTCTATCTAGGTGATGTTGGCATGTGGCACCGAAGTTTCGAAGGCTTACTCCGCTATCGTCCTCAGGGTGATAATTTTGGCCAGGAGGGTGTCATTTATTTATATTCTGTCATTGGGGTAAAGTTACTATTGATTGGCCTTCTTTTTCCTCTCAAAATTGATTTCAAATCACTGATGATCTGGAAACCTGAGAGCTCTACATCATTATAATTAATTTTTTAATGTAACCAAAGTAGCTGTTACAGTAGAGTGAACTACCAGGATATTGCACTTTGCAAATGTCAACTTGTGAAAGCTTTTCATTATATAAAGTTAATGAAATAGTGCTATGCCTTTTATCAAAATAAAACTTTATTGCACGACACATGCTTCAGCTGACAAGGCTATTACTTAGTGACTGAACCTCCTTGAAATGAATGGATTACACAATGAATAGGTATTCAAATCCACATTTGAAAGTTTCAGGTACACTTGATGATGTAAGTGTAAATACGATTCATGCTTCAGCTAACATAGTTTCATTTACTAATTGTAATGGTCCTGTTGTACTGACAGGCTATCGGATTGTTATACTTGGAATAATTCTCGTTTTCTCGGAATTTTCAAGTTGTGACACTGACTTTTTCGACTCAAAAGACTCGTTTTTAAATAATCACCCCTCTCGAGTAGATATTTTTTACTTCCCTTTCGGCGCACAAAAGGTCAAGAGAGATATTTATACATTCATTTGAAGGCTGGCACGATGGATTTAGGGGAGAGGTCTGGATAGCAGGCGTTTAGTTTCGCAACGATTGGAGAGTATTGAGAGAGTGAGTCTCTCGGAGGGAATTGACCTCCGGAAGGACAAACACTTTCCAGTCATACCGTTCGAAAGGAAACATTCATATAAAGACATGTGGCTGCCGTTAAATCGGCGCTCTATCTCTTGGACTTCTGACCGGCCGGCGGTAACGATCAAAGTGGTAGATGACCTTTCTAAGGCGAGAAATTTAATGACTCCAATTAAGAACTCAAAATATTTTCTCATTTTATGCGCGGGTAAAATAACTGTCACGAAAGCGAAGGCATTCACGATTATTACGTCAAATACCACTTTGCATCAGGTTAAAGTTCGAGACTTCTACTAATGGAAACTTGAACTAAATATTTTCTATAAATGACGGAATTCTTCCGAATAGAACTTTAAATTTAGGAATTGTATTGTAATAATTAACTGGTTGATGAAACAAATATCTTCAGCTTCTTACACCATTCGTGTCAAAGAACGTCTCTCATTCTCAATTGCTAGCAGTGCTATTAAATCTTAATGCATTGAGTTAGAACATATTAGCCATGGAAAAGGAATAAATCTAGCTTATCCTATTAAAAGTTTCGTTAAATCACTTTCTTAACAAATTCCTTGAAATGAAATCAGCCAAAAATGTGTGGTTCAGGAGTAGTTGAATGAAGTTGTCACTTCTCGTAATCATTTATTCCCTACAGATACATTTTTAATGTACAGCGATTCTTTGCTCTGATGAAGCCCTTATGTCCCCAACTATTATGACATAGTAGTGCGTGAACTAAAACATCTTAGCTATAAATATACCAATTTTGGTTCGGAGCGCCATAGGTGCGGATTATATTTCTACGGCTATTAAAACTTATTCTTCGATATTTTTTCGATTATTTAATTTTGATAGTAAAGTAATACAAAGTACTTGCTCCAAGAATGTCCAATATTTTTTCAGAAATTATATCTTGACCTATGATTGAGCTAAATAATCAGTCCAGTACATCGTCATTATTAATTATTCGGTGGAAGAGTGAACGAATCAAGAAGTAAGTGATTTTCATATCTCTTGCAAAATGTTATGGATAAGTTTAAATGCGAGGTAAGGGGGAGAATTCATAAAAATTATATAAAGAGGCTCGAAGTAGTTAAGTCTTCTGAATGAGCTTGTGATCAGTCGAAAATTAATTGATTGATTGGATGGGACGTAATAAGGGAGAATTGAGGGTGCCACGATGGTAGGATTAGATAGAACTACAGATATGGAATCTTGCCTAACTAGGTCGTGTCGATTATGAAGGGAGATTGGGACGAGTATCCATGCACGTTTGTTTTAGAACCCTGTCCATGAATTTGGTTGGCCTCGGAATCTCATATTACCAATAGTCAGCTGACCATCCATTAATTATCAGATTATTTAACTTCGTCATTTTGAAGAATTTTCCTTTACATAAACTAAATAAAATATTGAGTAAGTGGCGTCAAAAAAATTGATTTGGCCAATTTAGAGAAAGATAATAATTTTGAGCTCGTTTACACTCATTGCGAGGGTATTATAATATCATGTTTTACAGCTAAAAATAAGAATTCAACGATTGGCGAAGCTGGAAGAATTGTTGAAAAATATACGAATATTCCATCATACTCAGGAAGTGATAAATCAGGACTCGTATCGTACATTAAGAATCGGAACAAGAAGATTCGGGATTAAAGGTAAAAATATTAAAATTATCGGCAGAACCAGTGACGTAATATTTCACAAGGAAGCTCCTTGAGCCAATGAATTCGCAGATCGAATAGACTTTGCCAAAGAAAAGACATTTTGCGAACACTTACCAAAAACTTACTCTGTTGTTAAAAAGGAGCTGTCCGCTATCGGAGAGAAAAATTGTCATGTTGAGTAAGCGTCCTTCACTTGAATATTTTGAGATCAATGAGCTGTGTTTATTTCGGATGTATGAGTCGTTCTTGAAATATTAAAGATTAATTGGAACGCTAGAAGCAGGAAAAGGAATTTATCTGCGACTTAGCGGGCTTGTACTAATTCCCATAGTTTTTCTCCTGTTAGAATTAAATATGAAGTAAAAGAAAATTTCACAATGGGTTAGATGAATTATTTAATGATACAATTTAGTTTTTCATTCAATTCAATTTTAATTATCAGCTCAACTTATTATAGAATGGCTGTTGAAATATATTTTTCTTAACCTATAGGTGAAGAACTTGGGTCATGGAATGTCATGTCATGGAAGTCATGGAATTCGGCTCCCTTGTATTTATTTTTTTATTGGATAAAATAGTCAATTGATAAAACTATCCAAGAAAGCGATCGATATTGACATCTTGAATTTAGGTCTTGGTCGTTTGATGCCGGGATTCAAATGTTTATCGTACGTTGGTTGGATGACCCAAATTCGGACGCTAACATTATACATATATTAACAGATCAACTCGATTAGGAGGACCCGTCACTGTGGATATAGCGCCACGTATATTTTGGTGACCAAACAAGAAACTGAGGTTTTCCAGCCATTAAGAGGCATTTTAGACAAACCAGCACTTTGATATGAGACCTAAAGGGAGGGAACTGCCGACCTTGGCCCCAGGTAACCTAGATCTGGCACAGAATGATAAGGTGGGCATAAAGAGTAATATTTAGCGACATAAAAGCAAGCCTTTTCTTATGCAAATACGTCGAATTTTCTTCAAAATCTATATAAAACTCAAATATTACGAGTCGAGACCTTGGACGATGAACATAATTTTTATGTTCCTCGAGAATGAAACGAGAAGAAAGCATGTTTATATGGTTCACTTACTCGAAACATCGCACTTCTGTCCCATCAGTGACGTTTATTGTTCGTGGGAGCATATTTACATGTATCATTAATTAGAAAAAATGATTAAATTGTTATGCATAAATTAAACACAAATTTTTGGCTTACGTAGTTAAAAAGAGTGTGAAAGTGCAATGGATTGGGCTGCCAACGAGAATTTCTAGGTTCAAATGTGAAAGGGACATCTAAGGATGTGCAGCATATCCCCAGTTATGTCATTTTCTAGAGTAGCAGAATTTTCGGGGAAACTATAGGGGTGAAAATAACAATGCACCGACCTAATGAGCAGATTTCACATTTCCGTTTGGCGGAGCATTTGTTTAGCCTAACCCCAATGGACTAAACCAACACCCGAATACAGAGTTTGCGACTTGGTAAATTGATACAAGGGTACTTTTATTCAATATAAGCGAAGAAGAATTGGCAAAAGTTTTATAGCACAAAGGGAATACTTTGGTTTGGTGTAAACAGGAAGTGATGAAATACTAATACTAAGCAGAATTATTTGGTAGAGATTCCAACTAACTGCTTTTTAGGTTTGAGTGTTGGATAGCTGATAAGTAATGTAAGATTAAATGCACAGTCTGAAATATTTTGGTGGATGCATTTAAATTTTAATAGTAATTATATTCAGTATACCATTATACAATTCACAACTTCGTATTTAGTATGGCCTGTAAACACAATATATTAATGCCAATATTTTCTCTTACAACAGGTAGTATAAAAACACCTCAGCATATTTTTTTTAACGCATGTAATATAAAATATTAATCTTTGTATAGGCCTGGATTTTTTTTATTTTCGAGGCATATGAGGATGTACTTAGCATGTTGGGTAAGTCGGGTAAACTTCTGGATTTGATTTGTTAGAGGCGGAGTTGGTGGTTGAAAGACAAAATAAATGGCGATGGATCGCTGGAGGCTATGATTAAGGGTGGATATTGGATGAGTGGAAAATGGTTAGATAAAGAATAGGTTTCGTGGATGGGATGAAGAGGGGAGAACGCATGCCGAGCTGAAGAATGAAAGAGTGAGAGACGGTGGGTTTCGTCAGTTGGAAGAGATTTTTAGAGGAATACTTTTAATGCCTAAACCTATCGGATCTGTTAGACTACATCCTATAATTAAAATTCATCTTGACATTTGCATTTACAGTATCACCTGTTGGAGAGTAACCTTCACTGAGTTTTATGCTACCACAACGGTAGGGCTGATATTTTGGGAACTGCTGCATTGCTCACAAAGTCTTAAATTTATTATTGAAATTGTAAACATGAAAAATGAATCCAGGCTTAATTTTTACGAGGCAAAGCAAGTTGTATCACTTGTAGTGTGTCTGTGGAAATATACGATTATGATATCTCGGAATATCTGCTTTTGTTCCCAAATAAACTAGAGGACATTTTATTTCCTCTAAGACAGACCCGATTTCATGACGCCTCTTGAATTTTAATCACAAGATAACTTAGCCTCCATATGTACCAGCATTGCATTTTAATGAAATTATGGTAGATTAATGGTAAGTTGACTTCAGCGTTAATGATAGGAAAACGTAGCACCAAAGGTTTTCAAACAATTTTTCACATTAACCAGGAATTATGAAACCGATTCTATTTGATTTATCGTGACTATGTTGATCAGGCGGGTATTCATTCACTCATACTCACCCCTAGTCTCGTTGTCGCCGTAAGTGACGGACCTCTTTCCGCGGCTCCTCGATCGCCGCCTTCGGTCCGCGTCTGCGGCCACGCTCCCGGCGCGGCTCCGGCGACCCCCCGTGTCGCCGTTGAGCACAGAGTTGCGGCCCAGTAGGGGTGACCCCCCGTGGCACAGGTAGAACGTCTCTACGTCCGCGAATTCGTTGCGCAGCTGCGAGAAGCTGCGGACCTGAGGAATGCAAGTGATGACGATATGCACATTACGACGGATGGTAAAACATCTCAAAATCGAAGAGAAATGCGGAAAGAGGCTCAGCTGACCAATTACTGTATCCTTATAGTATCGCGCAATCTGCCCTCAGGACGTACAAAAGGTCATCTCAAGACACCAGACACAAAAATGTAATGTGAATAGGAAATAATTTCACACTGATTTATACAAACAGAAGTGTTTTTAAAAGTCATCCATAACCTTATCATTGAATGTCTATTTTCTTAGCCAATCCTAGCCGAGGCTAACGAGTGATTTCGCAATAGTTGAAATTGGGAGTTAGCTCGCATAAAATAAGATTCATTTCACATTGTGAGGTCGGATGGCGTTGATTAACTCATCAACTAAATCGATTGGTGGGGTCCGTTGTGTAGTTTGACTAGGAGACTTTGATAAGGAGCGTGTTTGGTATAATGCACGAAAGTTGAAGGCAGGGGCGGTTAGATGAATAACCGCAGTTCGTATGGAAATGAAAGAGGATGGATTTTTAAGGTTATATATATACTCATAAAACATTATTGGCGTGGAGTTATACTCAGTTATTTCTTACCAAGGTACATCGAAACTAATTTAAAATCTTGTTTACTGGGATCTAAAAAATATTATCTTCCCTTTGATCCTAATACGAGCCAAAAAAAGGTTTTACTATGTGTGCCTATTCGTGTTGCAACTAATGCCAATTGACTGATAAAATACATTGATTATTTTCATAACTGGGTTTTAGTGGGCTATTTTATAGAGAAAATGTCATTGTTATGGAGAAAAACATTACGTACCCTCACTAGTGAAAATTGAATGAATACATTTTTTTAGAAAAACATGGCTCCAGTAACCCCATAATGTGTGAATTCCAGCTATTTTGTCAATAATTCCACTCTTTTCAATAAAGAAACATCAATGATTGTGAGGTATCAATTAGTTTGGTGACAGGTTGCCAGAGTTTTATTGTTAGATATTCGTTCGCCAAAACGCGCAGTAAGTGGAGAGGAAAGTAAGGAATCAGACTTACCTCGTTACCGGACAGCGTGTACATCTGTTTGGCGCCGGACATTTTGAGCACTTGCCCGAGATCCTCCAAAACTTCTTCAAATGGTTGAGTCGTCCTCAAATTGAGCAGTACCCGGCACTGCGGAGAGAAAACATTTATTTAGCCTGTTTCCACAGTTTTGATTTATTTTTCCACAATTCTCTTACAGCAGAATAAATGAATCTCTTGAGTTGATACAACCATCGGATGGATGAATGGATCCTTTAAATTTTTAAAAATCCTTATGACAACCTATTTTTAATTATTTGTTATTAATACAGTAAAATAATAATTTTGCAAGGAATTTGAATGAACGATGTTAACATCATACAACGTGCGCATTTAAAGACACCGATGTACAATTCGGTATTAGTAGCTATTCACATTTAGAGAAAACTAGTTGGTCGATGACTTAATTATTATCACTTAGATTGATGACTCATGGCCAAATATGAAATATTTTAGTGGTATTGTGAATTATGATCTTATTTAAAGTTTTTATTTATAGTTTTTATTTATAGTTTTTCAATTGATGGGGGAAATGTTTTTCATGGTACATTTAATTGATATAGTTTTCGTCGATGATATTGCCGCAGTTGTTTTTGCACAAAATGCTCAAAAAATGTGCACAAAATTTTATCAAAAATGCTGATCACCTAAATCAGAACCGCCGGGTTATTTAATTCACAGTGATTTTTGAAGAAAATTAATTAGTTCACATTTCTTACTTATTGAGATTAATCAAAAATCTTTCTCTCAGTCGCTTACTTAAGATACATATTCATCGATCGCCATTTTTTTATCTCAGTATGGACTGGTAACGTGTCATGAAGTATAATTATTTACCCAAAAATATGCTACCAATTGCATATTTACCATTGAATTCGCATTAATTTGGGGATCAATACCTTGGTAAATATTGCTCATGATTGACCGGTCCCTTGTTGCTCTTTCCTGGCGTGCCTCGTACTCGAACTCAAACTAATGGCACTGCAGTAGGTGGTTCAGTCTATTCAATTTTTTTTACAGATTACGGAAATTTAAGACATCCAAGATCTCCTTGGATGATTTTTGTGGCTGTGGCTAAAAAAAAACCAACCTATTTTGGGCCTTCGACCTTCTCCTTTATTCACAAATGTGAGACAAATTGCTGCCATTTTGCCGATAAAAGTTTGAAGTGTTGCTTAAGAGAGCGGTTTGAAATGGTAAACCTTGAACCATTTTCGTATGATTTATCAGTTACATAATCGCTTCGGGTACGGTAAGAATCACATTTCGGAACATAAAGTTTATAAAATCTATTGTTTTGGCTTGCTTGGCGAATCATAATTTGAAAGTTACGAATTATAAACATAGTAGTTTCCTCAGGGCAAGGGCTGTTCTGATATAATTAGACATATTTGGATACTACCGGTATTTATGTCAATGATAGATAAACTTTTTTATGAAATGGACTTCATAATATTGAAAATTTAAATGGAAACTACTATAAGAAAATCAGCTGATAGTTAGATGAAGGTGGTAATTACACAATATAGTATCATCATCATCTACTAGTATTCTGCCTGCTGGCAGGTCCCCAACACCATATCTGTCTCCAGTTCGTCCTGTCTCGGGCCTCTTCCTTGGTTTCCTTGTAACTTCTTTTTATCTTCACTTCGTCGGTCATTTTCAGCTTTCTTTTTTCTATTATATTTTCCCCCTTCTCTGTTCTCTCGACTGCTGTATTGAAAATACCCTTCCCTCTTAAAATATGTCCGATCCAGTTCCCATTTCCCTTCTGTATTGTTTTCAGTAGTATTCTTTCCTCCCTAACTCTTCCCAGCACCTCATTTCTTTCTCTATCCACCCATTTCACTCTCTCTAGCCCATATAGTATAAGTGTGAGTAAATTGTATTTAGGAAAACTTGCCTAAGAAAAAATTAGTCATCCTGTTGCAAATGCTTACCACTGATGTAAAATCTATACTGTCGCGATTCCGTATCAGCTGAGCAGATAAGAAATATAGGAGAGTAAAATGACGGTATCGGATTAACTCGAATAAAAACTACTGTAGCCATATTTAAGACCCACGATGGCTAGAATGAATAATATGAGGAAGTCTAAGAGCAGCAACAACGTAGGGCTACATTATTTAGCGATGTACTTCAATTTTATTTCTAGGCCGACGCATGGGAATAGCGTGCCAGTAATTTTTGACTAGAGAGGGAAAACATGAGAGAATATTGAAGTTAGCTTGCTCAAAGCTCGGAAATTAACTCACGCGATTTATAAGCTAGTTACATGATTACCCTCGATCTAGATCTCGCCAGGAAAACTATGTTTTAATAGCCAAGCGTTTAAGGCAGAAAACACAGGAGGCGGTACTATTTTTAAGTCTAATTTATTCATATTACGAAAATGCAATGCTTTGCAGTATCTTATGATAATTTTAAAGCCATATCGCTTCATTTGTTTTTATTCTTGTTGATTTCCATTTTTATGAAATCATCGGTTATTGAAGATATTGATTTTCAATGAAGGCTAAATATTTGCATTTCCCGTTCATTGTTTTAAAGCATCCATTAAATCTGAGGTGGCTGTAATGTAAATTATATTGAAATAGCACAAGATAATAAATAGAAATATTGATAAAATTTGAATAGTTTACCTTTTGTTTTCTTTATTATAGCGATTTTTTGATACTTTTTTTCAGAGGTTATTCCATGAAATTATTATTTTTCAATTTTGGGAAAGACAAATATGAAGGATTAAGTCTTAGGTCCAAATTAAATACAATAACACGTAATCGATAATAAGCTGAATAGAGTCTCAGTACTAAAAACATCAACATTTTAAATTAGTAATACAATTATCAGTCAATTTTCAATTGAATAAATAGTGCAAAATAGGAATTTAAAATACAAACCGTTGAAACGCCTTAATGAAGCTATCGCTTCTCAAAGTAATGTCCATTAAGACAGTAACGAAAAATCGTAGCCCTCTTGGAAGGGAATGGTGTTTAGTTTTCCTACAAATCAATCGTATCCCTCAGTTTTTTTGGAGTTGAAAGTATTACCCTCTAAATTACTTGCATAAAAATAATCATGGACGCAATTTGTATTGCCTGGTTCCTACAGCTATTCTTTTTACATTCAATCATGATATACTGCGACTTAAGACGTGTGGATCACCCTAGTAGGTTGCGTGATTGACTGAAATTAAATCTCATCCCAGTCTGCCTTATGGAGTGTTTACATTCCTTTCATTCTGTTGGTAGGTATGTTATTTAACTCGCACATATCCAAAAGTATTGAGAATAGTGTTTTGGCTGCATGAGCTTTATGGACTTACGCTTCTATTAATCTGAGATTTTATTCTGGTTATCCGTGACATATACATAATAAACGTCGCTTTTTGCATGCATTTCTGATGAATGCGGTATAATGTCAAGAACTTATCACGAAAAGTCATTGAAACTGTACAAAATTAGATCCTGAATATTAAAATTACCCGTTTTGAGTGCCAACCAGTTTAACCGCTGATGAAATATTGTACAAATGTGGAGTTTTTCAAAGGAATCACTTAATAATTTATTTTAACGTTGCCTTAAATTGGTGACAGCCATGACCAACGAGATTTAGATGAAGAATATCATAACACTCGATAGATATTTTCATGCTTTAGCTATTTCATAGCTAGCTATTTCATATCATAGCTGGCTATTTCATAAATAGCTATTTCATTACACTCGACAGCTATTTTCCTCAATTTTTATGAAAACTGCTTTCATGCAATAATAGCTGATAAGCCATTTTATCTTCTATTTCTTTCGTAGAAGTTCTCTATGGTTTTCTTCTGCTCACCCTCTGCCCCTGATTATGGAAAATTACGGATCACACTCCGAACTGAGAATGAATACCCTTTTTTTAGGGTCATGATGTAATTCCATTCACGATGAGACATGTACGCCGCCGCTGCAGTTGCACTCAGAAGGCATTAAGCTCTCGAGAAAATATCTCTTTGACACGAAATAACGGGGTAGCCCATGTGCATCGGCGGCTGGAGCAGTTTTTTTCGCGGTTTTTCCGTCAAAATGCAATATGAAACGATGGAATGAGAGAGGTGGTAATTATCTCTGCAACGCGGCACCGGTGACCCGATTAATCACGCAACACAGCAAGGCAAGAACGGCTATGCAAGAACGGCAGTGGCAAGCGAGCAGTTTGAAGCGCAGGACGGCAGCACAAACGTCCGAAAGTATAACGTCCATGTAATTGATGGGCTTCACCTTGGGAGACCGTCACCTTGAGCCAATGAGTGGCGGTAATATCGGTCATTTGGCAGTCCGCCACGTCACTGGACTCCATTTCCATACCGATTCTCCCCTCGCCAGTTTCCTGCCGGGGTTTGGTTGGCAAGGATTTCAAGCGCGACCTCCAACTTCTTCCGTATCCCGATTCGCACCCACGATTCAATCGATGAAGTCACCATTACCCGATTTAAACATTTATCACATTTGTTTTGATCTATTAACACGTTTTTTATAATATTTAACGCATTGAGTGCAATGAACGTGGCGTTAAAGTCCTACGGTTCCATCCGAGAAAAACGTATACTAATAAAAAGTAAAATAATAAAATATAAAGTACCTTTTTAAAGGCTTTTACAAAAGTAATGACCATGTGATATCAGGTGTACCGGATATGGTAAATATATCTGAATTCATATCAGCTCCTTTAACAATGGCCTCTGCTGGATACGATCAAAAATTAAAAAATAAAACAAAGCAAAGTAAACAATTTTTGTGTTTTTTATGTATAACTGCCAGTATTTAATGATACGAGGTAAAAGTCCTTTCTCAATAATAAACATTTTGGATCTAGAAACGATAAATTATGTCAAAATGCCACGGTAAAGACACGAAATATTTTGAATCACGTTCCAATTGCTTGCATTGAAATCTACCATTTACAAAAGGTTGCGGAGATAGGAGCATTGGAGCGGGGCTTGGGTATCGGTTCCTCATCCTGAGGAATCCGGCTGAAGTAGCGGCAGTATAACTGTCCATCCGGTCTAATCTCGTGCAATTCCAATGACTTTTCGTGGTGAATCCTGGACATTACAGCCGATTTATTCTAAATTTACGAGAATGAACGACGTCTATTATGCATAAGCAACGAATAACCCGAATAAAAATAGTTTAAGAGAAGCGTAAGTCGAGAAAGCTTGCGCAGCCAAAATGAATACTGAAAATATCTATGCTAAATATTAATTGAAGTAATGAAACTTTAACAAAAACCACGGAACTTTGAACATCAAAATTCTATAGTTTTAATAATAGTCTCATGACGCCAATAAATATTTGGCATGAATATTTTCATCGGAATCCCGATCCTTAATTGAGTGTAATGTGGAGAGCTCTTCAAATGCAACCCTTATTTGGTCAAAAATCAGTGTCCTCCTTCGTGCCTTCAGTTAATAATAGGCTAACGCCTTCCTCCATTTCTTCCGAGTATACTTTTAACAGTGCAAATTGTCTAAGTTGTGGGTCGTCTCCTCAAATGACTAACCAGCCAAAAGGAGAGTCTCAAGTATTTGATTGTAACCTGGATCAAAATTGAAATCCAACATCTACCGTCTCTCAATTCATGTTAACGATCCCAAAACGAAATCACTTCGCGAAAGCACGCTTATTTGATGGACTCAATCAGTTTCTGAATAAATTGTTACAAGTCAGCTTGATGAATCCCTGAACGAATGAGACCAGGCTGTCTTTTTTTTCTGTCTGAAGAAGACTTCTGATGTCGGCCGCGAATGTTTTTCTTCCACTGCTTCACATTCTTCGTCGTCAGTGGTTTTTATCACACTTCCCCTCGAACCTTTAATTTCTGCCGTATGGTAATAAGGGAAAAAATTGTCCCTACTGCATTAATGAGCTTTTATCTGGGGACCTTGAGCAAGTTGGAAGGATTTTCATTAATTCAGTACGATCTCCAACTGACTTTATTCTTATTCGTCGAGTAGTTTGAGTCTTTTCTCTTCGTTTCGTAATTGTTTCAGCCTTCACGTATGAATAAAAGTCTCGCTAAGTAGACTGTCTGATAAGAGCACATAGCCTTCTTCCAATGATTATCTTGGTTGATTATTTATGTAATATGACATTTTTCCATTGATTCCGCAAAATTTTGTCTCATTCTCGACTTTATAATGAGTCAATATCTGTATTTTTGTGATTAATTCTGAAAAAATGTATAAAAATTGCACTCAGTACTTTATCTCATACATTGGACTCTAAAACAGTTATTAGGACGTGGCCAATTTGTGATTTTTCCTGCCGTCGTATTAATTTTTAACCGTACATTAGATGCAAATTAGTGGATGCCTTTTTTATGAGCCTTTGGAGTGGAATCATAATCATGGATGTATCTAAGTATCTAATCTAAGAATCTAACTAAGTAAACGAAGCAACTTTCTCGCTCGTTGAAATGGTTTTTGAGCTTACGCTCATCACGTCACTATTTTCACCACATTCCTATTACGCAATGGCCAATACTCATTTATTATTATTGGAAAGAGGAGGTTGCATCCAAATAAAAACTAGACCATTGAAATGAAATCTTTCGGCGACCCAACTCGAGCAATGATTGATTTTTTTATGGCTACCCATGATTGCATCGGTTAGTTAAACTATACCCACAATTTACTATTTTGACTATTCAGAGGCTTGCACTACGTTAATATAGTCCATATTATGATTCAATTTCCCAGAACTTTGAAAGCTCTTAGTCAATTAGAGCGTTTTGGTAATATATGCGGTAAATTTTTCCTGGAACTTAATCCAAAAATCTCCAACCGTGCAGAAAACATTCCTTGCGTGATCACTTAGCGTAGCCCTTCCCACTACTTTGCTCTTCGAGGACATAAGTCCAATGGAGATTTCACACGTTTCTTGGGAAGGAAACGTTTTTTCTTCAACCTCCTACCACGATTGCGTAGAAAAATGATTTCTTATTTGCGAGAAATTCCCCATAAACAATTAAATTTTGCAAGTGAAAGTTACTGGTTACTTTTTTTATAAATGTAGGTACCTATCAGCTTCCATTTCGGTGGAATATTGTATCATTTTGGGTTGCATTATGAAATATCCAGAACTGGCTGCATTTTGATGCAGTGACGCACGAGTTCACTAATTTTTTGGATCCATGCGTTGAATTATTAGTCCAGGTTGGTCATTTGGAGGTCTGGTGGGCAGGTCGGTAAGGGGAGGTTTATCGGAGAACGGAAGAAGGGTGGAGAGAAACCCGACATCGGCATAAGCTCTGTACGAAAGACGCCAAGGAGATCGCGATTTAACGTATCCGAACGGCCGACACACGGAGTACTGAACTTGAAATGCCCTCTACAATACACCCAAGTAGAAATCGGGTTTCCTCTGAAAAATATCCACATCTGCCGGGATTTGAACCCTGGCCATCGGTATGGTAGGCCAATACTCTTGCCACCACATCAACCCGATCTCCTTAATTACCCAGTAGGTGGGATATTTTACGGGAGATTACCGGTAAATGAGGGTATTCGAATCATTTAGGTTAGAGAGATTGGGGAAAGAAGGAAGGGAAGGATAAAAAATCTGCGTCGGCATCAGCCTGCTCTCGGTGAAAGGATTCTTGGAGTATACTGCTTAATGTACCATCCGACGAACGTAATGATATATTTAAGAACTCTTCACGTAGCGCCCATCTACGGATCTTTATACCTATTTCAAACCTCTATCCCAGCCGGAATTCCAACCCTGATCCTCGGATTAGAAGGATAGTTTTCTGGCTGCCCCACACAAATCCGACCCCGCATCACAACTAAGCCTTTCTCTACAGCTTTCCTGAAAAGAAATGTTTAGCCACTCTGCATTCCTGAATTATTCCGTTGCTGTGAAAAAACACTCCATTTGTTTGGACTGTCTTCAGAAACGCACGTGCTTAGCGCACATCCTTCTTCTATGGGTGGAGAGCTCGCGTGCAAGGTTTTAACGACCCATGAAAAAATATTAGCTTCGCTCTGCCGTTAACGGTCGATTTATATTTCGAGTGGGTTTGACAAAATGGCTCTTAATCAAATTCTCAGTCAAATCCTTCGATATATTTTTGTTTTGACCTCAAAGTGAAAGACTGCGTACGTTTTGTGGACATTCCGTGTTATAATGCGGTGTTGTGCTAAATTCAAGTTTCAAAATTTCGCAAAACGCCTCATTTTGATGACTGAAATGACGTATGTAGATTTCTGGTCCGTCAATAATTTCATCCCAACCCGGAATTAATTAGCCCAGCAATCACTGCCGCACTTTGGACCAAGTGTGATGAAAAATCTATACTTACCAGATATATACTTACCTATTATCACACAATATCCACATTCCTGAATACCAAATAGGCACTTCATTGTGATACTTTTTGCTTCAGAATAGGCGCAAGTATTTGCTTAACCAAAATGGCATTACAGTTAACCACACTGAACGGCTCTTCAGAAAAATTAAGCCACACTAACTAACCACATTATTAACAATTTAGATACACTGTACTTCTTTCAGCCGTTCGTTCCCGACTTGGAGATGCATTCTAAAAAAACACAAAATTTTGCTGGCCGAGGATTCTGAAGACTGGCTAATTGCTCTTATCTCAATTTATTTTTCTGTTCTTAGTGCTCTTACCATCGATTTTTCCTTATTCACACATTATCTATTCTTACGACATAGTAGATCTTTAAATGCGTAAGTCCCTGGTAAATATTCGTATTTACTACGTGAAATACTGATGCACACCACTATTTTCAAATTCATATTATTCTTGTTTGAAGTACTCACGTTTCTTGAAAATTAGCTGCTCTCTTTCTTCCTTTGGGTTTTAGTATCTAATGTATCAGTGACCTCTGAAACATGTAATGTCACACACTGAACAAAGGTCATTTAGTGCAATGGTGAACGGACACTGTAGCCAATTTAAGCATAATTGATCTTGATGGGTTGTCGACTCTTTTCTTCTGGATTAGTGAGAAAAATTAGTTTACCCCACTTTTGATGCAAAATATGTGCTAGGAGGAAATACTAATGAAAGGAAACTGGATTGGAAACTGGAATAACGTCAAAATACTTGTACGAAACACACGTCTCGGGCGTGATTCAAACTCGCGTCCACTGGAAGGGAGACCAGTTATCTGGGCACCGCGCTCTTTCAATCCTTGCAAAAGTTTGAGTAACATGTTAGCTGTATGAGATCATTTACAAAGAAGCTCAATGTTCCTGCACCCACTTTTCCACGAACCAGAAGTTGTCTGTCACTTTTTTCGTTGGTAATATGTTCGGCGACTGGCAACTGGATTGAAAACTGAGATTCCGTCGAAACCCGAAACACATTTGTCCCGGGCGCGATCAAAACTAGGGCCCACTGGAAGGGAAACCAGTTATCTGGCCACCACACTGCCTCAATCCACCCATCACAACAATTGCCAACAGAAGTAGGCAGTCATAGTTTTTATCTATGAGGCTTATTTATGCCCACGGCGGCAGGTATCGAACTAATCAGTTGCCATTTGGTAGATGTCGTGAATTCAAAAACCAATATCGCGTTGCACATGGCACTCAGCACAGAATCCACAACGCCAAACATTAATATTTCATTACTTGTACCTCCCATTTCCATAGTTGCCGACAAAAGTATATATTACAATTAATATAGATCGAAGCTTACTCTACCCAAGGGACACATTTATGGAGCATGAAAAAATTATAAATTGGCTGACGTCAAGAGTAATATTATGACGACACATTACGTATCTCAGGGCGTACAGTGTACTGCTCAGCTCACTTACTTTGAGGTACTATTTAAGTCCAAGGTGAACTTACTTGTTTTTGCACTTATCCACTATATTTTCACTCCTTGCATGTGTATATCTAATAGGTATGGCGAACTTATCTAAAAAAAGGGTTTCGCCGCTTCTCGTGGATTCTGATGAGGCTTAATCGAGATTTGCGTCGTTCGGAGCAAATTTGACTCGGCTATCTGGAGCGTGTTCAAATTCACTTCGCTCCCGAAGGCAGTCTATGAATGTCTTCTCCCGGCGTGATGCACTTCAATTATTTATAAAATCTGAACTCTCGGGTTTTCACCTTGTCTCTGGTAAAATGCTGACAACAGTTTTTCCAGCATTTTAGCTGGGGTCTTCAAATCGCAGTAGAAACGCCGAAACAACGTCAGTAATTAGTAGCACACACTCTGGAAACACCGAGAATATAGCTTTACATTCTACACTTCGCGAAAGCCTTCCCATTTACTCCGATCAAGTATTTGCCGACCCTCCACACCACCTGAAAGAGGAATGACCTAGTTTTCATCAAAGTCTAAATATTTTAAATCCACGCTTACGCCTTCGTGGCCCATTTTCCATTGGTCGTTCAATCCTATTATTGGTTGAATGCAGCCCTCCACCCTTCCCTATCTAATGCTAGTTCTCTTACCTCCTGGTATCTCTTCCTAAGTACTTTCCTCTTCATTTGGTCCATGAACTTATTCTTGGGTCTTCCTCTGGGGATTCTCCCCTCTACTTTACCTTCAATTATGTTCCTCACAAACCCATTGTGTCTCTGGGTGTGTCCAATACATCAGGTTCTTTGTTTCTCTCTCGTGCCTTCTCGGGTATCAAACTAAACAATTATCATTTGGCAGATGTCGTGAATTCCAATACCAATTGGTTAGTCTTCGCGGCCCAAGCTATTTCAAAAGTGTGGAAAAATTTTTGGCCGCCCGGCACACATTCTATTTGCCAAGTGTGATCTCTTACGGCCGTACTACACAAGGGATTTAATTGCGCACTTTTTTCACAGAAATGCCTACTGTTTAGGCACAGTTTTAGAACAGGGGCTATTTTGCCACTTGTTTTTAATACAGTTGAGTATGAATTCTGGTAATACACCGCATTATACAACGGAATTTTCAAAACATATCCATTCGTACATTAGATTGTAGGATTAAGTGCCTCGTATACAACTGCATTCAAACAGCGGTATCTTTTAGGAATACTCCGGGCCTTGAGGACGATCCTATTACAAATATGATTTTATTTACCGCCAGGACCAGAAGTTTGAATACAAAAGTTTATTCCAATGCGTGAAAGTAATGAAAAAAGGTGTCAATAAGAATTATTCTCTTCAAAAATGAAAAACTAAGCAACTTCCACTGTAAGAATATTTATTGCGACCGGTTTCGCTTTTTACAGCATCTTCAGGAACTGAGGACCTGACCATTGGATCTAAAGATGTTGTCAAAAGCGAAAACGGTCGTAATAAATATTATCACAATGGAAGTTGCTCATTTTTTCATGATGCAATTATGTTCCATTTCCACTCTATCAGGCCTGAACTGGTGCGCATAAATGACTACATAGCAGGCACTGTTTTAGAGTTGGGGCTCTTTTCCCACATGTTGTCAAAGCATTTGTTCATGAATTCTGGTAATACATCGCTTTACACGATGAAATGTTCAAAACATATCCATTTGTACATCAGATTGTAGGATAAAGTGCTTCGTGTTCAACCGTATCCAAACAGAGCGGTATTTTTTTAGAGATACTACGGGGCTTTGGACGTTCGTATTAACAATATCATATCCTTTACCGCCATTACCACAAGTTTTAACATATAAATTATCTCCAAGGCATGAATTTAGTGAAGAAAACAGTTGATAAGAACTGTTCAGTTATATCTACTTCTCAATACCGCAGACTAGCCCCCTCTATGATAAGCCGCCCCTGACGTCTGCCCACGTCACTGCCCTGCCAGCACTGCCCTACGTATGTGAATATGACAGAAATCGCACATCAAACACTACATGAAATAACACATATTCCAGCAGGCCGACTCAGGAGCCCGAGATGTTCCCCTGCGCACCTCCGGAGCGTTCCGGGTGGTGGTCAACAGTCCCTCCACTCACCTGCACGGAGTGGTCGCTGTCGTTGATGATCCGAATGATCCTGCCCGAGCTGGGCTTGAGCCCGGACGTCGTCATGTTGGCGCCGAGCGGCGGTTGAACCGCCGAGTTGAGCGCGGGGGCGACTATGGGCGGCGGGGGCGGCGACACCGATCCTCCCCTCCGCTGTGCTCCGCTTCTCCAACCCCCGGGGTAGGTGCCGTACTTGGTAGCCGCGGTCCGTCGGTCGTCGGCTACGTTGCTGGTGCTGGAGACCCCGTACCACACACCGCTCTTCTTGCCGTAGCTGGCGTGCTGGAGAGAGAGGAACAAGAAAGACGGCGGTTTGTCCGTGAGCTGGTTTTTTTCACCTTCCCGCGAGATGTGAGACAGAGGAGAGTGTGGTGGGGGAAAGGGTGGGATTCGATATTCTCAAAAGAGAGGGGATGTTGATGATGAGACCTGGATGGTGGGTTGGGATTAACGTAGGGGAATGTGTGGGCAATCGAGGGGATGACCGCGTTAAAAGGGTCGTGGGGGAGCGGGGAGGGAAGGGTTTTTTTTTCAGTCACCCTACTGCGCATGCGTGGACCAGGGGGAGGGGGGTTGGGATGTTCGTGTTGTGTTATGGGTGGGTGGGAGTGAGGGGTGTTTCGTGGTTGTATCGAAGGTGGGCGGGGCGATTCCGTTCCGACGTCGGAATGACAAGGTCGTCGCCGGGTCATATCTCATTCAGGGATCGCCCCGGCCGGGCCAATTGACCGGACTGCGCAGTACATAAATACATAAATAAATAGGTATATTAGGGCAGTGTTTCAGAAGGTGACAAATAAAAATATATAAGTTTCAAGTACTTCTAAAGGTGAGGAATAGTCCACTTCAATTAATTCTATATATTTTAATATAAATTCATTATCGACGAGCGGACGGCTCTTAAAGACCATATTATTTTTGTTTGACGCATTAATCATTCATGAGGATATGTGTGTAGACGGTAAAAAATACAAAAAATATTGGATCAAGTAGTTGAGAAATTGAGAAATAGTCACTTTTTTATTATTACTATGTACTTATATATAAATAAATAGTAAATATAAATAATAAAAATAAATCATATGCATAAAGCACCTATGGCTCTTTTAGAACAAATACCTTTTGTTTGACGAATGAATTATTTATGGCTCTCCAGAAGCTGACCAGTGTTAGGGTCATTCGGCATGAATATTCACAAGCAACTCCATTGTGACCCTGGCAATCATTTAGCTCAGGATTGACGTCAGTTTTGGCTCACTGGTGAAAAATATCGCCGTTTATTTCACCATCATGATATCGTAAAACTAAGGACTTAGCCGTGCGGCATGCACTGATCGTGTAATTTATTTGGATCCTGTTTGATTCGTACCATGTTAAACATTATTGGTGACATATTCGTTTGGATTCTTAGGGAGTATTTAGCGGGATGTTTTCACCCTTGGCTCAGGTGTGAATGCATTTGAGGAAAATTCTGAATCAACTATCAAAACAGCAATAGCATTTTTACAATAAACTGCACTTCTCTAAATGTTTTAGAAATTACACATATGATTTCTCCCTAAAAATTTGTATATTAAGTTCATCTTTCCATAGTCTGGTGGTGAAAATTGTTTGGAAAATCGTCATGGGCATCAGTGAGAACGAAATAATGACACCTTTTGTCTGTGAATTTGAGGCACAAGTAAAACAACCTTTCTAAAACGGAAAACAATACATTAGTTTGCCTTTAAAATCCCATATTACCTCAATATTTGTACTCATGAATTCAACATATTAGGCGGAGGTGTCCTGCTTAACTTTGTGGAAATCATATATGTCTCACGGTACATCAGCTCTTTATATTTCCCTAACTCAACGTCCGGTCATGTTTTCAAATGTTACTGGCATTTATTTGACATTGGCAGTTGACTTAAAAAGAATATTTGAGAATTGAAGAGAGTATCAAAAATATTTAATGGACTGATTTCTCTTAGCTTGAAGGGTCCCGCAGTATGTAGCATGTCACCGTAGTTGATCGGGGCGGAGAAATAGCTGTATTGCATGATTTTTGGCACTTAAGTACACCCATTGCGATTTTATGCGCATCGCCGTTTGTTTTATCTTACTGCGAGGAGTAGTCCAAGATTTCCAGAGTCAATGACGTTGCTATACCAATCGCCGAAGCGGCTCGCGAGGAATGGTGATACTTTAAATAATGACGGCAAACTGTGCTATGAAAATTCTCATCTTCCTCCCCAGTCTACGATAACTTTTAAACTTCCCATGACGGTGTGGCCTTTTAATGATATTTAGATTTACGAAATAGCTGATAAAGAGTCGCTGAAAATTATTTGTCGTGGTTACGCGCTGTCCATTTGAGAAGCGTCGGTCGCATACAATTTAGTTGGTTATGGATTCCCTTTCGTAGGTATACCCTTTGTATTTTTCCCCTAAAACCTCTCATCCCCTTTTCTATGCGGATAAATCGGTCAGCGCTGAGGATAAGGGTATTTAGGCGCGCGAAGGTGGCGTTTTATCGCTCTTTTCAACGCCCTGGGTGCGAGCATGAGGAGGTCAAATAGATTTCTCGCCATCGCTCTCGGCCTCGGAACAATGCGGAGTCTCCGAAAACCTACGAGGAATTTCTTTGTCCCTGATCTGTTTCCTTAGTTTCAACTTGACCGTCCCAAATTCTTTTTAATCAAAGGCCATTCCGGTTGTTACAAACCTGATCTTTTAGGTGCGAGAATTGAAGAATGTTGAGGAACGGGAGACGGTAATTCACGCAGGACAGACGCAGACTCGATATTTCTTTGTTGACACTTCTCTTCATATATTTATCACCTGAAGAAGATGAAAAACCTCTGCTACAATTACGTTTTCATTTTGAATTATTTTGCGCGAGATTTGTGGTACCGTAATTACCAATTTATATAATTGAATATTGATATTCCATCGACTCTTTCATTTATTGACATTTATTTAGGGGCCTTAGGGGCCTTATGGTTATTTCAGCGTATGAAGGTATGAACTGTCGTACAAGCATTCTGGAGGGGAATAAACCAAAGAGGATCTTTTCAATACTTTTAGAATAATTTTGCTTTAATAACCTATTCTGTGTTTTATTTATATAATTTATAAATGGCCATATATCATTAATTTTCTCTTTTTAAAAAGCCTTGACTATAATTATTATGAAAATCTTAATAATGCATGGAATACATATAAACTTCTTGCTAAAAATGTAGCGTATTTTTATGTGAGGACAGTCAAAGAAATCATGTAGTTCTCTTTTCATGTCCAAAGTAATATTTTATAAGGAATTACCAGAAATATGTATGATGAAATGCTTACGTATATGCATGGAAAATAAAAGGAGATCAAAATGATGATATTTAGTTTTTGGAGCTAGCACATTTCGTAGTAACATTCATTGGTATCTTGAATGCTAATTCTCACTCGTTGAATGATTTTTATGACTCGGTCACGAAGGGTTTTGGCTGGAATATGCGGGTTTTGAGCAATTAGAAGATAATGTTTTCATTGAAAGAGTAGGGGATGGAAAATGATGATCGATGTGTAGAGGTCAGTAGTTTCTATGATCAGTGAGAGTTTGTTAAGTTAGTGGGAAATAGGAACCGAAGCTTGAAATTTTTAACAGCGGTCAACTTTATAGTATTTTTTGAAGTTTTAAAAGCTACAAAACTTGGGGAATGGACTTCTTGAAAAAGTTGTCGGTTTTATTTAAGTTAACCTTAGGTTCCAATAACCTCTCATATCTTCCTGATGGTGAATTCAGATGGAAACTTATCAGGTCATCATCATTACTTTGAATGGTAATATAAATAGAGAATTTCAAATATATAGTGTAATTGTGCAATGTACGGAATATTTCGCCGACGCTTATCCTTAAAGTTGACTAAAATCCCTACTTCGGTCACATGGCAACCACTGTATGTACTTTTTGAAGACCTCCATGTAGGCAGGTCAGATTATGTATTTCATCTGTTGTTCCTTGGCGATGGTCGAAATTGTTTATTCTCTCAAGGAATAAATTTTCGGTTCATTTGCCTGTGAATCTCAGCTGCTAAAATTCTATTAATTTTGTGTATTTTTATGAAAAAATGGATATATGGTTAATTTTTTTACGATAATTTCAGTTGTAATAGCGCTGAAATTTATGCATGAAGGCTTTTGAAATGCTGTGAATGCTCTAATCGTAATCATTTCAACAATTTGAGACTCCATATTGCTACTAAGGTTATAACTTAGCCTGATTTTTCTGCCTCTATTTAGATTAAAAGCATATATAAAATGAATCATATGAATAAAGAAAGTACTTATTTCTGCTCATCAATAAGGTCTTGTTTTAAAATTTGGCTGGTTTCTTAATACATTTAACCCTTTGAGTGCGGCATGACGTGGTATCACGTCAAGGGTACCGTGAGTGTTCCAGCTTTCACTGGAGAACATTCACTAGGCCCTCTAGTGAAAGCTGGAACACTCACGGTACCCTTGACGTGATATCACGTCATCAGCACCAGCGTAAAGACAACCATGACGTGAAATCACGTCATGCCGCACTCAAAGAGTTGACTTTCTTCTAAGGAAGCAACGTTCAGTCATTAAATACAATAGTATATTCAAATAATTCCTGTAATATTAATCCTGTACCCTTTACTACCAAGTTTTTTATCTTTAATATCATGTTAATTTAATATTGTTAAAAAATGTTATGAACGTTATTTCATGTTATTCATTTCGTTGAACTTATATCCGATCACTGAATTTAAAATATGGCACCTGCTGACAAGCCTATAAAGGCTTAGCAGGACCAAACCGTCTTATTCCTTATATATTTGTTATTACTTTTGTAAAACTTGTAAACTTTGTAATAAAATTATTATTATAATTTTAAAAAATGTCGAAATTACGGAAAAGTTAATTTTCCCGCGATAACGTCAATTGAAAGCAACCATTTCACACTAATTCTGTTATATTTAGCTGATCGAAAAGTACTATTAAGCAAAATTAGAGCAGCTATCATACACCCTCCTTCACCCAAATTTTGTGGGCATAAGGGAAGGTGGTCACGTAGCCCAGCGTCTGCATAATCGATGTAGAGGGAATAGGTGACCAAATCCTTTCTAGGACGGAAAGACAAAGATTGAGCCTTCCAAATATGAGCTTGCAGCACGACCTTATAATATCTGCTTCGGAATCTGCAATCAATATCGCGCTCCGTGTTTTCCCGCAAGATCCAAAAATTGTGTCTCGAAAAGGAAATAGCTCAAGGACACGAGTCTCTTTATCCCTAACAGTCCAGAATCCAAAAGAAAACTTGCCCATGTATTAGGAATGTTTTTGTGTAGCGACTACCAATACAGCCATAGGCATTTTTCAGAGACTCTCATTGTGTCAATGATTGCCATGAAAATGTACCATGTTTCCAATTTTTTTAAGGTTGATATGGTTACCCCTAGGCATAAACGACCATAGGACATAAATAGATTCTTTATAGATCTTCATTGTTTTTCTCAAAATATTTCCAATCAAATTAATTGAAAATTTCGATCCCAATAATAGTATATATTAGTGTTGACTTCGATACATGTATTTACTACATTTGTCTTCGGTAGCAAGTACATTAATGCTACTCCGTTACTAATTTATAAGTGTGGACTGGTTTAGCATGACCAGACGGTTAAATTTTTCCCAAGATATTCTCTCCCAAACAAATACAAAAAATATGCATAAACCTTTTAGGAAAGTAATTTGGCGTCATGACTTAACCATTACTTATTGAATGAAAATAAGGCATTGTTACATTCCGTGACTATAACACTTTGAGTGCCACAGTAGTAATGATAAAATTTTTTAATAATATAAGAATAAGATTATATATTTTTTGTCCAAGAATTCCATGTCGCAACATTGAGCGTAAGTATTTGAATATCAATAGTATATTTATTCAATGTCGTATTTAAGTGAAAGAGGAAAAAAATTGTGAACTTTATAATGGAACCTGGATTACGTACGCAGACCTCAAAATGTTCCCGCAAAAGAATTCAAAACATGTAAACAATCATCATTTTTATTTCAGAAATCTTATTAAGCCACCTACGGTCAAAATGTTAGGTTTTAATTTGAAGCGTGGTAATTAGAATATCAAGGGTTACAATGACGCGAATTTTGAGGCATTTACATTATTTGTTTAAAAAATATTCCGCGTCTAAAAACACTCATGGAAAGAATGAGAATTCAATTTCAGGAATAAACGCGTATAAGAATGACTGGATAAACCTCAGTTGAGGCTAACATTTTTAGTCAAAAAAATTCAACATTAATTTCTTGAGTGGGTGTCAATGTGGAATAATTCAGTAGTAGCGGGCATTGAAAAAATTGAGAAAAAATAAGAAGCTAACTGCTGTGCATTTAACGCAAAAAATAAAAGATCTCAAACTGTCTTTCGTAGGTTTACCATTGCGTAATGCATGCTATAAGCATTTCATTACCGAACGGCCTTTAGAAGATTTTAACAAGATTTCATTGGGAGTGCTTGGCAAAATTGAATGCTGATTGGGTGAATATTGCTTTGAAATTGCTTGGAAAATTATTTATTTCATCACCTAGATGAAAAGAAATATTATTATCAAAAACGGAAAGGTTCCATTTACAAGTGTTATAATTTATAGCATATGAACCAATATTTGATAAATGCAAAGGCCATGAAGCTATATAATTTGCAACAAGAATTTTGGGCTGAAGCAAAAAAGTTTTTTGGGCAAATCTTTATAAATTAAATTTTGTCCTGTCATGTATAAAAAGTTATTTTAAATATGTCAAAACGTATTCTCAGTTTTAATTAAATGATTCAATAAATTGGACCTTAGCATTGGCTCAACATATTTAAAACAAAGTTAGAAATTTACAAAAATGAGGCGTGAGCTTTTTAGGCTTAAAAACAAAAAAATCTGTGAGAGGACAAGGTTCAAATTAAAATATTCCACTTTTAAAGGAAAGAAAGTGATTTCGAATGTGCTGGCGTAAACGTGCATAATAATTAATTTCCCCTCGATAACTGGCCACAGTTGTGGACCTCGACTTTCTGTCACCTTCGTGTCGTTGCCAATAAATTCGAATATTTCTACCCCTAGGCATTTAATCCCTCACATAAACCATGGACACTCAATCATTGACGCGATAAAACAGCGAGCCATTTAAAAAGGCTTGCGACGGTAAAGCAGGTGACTGACCTTACGCAAACCAAGATTGTGACCACTCTTTATCGCTCCAGTGAATAACATTAGTGATTGATGCTGTTTGGCACACGCTGCAATGGACCGATAATCGAGTAAGCTTCACTGTTTTACTCCAATCGATGGGAACATATCGAACTGCTGATATCAAACTCGTTCTAAGTTATCTTTGGTCAATATGATGTTGAAAAGTGGGTTAGTTTTACAGGCTGGAATACAATCTCCCATCAAATACTCTGCTGTATCAGCTCAGTCCCTAATCTTCAGCTCTCGGGTTATTCGATCAGTGGCATGATTAGGATATTACGGCTTATAAAGGTATGATTTTCAGCAAATGACTTGGTTCCCAAAAATGATACATTATATCCTGTGTAAAATGTATTAATTTAAAAAGCAAAGTTTCTGTGTCTGTCTGTCCACAAATTCTAAATTCGTAAGGAAATACACATAATTCGTATTTTATTCCCTTGCAGTCCTTTTTCTTTTGCATACAAATTATAAATACTTGTCGTGCAAAGTCATCGTGAACGCAAAACGATTGGACATGTAATAAACATTTTCATTCTTTTAGGAAAATTTATCTTTCCAAAAAATACGTTAAATTTGGGAAATAACATTCGTGAAAACGCACAAAATTGCGCGTGTTTAGCGAACCGTTCCCTTGACGACCGACAGTATAGCTGAAGCCGAGGCTCTTACAAACGTAGAGGGGAAATAAAAGCCCATAATGACTCAATTGAGAACTTTAAGTCGCTCTAATCTAAATGGAAGAATTTGTAATCGTAAAAATGGCATTAACTCTTGGAAATTTTATACTTTTTACTTACTAGAACATAATTGCCCATGAATTGCAAATTACGAAGCTTGCGACTTTGCGCAGTATAAAATATGACTATAGGCAAATAGCATGTGTATTTCTATATATTAAAGTAAAACATGTCGTTATTCAGGAGATTTTCTAATTAAAGTATGCTTCTTAAATGGGGGCCTTGAATTTAGCTGGATAGAAGATTATAAAAGAAAGCAGATAGAAGGTAACATTAGGTTGATTTGGAGTATCCCTTTCGGGAATACGGACAACACCGTAGGAAAATCGGATTATTAGGCTTTTGGCATTCGTGCGATGCTTAGAAAATAGAATCATGTCTGAATAGGATATTTGAATATTGTAAAAACAGTTTCTACTCTAGGAAAATTTTCTATTTTTCCATATTAAAGCATAATTATCAATTTATCATAACTTACTTAATTAGGAATTTTGTGCCTTCCAAAATACATTGCTCATGAAATGACAGGTGTCTCCTATGAATTTAGGCAAATTTCGTCTTGATTGATGGTGGTTTACTCCGAACTTTATATATTAAAAAAAGTAAAATGTTGCACAAGAGAAGAAGAATATTTACCGTAACATGTTCGGAGTATTCACGCTTTGTCACCATTGATCTATCGTCTGCATGTAACGTTTTTGAAAATGATAAAAGGAGTGCATTGTATCCAAACAATGTTTTAATTTGTGCACGAGAAGATCTATGAATTATCTACCGATAATAAAGCTGATGTAGCGTGTTTCGGTTAACTATATGGGTATATGTAATCCTCCATTTAATCAAGACTCTCTCGTAAAATACATTTGCTTGACTTCAATTAAGGAAAGAATGCAATTTTACGCCCAATATATAGTAGCTGTAGTTACAATCTTTGCTAATGGGATACTTGAATTTTGATTTCAAGCAGCATTTAAAACTTTCTTTACGTATTTCTCGAGATACTATTTATCTGAAGTGTTTTTTATCACTGATGGTTAATAATTACAATATTCTAATCAAGATATTGATTGCTTTTTATTAAGCGCGTATCCAAAGGCAAGATTATTCCGTGGTCTTTAAAACATATGGAATAATTAAATATAGTCTATTATTTATCTAATTGGCTGTGGATTTCAATTGAGTAGTGAATTTTTGCAAAAACTTCTTTTTTCAACTTTTGAGGCAGGTGAGTTTTAAGACTTAGTTTCAACATTTACATTTATCTCATTTTACTTTTATCCTCAGCCATGTGGAGAAATTTACGGAAAAATGCGTTCAGTTTCTGAAGACGGTTCTTTAATTGTTGCCACATTTGAATACTTAAGCAGATTTTGGGGCCCAGAAAATAATTTTGGATGATTTCCGATGAGAGGTTTACGAAAAGATTTGAACCCGGCCCCAAGGGACTGGCATTCAATCGCTGTCTCTATTTCAGTCTCTATAATTCATAAAACTAGTAGAAAACATATTCTGCCATCTAGAAAATGGATGGTCACAAAATTATGTTTTATTTATCGCTAATTAATTTTGCATTCTTGATAATCTTTGTACTTCTGACCGTAGGAATCCAGGGAGAAATAGTTATGATTTACGAAGCATGGTTTTATGACCGAGCGGAATATTCAGAGTAAGAACCCTTAAGTGTTTCTCTGTCTTAACAGGCTATACATTTTATGTCACAACTTTTTTCAAGTGCGATATTCCTCAGAGTAAAAATTATGCGATCAACCGGGATTCGAACAAAGATTATTTGATAGCCAGCTGATTTCTTTCACCAATTAGGCCACTGATTTGTCATTTTCCTATTGTTTCATCGCTAAAACACGGGGCATGACACCGAGGATTTCGAGTTGGAATCCCAGTCAAGGCGAATGAGTTTTTTTCTCTGAGGAATTCCATCCTTAAGTGCACTTGCCGGTGGTTTTGTGAAGGCGATACCGTGGCACGTTCTGGTATCCGTTTTTATCTAGACCTAAAAGAAGCTGTTTTTGAGGATAATTAAGGAATATTTATAAATATAAATTATTAATACAATAATAATAGAAAGAAACTTGACTCACTTGAGAGTGTTTCACCCAATTCATCGTAATAGAATGAAAATGAATTGGAGAACGGGTTAATGTACTTCAATATATTTACCGGAATGAAATAAAAAATGGTGCTTCATATACTTTTGCTGATATCAAATAATCTTATATAGAGGTTTTCGGGAGGTCAAATTAAAGGGCACGGTTGGGTTTCCCATAGGAGATTTTTTTAAATTTTTTCGAGCAGCGTCAGCCCTTTCCCTGTTGTAATCCACCTTTCCCTCTTATCGTCTCTGAATCAAATGTGAACCACAATGAACGAATATGCCTACTTCGGGTTATTTTAAGCCCACAAAGGGTGTTTATAGAATTCCCCTGATCAATTTTTTGTTTTGAAGGCTGGAATGGTACTTTTATAACTTTCTGAGGCGCAAGGAGAAAAAAGGAGAGTATAGTGTTTTAGATTTCCTTCTCTCTACTGGAGGGAGAGTGGAACTGGGGAAGAATCGAACTCCCAGGAAACGGAAGAGTGTCTGAAAATAAAACTATTCCAACCTACGTCCTGTATAGAAGTAACACCTCTAAGAGAAATCAGGATCATTTGCTTTTTTATGGCATCAATTTGTCTTATCAAAGGAGAGTGGGAGAAAACATTCTTCATTTTATATTTCCAGGCCATAGAAAGGTTATTAAAGATAAAAGACCCTGCTAATTAAACTTGGGGAAGTTCCAACTGTCTGCTCTTTCAATTTGGATCATATAAATTAATATAGTAGTGCATTAAAATTGGTCAATTGTTCCTACATTATAATTTAGATTAATTATCTATTTTTAAAAGTAAGTATTTGAATTAATGGTATTGGAAGTGGTTTGATGGAATTCCTTCATAATAAAATGATGAATTCCTTATTCTTCCACAAAAGATTTATTACATTCTTACGACCCAAGTTTCATCGCTGCGCGACATAATCAGTTACAGGCATATTTTGATCTCATATATGGCAATTTATGCAATGTGTTTTATTATATCTGTACCTGATGATGTCGCGCAGCGATGAAACCCGGGTCGTAAGAACGTAATAAATATTTTGTGAAAAACTAAATTATTTATCATATCATTAAATATTTGACTTCCCTAGAAATAAGTTGATGTGAAAAAGAAATGGAACAAATGATACATGCGTCGCGCTGGCCACATATGAGATTTTAAATAGAAATGGAAGTGTATATGGTTGAAAATCCCATGGTGAGAGTGCAGAATCCATTTTGTCGTTAGAGGCAGATTTATTTTTGCTACACCCTCTGTCAATGTACCGTATACTGGGAGACATCGTGTGAATAACTCTCATAAAGAACGGAAAAATAACCACAACTTCTTGAAGTCTTTAGATTTAAAAAAATAATTATGCACCGCTTAATTCAGTTAGGTAGATATATAAAAGCAGTTATTTAAATTTCAGATTCAACATCATGAATGGATGAGTGATAACCTTCGATGCACTCAGTAATTTGAGGAATAATGAGTCGCGAGGTGATTCGCTTTAGCCAAAGACAGATGGCGACAACACACGACACGATAATTGAAGTCACGGTAACTACGTGGAGCATTAAAGATTACGAAGAAGGCGTGACGAAAATGCGGAACTTAAAAGCTTCGATTAGAATTCAGTTGGGAAACTTAGTGGCTTTTTTCGAATTTGCATTATTTTGTTTGTTTTTTTCGCTATTCTTCGCCATTCCACGTTGTTGAAAAATTATACTTACGGTCCACAGTTGGTTCTAATTGTGACCTGGGATCAAATTGTAAATTTTGTTTATACATAACCTTTGTAAACCGACATTATCCTAAGTATAAAATTTTAACCTTCAGGATCCAAAACGTGAAATTTCTTATGCTGTACAGCTTCTGAATATGCATATTATTGCCTTAAAGTTTCTTAAATTGTTGACTGTGGCGACTTTCAATTTTTTTTGAGGCATTTAATACATGAATGTTGAGGTTTGATGGGTTTTCAGTCTCTTTCATCGATATAGGATGTATGAAACACTAATATATTCTTAGTTAACCTCTCCCTTTATCCAGAATTGAAAATCTATAAAAAGAATGCTCAATTGAATGCATGCCCATGTGACAAAAATGTTTCATGGCGTTATCAACTGTGATAAGCATCCGAGGAATGCGCTAACAGATATTCAAAGATTTTTTCTTCTCAACAAGATGTTTTCACCATAAAATTATTATGATGTCATTTTATCAATATTATGTCTACTTACAGAAAAAAGGCGTGTTCTGTTTGATTTGGATAAAAATATTCTACTTTTTTAAGATACTTATTTCGCGATTTGACATAAAATGCTGCAAAAAGGCAAAAATGGGTGTAGACATGGGAAAAATATTATTTTGTCTTTTTAATGTAATTATGTGCTAGAACGTAGCATGTAAAGGAACGTTCGAAACGAGCTCAACTGTATCTCCTGCCTTCGCATTGTACGTTGACCATCAGCCGCTTACTGGGGAGGCGATAAATTGTGTCTTGTGGGATGAAGACCTCGGAGCTCCGCTGCTTGAAATAGGTTTGCAAACACAGCCTTGCGGGACGATAAATTCGGCGATACATGCCAACCGGGTTTTTGGAATTGATGCATTAATCCAATGCGCACGGCGCTCGATAGCGACTCATCTTCATCACTCGGAAAACGCGCTGGTATTCAGGACTTTGGGCAGTGTAGGCTCAAATCACTGGAAGAACTTCGCGTGTCCAGTGTTCTGTCAAACTTAAGCAGTTTAATCAGAAGCAACTTGACGTGTGAATATTGTGATGGAAGATATTTTAAGTGAAAGAAGTATATATAATGATCAGAAACGGCAATAAACTCATCAATGGTGAAAGCTGTAAAATTAATTAGGCTAATATATTATGTCTATGGGGTTCTAATTAAAGTACACAAAAAATTCCCGTTTATTAAATCCCAATGACCATAAATGTTGTAAAAATGCTCTATAAGATGTATAATTTGGATCATACATAATTTGTTTGCGCATACAAAAAATGTTTTGATCTAAGGAATTTATTTAGCGATACAAGCGCCTTAAATATTACACTTATTTTGCATGAAACTGCCAAATTAATATTTCAAAGTTTAAGGTCTTAACTGACGGCTGGAATTGCATTGAGCATATAGTACATGTGGTACATCCACTGGTTAAGCGAAACTTACATTTTCAGGGAAGCTAAACGTTTTGTGGCTCCAAATTACCTTGATAATGGGTGATCAAATTGTCGAGTTGTGGAAATAAATGTGTCAATAAAGATCCGTTTTCAGATATGTGAGCTATGATAATGTATAGAGAAACTATTTTCCGTAATGTGTATTCATTTATTAGGATAGTAAATTGACTATTAACCTGATAATTTTGAGCCCTTCAACCTTTTTGAAAAGGTCTTAAAAAAGTATTCCCGTTGGAGATATCCAACTAACAAAAACTTCTAATAAGTCATAGGCGCGTGTTTGCTGCAGTGATGACGGCAAAAAGAGAGGCATACCGTGAAATACTTAAGTGTGAAATTGCTTGAAAGTGCTTTGTGTGAAATACTTTAGTGATCCTTTCCCTCTCTGTTAAAAATTTCTAATGTGGAATTTTTTTGAGGGGATAAACATCGAAAAATTCCACAAGTGAGATGACTGCTGAAGTGTGATGAATTTGTCATTAATTTTGTTAACTCCACCTTTGACTATAGTTGATGACGGCCCTGAAGAAAGGCATGGTACCTTAACATATGAGGGCATTTGCTTAAACGATTGGTAATACATGGTAATTTTTTTTACGACGAAGAACGTAAGGCAAAGGAAAAGGGGCCAAAATTAGAGTCCTTGAATGCATCCTTGGATTTCGCCAAAAGCTGAGGAAATGGCAGAAAATTGAGAGAAATTTCAGACAGGCCAATACTGTAGCCGTTTCCGCGGGAAGTATATGTTATCCGGAAAGGATTATAGCTAAAATATTTCCTTTGTATTGGCACTCATTCATGCTTAATACAGGCATTAGTCACCAAGGTCGAGGTTCAAATTCGTCATCTCAGGGTTATAAGTGCGGCGTGTTTAACTAATCGCTTCATTTTCTTTCTTATATCTTCATTGTTATGCGTCTACGCATTTTCCTTCGGCGATTTATACGTGCTTATAACTAATATTCTCAATGAAAGTCCTCATAAATATGTAAATAACTTAATGCATAACCACATTTGCCTTATTGTAGACAGTAGCTTTGGGTCCTGATATAATGGATAACGTCAGTACTATGATTCCGCGGTACCAACTGGTACGGTTTTCCGGTACTTTAATGTGTTGAAATAATTATTCTTGCTGTTATTAATTGTCTTGCTGAAATTAAATGTCTTGCTGTGAGAGTTTTCATAAGGTTGAGTTGAATATAACTGGGGTGTTGCACTCTTGAATGTTTTTTACTAGTTTCTACTATCGTGACAGAAATTTTTGGTTGAAAAATAAATATCTCTGACAATCAGTGGTAACGCTTAAAATGTCAAGTTAAGGTAATGAAACACTTCATGAGGCATCTTACCGTATTGGCTCTAACTTTGAAATCACATGACAGTAAACACCATACTGCATCACTTAAATCATTGAATTTCTTTAGTTTGTTTAAATGCGCATAGATTGCATTAGATATTTACTCTTTATGAGGTTGCCTTTACAATTTTTATTTTGGCAACACTCGATTAATTCGTCCTGTTCCGGAAATTAACTGTTCCAACCGCAGTCCAGTTTTCTTGAAGCCATCAGCTTGATAGTTTGTAAAATTATTTCTCTGTGATGCATGTGTGAAATTCACAGAGGCGTTCAGTTGTCAATAAAATTACTGCAATCGCGCCAACATATGAGATAAGATACTGTCTTCTGGCTTAAAAAACCGTTGCAACTCAGTGTTTTCGGCGTATTGAAATTGGGAAGCTTAACTATTTTTAACGGGCCTAAGAAATGTTTAATGCATTTGAATCTACGTTTAAGAGAGTAAATCCTTAGGGATTAACTTTAAATTTGCATCCGCAACATCCAGAATATCAATAGCCAATTCACGGCCGTATACACCGTCGCAACAACAAAAACATTTACATGTAACTGGAGACATTCAAAATCATAACAATTAGAAATTATTGGGAAACGTTGTTTTGAATGAAGTCAACATTAAAAACAATGACAAGTATTTTTTTAATTTTCAGGTCTGTCTAGAAAACCACTGGCAACAACGGGAAAGAAAATGATTACCAATCTACGCTGATTTTTGAATTTCATACGCCGCTGAGGCTAGGTGATAGTTTGCTGATCTCACACCCACAATCAAACCAACCCTTAAGTGACTTTATTGATTTTTCAAAACAATTTATGAGTTTTTAAGAGACAGCAATTACAGAACGCTTGATTAAATCTCGTAGAAACACAGTTTAATTTAGTGAGTCAAAGGCAGCAAATTCTCCCATACCGAAGAGCCTAGTTTTTCCTTAAATGGAGATTTCAATGCAACTTTCCTATTTTTCGTGGCTACTCATTTACAGCAGGCGTTGAAATTCCCTTCGGGCTCAAATCATTTAACTTGGGGCTATTTTGCTAATTGATCGGCGGATTTCCTACTAGATTATAGAGCTTTTTTTGTTTTTTATTTTATATCAAAATTTCTAATGTGTGCATAAATATGTATAACCGCAGTAAAAATCCTGCCAAAGTATTAGCACTTATGCTTCTGGCGTAAGTAGAAATTTTTATGAACCTATATTAATACTTTTTCCTTTAAAGGTGAGCCTTTTGATAATGTAAATTGATGAGTTAGAATAAGCGGAGAGCGTTTTAGTCAAGTGTTAAGGGCCATAATAATTGCTATTATTTTAAGCACAAAAACTATCGAGTATCAGTAAAAAAACGTCACGATATTTGCATTCAAAAATTTATAGTACTTACAAGAGTCTTAACGGCAAATAAGCATGTATTTTTTAGTTCCTCATGAAATACTTATCTCTTTATCTTTAGTAGTGGCGTGTGAATTTTTGTAACGTTGCTCATTTGCATGCAGGTAATTTTTAACCATATTTAAAACCATCCAGTGTCCACCTTCTAGTTTTAGATAGTTCAAGATAACCTTCTCTTTTAAGCCGTATAATATGAAAATTTAACGCATAGACCTAACCAGTCGAGAACATAGAATTAATTCAAGCCATTAAAAAATAAAAATTAGAACATATATGGCCTTGAAGTATAATCATAGATCTAATATTCTAAGGATAACTCCAGGTTAATTTAAATATTTTCTTACTCGAGGTGAGCTCAAAGTATCAAGGACATAATAAACATAATATTGAACTAATGCAAAATTGTCCCTTGAATTTTGCTTGATCGATGTCACTCATAATGGACCTTTTTTACTCTGTGATTTTGATGATTTTTCAACTTCTATCGTATCGTATCCACTTCATCGCGAGAAGAATCACATAAATCGTCGAAATACATTTTTCTGTAGCTTTGGTCCGTGATATGCGTCATTATGTAAGAAGTACGAGTCGTTTAAACAAAGAATCTCACCTCCGTGTTCGGTAATTTTGAGATATGATTAGTTGAAAAAAATGGCGGCGGGCTTAGAATAACTATCTCATAATGAATTTATTTCTCATTCATGGGCACCAAAAGGCTATGCAAAGGGAAGATTTTAAAAATTTTACGAGAAACCGACCCACAGAAAGTTTACGCATAACACGCACGCAAGCACTCCGCACTTGGGTATGACCATGGAAAAAAACTCTATATCCGCCACATCGAGTTCCGAATGCTTCTCATTAATTTCCCGCCGAAGACGGCGACGGCGCTGGCGTCACCGCGAGGGAGCCAAAAGAGCAGCGGAAGGCGTTCCCCCCGTGGCACGATCGAACACCAGGGCCACCAGGGCCCAAAACTTCAGGGTCGAGCGACGGGAGTTCTCGTGACCAAAACGGGGATACAGCTCTGTTCTTGGTGGGGTCGCGCCTTCTTCTTCACGGCAAAAACCCTCGAACCAAAACGTGAGACGTGTATTTTTACACTATTACGGGCGTAATCGACGGAGGGGAAAATAGGAGGCCATACCCATTACATGAAATGATGGATAGCGCGGTGCTATTGGGCAGGACGAGGGATGTCGATGACGTACCTACGGAGCACACACGAATGCATTCTGTCGGCGGTAATTTCCTCGACCGAGTTTTCGTCGATCGTGCGTTTAAACGGTGCCTCGGACGTCTCCCAAAGTGCCCCATCTTTCAGGGAACCGACGTTCAATTGTTCGTCTTATTTTCCAATAATTTTGCTCCACTTCACGGGTCATGGTCCCATATAAACACAGTATATTCATTTACATCCACTCCGAAAGTGGCCTCTGCTAATTTAGTTACAATGGCTACTTGTAGCAAAGAACATGCTAGTTCTGGGTCATCGAAATAGTTTTCGGACGGTGCTCTTGAGAAACATAAAACGCTTTCGAATTTCCGCCAGATTGTGGACTGGTTGGGTATGTTCCCGTCGCGGCCATTAGGGCATTGCTGTACAACGGCAATTTGCTAAAAGTTATATCTAATTAAAATCTTGCCATCAACTAAATATTTTACTTGACTTGACTTTTCAACTAAATTTTACTGGGATAGATATCCTAATTTAAAGTAAAAACTAAATTTTACGTACACATCACCAACTGGGTGCAGAAATTTGAACATCACGGGTGCATAAGTGAGTAATAAAACAGTATGTATATTTTACATTGCATTATACGAATAATTATGCCAATTAGCCATTTTTTACTTAACAAATTAGCTACTGCGCTTAAAATTTATTAAAAGTCCATCGAACTTCTATAACAAAATCTAAACAACTGATAGAAGCAAATTTGGTGTTGTAGGCAGGTAACGTTTGCAATTGTCGAGAACTTACGTCATTACACCTTTTTGATTCACCGATAAAACATAGCAATCACAATCTCCGATGCTTGGGATGAAGAAAAATCTTTGCCGCGCCGTACTCGAACCAACGGAAACGAAACGGGAGAGGCAAGTGAGGATTCGGCCCCTCCTCAACAGAGGACGATGACCTTACCATTCGAAAGCGTCAATAAAAAGTTTTGATTTCTCATCGGGATGCTATAGTTTTCGGATGATTATCTGAGAAGCGTATACTGTTGAAAGAAACGAATTTTTAATTTCCGGCGTAATGATCGCAACTATTCAAAAAACAACCCCGAGGCATACGGGCATCGCCACGACATTAGGAAATAATAAAAGATTTTCTTTTTGTACTCCAGCTATTTAAAATGATTTTATCTTGCAGTTACAATTGTAAGCAATAATACGTAGTTTTAAAATAGAGCTCACTAAAGACACAGTTCTAATATTTAAAAAGTCCAATAGTGAAATGATAAAATTTAGCTTTACATTACGAAATGTCTACGCTTAACATCATCGTTATAAACATATGTATCGTAGCGTATTTACTGTCCCGTCCTTCAGGAGCTGCTAGAATCCCATGGTCTTACGGAGTTTCAGTCATTGATTTTAGTTTTATATCTGCCTCAGCGGAGAGAGACTTTTAAATTTCAAAGCTCGAGGTCTCTCTCAAGCGTGGAGACCAGCGATGAATGTTTATAATGGCTTTATTCTTCTACCAAGGACAAACGGTTCGATCCCCGCCACGTCATATTGCACTTTGCGATTCGATCTCTGCGAAATGTGCGTGCTCCGCGGGAAAAATCCTTGGCGGAGCATTTAAATAGAGATATATCTTTCAGAGACTTGATTCAGGGGATGGAAAAAACGCCACGCCTCGGAACGGTCAATAAATAGCGGGCGAGCAACCCTCAGTTTTTGGTTAGTTTGGTGAGATCCCAGTAAAATCATAAAATCTTTCCTTGAAAAATCCCGTAAACAACTTATCGTTTTAGAACGTCAATGAGGTGATCTTGATACTAAACATAAAACGATTACTCTCGAGAAAACATGAATCTAAGGTCATGCTTAGCCGCGGAATTTTAATTTTCTCCGATGAATGAAGGCATTATTTTGATCGAAAATTACTTTATTTCCCAAGAATCACGTTCAATACCGGAAGAAGAGACTACTTTGCGAAGTCGTGCATTTCCATAATTTTCACTCGGAATGCCCAAAAGAAAAAAAACTAATTTTAAATAATGAAACCGGATGTGAAGTTATCATTTCGCTTGAAATTACACCTCCGAGGAACTAGCAAGATTCATCGTGTGTAGCGTGACTATCCGGCGTGTCTGCCATGGGCTGCTACCATGGGAATAACGAGATCCCATTAATACACCTTAATATGCTTACGTCACGATATGTATACCATAGTACGCGTTTTACTGGGAAAATACCCCTATTCAAGGATCCTGGAACTTCCGGCAGACTTAAGAGCCAAAGCGTCCTCGGAATCGGAGCGGTCACCTATAATTTAGCTGGGTTATCAGCAAAAGAGCAAGATGATGCTGAAAATCTCATATTTTTCACAAGTTTGAACGTAGTAGACAGAGGAGGGTAAATATGTGACCATCCGTTGTGAGCGTTCATTGAGAAACCCGAAATGTAGATGTTGTTGTGGGTGCTATCCAAAATCCTACCAGTCAATTTAAAAAACGTGAAGTTGATAAGGCGAAAAAATATGCTTTTCCCAGAAAAAGGAAGAATATGTGCAACTTGGAGATTGATTATTTTCTTATTTTTCATCTTAATTTCGTTATCCAGGTTATACTACATTTTGAATCAGGTAAAAAGTCACATTGACCACCAACTTCTGAATAAAGAGACTTGTCTCGATACTTAATTTTTTTACGTAAAACTTCAAAGCAGCCAGATAGAAACATTGAAGAGAAGTAGGAAAGAATCATTTAGGGAATTTTTATTTTGAAATTTATGTATTTTAAATATGACCATCCACGGCAATTACGGAAATTTGATATCACAACCTTTGTGATTGCTGACAACATTAATCAAAGCTGGAAATTCGCAGCGTAATTAATCAAGAGTTATTCAAGCAGCCCGAGGCGGGGAATTAAAGCCGCAAAATTCGATTTTTTACCGGCGAGTTCATTCCGATAGAGGTGGGGCCGGGGAGAATGTTCGAGGATGATGGCCGTGAACCGATTGGCTGAAATATTCTCCAGTTTTGAATGAACGCGCTAAAGATGGGCGAGGCAAAGTTTCAAGCGGGACTTCCCCAAACCCCCGTAACGGAAGGGGATTAATGGTTTTACCTTTCAATTTACCTCCGAATGAACGGCCGACGGTAGCGAGAGGACCTCGAAGGAGTAGCTCATTATCCGGGGGCTCCTCATTCGCCTCTTCCGCCCCTGGCCGGGCCACGTTCCACCGTTGAGCGAGAAGTAGAAGCCTCGTCTGCCGAAGCCCTCTCCGCTCACCGTCCCTCGCCGTGGGCCAACCACTTTGACGGCTTACATGCACAACTTGGTGAAGTGAGGGTGTGAGGGCGTGGCACTGGGGAGTGCCGGAAAAAACCGCGACACCGTTTTATTCACGGTGTGCGGACGAGGTTTCCAAAGATGACTCGTACTGCTGAAGACGCAAGTTGAGTGTCGAGTCCCCGGAAAGACAAAACAGAAGTTCGTCGACGCCGAAGATACTCGATTTTGGTGAAAACTGCTCTCGTCTTGCGTAAAAACTACTCTCGACTTAAACTGCAAACGACATACGAAAAACTACTGGCGTCTTTCGTATACACTGCACTCAACTTGAGCAAAAACAGTGCCGACTTTGCTTGCAAGTGAGCGCACCAGGTCCCCAAATTCGAGATGATTATCAGCGTGGTTTTTCTTCGCATAGACGGTTGAAGAATAAGCTGCTCCACAATAAATCTCCTTCTAGATCCGAAGATACTTGATTTAACGTACAAACTGCACTCGGTTTGAGCACAAACCGTCCCGCGCTGAGCTGTGCTTTCGAGTGAGCGACCCGGGTCTCGAGCCACGAGGTTTGAGGCGGCGAGGATATGATCTGTCGTCCTTAAAGGGGCGGCACGGGCGAAAGCTTGCCTCTACGCATGCGCCGGCGAGTGCAAGGTCACAGAATCGTCGTTAGCATATCATCACGGAGGTGAGAAAGGGGAAAGCCGGCGGGTTGGGCGGGTGGGGAACTCTGAAGAGCCGTAAGGGTGGGTTGGGTTGGGTTAGGAGTCCGAAATGGTGTGGGGGGGGGTAGGGTATCAAGATCCTCAACTGGACTCGAATGAGGCGGGGAGAGGGGGGTGCCCTCCACCCCAAAACGAGCCATTCCCTGCCCAGGGAACACACTAAATCCTTAAAAACAACCCACCACCCGCGGTACCCTTGAAGGGTTTCGAAACCAATTAAGGGGGCGAATCGTGACCAAACGAAGCTATCGAGTTCCATTAAAAATCATCCTTCCCCTCACGTACTGGACCGCTGCGAGTTCTCTCCTAGGGTAGAGTTTGGAAAGAAAAATGAGCAACGTTAAGCGTTCTCCCTACTTTTCCAAGCATCTCCCCTAATTTTACCGCCCACCCGAGTCCTTCTAAGCGGCAAGGCTGTCGAAAAATGGAGAGATAAAGTCGCAAGAGGGAGGGTGGGGGGGTTGGAAGGGAAAAATAAATGAACAGCACAATCCGTTCCTCCCCACGATGGTCGTGTGACTGACGTCCGTCCCATTTGGTCGCCCCTATCGGTGACGTGGCATCGCCTTATTCTTGCCCGGCCGTGAGCCATTTCGGGTTGGCCGCCGCCTTGGTGATTAAGCGGTTCCAGGTGAGGGAGATGGAAATGGGTGCTGTGAGCAAGTTCTCCGTTTTTGGATGTTTTGGGGGATAAAGAGGAGGATATCCTTCCCTTAGTTGCTTTCTTGAATCCTCCAGTCTTCTGACACAGTGACGAGACGGCAGGTCACTATTTATACGTTAAATCTGAAATCGGACTAAGGTTGGGGATCATCTGCGATTTATTCGTGCGGAATAATGCTAAGTAATAGAAAAATGACGTTTTAAGCAATCAAATCCAAGATCATCAGTCTTTAGAAAGTTCCCTCAGATGCTACGAGGTTGAATCTGGGTAAATAAGCATTTAAACGAATATGCTATAAACAAATATTCGGTTTAAGAAAAAGGGTTCGTTAAAAAATAATCCCGAACTTAAATCACTGAGCTGGAAGAGATTTGAAAAATAGAAATTTAGTTATTTCAAGTGGAAGTGATCGTACGTAAGAAATTTCAGCATTAATTTGCAAAAAGGGTAAAGTTTTGGATGGAAATTGTCTCTAAAAACTATTTAAGAGCTGTTTAAGACTTTGATATTCAGTTATTAGAATTCCATGTCATAGACGTGTAGGTAGTATTCGGGAATATATAGATTAGAAAAAAAGTGATGCAGGTGTATTTCATTTTGACCTGTAATATTTAATCAGTATATTCTAGGTAGCGTACCTAAAAAAATTCGGGCCAAGGTTGTGAAGGCATCCATTAATTTCCAAGCGTAACTTCCTCTTCAAACTGGAAGGATGTTTTACACGAAAGTGATGATGCGTAAATGTTCTCTGAAAAAAATCGTTTCATTCCCGCCATTTCTTTTGAGACAAATGACTGTTTCATTGAAATTGAACTGGTGGTGGATGGCATGGATTCACAGAAAAAGCGAGGGGGACGTTGACTTTTTTTCATTTTTATTAAAATTGCATTTATTTGTCATTATTCGAAATCGTTTAATGTAATCATGTCCTAGATGTTGAACGTGTCTTTTATTAGTCTTGATGAGTTGTTTCCCGGTAGCATTCGCGAAAATCTACTATTCAGATAATTCTTAGTGAGAACGATATTGGTTACCTAGCTTTTCTGACTTCGATCTAAAGCAGATTAGTAAACATATTATCAAAGCCGTTCCTGAAGAAAGTGAAAAATTTTAATCTGCATGTCATAGAATCCTTGAGGATAACAATGCTCTTCACAAATCATTTATGAAATAACTCCGTCATAGCGAAGTTATGAACCTATCGTCATGATGTATGCACTTCCATAATGCATATGGGTTACTCTAACAAAAGTACAGTATATAAGTTTAGGAATATTACAGTTCTCTGGCAAAATTTAGTCACAATTTAGTTACTCTGGGCCTATCTTAACTATTACGTTTTTGCTTTTGAAATTCTCACTGAAGCTGCTATGCGCGCGGACTTCGCCTGGTTTACAAAAGGTTTACAATATCGTTTCTTTTGTTGTCGGAAATATCAAGAGAAGTTGGCGCCTCATTAAACAGTTAGTTATCATAGAAAAGTTTGAGGGAGATACTACGAATGTCGAATTATTGATCTAACTCTTTTATTTTTATCATTAGTGATGTCAAAACTAAGTTAATAGGTTTTTTTTGGGTCAGCAACCAAAAGCCGTAATCATCACCTTGATATCGAAAGCCTTATCTAATTTAGCAGCGGTCTGGAAAAAGAGAGGAGGGTATGGCTTTCAGTCATCATGATCCATAATTAGGCTTGTAATGTGGTGAAAGTGAATAAGTAGGCCATCAAAGGCTTAAAGATGCTGAATGTGCTCCATTTCAGTTCTGTTTTGGAAGGAATGAGTTAAGTAATGGATGAAAAAGATTAGTAATTGAAGCACTGTTTGAAATTGTTATCATAATCCATAAATAACCTTTTTCATGGATAAAACTTGAATTATTACCTTTGTAGGTAAATCCTCTGCAATTGACTTGAAGAATTACGAAGGCTCAAAAGAATTAAAAATACAATTTTATCGATTCTTGGGTATTAAACCGATAATCCCTAATGTCTCCGTCACGCTCTTTTGACTAAAGCGACACCGAAATTAATGTTCGCTTCACGACAAGTTTTATACCGTAATGCTTCACAGGCAAGAACGAAAAATGAAATAAATACTAAAAGGGGTGCCTTTTCCGGGCAATAAAGAATGATAGCGAATTGACACAAGGATGAAAACAAAACATTTTCCTTCAAGAAATACCTTAAATTTCCTAAACACTATTTTTGTCCATGAAGGCCGTCCTCTTTCCTCACTGTGACTGCAAGCTGGTCGGTCCCTTAATCTCGTCTCCGATATTTCCAATTTCAAAACCTTTCAAGGACCATTGACAAAACGCAACCACTTTATCTCATCCTTGACCCGTCACGATAATGACGCGTGTATCACCGTCTTCTCACGAAATGTGTGCCCTACCTTGTCTCAAACACGATCGTATCAATGTGCAGCGATCATGCTGTTGAACCACACTGGTATATAGATGTCTTCCACTCAAAAATAATCATACATTAAAGAAAGCATATTTTGCAAATTACTATAAAATTGAACTATATGTGCTATAGAGGCAAAGGTAAGAAAATTACATTTTTCAAATACCTCTATCATAGACAATAGATGTTTGTAAAGAAATAAAAAAAAAATCCTCTCCAACAGAATTTTTAAATCTAATTTGTAGTGCATGGGTTGCAGATGAATAATTGCTAAGGTAAATTATTAGACAAAATGAATTACAATCTATTTATTCATCGCCTGTTTTGGAGAGTGTATTTTGTGAAACAGATATTATCAGAGCCAAAATCTCTGTCAGAGTTTTCGTTTGAGCAACAAATATTGTGATAAGAGATAAAAACTCAAATATTTAAGCATGTTTTATTTTTCTCTCCCAACTTGACTGAGCCCTTCAATTTTACGGATTTCTATCGTTCTGTTGTCTCCTAAATGTCATTTAATTTAATGGTTGGCCTTTGCAAATAAACCTCAACTAACAATAAAATTGCTAAAAACTTTCGAAAATTTAGTGTACTTACCGGGGAAATTGAAACATCCTCATGAGAGTCGAAACATAGCCACCTCTTCACAATGTATCGCGGTTGACGCTAAGAACCACGTAAACAGCATAGAAATACTTAAATCCCCAACAAGGAGTGAGGGGAGTAGGCAGTAAGAAAAAATGGTAGAACGAATGAATTGAAAACAATGATAGAAAGAATTTTGAGATGAGCGAAGCCATGGGTAACAGCTAGTAATAACATAACAGTTCAACATGCGATGTAATTTGATATTGTTACAAAAATTATATTTTCATTGACAGTCGGTAATGATATTTTTTTTGGATGATCGTTGGTTGCGTCAGAGGAATAATTAAGACTCAAATTCACCAAAAACATTTAAGTTTTGAATTAATGCACTTTAACTTCTAATTCCATAAATAAATCAATTTCAAAATGATTAGTTTATGGGTAAGAATTGCCATTATTCAACAGCGTTTCCAGTTTAATATTTTCTTCTTTTCTCTTTCAGCATGCCCGCGTTTACGTCGAAGGCACATAGAGCGTCTTAAGCATAGGGCGTATGTACAATGTGCTCACCAACGTTTCGGTAGCTTTTAAATACAATATGCATTCAATAGTTTTATTTTAATACATTTTTCGATGGTTTTTGATTCAATTTTATGGCGTTGGGTTCCAATATTGTTAGCTACCCAGGTTAAAAAGAAATTTAAAGAAGTCGAAGCCTGCAAATCCGAATCCTACAGTTGCAGTTAAAATGTACTTTTGCATAGCAAATACTTCAGTATAATGCGCGAAATATCGTCAAATAATATTCAAGGGAATATTAGCTCAGTATTTTGTGAATCGGCGTGGACATACAAAATTCATCGTACGATTCCAGACTTTGATGAGTTTCTTAATTTTTTCCCAGGAAATTTTACGTGCGTCATCGCCAAATTTGGGTCAGTGTGAAAGTCATTAACGTGTAGTTAAGCACGGCGTAAATTCCGTGGTACAATTGCAACTGACATTTTTTAACTTTCTCTTTTTCCTTGTATTTTGAACTGCAAGGTTGCATTTAGTTTCATTGAATGCTATCAAATTGAATTAGGCAGAACGAGGAAGCGTGAGTGGCGCAGTAGTAGATATGTGGATCAACTTCTAGTCTAGTTAAATCTTTCCACGTGGCAATTATTACTACATAACGAAACGGACGCTTATGCAAAAAACAGTACAGTAAAAGAAGCATAAGAGTCCTCATACCTCTTTCAAACACTAAAACTGCTTGGAATAAGCAATGAATATTTTTTAAAAGTCTTTTTGCATCCCTCCCTATTCTGCTATGTTATCGTATTCAATAAATAGTTTTCATTTTATACAGGTTCAGAATATGGCATATGTTCTCGAGAAAGAATAATATCGAAATGGCTTCTGAGTCGTCTTTTTCCTGCATTCTTTGTATTCTCAGCGGTAAATACATTTAATTCAGTTACAACTTTTTTACAGGAAGAATTCCTGTTTTATAAAATTTAAATGTTCAAGATTTATTTCAGTAAAATAACTGGTTTCAGAATTGGAGGAATGAATTTCAGGCAAAACCATCCATGAGTGCGTGCAGATATGCATATGAATTATTTCAAAATGGTGATAGTTTGTTAGTTTATTCAGTTACAACTTTTTTATAGGGAGAACTACTGTTTTTTTAATTTAGTTGTTCAAGATATTTTTCCGTAATAATAATTTATTTCAAAATTTGAAGAATGGACAAAAACATACAAGTATGAGAGTAAATGCGTGTAAAAATTATTTCGAAATGGTTTTAAATTTTAATTGAGATAAAAACAGATTGCACAATTTTTGAGTAATGTCAGTAATATAGGAACCACTCAATTAATATTAATAAAGACAGGAGTCTCCTCTTCTGATTCCTAAACACGTTAATGCCGTTTCTTAGTCATTCGCAGAATATACGATCACTGGTGAAAATGAAATTGAGATTAAATAGGTAACGAAATGTGCGAAAATTTTAAGAATATTATTCTTTATAACTTTGATGTAATTTCGTGGTATTGTATGGTGTGAGTTGCTTTTATTTGCTTAAAACAAGATAAGTTTGCACCAATAATGAATCATTCATTTATCTTTTTGTAGGATAAATTGATGGTAAAGTTTAAAATTGAGTGTAAATTGCTTCATTGTTTTTTTTAAATTTTACTCAGAGGTTTATTGTTCGATTGTTATATTCTGTTCTCAAGACTTACGTAACTTCTCACGAACACATACAAGAAATTTTTGAGGTAGAGTGACGTAGATTTAGAAGTTATCGCGAGGGTACTCGTCAGGAGTTAAATGAAATATATAATAGATAATAAAAATAATCTGAGAGTAGAAACCTAGGGGGTGCGTCCGCGCCACGCCGGCTGATGATGACTTTGGTCCGCTTCTCGTTGGAGAGGCGGACCAAATTCTTCATCGGTCAACCCTATGTTCACGGATTCAAATCCCGCAAAGATGGATATTTCACCTTTCAGGGCGTTTTTGTGTGGTCGTCTATTGTAAATCATCTAATATTCAGGCCACAGGATCTGTTTTTTGTGGTTATAAAAATTTTGATAATGAATAGTATATTCTATGCATACCTACAGCATATTGGCTAAAATTAATTTTTGAGTAGCTGACAAAATTAACTGATTTGAAATGGGTGAGTTTTTCATATTTGTAAATACTCAGATACTGGTACTTGATTGATCTATTTACCTGTACAAATTATTTTACAAGCTTTTCAATTTGAGTTGTTTTACAATTTATGGGGAAAATATTAATTGACTCCGACTATTTTAAAGCCCTTTGTTTGTGTGCCAAAACACCTCATTGATGTTATTAGGGTCTAGACAGTCGTTTGAAGATGGAATCGATGACACTTCAAACCATTTATTTCAGCGCTAAATATATATTCTGAAGGTGTTGTGGGGAAGGACACACAAAAATAAGGCTCATCGACCTCTTTCGAGTGTGTAGATAAGGCGTTTGCCCATGTTCCCGCGTGGAGGCCAACCTGTCTGTTGGAAAAAATACCGCGTATCTAAAATAGGGTACCATTTCTGAAGAATAAATAGCGGGATTCAAAACAAAAAATGCTGCCATGTAAAAAATATCTTAACTCTCCAAAAGTAAAAAAAACTCACCCGGAGTTCCCAGGTTTGTTCTCAGCGTCTTGAGTAGCAAATAAATCCATGTACTTACTATGCAACTGAAATGAAGGGATAATAAAAACGGTTTATTTTAATCAGAGAAATAATAAAATTATACTTCTTTGATGTAGCCATATAACGATTTTGTATTGCATACAATATAGCATTTAATTAATATGCACGAAACAAATAACTCCATCTGAGCGAATACTTCATTGGTCGGAGTAGTCATCACCCTAAACTAGTAGGAACTAATAACACTTAATACATTGGGCTCTCGCAATAACTTGAATATTCGATAAACGGTAAGAAAATGATCAAAATAAGCAAATAGAAAATTTATCTAATTTGCATTTCCTTTGGAAGTAGCATGTCCTGAGTCGAACACTACAAAATATTTCTAAGGAATATAGTATTGAATATCTATTTTGAATTAGACATTGTAAATTCGATGGCTTTAAAAGTGTGTACTTTAACATCATAAAAAATATATATTTGTTAATATGGTTTGGAAGAAGCTCAGTTACTCTTAGGCATATATACTGCCTGATTATGAAAGAAGAAACATACAAAAAGCATTCAAACTTGCCTGAAAAAAGAAAGCGGCAGCGTTGCCAAACTTGTCTAAAAGGTGATTTTTACATCGTTGCCATTTTTAGTGCTTATCTATGCCTCTGATATGCCGTGTCAGAGTATGATTTTTAATAGATGGTCCAATTAAATGATAACCGATAATCAATTAGTTTCGCGCCTTTCCTCTCACCCCAGTGAAAAATTCTCCTTAGCACTCGGCCTTCAAATGTTTTATCTCCCTGGCTTCAATCCTTTGAGGGTTAAAATTGTGACTGTGTTCCACTTTCCCCCGTCTCCCTCTGCACCCCACGATTCATCACGCAGAGAGACGTTACTCTCTTCCAAAACCCCCTTTGCTGTGATTGATTATTTCTCATGCCGGTCGAGGTTGTTGGTAATTTATGAACTGTTTTAATTTTTGGAAAAGAGAAGGATGAGTTCCAGCGGAAAAGAGAAGACATATCGATATGGTATGAAGAAAAATGAAACAACTTTTGAGTCGTGATATTTCCCAAAAACTCCAAAAAAGCTTTCCGCCTTTGGTTTAAAATTAATTCGTGATTCTTCTACGAATAAATAACCTCTCATTAAACAATTTTTTATTGAAACGATGGTTTTTATTTTTAAGTGAACCGTTAATATTCGAAAATTTTATTTGCCGACCATTGACTTAGAAAAATATAATTGATAATGGTTCTTGTAACCTCAGTAAAAATTCTAATTTTTCGCCCCGATAATCGTCTCAATGTGATACGAACAAATTTGGATCAATTTTATGAAAGTTTTTATTATCATATTCTTAATTTTGCTTCATTGCATTTTTTTTCTCAAATTTATTCATTAATATTCAAATTGGTAAAGAATATAAGATTTTCTATGTATAAACCTCGGAAATGGGGAAATTTTTTAGTAATACTTCTGATGTCATGACATTATTTTTACGCTGCCTGGATTTTATAAGTTGAATTGGCAAATTGAACCAATGTACTGTATTTAATATTTATTCATAGAGAGAAGGGGTGATTATATCTTATGCCAGCAGAGGTTGTTGATAATATACAAACTGTTTTAATTTAATAAAGTCTGTGGCAAAACATTGCCAAGATTCAACAAGTTCCTTTCTCTTTTGCAGATCATGTCTCAATGATGATAATAGTTTTTATTTGGGACGTATTCTCGTAGAAATTAAAAGACTAACTTCCTCCCCGTTTCTCATGCTTCTACTTGATCCTCAGAGATAGATAGATCAGACTTCAAAATTTAAACACTGATGAGGAATTTCTCTATTAAACATTACTTGCTTTCAATTAATGTCCCGGTGATGTCATGATAATTTTATAAACATGCTTATCACTTTTTATAGCATGATTGTGGTTTAAAACATATAAACAATCCAAAGTTTGATTCAAAGTCATTCGACAGTAAACTATTCAGAAATTAAATAATTATTAACTTCCTTTGCATACTTTCCTTTCTACGGTTTCCCATTTCATGGAATACACCTTAATGTTTCAAGAAATGTATGGTATAATATGTGTTTTAAACATCTTTTGATTACTGTTGAAAAAACTTTTATTATCACCGATAGGCACGCAAATTGCGTCTCTACTATCAAACCATTGATTTCTTTATTTCATGTATGTGCGTAAGGTGTTCAAGAAAAAATTGAGTGATGAATGTTTTATATTTTAAAAATTATTTCAGCCGTAGTATTTTACATTTCACAGCCGGAAAATCTCTATAAAATTTATCTATTGCATAAGTAAGTTGCAAGTGTAATAATTTTCGCGATAATTTGCGTTAAAATATCAGCATATTAGCGTGGCTTTTTTAGGTATGCCACTTTAATACTACACAGAAAACATGCACCTAAAGTACTTTCCTCAAAGATTCTGGAAGCAAAAAGTAGAGTATTTATATGGTTGCATCATCGAATGATCGGGAGATAACACATGACGGTCAACTTGCGGGAAAAAATTGTTAAACCGGTCGACTTGCGAAGTGTATCCTGAGATCTGGCGTTTATATAATGGATGGAAAAATGAAACCCTTCTCTCTCTGGCCTTGACGTTATCCCTCGGGAGGGCACTCGTAGAGAAGCGTGCCCTGGTGCAAGGGCAAGAGGGTTTGAAAGACACCGGGGGTGCCCCCCGCTGGCGAAGCTGCACGACCATCTAATAGATGATCCTTAAAGGGTTCCTCCACAGGGTCCCCACGTGTCCCTGACAAATTACTACGCTCAAGATTAATGACGAGGGCGGAACGTTTCGCGATATATGAGCGCCGCGGAGAAAAAAAACAAGAGCTGCGGTGAACGTTCTGGAATGCCTCGCAAGTGCTTGTCTAATGTTAAATGACATTCGACGGGTAATGGGATGGAATAAATTTACTGCTTGGTTTTCTCTCTTGGTCTCGCGAGGGGTGCACTCGTAGCGAGACAATACCAGTGAGGATATACGGCGACAGAGTAATAATATCCCCGCTTCAAAAATATAATGACCGCGAAGACCTTCAATGGGTGACACTAAGAGTCCCAAGAGTGTCAGGGGTCGACTTTTAAGTAACTTTCCGACGTTTTTGGTCGATTATTATTCCATAAATTCTCCTCTGATTCTCATATACGCTCATGCTAAATTATCCGTAATTACATGGGGGAGCTACGGACATAGATTTAGATGAAATTTTAAACAAGCATCTCAAGGTTGGACTTAAATGGCTCCGTTATGACTGCAATATTTCTTTGAGGTAATTGGAGAAACGGTGAGTTAATCATTCCAGCAAGTTAATCGTAAATTACATGTCAAAATTACAACCAATAATTTACTTCAAAGTATGATTTTAGTAGTTATAAATTTCGTTTGATTTCCAGTACCAATTCCACACGCTAATGACTGTTTAAAAATTGTAATTATCTTCCAAGTTTATATATAAATTAACACCTCTATTTTTTGGTGGTAATAATGCTAAAATTCAACTTCTATTAGGTACCTTTATATATATTACTCCTTATCTAAAGTGTATTGTTGATCAAATTTCACGGCAACCATTTTCTGACATTAAAACAATGTTGAAGAGTTCCTCGAAAGGGACAAAATTGCTGCTTAGCGCAAATTTTCCTGGTTTCAGAATGATGGAATCCGTGGATATGGCGCAACAAATTAAACACAGAGATCAAAGGAGATATTAAATCCTCAATCGCTTTGGCAGAGGATTGAAGTCAGCCAATAGTGCACCTCTTGCGCCTTGTCAAGTAATTCAGTGCGTAAATAAAACCTGTATCGGCTGTATCGGCTAACAGTGCAATACTTTTGTTTGTCTATTCAGTTTGATATGTCTAAAAAAATTGAAAATTACTTTTTAGATCGAAAACGATACGTGGTAAGGATAGATTTTTTTATGAAATTCGCAATAGAGACAATACCTAACGTATATGGAACAATAGTCCTAGTTCTGTTTTTCATTTCTACAATGCGCCAAATTTATTGTTTTCATTAGTATTTTATTTTTATAGTTTAGAGTCTCGCGTAGCTACTTGACGAGGGACTAGTATTTTTTTTGGCCATTGAATCAAAACGGTGAATTTAAATTCACATCCACAACAAGGTCGGACCCAAGGCTGAAAAAATTTTACGATATCACTCAAGGTTGCTGGCGACAATCGTCAGGACTGAAGGCCAAATATTGGTGATTTATCGATTTATATTGGTAACCGGATTAAAAGCACCATCTAAGATTAGCTTTGACCGTTTAGCAAAAATTTTCTTTCGTTGCCATTTTTTCAAGTAACCTGATTTAATACCCTTGTCCAAAATATATTCGCAAATAGATATGTCTTTCAATCACTAACGAATTCAGTTATAATGCATGAAAAAAAGCTTTTGCTTCATGAAAAGAAAATACCGTCATCATGTGAATTCACAGGTATTTTTCAATGCTAAAGCCCGTATTAGAAGATCCCGGATGAACTAGGAATTTATGAAACTACTGCGGGGAAATGAAATTGACGTTAAGGGTTTGATGTAAATTATTGACCGATATTTTCACGAGTGATAGGCATTTATCTCAACTATATTGTGTAAGCAGATAAATTCTGATATCGTAATATGGCTCGAATTTTCAGTATGAACGGGTGTTTTAGAAATACTCGTTTTTCTGAACTAAAAATTACCAGACATCATTTATTGATAAGTTTCGTTGACAGTTGATAAACTTTGTGCATTAAACATTTTTTGTACGAATTTATTCAATTTAACTTAAATATCGAAGATATTTTATTGAGATTTTTTTATTAGTATTCTTGTGCCTTAAGGGAAATTGCATTTACACTCGCAGCTAACTTTGATGCTACGTAGACTTCGTCCAATTTATCATCCTCTTTAAAGTCCTGCTGTGAAAATTTCTGCCAGGATTCAACCATTATTATTATTATTTTTAAAAGAACATTGCCCTTTATCTTCTGTTTTACGCTGTCATCATTATCTTCGGCATCGCAAATTGCTAAAGCAAGCATATAAATTTACCCACTTGAGTGGAACTCACAGTGAAAAAATCGTACGGCTGGACTAGGATTTCAACCTAGTCTCCTCGATACCGCGCCAATTGGTCTAGGCCAGTTTTGCTATCCAGGTATTTACTTCCACTGTCAAATTCATAGACCTTAAGGAGCGAGTTATCGTCACAGGTACCATGGATAAATGCCATAGATTACCCATGTGCGCGAGTTAAGCGCCACTGTCCACGAGGTGGTGCTAGAGATTGAAATCGTTCCGACAAAGTCGACTTTCGACTACTACTTTGGATGCTCCAAGTTTGAAAATTGACTAATCGGCACAACTAGACCTAGACTACGGTAGACTTTCATCGACTTTTTCTGAATTTATCTCAGGTTCCAAAAATTGAGTGAACACGCTTTTAAATAGCTAAAGAAAACCAAAACTATGTTATTTTAACGGAGTTTAATCAAAGATGACAATGTTGCGATTGCATTGTGGAAAAAATAGTTAAGGCTAACTTTGTCTAACTAAAAATTTGTCGAGAAACAATAATTTTATTCTAGAAAAGCAACATATAAATTAGAATCGATGCATATCTCTCAAACGTTGTCATGTTTGAAATAAAAAATGAAATCAATTGTAGTAACGAACAAAGGCGTTAAAAAGTTTGACAAGAGATCATCGGTGCTATGAAAACATTTCCTATTCTTTCCGCAACAGAAGGAGGAATGGGCCACGGAATAGCCGCATTAGTATTCTGTTTCCTCTCCGGTGAGCCCTATCTTTCTTAAATATATTTTTTTGGAATTATTATTTATGTAGATATATTTAAGAATTATTATTTATATAAAGAGGTAGATATATTTACTCATGGTACCAATGTTGTCAAGAATGGAAGGGACTTCACGGCCACTGGTTGGAGAAAATGAAATTCTGACTTGATTTTCTTCCTCTACTGGATAGGTTTCGTTTGCGAGCGCACACACCATGCACATCCGCACTTTAGCATTTGTCTTTCACTGCTCTTACCTTCCACATGAATGGGAAGATGTCCCATGAATAAGTTCGCCTTGATCTATAATGGTATAGGGTCAGGGCAAAAGACGAAGGAAACAGAAATTTTTAGAAGAAAAATTGTGGTGATGATGATCCTGTTCGATGAGTTGATGATAAAAAGCAGGGTATTCTTGGGGAGGAACGAGTATGGGGAACCATAAGGATGAAAGACTGGCAAAAGACAAAATGACAGAACTTGAGAAAGTAATCATAGCTGTGTAGTTTCAGCCCACGCATGGCTGAAACGAAACTATTAATAATGACAATAGAAATTAGAGGTGCTCGTGGATACGCATCATTTCCTTTCCCTTGGTTTGCTTGAAAAGGACCATGGCTCCTCACACGAGTTCTCTTTTTGCCGTTTCCAGTGTTCTAAGTTTCAAGTAAAATTTAGTGTATGGTTCTCCAGTGAGCGATGTGAAAAGTGGTGCTCCCGTTTTATGAAATTCTCAATAACAAACCATTCACTTTACTTTGCCAGCTTCCAATTTTCTAAAACACTCCTACCTAGCAATCTTGCGCTCCTTATTTGGTGCCAAATGCCACTCGATAGGAAGGAAAAACACGTACCGACGTCGATACACAAAACAAGCATACCTACACTTGCCACTAGCATATCTTTTCGGCCTGAACATGAAAAAGTGAAAAGCGAACATACGCCTCATAGCTGTTGAGATTGAAAAAAGCTGGCGATATGGTTTCGTACAACTCGTTCTACACGTCTTCTCTTCTACTATGAACCACTGGCTCCTCATGCAATGGAAAAGAAGTTCATCTGGACGATTCTCACGATCACCAAATTAGCTAGTATCTTCGGATAATTGTGTGACTCCCTGTGAAATAGCTGCTCTAGAAATTTAAAAATGGCACCACTTTAACTCCTCCTCGCCATTTTTGTGCTTCGAGAAAAAAATAAATTGTTTTCAGGCCCTTAAGCATGTTCTACAACAAATTCAATTTGTACAAAGAAGTAAATTATTCGGAAATTCGAATTCGCTGTCGTACAAAAGTCGTTAGTCGATGACTTAAGTCGAAATTTAATCGACTTTGAAAATTAAAAGTGAGCCTCATAAAAGTCAATTTTTGAAGTGAAAAGTCGACGTTCGACTAAAGTCAACTTTGTCTTTCCAAATCCGAGGTGATACCCAACTTAAAGCACGATTGTGTTTACTAAGACAAATTCAAAGAACTGCAGAAATGGCCGCGGAGTAACGTAAACGGACTGATGGTCATTCAACTGTGTGAAATCCGTCATTCTCTGGGGCTCTACTCGTCTGAGCTCATATTTCAGTCCAGGCAAATGATTTTTACTCAGAGAATTTCACAGAGTTAGGTCACCTAACCGTTAATGTTACTACACGGCCAGCGCAGTAATTCTTCGAAGATATATTTACTATCACCAGAGAGGTCGATCACATTTATTGGATTTTTTTGGAAGAAGAAAACTTAGAAGTATTTGTGTTTCTATAAATAATGATACTAAAGCTGAAATATATTTATTTCAATAGCCAAAACGTAAACAACGCCGCTTTATTACGATTGTTTGAATGCGACCGAAGTCTAACTGAATTAGTTTGCGATTCACGGATGTTGATCTGAAAGTTAATACGCTTAGTATGCTAAACGTGGGAACAATATATGAATTTAAAAGAAAAAGGAGGCTGACAGGAATAAGGTATAACGCTATACGTCTATAAATTTTATCTAAAAGATATTTTTTTATCCCAGTTAACTCATAACGGACTTGAAATTGTTCGAAAATATGAATCAAGTTCTGAAAGCCGACGGTCACTTTCCCTAAAATAAGAGTGAATGCCAACGGTTGTGCTACCAACATTATCCTTGATATGCTGTTTCAACATTATCTTTGATAATTAAAGATTCTAGAAAGAAAATAAAAGAGGTCAAAAAATAAAAAACTATCCTCAAATATTAGGAGTTAGCATTTAGTCAAACGAAATAAATATAGATCGATCTTGGTGGAAGAATCTTTAGTACTTAGTAATGCTCCGAAAATTATTTCGCCTGTTCCTCGGTCGGACATGGTATAAATAAACTTTCTATGGTTAAAGTGAAATACGGTTTACGGTCAATACGTTCCCCTGTATATAGTGGAAAATGTGTATTTCCGCAAAATTCCCCTACAACAAATTAAGCATCGTTTTACAAATTACACGCTTTGTGATTGGTTTTGACCATACCTTCCTTGCTGCAGGATTAGAATTTTACTCAACCTTTAATTCAGGTGGCGACTTATTCAATCAGTATTTACACGATTGATTTAGATTTAGAACTCCATACTAAAAATAATCATTGAGCAGTTAAATCCTGCATTATGCATTTCATTTATCCTCACTTCAAAGGACTTTTGCAGTAAGTTTGGAAAAACTACAACAGAAATTGATGTTTTACGCTTTGTGTAAGATGCATAAAAAGAGAGAAGATGACTCATGGTGGAATTATGACGTATTCTTGCAGCTGTCGAATTTATCGACTGTATGTATAAAGAAAAATGTAACGGAATGGAACTAAATCAAAGGTTGAGCAGGGACCCAGTAATTCAAATAAAACAATATCTTTGGTATCTTTGTGGTATATTTCCATAGTCATATTTAAATAGTGGACTAAAAGTCACAATTAAATATGACCTCAGCAGTTCATTAATTAGCTCTGGTGCTGGCTTCTCAGTTGGATTAAGGTAGTTTGAGCGAAATTTCATTTCACCTAGAAATCAATGAATTTTATCTCATACCTCATCTCACACTTCCGAAGATACTGAAGTATCAGCTCCTTGTCACACTACTTGCCAAGATGTTTTCCAAAAAATACCAGCCCTTTTACATGTGAAATGGCACGTGGTTGCACTCCAGCGAGACCTTATCTAAAAAAATGAGGACTTTATAACACCTAGATGTCGTCAAAAAACTAGCTGCGTGGAATTGGTAGTTTTTCAATCAGTTTTGAATATAAATCATCTTGTCACCGCAGTAATTTTTTCATAATCACAAAAAAACCTTCCGTTTTGAAGGAGTTTTAACAGTACTGCGCCAAAAAAATTAGTCAAGTTAAAGACTTGTATACATATTTTTATTTAATTTATTAGAACTTCAGTCGTGTTAAAGTATAATATGACACCATAAGTTCAAAAATAGTTATTTTATGCTTCCTAGAGATTCTAAAATTAAAACGTGTAAGTTGAATTATGACTAGGGACTATATCGCTCAAACTACCTTAATATGAAAATAACGCAATTATTTTGCCGAAAAAGTGGAAGAAACATAATTGTAACTATTACGGGATGCAATTAATTGAGTCAAAAATGTACGTTTAATATTTTATCAACAATATTTTATTGCCATAGTCACGCAATAAGAAAAGCGTGACTGGATTTTTCAGGTAAATATTTTGGTCAAATGAAAGCTGATAGCATGAATTATTACCATTAGGTTTTTACTAATTTTGCTTGAAGTAAGCCTGATTTGAATATGGAATGAAGCTCATGGATGACCAGGGAGTAGGTTATTGGGTGTATCTCAATGCCACAGTATATCAAAGTGTTCCAGCGACTCGCTGAATCAAGAATCTTATCCTCTATCTTGTTATAAGTGGAGTATTTATGCCCGGAAAAATGGATGCTCACCACCAGTTTTGGCGTCGGATGCGAATTATCCGCCAGTTTTGACAAAAACGGAAAAGAAAAGAAAACAATAAAACGCCGAAACCCTCCCGTTGCCTCTAATCGATTGGACTGAACCCTCCGCTCGCTGAACGAGCGAGCGTGGCTTGACGGCTCGATTTGCCTCGTCTCCCTTTATTGGAGCTCGATATCGGCCAATGGGATGGCAGGAAATGGCCATTCGCCGATCGATGCGGGAGAAGGGAAGGGGTAAAAGAAATAGAGAGTTAACGTTCACGCCTTCCTTTGCGGAATATTGGGGACGCTTTTGGAAGATTGATAAGAGGGGATATGGGCTATTTATGTGCCTTGACACACTCCATGCGTCACACTGGGGCCGAGAGTGCCAAGTCGTCGGGCACTTTTTTTGTCTGAGACACTCGTTTGTTTCCCAAAAATGAGTCGGCTTCACAGAGTTATCTAAGAGTTTATCACGCTTTCTCCAGCGTTGCTATGGGATGGAAATGAATATATATTTCATTTTACACATCTACTGCACCTATCCTCCCTAGAACTGGAGGAAAATGAGTGTATTAGTAAGTGTGATGCCATGCGTACTCATATAGTTATGTAGCATGTCTCTTTATTTTAAATATTTTTTTACTTTCTCATGTTTTTATTGATCATTTTCAGTAATATTTAAATAACTGTAAGTAAGAGCCTAAAAGTACTAGCAATAATTTTAGGACTCGAGGGCAGTAAAATAATATATCAATTTGCGGGAAATTCGGTCTCTGTAACTAAGTCTAACAACATTTTTGTGGACTCAAATGCATTCTCATCTTAAAGCTGCGTCTTAACGGGACACTAAAGTGTCTGACACTCGATATTAGAAACCGAGTGTCACTGGCCTCAGTGTCTCGTTAAGACGGTCCCGATCCGGCCGGTTGCGACACTCCGACACTGCTCTATGAATTTCCGGCAAAATCCGAATGGTTTTTTGTCGGAGTGTCGCGGCAGCCGGCGGTGTTTCAGAAGCGCGCTAGCTTCGAAGAGCACGGCTACAGATTCGCTTCTACCTCTAAAAGCTTAGAATAATGGTTTAATATGTTACAATCCACAGACATCTATGAAAACGTGCTCTTTAGAAAAAGGAGACATCACATATATATGCCTTTCGTTTGGCGGCTGCTATAGTGGCTTCAGCTTGGGCACGAGAAAGAATGAGGAAAAAACTAGAAATGAAATGAATATTCACATGTGAGTGGTTATCAAATAAAAGTGACATAGGTAATTTGAGGCTTGTTATGTGGTTGGAAGAGGTGGTCAAGGATATAGGGATGCTAAATGCCGCAGTGTGGGAGGGTACGTTCAGTAAGTGAGTAGAGGGATTGAAGAGAATCGTTCTTATGGACCAGACGAAGAGACTTAGGTTGCGTATTGAGATGAGGAAAGGAATTTAGCTGGTAGATTAATTTAGTCTGTGCCTGCAACAACCATCTAAGGGATGTGGGAATGAAGGCTTTCGCGGTGCTCTACGTCACGCGGTGACACTACTGTCTGCGAAACTGTTGTAACTATCCAACAAAAGACGCGGTAGATCCCAAAAAATGAAGGAGATCTCCTAGGGGATTTTTACACCTTTCTTTATTAATCTACATTAATAGGTAGATTAACCTTATAATAGTTATGATATATCCAACCGCTGCTCAGTCGCGCGATTTTAATTACCATCCAGAGGAATTCTGGTCCCTACATTTTTTTTGGCAGTAAATGCAGATTAAACCTATTTCCTACATTCTATAACATATCTGAAATAGACTCTGTATTATCATGCTATAGTTCAAAAAATATGTCTTCCTTCTCGGGTAATAGATGACTAGAGTTATTACCAACAAAGGTGTTACCTTTTCCCATTATAACATGCGGTGTATTTACGATTTCATAGTGATACTTACCTTATTATGATTAATTGATCCTTAGGTAAAAAGTGATTTGATGACAAATGAAGGTGGATATCTTCATGTATTCCCGATAAAATGAACGCAAAAATACATTCAAGCGTACATATACTTCACATATTCAAAAACAGATGGTTCATCAAAATTAATGAGGCAAAAAAATGGATTATGCAGTTCAATGTGAAACTTGTGTTACATGATTCATTTCTTAAAAGTTATCAGACCAGCTACTTTAATCCGCGCTGGGAAAGTTTCTTCAAAAAACCGATACCCTAGACATTAAAGTATCTAAGAAAATACTTCTAATACAACTAAGAAGACTTCAGTGGATCCTCAAATGACGTTAAACTGTGAACAAGAAGAATTTAAGAAATATTGTTAAACTTTTATTAATGCTTCAATTTGTGGTTATTTAACAGTACCTATTTGAGGGATAATAAGCTGCATAGTTGGTTATTGCAAGGTGCGGCGCACTATTGAGGTCATTTGCGTCACTGCTGACGTGAGTGGGGCGGAGAGAGGAGATGAGGCGTTAAGAAGTCGAGGGAGGCGAGGATAAATTAGGCGCCTCATCGGCAGTAAACTGTTCGTCGCAAAAGACCAGAGACTACCACAATTTTAAGCATTTCAAGCTCAGCAGCGGCATTGAGCTTACCCTGATCTGCTCTTCTCACAAAAACAGAATTTTATTGAATAACCGCACTACGGTCCAAAAACTAATTGCCTCTGATGCAATGTATTAATCAATCTTTTGCTATTTAGAAGTACAGTATAAAACTCAATAATCCCTCTCCAATCTCCTTAATTTTTGATTATTCATCGTCCATCAATTTTGTCCCATCAACTATGCTAAGCAATAAGAGAGAGCAGCTGCACCAAGAGATACACTGCCGAACAGATAGGTACAAAAACTCGTTCTTTCCCCACACAATAAGCAACCACAATAAAAGTTAAGCTTCACTAAATACACTTCAATAGTACACGGCATCATTTCACCTCCCAAAACCTTATCCCTTACATCTTAACATGGCTGGTTTCCTAATGCGGTAGCTCGCAGGATAGTATGCAGATGTAGAAGTATTACACTTAACTTTGAACAACCGTGGACGCTAAGAATATTGAGTTCCCTATTTAATGTTTGCATTCATAAAGTTCGTATGGAAATATATTCTAAGTTCACATTTTAATGAAAAGGAATAAAAGTTAGTAATTGTGCTATGAAAGTACCAGCACCAAAACACCGATTCATGATATCTGGAATCTACTACAGTGGGAATATATTGTAACCTAAAATGAGGCAATTTCATACGCTGGTATTTTTGTAAAGAATCATGTGGAAACTGCCATACCCATATATCGTTCAAAAAAATGTAGGTATAATTTTAATATAATTAACTTTCCTGTGATACTATGAGTAATCTAGTGAATGGTCGAAAATCTTAGTTATGCTTTAAAATTTAAATGATTATAGCGTGCACGGGACTTAAATGCTGTTCATCGTTGCAGTAACGTGCAAGCAGAAAATTAAATAATTGAACGGTTTTGTATTTGAGTTTCCCTCTGAAGATAATATTCTATTTTCGCTCTGACAAATTTTTCTAAAGCTATAGCCAGTGCGCAGTTAATTATCTCACCCGATGTCTGTATACAAGGAAGATAAGTTTTCAGGGAAGCTATCAGCGTAAATAGACTGAGACGTTCTTGGAAGATTTCCTGAACCTTCTAGATGTTCTACTCATTTTTCTGTCGTTGGTTGCTTCTAAGCACTCTGCCACTCTTGCACTTCACCTTTTATCATAATGGAGCGAGGCGAAGTGGATAGGGACTGAAATAGCCTACTTTTCCTCCATTTTATCATGCTAGCAATTCAAGAAATTTTGAGTAAGGATTTTTTCCATTCATATTAGCGACCATATTCCAATTTAATTTTTATGCATGGTTACATTCAATGAGAACAAAGAGTGTGGTAATCTTAACGACCGGATAACTTTGTTTCGAAGACTGAATTTTTCTTTGAAGTTAACAGGAGGTTTTTGTAATTTTATCCAAGATATTACATTGAATAATGCATCAATTTTCAATAGAATTCAGAAAAAATGCGAAATCTACACTGTTAACATGATCTATGCGTTAGAACTTACTCACTTTTTGAGAATTTTCTGTTAAAATTGCTTACAATATTTCATGGAAAATGATTAATTTTTTGTGGAAAGAATTTAAAAAGAAATTCGACGAGTAACTGAAATGTTTTTATTCTTAAAATGATGAGTTTTTGTGGATGATGGGATCAAATTTACGGAATTTTATGTACTTTATGTCTCACAAACTATGTTAACAAGTGTCAGCTCCTCCCGGCCATCTTTCCTTAGAATTCTCAGGAAAACGGGGCTACAGCTTTGTTTTTGATTGTGAAAGTAATTAGCTGAATTGCATGTGTAAATAAGAGTAAGAGATTCTCGCAATTTTTAAATATGTTTTTGTGCTGAAAACATTTTAGCGCAGATGATACATTTTATTCTTTCTATTGATTCCCAGTGACAAATTGCCAGAAAAAATTCAACTTACATTGATGATTGAAAATAATTCCTAAGGTACCACTCAATTATTTAACTGGTTAACTGGAAATGAAAAAATTATCCCCACTAACAAATGTAATGGTTTTGAAAATAAGGCAGACCAACCCCTTGATCTGCTTAATTTTCAAAAGGATTACATTTGGAGAGAATGATAGCCATGGGTGCCAATGATTTTAGAATTGGAGTAATGTTGGGATTGATTATTGTGATGTTATGAAAAGAAAAATTTGCCAATAAGTGGGCGAGTATTATGTGCGATTGCTCTTTTATATTAGGTGCGGTAACATCAAGCCTTGATGAGTTCATTTTAGGAAGTTATTTTAAGTTTTCGCTATAAACTGTGATAGCTTTCGCTGCAAGAGTAGTTATCCTCTAATTCAACGGGAGTCACAAATAAGGCCATAAAATCTACGTGATCCCTTGCACGAACTTTAAGGCGTTAATGTAACTTTGCTTAGTTAGTTGTCATATATTGTATTATCGAAGTTAAGTAGTGAATTGTATGAATTAAAATACCGCAACCAATGAAAAATCCACGAAAGTCTTTGAAAAGAATGGAATGAGTTCCCATTTAAATTTAACTTCAGTCACAGTTAATAAACCATAAATATGCATTTGTTGGAGTAGAAAGTAGATATAGCAGACTCAGAATGACGCTGAATATCAGGAATTCTATTTCCATAGTGAATTAATTTTATGCGATAAAGTATTTACCTTCAAGATGCTAAAAATAGTTTGATAATGTATTTCTATATCTGAAAAGATTCCTTGTCACTGTCTTGTTATCAAGAAAAACTCTGAGGCATAACGAATACGTAAGAAATATAATAATGGGTAATGCGAAGGAAAAAGTGCCACGAGGAAGACCGTGGCATAAATAGAGCGCCTAACAAAGACGTAATACGAACCAAAAGAACCATATGGGACATGAAGTCATAAGCATGATAGAGAAGAGAATGTGGAAAGAAGTCGACCAATCTTAGAATTTATTCACTAATGGTAACGATGGAAATCACCCAGACGGTATCCCAGCATACTTTTTAGTCACCTGGAAACCTATACTTCTCATCCGTGATTCTCATTCTCATCTTTGAAATTCTCATCCGTGACAGATTTAATAGACTGACTATTATTTTAATTTTGATTTGCTATGGTGATATGTGTGGGAAAATTGTAGGTGAGATTGAGCGAGCGAATTGAGCGAGTGTTGGAATTCTCTATTTGAGGGTCTTACTCTTTTTGCTTCCAGATGAGGCTATTGTAGGCATGAGTGAGTGTGTTTTGAATGCTGGCCAACTTTGTAAAGCATATCGCCACAGCTCAAGTTTTAAGAGTGCTATTGAACCATTATTTACTATAAATCGACGGTAGTTATCGGTACCCGAATAAATTAAGAAAATGAAAGAAATATGAATTATTCGCGATATATTAAAAATTTCCATAAAAATTATGTGCCTTTCCCAAAATAATTATAATCTCCAATTTTGCGCTGATATCATAGGTACTATTGACGATAATGATACGAACCATAATTCAACTGACATATCATAGCACCGGCATTAATAGAATTGCTACCCTTATAACGAGCCTTCAGCACCGGTTGAACGACTATGAAGCTGAGGATGCAGAAGTGAGAGTGATAAATCATACAAGATTGTACAAATGACTGTTAAAAGTGTTAAGGTTATTGCTTTCAAGCGCAGCTTGGCGGTTCATCGTTATTCGTTTGAGTTAAAAGAAAATTCATATTCTACACAATACAATCTTTTCTCTGGCCCACCAAAGTTTCGATGCGTTAAGTCATTAGGTAGGGAGTTGTACTAGTTATAGATTGAGTATATATACATTTAGGAGAGGAAGGAAGGGGTTGGATGAGATGGAGGAAGGATGACGGATAAGAGACATTTCCGCAAAAAATCTTAAAATCGTATAAATACTCGTTTTGTTATTGGTACAACTACCTTGCTAATAACTCCTCTATGTGGGAATTGGCATAAGTGACCGTACTGAATGAATAATGAAACGTAAAACTGTTTAATTCCACGAATTTGTTTTAAGTTTCGACTAGTTTCAACGCAGCGGCGTCATCTTCAAGTAACTGCGTCATAAGTAGTCGTTTCTTAAAATAAATTCGTTGAATCAAGCAAAGTTTTCTTTTCCATTATTTATGATGAACTTCTACAAAGTTGAACTTGAAACCATTTAGATGACCATAGAGAGTTTCCTTCATTTCATATTAAAATTTCTTTTTAAACTTATTAATTATTAGATGGTGTTATATAAGCCGAGGAGTCGTTGTAACTTTATTTTGAAAATTACTGCTGTCTAGAATGAAGAGAGACGGGAAATGGTTGTGAAGTGACACAAGAGTGGTAAGGACTGGAGTAGTATTGAATGCCGTGGGCAAAAAGGCGAGGGGGAGTTAGTGGTGAGAGGTGGAGAAGGGAGGGAGGGAGGGAGGAGGATTCTCGGTCGGAAGTGTGGGAAAGAGCGCCCTTTAGAAAGTCTTAAATTCCTCGTGGGCGTGTGCAAATGGATGCTTGGAGAGTAAAGAAAGTAGACAGCCTGGAGGTCGTAAGACGATGGGGAGGGTTGGACGGTTCGCCTCGGACGTGGGTCGAGTGGTGGTCAAATGGGGCAGGGGGAGGGAGAACGGCGACGTAAAATGAATATTGATTTCCCGCGGAGACGAAGCGCTAAACCGTACTTCGGGCACCCGCTCCAATCGGTGTATTTGTGCATTCTGGAGGTGGCATTGACATTGAGTTGTGGATCCATTCTGTGGCATTGTTTCCCTTGCCTAACCCTATAGCGATTCGAGAATGTTCGTGGAAAAATAAAGCAAAAATGTTGGAGGATCGAATGAAAGTGGTGAAAATACTCAAAAGCTGGTAGAAAAAGATTTTGGAGGCCTATTGAGAAGAAGTGTTTCATAGCATATACGTCTAAGTGATTCGTGTGATTTTTAATGAAATAGAAGCCGCAGTAACTCCCGTATTCTCAGCCACTCATTTTAGACGCAGAGCTTGAATTCATTGCCCTGAATAGTGACGAGCTATACATGTGAAGTAGCACGCAAGGAAAAGTTTTCAAATAAAAACAATCATCTGTAAGACAAGAAAAGGAGGCAGATCTTATTAAAAGAACTTACGAGAAAATCTTCAAATCCTAAATATTTAAAGGTGAAGCGTACTTTTCTTATTTATATCGTGTTCACGTAATGGATATGTGAAGAAAATGTTGCAGAACTATTTCATCAATTTCCCCTAAAGCACAAACCTTCATACATCGAGCAAATTGGTAACTAGAGTTGGGGTCGATTTATGTTGGATTGAATAAAAGAATGTCAAAATGAGGAATTATTGGTTAACGTGGGACATTAATTAATTTCAAGTAGTCTTTTCCCTTCAAAAATTCATTTTCTCTCACTGTTCGCCACTACCCATCGACTGAATAGGATGGAACATGCTAAGAAATGCTAAATGGAGGATTAAGTAACAAAATATAACAGCAATTATCGCTTTTATCCTCTGTGGTACCGATTGAATGAAAAAGTTTGCAATACGTAGAAAATGGGGGCCACTTGAATTGCTACCTCTATGAATTTTCTTTCGAGATTCCAGGAGAGTGAAAGAATATTAAAAATTACTTCAACTCTAGGGTTGAGAGTTTTCTTCAATTATACATTATATCTCAAATTACATTTAAAATTTCCATCCTTTATAATCATTAACTAAGATTAGTATTTTTGATCCTCCATTAATTAGCTACTTAAATCACACAATACGTTAAGGCATCCCTAAGAGTCGATGGTTGACGGGATGATTTTATGATTGTAGACGAAAAAATTTGTACACAATTGACTCAGTTCTTCATGGAGCTGATCCTATTGCATTAAAACCAGGAATTCATGCTGATTACCTGTCTCAAATAGAAATTTCAAATGGCGATACCCACTATGGACAATCGATGATTTTGCAAAATTATAGAGAAATATGTAATTGCACTGGCATTTGATGTTTAGACCTATCAATTTAGCACTGGGCTCTTTAAAACTCGACAGAGAAAATTCACAGGTGAAGAGGCATAATTGGTAAAAATAAACCACATAATCTTTATTCTAATCTTTATTTCTCTTCCTCCCCTCCCTGGGGAGAGAAACCTGGCGCCAGCATCAGCCTGCTCTCAGCAAAAAGCACTAAGAGGGCCACGACTCAAAGTCTCATCCAACGGACGGAGCACTGCTATAAAATGCTCTCCACTTGAGTAGTGAGATCGGGATTCTGATGAAAAATCCTCACCATAGCCGGACTTTGAATCCAGGCCAGAGGGATTGGAAGTCAGGCTCTCGCCACAACACCATGGAGGATTGGATTAGGATGATTTTTGGGATGGGAGAATTGAGCAGAAGGTGCTTTGAATCAATCCCTATTGCTAGACAACATATGCGTAGGTAAGGATGAAATTGTGGTCAGAGAGTTCATGGAGGAAAGAATCAGATTAATTATAAGTGAAAGCTCTATGTTTTACCGTATATCTTTAAAACTTGAAGAACTCATGTTGATTTATTATTTACCAGGGGAGGCGTGGACGGAATCTAAGATCATTTGCGTCTGCGGGGGTAGATTGATAAAGAAATTATTATATAGGGAATGGGGGTAGAGTGGAGAGAAACCCAGCGTTTGTATTAACCACTCTCGCCGAAAGGTGGTTACGGGTTCTGTGTTTTACGTCCCATCCGACAAACGCTGTGCTACTTTTGTAGGGATCTCCACAAATTGTTCAAGAAGGGATCGGTATTTAACTAGAAATTTCCGCCACGTCCGGTACTCAAACCCGTGTCTTCCGGCTAGCGAATTCAGTACTTTTGCTAACAATAAAACCGATCCGATACAAGAACTCAGTCTTTGCGGAAAGAATTTCGCTTGAATATGTGCCGTATAGTCATAAGAAGAGCTTAAAAGCTAATGGGATATTAAATGGCCAATTTTACATTACATATATATTTTCACTGCTTTAATTTTGAGGATAGAGCCATTTTTGGCTGTATCCTGAAAATTAAAGCAGTGGAAGGTTTGTTAAACCATTATCAGGGTTCATTAAAGCAGTTTTGTTAAACCATCATCAGCGTTTATGTGAAATTGGTCGGGCAAATAATTTGCCATGAGAAAAACTCAACCTGGTCCGGAATGGAACAACGGTCCATTTCCTTGCCGGGTTACCACGCTACCCACTCATACCTCAAAGTAAAGAAGTCTGTCTAGCGAGTTCCAGCAAAGGAAATATCAGTTTTTGTAGAGTAGCAAAAGATTAGTTTTTAATTTTTGGACCAGATGAACTGTTTCCTTCACGTTATTAATTCGTATTTCATAGTCGCAACTTTTGGCAGAAGTGAAAACTTCAACGAAACTGGTCGTTGTGTGAATAGATATACCGGGAATTGCAAGTTTGTGCTCATTTTACTGTGAATAACAGCGTTTCAGAAAGTGGGTATAAAGGAAAATAGACTGTTGGTTAGAGAAGAACAAATAAATATCGATTCAATGCGCTCGGGAAGAAATGCTCGGGAAAAATATTTTTACAGGGTATCTGCTCTAAATATACGTATATTCTTCAATTAAATCTTATGATTAAGCAATGTTTACTATTATACATGCGTATGTCCCAAGTATCATCCCCAACATTCTCCTTTCCTCAGTATGCAAAGACCAGCAGACTCCTCCAGAAAACTTAAACGAAACGTAAATTATTATAGAAATATACCCTCAAGATGGGAAAATATCATGTAGACAACGAAGAAGAAAGAAGTGATGGGAAGAGACGAAAAAATATTGATAAGAAGTGATGTATAAGAAAGGCGTGAGGAGAACTGACTGAATTTCGGGTTATTGACGCAAGGAAAGGCTTCATCTGTTCTGCGTCCTGGTAGCGCCTGCTTAGCACCAAAGTTAGGGGACTCATTCAAAGGTCATCATCAAAGTTCACTGAGAAAGCAAAAAAAAAAAATTAAGGCAGGTCGGAAGGCGACTGGAGTGGTAATCGTAGGTCATTGAGTGTTGTTGACTCCAATGAAGTTTCTTTTTTACGCAGGGAATATGAAAACCTCATTTTTCTTATGCCTTTTTAGAGGCTTAATGCGAGTGCTTCAAGTCACATATCTTTCAAACCGTGGGACCTAATCTTTGAATGGCATTTTTTCTCATTTCCAGGAATAGTGCTCTTTATTGAGTGATGACAGTCGAGTCCATTTATTTTTATCTGCATTATTCATGAACTAGGCGTGAAGTAACAGAGCCTGACGGTGAGAGTGGGGGTCGCCTGTAGAGAAATGAAATATTTACCTATATTTTTTTCCTTTTAAAATGTAATTTTAATACATAAAGTAGTGCAAAATACGTCTTATTTTCTTAAGTTAAAGAGAAATTTAATTAAGGAGTAAACCATGTTAATGTTTTGATTAAAATCGGACCATTAAGGAATAAATACCTAATTAATATTATATATGTGCTCTTGTGGATCCGAATTGGTGTGATGGATAGAGCACAGGGACGTGCATAGAGACTAAATTCTCCGTGTTTGTTGTCCCATAATCGATTTCATGTTATAATTTTTCCCTCATTCGCCGTTTTCTCAGCATTTTCCTTTAACACCCAGCTTAAAATTTTGAATAGCAATTTTATGTATAATTTTGTGAAAAGCAACTTTTTATGAAAAACAATTACAACAAAAAGTTTATAATTCGTGCAAATGAAGCATTGTAGAAATTATGTAGCAATTATTTACGGGTGGGAAGAGGGTACTCCATTATTAAATGAATCTCCTGGTAAATTGTGTCCCCGCTGTTTTGAGTCAGCACTAAATTCTCATTCAGGATATAGTTTTGTTTTTAGTGAGGTATTTGGAGAATGAACATCTTAGGTTTACATAAATGTGCAACTCATTCTGCTAATATTCCATCAATATTATATTCTGCGATTTGACTCTCACTCTTCCCAGATTTTAGCACCTACAGCGAGGGACATTCATGCATAATGAAATAGCATGGATATACCGAATTTTATGAAGCTAAATTAATTTTTTTATGAACCATGGAGATAAACAGCAACATTGACTCATTATAGCCAGAAATAGTACTTATCTCTGCCATGAATGTAATATCAGGACATAATATAGACGCATTATTGACTCGGCCAATACGTGACTATATATCTTCAGCTTTTTTACTGGAGAACTTACGTAAGACTTGTCTTATCAGATCGTCTTCATAAACCATGAATAGGAGGATGTGTTACCGTGGTTGAGTTGGTGTTGGAATAATTTTAAGGAAATTATGTCTCTTATTTCCACCTCAGCACAACAAATGTGCTGAAATGGGAATAAAAATAGACGGCGACTCACTAGGAATATATATTACTTTTTGCTGACGATCAAATAGAAGTTGCAGGAGATAGGTACGATGCGGAATATGTGACGAGGAAATCGATAGAAACATGCAATAAGGCGGTCCTGAAAGTAAATCCCAACAAAACAAAATATATGATAATAAATGAGAAGGCAAGGAATCTGAAAATTGCAGGAAATGCCATCGAAGTCTGCAGTGAGAATAAATACTTCGGTGTAACGATTGGAAAAGAAGGAACCAGTAAAAAAGATATAACAAACAGCTCACTTCAATCAAAACCAGCAATAAATAAAATGAATAGTACATTACGGTCAGAAGACATAAGTAAGAAAACAAAAATGTAAATATATAAAACAGTTATTCAGAGTATACACCTTTACGGAACAGAGACATGGGAAATGACCAAAAGGGATAGGCAGAGACTGGAGGTTATAGGGATGGATTTTCTAAGAAGAAGCTGATAATATTCAAAACTAATACAAATAAGAAATGTAAATATGAGAAAAATGATGCAGGTAGGAGATAAAATCATACAAACATTGGCCAAAAAAATATGAAATTGGCAACCTCCAGGGCGGAGAAAGAGAGGACGACCACCAGAAGACTGAACAAAGCAGGTCAACCAAAAGGAGACAATTAGAGAAAGAAGATTGGAGAGACAAGGAGGCTTAGAGAAGAGGATGCGAGAGACGGCCGACGGCTGTATAGAACTCGCTTATATTTTAAAAAATTCCACCTCAGAATTTTGGGACGTGATAGTAACTCACTCTTAGTATCGTAGGAAATAACATGAAAAATGCTCATATATATAGAAATGGAAACTGTACTAACAAATATCTCCTGAAAAAATACGTAGGTGCCGTTTCATTACTACAAAAAAGGGCGAGGTATCTCCTATAGAATCGTACGCAGGGTTTATTATTTCACTGTGAGATGGCGCTCGTAGAAATTTAACGGAAAGAAGAAAAAATAAAAATTGTTTCATAGGATGAAAAGCGTTCCCATCATGTGACGAATAAAATCAATATTTCTTCAGTTTAGCGTATCTCATTCCCGTGGAGAGGAAGGGGTGAAAAAGACGCCTTCTAAAATCAAAATATAAATTATCACATTTATCAGATAACTAATGAAGTCATTAAAACTACAGGCATATGTTTATATTTTTAGCCCATGCTCAAGTAGCCATGGTAACTATTGGATTATAATTGTCGTAAACCTGAAATAATGGACTATTTTGTGGGAGTAACACAAATGTCACACTAAAGTAAAGTGTATAGAAAAAAATGATTGCAACAATGGAAAAATTACGTATTGAAGCCATCTCACAGGAAAGTTTCATATATAGGTGAAAATAATTCCAAAATAAAATTCATAAGAATCAACAAGCAAGGGTCAAAAAAAGTTCCTTTAAATGGTTTCCAACAGTTTTACCTAAGTTTTTGACTAGTCCTTCATTCCTATATTTTGAGTGCTACAATCGAAATAGAAGCATAAAAAATATTCGCCCCATATTTGATGATTTTCTTAGGAGTTAAAAGTCAACAATATGGGGTAAGAACAACTACGTTAAATTGTCTTTTATAAATGCCATTTTCCGATCATTTTTAGGTCATGATCAGTATTTCTGACAAATTTCAACTCTATATGTCCCAGGCAAGTCCTTCAAACCGGCATGACAGACAGCTTTTTGTAAACTAGTCGTATACTAGGAGAGGGAGCCCGGTGAAACTCTTTATTCAGGGGCTTAAAAGCCACAATGTCAACCTTCGTCCTCACACTTGGCGAGCCGCCGCATAGACGTGTGGCAAGGGGTGTTAGGACACCAACTGTGCACATATTTAAAGGAAAAAGTTATAGAGATTTGAAATTATGAAGTGCATTATGGGAGTGTTTGAGTGGAGCTCAGTTGTTATATAGTTGCTTATTGTGCATGGAAGGAACGCATTTTTGTACCTACCGGTTAGGCAATGTATCTCTCTAATTTTATCGCTTCTGTCGGATTTAAAGATGCAGTTCGGCGTCAAAATGGCATTTTCTCTGTCTTTCCTCTCTAAAGTCTCACTGTAACACACCTTGTTCAAAATTTCTCAAGTAATCGAGGCTGTTGTGCAGGCCCGTGTCTCTTGTATAGCGGCTCCCAACTTAATTCCTCTAAAAGCAGTGGCAAGGACTTCGTTTGTTTGTATCAGTGAGTATGGGGCGAAAATTACTTTGTGGAATAAAAATAAAACCTTATAAATTTTTATTTGAAGTTTTTAGTAATTTTAAAGTCAGGATTGGGTCATGATCAGTATTCCCACCGAGTTTCAACTTCCTAGATCACCTAAAAATCCTTCAAATAGGCGTGACTAATAGAATATAAATTTATTGTTCTAGGACAGAATGCACTATGGAACATTCAGTTGATGCAGAAAAAGAAGAAGCTCAGTTGTATGGAAAAATTTACAAGTTACCTTGCTTAAACAACGTAAAATTAAAAACAATTCCAGTTACTATTGCAATAAAAAAATAATCTGAAACAAATATTAATAATAAGTACCAACATACAAGAATATTTTTAATGAAATTTAAATTACCGTCTCTGTAAGAACAATGTGGTCTAGAGTATTGTCTAAACTCAACTCAAATAATTATTGAAGATCAATATAGGAATTGATATGACAAGGTAATATTTATACATAAAAAGAGAGTTCGAGAGTAGTCATCATTATGGTACTTCAATGATTAATTCCAACTTTATTTGGTCCAGTAATTATTGCATGGACCAAATATAGAGGAAAGTACGTAGGAAGTGATACCAGGGGGTAAGGGAACCAGCATTAGATATGGATGGGTGGAAGACTTCAGTCAACCTATCTTAGGGTTGAATGACGAATGATTGATATCGTAATGATTATTCACAAAGATTACTTTTGACAACACAATTTTTAAGACTAATTGAAATGGGAAGTCAATCCCCATCTTTCAATTAAAAACCAATTTTTGTCCAAAAGTTAAATGAAAAACAAATTTAGATTGTACGGTATCGATACAATTAGGACGCAAATGTTAGAATAATTTGCCATAAGAAAAGTTCTAAAAAATTAAATTTGTCCATTCTAAAACATAAACAAATAGGCGAAACAAATTGGAGGGAAATTCTCCTCCATTTATGTGAGTAAACTCGAAATAGTAAAAACACCTCTGTTCTCGGGTGTTCCGTGATGGAAACAAGTATGGGGTAGATGGAATGAAATTAGCCTGTTAAAGCACGAGTTCGCCAAAGATAGCGAAAGAGAAGCTAGTGTTATTGCTCTTTCGTGTCGTAGATATCATCAGTAGCCGCGGTTGGGGGAGTTCACGAACGTCATGACTTCAAGACCTACTTGAATTTTCAGTTGTCTCTCCAAACGGAATGTAGGTGGCAGAAAGGTAAGTCGAGCCGAATGATCTTTGGTCATATCGCTATTGCTCCATTTAAAGGAGTTCTGTTTCGTAAATAAGAGCTGTACAAATCTATCATTACAAAAAATAGTTTTCCTGCTCAAATGGATATATCGGATCCCGTAATAGAACTTTGAATCCCAATAAATTATAATTATCCATCGCAATAAAGATAAGTTTCTAGGAAAACAAATGGGTTGCTCCATAATAAGTGAGGATCACACCTGTATTAAATACATTAACGTACAAGTAGTAAGATGTTAACGTCATATTATTAGCATAATCCCTAAAACTTCGTGTATGGTCTCGAAATTTTGAATAAACACTATTTAGCATCTGGTGATGATTGCTGAAAGAGCAGCGGTTCCCAATTCTTTTCACCCTCGAAGAATTTTTGGGAAGCAAACGATTCTCGTAGAGCCTCGTTAGGAATATTTAGCTCTGAGTTATATCCATGATATATGAGTAATATTGAGATGTAGATGTAAATGCTAAATCCCATTAAGTTTTTTTTTACATTTTTATTCATCTTTTCACCCTCGAAGTATTTTTGGAAGCAAACGATTCTCGTAGAGCCTCGTTAGGAATATTTAGTGCTGAGTTCTATCCATGATATATGGGTAATATTACGCAGTACACGCAAATGAAAGTGTATATAATACGGTAAAAATATTAATAAAGAAAGCAATACCATAAACCGAGGTGAAGATGGCTAGAGGATAGAAGATGGTACAAGCACGAAAATTTCGAATCTGGAAGGATTTGGCGGACTGAGCGGAGAGAGGTTGACGACAGTGGTTGGCTCATGTGCGAGAGACTAATTGCCGAACCCAGACAGAGCTTAAACCATGATTCCAAGTTTCACAAGAAATAATATCTCGCTTTGTACATTCCGCACTTTTTACTGACCATGGTTTTGACATACAATGTCATTTTCGATATTGCATGTCAACACCATGGTCGGTAAAAAGTGTAGGATGTACAAATCGAGAAATTATTTCATGTAACGCGTTTGCACAAAGTTTAGCTTGAAACTTGAACTTATATCCGAGTTTCACCTTCAGCTGGTTTCATCTTTGTCTTCAGTATCATTATGTTCTCACTACAACATCGCCAAACCTAATTTTTTGTGCCGTCCTGATTCATAATACCATCGAGTGGGTATTTTGTCTCGCCCAAGAAACTATTTGCGGGAAATGACCCGCTGAGACAACGAACATACAGTATATGCTTGAAAATCTTTTGTTCTATAACAGATTTTAAAATGTAATTTTCTGAGTATATCGAATTCTTATATTTATCTCTTTTTTCGCCGTTCTAGTTAATATTTTTCTGGATGCAATGGCCGTACCACAAGAAAATATGCAGGCCAGAGGCAGGCGAAAGTAATTTGATGGTGGCAAGGGGAGAGTAGCCCCCAAATATTTTGACGGAAATTTTTTTCGTATTGTTACAAATTCAGGAATACATTGTGTATAGGGATATTTTTTGTTTATTGAATTTTTTTAATTTTTGACATTTTTTGTATATTTGAAATTTATCTCAATGAAGTTATCAAGTTATAGAGATTAAATAGAACATTAAAGAGAAAGTAGAAAATAGTATAAATAATTGTGCGGTCGCGAATCGCTTTCAAATTACTTAGAATCTACTTGCCCAGACATCCTGGTAATCTCTGCTTCAAATTCAAATGGTCAAATTACTCGCATGGGCGGAGGATAAAATAATATCCTCACGAGAACATTGGACAAGCAATCATAATCGCCACCAAATGATTCAATGAAGATTGCAATGGTGAAATTGGTGAAACTTACAACGCTCTACTGTGAAAAATCAAATACATTCTGAGGGTTGGTAAGGCGTTTTCCAAGTGCCCAAAATTTGTGTAAGGTGTTCAATCATGAAACTAAGCCGGTTAAGTTGAAAAAGAAGCCAATTCTACGAGTTTTCAACAAAAAACAGTGGTTAACTATCTGGTGAAGATAGTACATATTAAAGCCTTTTTCTGAGCTAGTAGTTGTTGTTTTGCTTAAATTTATACGTGAAAAAAAACAGTAAATGGATTCAAAGTTTGCTCATTAAAACTTTTTTGAAAATGACATAATATGTGAGTACAGGAGAGCTAAAAACGTCTCCCGAACTGTGCTGGCGTCACCTTAGTTTACGATATCTAGTCAAAAACACTACTTAGAAGTAGCTATTTAACTTTTGTGATTTTTTTACATGCTCACAACTGCCACAGATGGAACTCCTGAGAATCACTTGTAGGACACTAAGGGCTCCGTGAAGCACAGTTAGGGAAAAGCTGTATTGGAGTAATTCATGTAAAGATTGTGTCATTTCATTTCAGGTTACTATTTTTTGCACACCATTGTACCTCAATGACACTACGGGAGAAATAATTCGGAGATAAGCTTTAATAAAGGCAATGCAAAATACTACTCAACAAGCCAGGGTGTATGGATGGAAGATTTAAGGATTCTAGTCTTAAATTGAGGCAAAGGCATTGGAAAAGTCTTGATCCACTTTCATTAGACCAATAAATATACATACAAAACATATGTGGCAGAGTATTAAAAAACCTAGGTTTTGTTAAACGTATAATACGAAGATCCTCGGATGAAAAAGTTAAAGAGAGATGCTACTTCGCTCTGGTTGGGCCACACCTCAAATACGCCGCGAGTATTTGGGCCCCTGGTTATAAAGATTTGACCAAAAAAATTAATAAAATACAAAGAAAAGCAGAACGCTTCGTTAAAAACTGCTACGAGCGTACATATACTCTCATAAATTTTAGAGGGATTAAGGTGGGAGCCCCTAGAGACTCGTAGGCTACACGCTAGGCTTAGGTTCCTTGAGAAATTCAGAACTGCTATTGTTCAGAGCGACACAGAAAATATTATCATGACTCCTCACTACATTTCTAGGTCTGACAGATGCGATAAAATTAGAGAGATAAATTGCCGACCAGATAGGTACAATAACTCGTTCTTTCCGCGCACGATAAGCAATCACAATAAAAACTGAGCTCCACTAAATACACTCCTATAATGCATGTCACCATTTCATCTTTACACGGCTGGTGACCTAACACCTCCTGCCACACGCCCATGCAGCGGTTCGCAGAGTATTATGTAGATGTAGGCGATTAATAGAAAATAAAATTTACATGCCATTTTACTATAAATTCAAGCAGAGATTATCAAGTGAACGTAGAAATTGAGACATACTTTAGCGGATTCTATTTAGCGGATTAACCCCACGCATACCTCAAAGGAAAAATAATCTGTCTTCATACTAGAATGCAAATTTCATTTCAGCCAATTTTTTCCGTTTTATGTCTAATTTATCCAATTCCCCCTCAATGAGAGTTCAAATGCTCCTTTTATCAGTATATAACTGTAAATAGTGTTTTATATGCCAATTTTTGTTCAAAACACTGCAGAATCTGAGATTTCTTAACTCCTTAATCTTTCCGCTGATTAGAGGGATGCCCAAAAAGTAATGTCCCATGTTTATTTCTCAAAAACTATTTATTGTACAAAAATAAAATTTGCACATATTAAAAAATGAAGTTTTATCTATTCCTTCTACTTTTCCAAATAATCTCTTTCATGTTCTATTGCCTTTCTCCGGCGATTAACTAGGGCGTTTATACCCCGTCGGTACCAGTCCTCGCTCTGGTTATGGAACCAGGTTTTCACTCCGCTAATCACCTCTGTGTCATCCAAAGTTTTAGAGTGGAAAAACACATAATATCATTGTTAAAAATGATTTAGAAAAGAAGAGAAATTATGGTATACTTGGAATTCTTTCTCGTATTTAGTTTGTGCAATACGAGCACAAACGAGCACATTGCGAGCCTAATCTTACAGTCTGTCCTTTGCAGAGTCCACAAAATTGGTTCTAGCGCTCAGATGTAAGATGCGGTATCGTTGTGACAACCTGATACGGCTTTGCAACGAAATCCAACTTTGCAACCAACCAACCATCTCTCAATGACCGTTTCAACGTACTCATTTATGTTTTTATCGAGTTTTTTTATGTGGGGCATTACTTTTTGGTCAACCATCGTACTTTGATTTTTAACTGTACCTTTCTTCATTTAGGGTGAATTTCATTAATTACGTATCCTTCGTCCAAAATTATGCAGATTCGGTAAGAATGTAATTAATTTGTGTTTTTATATGACTGACCATGATATCGGGTGTAATCTTCAAATTGGAGCTGCTTATCAAACCCCCATCCTATCCCATTCGTGGATGTTTTATAAATCATTAAGTAAGAACAGGCAATCGTGGAGTTTCGTGACAAGCTCTTCTGTCGAGCAATATCCATCATGGGTCTCTTTGCATAGCAGTTCGGCCCATTTACGTAGTTGCTTATGCTTCTCGCCAATAACCTCTGTTATTATCTTTTGTTAGCCCTAGTTGAAGCTTCAATATCCCAATTCCTCTTCTATTTCTTAGTCTTTCGGATTTTTAACCTTATTTTAATAGCACATAATTATGGTCAAACTTCTCAATATCTGTATGAAGTTTTGGCTCCGTTCATAGACCCATATGTATCCGTGATACAATATACTTGTGATACAATATACCATCTTCTTATCTTTTCCATGTTTACTCACGGCTGCTGTGTTATCTAATTAATTGTTTTTATTGACACTTTATCTCTCTTCTCGAACTCAAGTACCTTCTAGCAGCGGTCATTATTCGCTCCCATCATTTACACAATTTTCATCTTTTTTTCCATACCTCCCTTCCCTTTTCATCATCACCCTCCAATCACCCTTTCCCAACTGTCAGGCTTTTAATAACCACACTCAAAGTCAATACACAAATGCCATACCTACACTGTGAGCGGAGTAAACATAAAATCTTCGGATACAGTTAAATATCTTGGAATTACCAAAACTTCTGATATTACATGGGGAACACATTAGAAAAAACATATGCGGAACAGCATTTAAGGGACTAGGTTTTGTTAAGCGTATAATAGGAAAGAGTCTTTGGATGAAATAGTCAAAGAGAGATGCTAATTTGCTCTGGTTCTCAAATCTCAAACCCCGTGAGCGTTGGGACCCTATTTATGAAGATTTAACTAAAAAGATTAATAAAATACAAAGGAAAGCAGCTTCGTTAAAAACTACAACGATTGAACATATAGTGTTTCAAAACTTTTAGAGGGATTAGTATGGGAGCCGCTAGAGACTCGGAGGCTACACGCAAGTCTCAGGTTGCTTGAGAAATTTAAGACTTGTGTGTTTCAGAGTGACACAGAGAATATTATCATGACGCCTCACTAAATCTCTAGATCTGACGGAAGCGATAAATAAGAGAGACGCATTGCCGAACAGATAGGTGCAAGAACTCGTTCTTTCCGCACAATGTAAAGGGACACAATAAAAAATTAGCTCCACTAAATACACTCCCATAATACACGTCTCCAGTTCATCTCCAAAAATCTTATCCCTTACATCTTTATATGGCTTTTGTCCTAATACCCCCTGCCACATGCTCATGCGGCGGCTCACAGGGTAGTATGTAGATGTAATCCTGGGTCTTTTTTGCTTTTAATTCGAACTGTTCATACAAGCCTTTTTCATGTAACCCCCAGTGTTAAAGTTAGGGTGTGAACATCTTTTCCGCATTTAAGTGCCAGTATGATTCAAAACAAGATGCTATGCCAAAATGTTCCATACAAAAAAAATGTCCCATATAGATGCTTGCATGTAACCCCCGCAATGGTAACATACATGGCGTAAACTCTCTTCCATAGCAAAATAATTTGAGGCTATCAATATTTTGACGAATACTTATTCTTCATCGCTCACTAGCTCTATATTTTTACTCTTCACATTAGTGGCAACTTTTACTTACACCACATAATAAATATATATCAATCACGAGCTGAGTTTCGAAACGTAAATATCATCGCCAGTTGTACAGCTGCTTACGTGTAAAAACCAAGCTTTTGTGTGACATAAATATTTATTAATGTGGAGTAAGTAAATGTAAGATGGAAAAGTACCACAAAGTTTTAAAGAGGTTATTCTATATTCGAATTCATATTGAAAATAAACTTTGTACTTTCCCACAGTTATTAATTGTATACGTACAACGCGTTTCGCAGCTTGCTGCATATTCAGATACAATTGTTTATATTTTATTTTCAATATGGATTCAAATATAAAATACTTCCAAGAAGTGACGCCTGAAGATGTAAAACTATTCTATCTATATCTAGAACCCTCACCCCAATTTTATCCTCAACATGGAGACCAATGTGTGTCAACAGGGGTGTACTCCAATTTACTCGTAAGTTACCCTATAAATATTGCTTTAGTTGTCCCATCCACCCATTCATGTCATTTCACCTCAACCTGGCATACAATCTTTTTTCCATCTAATACTCTATTTTCCAACCACACTGCTTTTAACTCCGTCCTGAACATATGATTTGCTCCTCAGATCTGTTTCCAATTCTATCCTCCCAGTCCTCTCGGATTTTATTTCTCCCGTTATATTCTTACCTCACATATAAAACAAATCGAAAAACTTTTATGACATAAAATTAACCTAAAATATTTCATAAGCACTGAATTTTTTAAATTACTTTAACATAAATAACAAAATTTTCTTAATAAAAGAGAATAGGATTCTCTGATAGAAGTGGCAGTTTAAGGGTTTTATATTAATAACATATTCTCACCCAAGATGTAAGTACTCAGTGATACAAAAAATTTGAAAAAAGACTTATTCCATATTATGACAGATAGGGGTCGATTCTCGGTCCTTTGTTGTTTACAATTTTCATAAGCTCTTTGCCTCACGTGATTTCTAACTACCAGTGCCACTTTTATGCAGACGATCTGCAAATTTACTACAGTTTATATCCTCATGAAATACAGTTTTAAATAGAAGTAGTTAACAAAGATATACAAGCAATATGTAATTGGTGTTCTGAAAACTTCCTTAGACTAAATGTTAAAAAAACTAAAGCCATTATAATTGGTAGCTCACAGTATTCACGAGAAACACAGAACTATTGTTAATCCCAAATTATTGTACTACATACTATGTACGGTAGATCGTTTTATGTGACTTCTTGTAGGCTTTGGAATACTTTACCGAAAGAAATGAGGGCATCAACGAATATAAATTTGTTCAAGAAAAGCCTGTACACACATATAATGTAATAAACCACCATGCGAATCAATGAAATGTGAAATGTATTGCATTTACGATTTAACGCAGATGAGCAAATCAGTTAACTTTGTTTATATATATTACTTATATGTATTCAATATTTGTGTATCATAAGGCCTCATTTTTGTTTGTTCATTTTTTGTCTTTGTAATTACTAAAATGTGTTCAGCTGTTGACAGCTGGTGCTTATGTTTACTACTAATACTTACTACTACTAATGTTAAAACAATATATTGGCAACCTTCTGCTGTTAAATTATCAGTAAAAACGAGGCTGTTGATTATTGTTTGTTTTATACTCTATAAATATTCCAGAGGACAGAATGTCCAAGAATTTAAATAAATATATGTATGTATATTATAGACTACTAAATTCTTATGTAATAGATTTTATTAAATGAAGAAAAAACCAAGGAAAGATTTTACTGAATTCTAATGAATTCTGCTGAATAAATTTTATTAATCGAAGAAAAACCCAAGGGAAGATTTATTATGTATTAAAATACATATTTTACCAAGGATTTCGGAGAATCAATTATACAATTTTTATCCTATGGTATTTAAATTTCACAGAAGCATGTGTTCGAGTAAAAGGTGTCACGCAACTCTTATGCAGTAGATTCCCTAAGGACTTAGCCAATGAATATGTAATTTTCCTTATCACTCCTTTCCCTTCCAGTCAGCGTATATTATATTTCATACGTAATAGCACTTCACGTGTTAAGAAAAATTAATCGAGCTCCTTGTAGTACTAGATCGTAAAGTATTGTTGAGCGGAATATTTTCGAAAGAATCAGGTCAGTAACTTCACTGACGTACTTTTAATGAAGGGTAATATAGAAATGCATGTATGTGCATACATGTTAATATTTCAGGTGTTTAATGGCCAAGAAAGAAAATGGAAGGCATATATTTCCAAATAATTTGATGAAATATGAACAAATTTTTCCCAAGCACGAGAGCTTCCTTTTTTTATTATTATAATGGTTCCTAATAAAGCCAAAAAGCTTTCCATGCCAATTCGGGTCTTAAAAAAAAATAAATTACATTCGCCACCAATTCCCTGCGGATTACTTTTCTGACCCAGTAACGACGTGGTAAATGCGTCAATTTGTGCAACATTTGTATACTTCTTATTGAAACGTGTCGTGAGTGGCAAAAATTTTATCGAAACAGCATGGGGAAAATGCTGCAAAATTTAAGATAAATGCATAGGGAAGTGGATAATGGGATGTTACATCAAACGCAGTTTATATAACGGGTTGGGTAACATATACAGTTTGTGACATGGAAATCACTTAAGAAATTATAGCTCGTAAGATTTAGCCTTGGAAGGTACATATGGTGATATAGATGGGGGTAGAAATTGAGCCCCGATTGCAATCTCTTTGGATGTCACATTCGAGAAAGCATACCTAAAATATTACAAGTAGCCCCCAAATTTATGTTGGTGTATTTTAGAGTCAAATTATTATTAAAAATAACTTCTCTATTCCTGACTATTCACGGGGGAAGGAAATTGTGAAATTGATAATTAAATGAGAACTTTTATTGGATGATGGTACCATCTTTCCTTCTGTGGCAAAGTAATTTCCAAGGAACGCAACGAGTAGAGATTTTCAATGACGTAAATAATTCGAAATGACGTATTTAATGAACTGTAAGGGTACTCTCCAGGCTGAGGACTAACCACCTCTTTATCTTTTGAATTTGGGAAGGAACTCCGGTGTAATAAGCAGTAGGCTTAGTGTTTAAGGAGCTTAGTGTTGGAGAAGGCCCATTCTGATCTATGAATAAATTTGCCTTAAAATTAGGCATGAATCATTAGAGCCTCAGTAAATTCTCTAATTTGACGGAAGAAATACAAAATCAAGTTTCTCAGGAAACAGAGCCTTTAACCAATAACCAAAGACACACGGTCTCACAGACCACTTTGATTGTTAACGAAGCTTTTTTCCATCTCTTTTTCTTTTTTAATTTTATCAAAATTTAGTATCTTCAAGCCAGATGGTGTTTCAGGAATCTATAACCGAATATGAGGTTTACTACGACTGATTTTCGAGCAAATAAGTTTAAAAATTTTCTGCGGTCTGTCAGAATGAATGTCTGTGAATGCGTAAGTAGGTATGTTCCATTAAATAAACAAATGAAAGATGTTGTAAAGTAATTTCCGAGTAATAAGTAATTAGAAAATTCATATTCGTTTAAAGCAAGATAAAAAATGAAATTTTTTGTAATCATAATATTTGTTTAAACACATAAAGTCCACATTCGGTAATCTGCCCAACTTAGCTTAAAAAAAACTATTGCATCGCAATGTCATATCATGCTTCAGAAATATTTCGCGGTATGGTAAAAATGTTCTTACTTTAAACTTATATTTCAAGTAAATTAACAAAATATATTTATTTAACGAAATATTGGGAAATATAGACAAATGGTATTTGAGGCCTAATTTCTGTGGCAACGTAAAAAAAGGGTTTTCGTGGTTACGGGTTAATAAATTTAGCGGAAAAACGTGCATAAAATATGCCATATTACATTTGTTCTTTTTTTATAATTGGCCAGACTCGTGGCTAAAACCATCCTGAGAGAGCACATCCATTGAAGGTACCATGTTTTATTTGAAACTTTCAGTCTCCTCTTTGGGGAATTTCATGATGGATAACGCAAGCGCCAAACTGGATATAATAAACTCCATATTTACAGCGTATATTTTTTATTACTTTTATGAAACTGAAAAAGTGTCGAATAAAAACTATTTAGTGGTCGTTTTTGAAGTTTATTCATGATGAGAACTTATGCGTATTAACGTTTTTTCCATTTTTTGTATTTATTTTTATCATTATAATGAAAAAAAGTGTTTTTGGAAAAAAACCTTTTAGGATGTAATATGCTTGAAGTTGAATCCTCAATATAATAATTTAATTCTATGGTATTCTATTTTGGGCTTATTGTCATATTCTATGTCATTATTCATGTTTTCAAAGATAACCTAAAAATCAAAAATAAAATTTTGTTAAAGCTGCTACTATCATATACTGCATGTCAATTCCTGTGTTTAGTACCTTCAGTCCTAATGCTTCTTAGGGTACCTACACTGAAAGTCCCTTTTAGAATCAAAATAATTTTAATTGCGTTAAAATTTTTGCAGAGTTTCGAAACTGTGAATTTATAATTTGCCTCATAGCTGATGTGTTGGAACTCATGTATGACGGAAGAATAGCCCTTTAGATTTTTTCTACAGGTAAATGTTTAATCCGACCGGTTTTGGTATTTTAAGTATTTATCGTTACTCGAAAATGATATAAAATGGATAACAGGCACGTTAACCATTTCTCTATGGGATACTGTACAGAATTCTTCTTTAGTTGCTGTGAATGAACGAGTTCTGTGAAAGAATGAACTATGCAAAACTTGCAGAGTTCATCTTGCGTTATCGGTCAGCTTTTATTTTCTGGCAATATCAATGGTAAGGAATACAATTGTAGTCGGAATGTGTGTTAAAATAAACCGATGGGAAGGGGGTGTACTTTATTAGGTGCTTTCCGGACATTAGGGAACTAACCAGGACTTTAGTTGTCGAACAAAAGGGGGAATCCCGTTGATTTGAGCGGTTGGCTTATGGTTCATGGACAAAGGTGGAAAAGGCCACCCTTTCCGAGATTGGCGAGCTCGAACGAAAGAACCTCAAAAGCCGGGCGTGCGTGTATGTACATGGTCGAGTTTTGTGCGTGAGTGTTCCGAGGCTTGCACATTATGTGTGGGAGGGACGAATGGCTTTTCCCATCCGCCATGCCACTTCTCGGTCGAATGGGATCAGGGTCGTGGTTTGAATGGGGTATCGAGGCCAACTCGCAGGAAGGGGTCGGGCGTGACGTTAGCGAGCACTTCGCGCGAGGGTTTGAACCCTCACCTCCCCACCTCCCCTTTAACCCCTCACACACGAGCCACATCGACCCCTTAAAACCGCCTACTTACGCCAACCTCACCCAGTCAGGGGTTCGTGTCCATGAGATTAGGGAGAACGTGAAGCTGTGGTGGGTAGCTGAGAACTGCTTCGCTGGAGAAACTGTTTGAAAAAATAAATCCGGTACCGAAGAACGTTGTTTGGACTCTCCGTCTTTAGCTCGCGTCAAAAAGCGGAATTAATAGAGCAGACACTGCGTTTTCTCCATTCCTCCTCTGTTAACTCCGCTTTACGGCGTTGGTGGCGCTGGGTGAATGATAAACACTTTCTTTCCCTGCCGCCAGGGTAAATTACGTCTTTTGCTCGAGGAGTTTCCCTGGCACCTCAGAGAATTAAAACAAATGGAAAACACACATGTTCCGTTGTGCCATGTAAGTAAATTTTGCATTTCCTCATAGCGTGCGTTGGGAATATGTAGTATCACATGAAATGTACGAGTAAGGTGAGCGAATACATTTTTAATAAATACTTTTCTCTGTGCGAGAAACAGATCTCAGAGCCCTTTAATATTGAACTAATACATATTCGTTTCAATGATTGTATTAATTACCAAATCACCCAAAATATTTGATGTAATGGTGCCTTTAATTTTGTATACAACTAGCCTATCAGTAAGAATTCGCTTCCTTAAATTTTTAGTCGAATTTCATTGCCCGTGAAAATACAATTTTACCTAATTTCACACATTCCCTTCTTTATGCTATTTAATATGATTTTTATCAAAAACAGCTTGAAGAGATGAAATTTCATTGGAATTGCAAGATAATGGAGTTTTTCCATCAGTTTCAAAAATGTAAAATTTTACCCACTTTCATCCTCAATGAAACCTCTTTACTACTCATATTAGAACATATTTATCAAAGATTTGTAAAAAAAACCTATGTGGAACATGAAAATGAACAAAAATTTATCAAATATTCGGTGCGATCAGCAATTTACCCTCATAAAATATTAAATATCGGAAATGTATGTCACAAAATACCCGCAAGTATCTCGCGGATGTTTCAAATTGGAAAATATGCATTACAATTTTGAATATTTTTCCTTATCTTTTCATGAATACATTCATAATAATGAAACAGAAAAACTTATATTTGTTGATTTGCAGACATTACGACATGCATGCACTTCAAGGAAATGAAGCAAAAACTGATTTTCCCACTCTTATTCCGACTGCTGATTCCGCTTTCGTCCGCGGTGGTGCTAGGTGAATGATAAACACTTTCTTTATCTGGCATAATTAGGTCTTTTGCTTAATGCAACTCTCCCGCATCGATCGTTGTAGAGGTCCGTCTTTCCCAAACACTCCCATATGTGCACGTAGATACATACTCCCGACCCCCTTCTCTTTCCCAACACTCTCCCCCATTCTATATTATGCCTCATTCCGTTCCTCTTAACCCCCTTCCTCTTCACCCACCCTCGGCATAGCGTTCTGTCGGATCGATGCCGCGAGTTAGAGAGATAACATCACGGCCGGAGCCGTATGACCGGCGTGGGGAAATCTGGCACGCAAATAGCGGGGACCCGAGTGACCACTCGCCGGGACGAATGCAATGTGAATGGTGGTGTTGGTGGCGGCAAGGGGTGGAGGAGGGAGGGTTGCATATAGAGTGCACGGGGTTCGTTCATTTTTCTCCACTACCCAACCCCTATCTCTTGCTCGCTCTCTCCCACACCACACGTGTACGAATGGATACCTCGTATGCCAGATTCAACAAGGATAAGGACGGGGTTGTGGTAGTATGTCAAGGTCTCTGTGACATCTCGAGTGATTCCTATAAAGGAGGAGGTGGAATACGGGGTGGAAAAATTTGTGCGCGATACATCTGATATTTCATTACCTTCAAACCAGTGCGTTCACCTATGAGTCGGAAATTATTTCTACTAGCTCAGTGTCATTGGCTAGATGTGCTTATTTGCTGGTAGGTAATTTAATTCGTAAATATTAGGGTATTTCAATCATTTATTTTTAAAATTAATAGGAGTAGAAATGATTTCAGAAATAATTTTTACCTGCTCAGTGTCATTGGATAGAAGTGCTTTTTTCTGGTAGGTAATTTGAATGGTAAATATCAGGGTTCCATTTCAAAAAGTGGATTCCCTCGGGCTTAGGAGGCTTTGCAAAAAACCAAGTTAAACGAAATAAAAAGAATCCGAAAGGATGCTATGTCTACGTTCTTTAGTATGCTCTTTTTTGCTTATATTTTATCTTCATTTCAAAAATATAAATGTTATCTATATTTTAAAAAAAGGGAACAGTTTTTGACGTTAAAAATCTAATTCCTCAAAATTGAGACATTGCCATTCTCTTATCTTTAAACATATTGTCCTGAAATTACAAAATATCTAAGCATGGAGTACTTTCAACAATTGATAGGAAGTTATTTTTATTAATTTCAATTTTTGCTCGAGGTTTTGCAACCTTTTCTAACTTTTGATAATTTAGGCACTAATGGTGCGACTGAAATTTGAGTTATGTTGTTAGTTACCGTTGTTACTGTTGTTGCCGTGACGATCCACTCGCTTTTGATACCCACTATTTTGAACTACGAGGTATAATGAACAAATATTTTATTTTAATTTATATTAGTTTTTCACTTAAGTACCTCACGGCATGCTTGGGAAGAAGAGGCGACAAAGCAAATAGGAGAATAATTTTCTACGCACATCAACAGACGTAAAAATGAGTCGACTATCGTATACTATTTCATTTCGTTAGAATCCAATCGACTCGAAAATTGTACCTCCCGAACTCGAAGGTGTCAACTTTTTTCATGGACGGTAGATTGCCTTTTCTTCCAGCCATTGGGTTTAGGAAAGAGTTTGTAATTTTCCCTCCGTTGAACGTTTTTCCTCCAAACCTTTCCATCGCCTTTGGAGTGCATTCTTTTGTTTCTTCGGCATCTTGAGGGCGGCCATTTATCTTTATGAAGTGGGACGGCGGAAGACCAATAAACATTAATCAAGGACACACGCTACCGTGAACGCAGTCTGTGAAAGAAATAAACGTTCTTTTATGGCACGAGGAGAAAGTTGTAAATTGCTGCTGTCGTTTTCCCTTATCATTCCATTTTATTTTAGTGTTCACAACACTCTTTTATGAAACCTTTGTTTGTTGAACAAGTCATGTAAAACTTCTGCTAAAATTTGCATTTATATAAACCCACAAGTATTGTTTAGACTTTACCGACCATGGTAGGGTTTGTAATCAATGATAACTTGTTTCTTTCCATTATATTCATTAACATTTCATCACATTGTGTTACTGATATTTGATTGTTCAGAACTAAAAATGAAAAAAATACATTCAATGTTGCTTACTTAAAAACTTATGCAAAGATTTAAGTAAAATTTCCTCCAAAAATATTTTGTATGGTTATAAAAAAATACTTGTTTTTTTCCCGTGCGCTTTTAAAGTTCAAAACGTAGGAAGATTTTCCACTTCCATGGTATTCCAAGAAGTATATTCCACTGCGAACCATACACATGCATATTAATATCAGGGGTTTAGCTCTTCTTATTTGCCTATCGAGATAATTAGTACGCGATATTGGACGCCTTTCTGCTGGAATTGGACAAGAAACAGAGTTAAATTGACCGATCCTTGAATTTAATGTGTAACTTAATCCATCACATTCTATTTCCAGAGTTGGGAGGCCCTATTGTTGCATTTTTGTTTATATAAGACGTAAAAGCAGTGAAGATAGCCGATGCTTCCCATTCACCAAGCAACATATATTGCATAACTTTGCAAAAATCCTAATTTCGAAATTTCCCAATCACTTCAAACGCAGTAAACATAAATAAGGATAATATCAAACTTGAAATTACATAATGTTGACAAAACATTTGGGGTCAATTTTGAGGAGAGATTTCATAGAAATGCTCTGAATGACCAAAGTAGTCGCTTTTGCGAAGACCAGCATGTATTAAACGAGCCGCTGCTATTATTTGTAATTAGTTAAGACAATACTTGAATATCATGGAAACCATTACTAAAAAAACAGAGCATTTTGTGTCAAAAGATTGGAGTTAAGTCACAAAATTTATGAATTTTTATTGCATTGCATGAGTACCTATTATTAATATTCAAAGGTCAAATCATATCACATTATGGAGCGAGAACGTAATGTAGCTTCTTGTTTCTAGAATGTTCCTAGAGCGTAACCTTCCGTTATGCTAAGTAAAATTCATCCAATAATACTTGGCTGTAAGGTAATTACGGCATACAATGAAATTATTATCCTTGTACTTTTACAGTTCTATTGGAACGCATGACCTCGTTCATATGTATGAAAGAACCTTACCTTCTATTTTTTCGCAATGTAAACACAGCTCCAATTGTGCTGGGAAACGCTAATAGATGTAATTTTCCTGACAATTGTATGTTACTATATTGACACAAACTCGAATTTTTAAATCTAAGATACTTCTTCCTATTATTTTCAAACCGACAGAGCTTGTCGTACAGCCAGAGTATCGAAACCTGATTTATCCTATTTATATACCTTTACAGAAAATATTGGGAACTCATTGTTCGTTTAATGGATTTTCAGCGTTAATACATTTTTAATACATTCATACTGAATCCATGCGTTCATAAATTTTGGCACAATATACAACCAAATTTTTACTGATGATGTTGAATTTATGGATGGTAAAACAACAAAATTTATTTTTCTTAGTCATTAAGGAAGTCATTCATACATCTATGACAGCACTGATAAATATGAGACTCACAATATTGAAAATATCCTATGCTTTAGCATTTTATTATTTAATTAAGCAGTGATACCGCATGACTCTAATAGAAACAATGCATATAAATGCCAGTCTGTCAAAAAGTCTGGAGCAATCCTTAATCAAAATGGAACAGCCTCTCAAATAGGGTATGCTACCGAATACGTATCGAATGACAAGCATATTGTTTTTAGACAAAGTTTTAATGATGCATTCTCAGCTCAGACGGAAAGCCGGGGTAAATAAATGACTTTCGAATAGGAAAGTTCTCATCCAGAATTGTAATGATGGAAGGAAGCAGTATCAGGAGCTGAAATGGAAAAGGCCAAGCTACAATTTTTTTTATCGATGAGCTCATGAAGTACCTCAGTTTACAGATTTATTAACTTAGAGTTAACAGTCATATTGCTCTCGAGAACGCTGTTAGGTAACATCGGTTCGCAGAGTTCTTCGTGAAAGACCACTTAATCTAGTTAGTTCCGCAAAAAAAATGCTCAACTGAACTGGCTTCTCTTCCAATGAAAAGGAGTGTCCATTTCCGCGATAAACCTTTCGAGCATGACGTAGTAGTTGCATGGTGATTTGAGGGTGATGAAAGCAGTTTCGCATAATATGATTCCATCGTTGGAGTCTAGGAGTCGTGACTTTCCGGGATAGCATGCTGATCTTTTCTCCCTTTCTCGAGGGAGAAATTAGTGCCTGCATGCCATAAACATGGCGCAGAATGCCAGGAATGGTGTCGCGCCGATAGAGTGGACGGAAGTGGGGAAAGGAATGCAACGCTCCAGATTCTTAGTCCTTACCTCACTTCATAGTGATGTTTGTTTTATGGGAATGTATTCTACCATGGCAAGAAACGGGGCGAATACCCTGCAATCTTCAGGGATTGAAGTAGAAAAACATAATACTTAAGTGGAAATGTAGACCAGGGCGAAATGAACCAAAATAACGGTGTACACATTCCCTGCTTCACTGCAATAAACTTTTGCCTTATTTTTTAGTCAAAGTTCATATTAAACTCGGGTTTGATAGACATCCATCTTCATCAGGTAGTGATTAAACATGTCTTATTGGTGCCATGAAATCCAATTCTCTTTCTATTTGCGTCTTCTGGGGTTTGTTAAATTTATGACAAAATCACTGGAAATATAACTACTGGAAATAAAATTACTGGATAAGTCCTAAGTGCCTGGAAGAAACCTCAATGAAACAAAACTTTTCTATGTTACAAAAATGTTAACTTTTACAATCCACAGTGGTCAAAAATTACTGGCACAATCCGGGTATTAATCCGGCCTTTGCGTCATTATCAGCTGTTTAATGAATGGTCCCTTAAGGTATGGGTAACTGGATTATAAGTTATTCGCAAAGAGTAAAAAGTATACTGAGGGTCGAGTTAAACAATACAATGCATTAAAATTAAGGAAAACTGAAACTCTTCCCAAGTTTTATATCCTCTGAAGTGTCACATGTTACATATGAACATTAAATATTTGCTCTTCTTATGGCATAATCCTTTTCCCAAATGATTTTTCTCCTAAGGAAAAGTGTCTATTTAACGTATCAAAATACCATTCGCATGATTCGTGAATTAATTATTCAGTTATCGCAACTCTAAATCGTGGTGCTTTCGAGAAGTGAAACGGATTCTTTGGAGGATCTTATTTTAATTTTACTTCCCAACATATCAAATGAAAATTAAAAAAAATGAATATTGATTTGTGCCCCTAAATATTCGGCCACTGCAGCATCAGTAATATATTTAACACCTTGTAATTGTTATGCTTTTGAGAAAATGTGGTCTCAAATGATATTGCTTCAAAAAATTCGAAAAATATGATCTGTGTCCCGATGACTGAATTATATTTTAGTTGTTTTTATGGACTTGAAAAAACTTCAAACGGTCTCAGGCACAAAACGAAATAAATGCCTAAAGTGTTTCAAACGATGCAAAGAGACTAAACTGTTATTCTGGGGCCCATTTATTGAATAAAATAAGAACTCAAAAATGCACTAAAAGAGTAACATTTTATGCTGAAGATTCAACTATCCACTTAATCCCAGAAAGATGGCAGTTAAAAGACAAGGTTCAAAGATAAATTTGGCGAGTGGAGACAACTAAATGAATTTCTGACTGGGAAGTAAATAAATACTTAAGAATGTACACTAAAAACGCCGTTTTACATCTGCGTAGATTTTATCCGTACACTTTCATCATATCGAACTCATTGATAAAATGTATGCATTCAATGCAATTAACTATTTAGCACGCCACTCAACGAGACACTTTCGCCTTACGGATCACCAAGAAAGAAATTTCCTACATTCATAATATCGGCCAAAGTATTTGATCACCACACGAGTAGAGTATAATAAGTATTCACACGCGCACACATGTCAATAGTAAAAAATGTGCGAAGGGTCCATGCCGACTTACTTGTTGTGATGCAAGTGGTGACGGAAACCCTTGATAGATGGAACCACTGCGCACAGAGGTATTCTTGCTCACACGTTCAAAATGGCGACGCTTAGCCCGCCGTCACCTTCCGTCCTTTGCCGGGTTAAAACCACCGTCGCCTGCTTCGAAGCACTCCGCCGTTTTTCGGGACGAGAACCCGTGTAAACGACCAAGAGATGGCACTGACGTCGACTGTCCCAAACCGCGTCGGCCGTTTTTTTGAGTCTGCCACTTCTTTTTGCGGGTCGCCTTTTCGACAAAACACGCACGGCCGTGCGCGTGAGTGGGCCGCACGCAACGTATTCCCTTCTCCCCCAAACCACTGACCAGAACCCCTGACCTCAATACGACCACTTAATGCGGGGGGTCGCCGCTGGGCAAGAATGGGTGGAAAGGGGGTATGGATAAAAAGGGTGGGTAGGGGGGGATCGAGAGGGAAGGGGGGATGAAGAATGGGCCGTGGGGTGAGGGAGGTCGAGGCGGGGGGAGGGGTAAATCACGCACACCCCCGAAGGTCTTTGCATTGTTATTAGTTCTGTTATCAGCTCCTCTGTTGGCGACGCTCGGAAACTGGACTGACGGGTACTTTCCTCCCACCTCCTCCACACCATCGTGTTTCTCCCAACTGAATTTTCTCTCTGTTTATATTTTTCAATTCTTCGGCGCTACTGAGCGAAAGGTGCTACTTAATGTTTAAAAAAATCAAAGAAAATTGTTTTATTGACGAAATATAAAGCTAGGAACACCGTCAAACTTAGACTCCCCAACTTGCGGGAGGGAAAGAAATTTGTTATTTGGAAAGCAGAACCACCAGCAATATAAAAGGAAATGCAGGTATCGTGAGTAGGATAGCTCAAGCAGAGAATGAATTCAACAAAATTAAGTGTCTTCTAACAGTTAGTAGCCCAAGCATGGGAGTAAGGAGGCACTTCATTAAAATCAAGTTTCGGAGCACACTCTTGCATCGCAGTGAGGCCTTGGCAATAACATCTGCTGAATAGTACATCTACCGATCAACGAAGAAGAACGAATGGACGGAAAAAATTACCAGCGAATAAAGTTTGAGAGAAATCTCAACCCTCTATGAATGAAATTATGAAATATCAGCATGAAAAAATACTGCTAATATATTAGTTTTTTTAAATTGTAATTTAACCATTTGAAAAAATGCAATTTATTAGATAATAAATTTCTTTTGAAATGTAACGTATTTCTATTGTATACATTTAATTTACAATGATACTTTTCACAAAAATATTACACAAGGTATACTTCAACATTACTTTCATAACGTACCTTTTTTCAACTTTCCCAGTTTTTTTTCACATGACAACTGAAGCTATTTATTTCAGAGCTCCACCGGGCTCGCCATTGTCAGTGAATAGGGTCACACATTCATCTATTCAAATTCTTTTACAAACCTCCGAAAGAGACTTTCCACACACTTAATTGAAAGCGTTACAAATCTGTCTTGCGCAGCAACTAAATGGAAAAGCCCCTTACAAAGCAGATATTTCAATGATTTTGAAACATAACAAATTTGACTCACTCGTCCAAAGAGGGTAAAAAACTAACTGGGCATATTTTTCAACACAGTTGTCCATTACTAACAAACACGAAAGGGTATCAAAAATGAGAGAAGCAAAAATTGGAAGAAAATAACAGGGCAAGATTAAGAATGGAAACCTACCTCAGTTGAATCATGACGGACGTCGATGTGAGTGATTATAATGTATGAATGAAACATTTAGCTGAGGGTGAAGTGGAGGTGAGTGGCGCATAGCAACAAACCCATCTTGGAATTGATGACCAATAATGATGATGACCACCCTCTGTGTTCCTCGTGTTATTGTAAAAACAATAAAATTCTAAACTTATGATTCGTAATGCTGGATCACCAATTTTTAAATTCTAAAACATTCTATTCGTTCAAAAGGCGAATATGTCCCTATATGGAATTAGTGAGTTATCTTTTTTTTCTTTCCGTAAGTAACAAAATTGTAAGTCTAGGGATTTGTAAATGAATATGGTTGCGTTGCTTGAAAGAATTAGTACTTATTAGTTAAAAACTGGCAGCGGGGAAATTTGTCTCTCATCCATCTTTGCGAATTAATGTATGGCGTAACTGGTTATTGTTATTAACTCGAAGGCACGGTACAGTTGGAGATCACTTCTTTCAGGTTAGCACATAAGAAAAATCATATAAATATTTGCTAAAAGCTACGGTAGCTAAAAGCTACGTTTTTAAAAGCTGACGGTAATGAATAGACGGTAATGAGTAGGGTTGGATGTCTTAGAAATCATTTCACCAGAATATCAGACGCCATGCTTTGTTTTGGGTCATGTCTAGGATACAACTGGATAATCGTGATAAACGTGGTTCTGGAGAAATTTATTGCCGCCTTATCTCAGATAGATAGCGCATATTTTCAAACTGGATCAACGTTTTGTCTCCGATGGAAAATCAACCTTGTTCAAAAGTTCAGCAAAAATAATGTTTGTCAAAGATAACCAAACCTCTCAACGTGGCGGGCAAAGAAAAATCTTAAGGACTATCATTATTTTTACATTTAATGAAAAATTTGTTCTTTATTACGGTGGTTTGTCATGAGATAAGCATAAAATGACAGTTTGCGACGAAGAAAGTACATGAACTTAAAATGAAACAACTTAAAGTATCGGCAGTAAAAATAGTGTCTTCGCAAGCAAATCTTTGCCCTGAAACAGGTTTAGCGGAGTAAAGACTCACTGGGAGCGATAAATGATTTCTTTTCAGCTTTAATGAGAAATATAGCTTTACTTCTCATTCAAGAATCATTATGTGTGGGTCAAATATCCTCAACCACCAATTTGCTTTTGATGCTTCAGATGTAACGTCTCCTCAGCCCTAACACGCTCCAGAATGAGAAAATTTACGTTGAAAGGAAAGTATCTGTAATAGAATTATTAAGTATCCGAACTATGCCTTAAAGGAGAAGAAAAGAAACATTTTACGTTTTTACTAACGGTGATTTATAAAAAGAGGAGAAGAACGCGTTGGATTTGTAACTAAAACTGTTTATCCTCCTCAGTTCCCAGAAATATCCAGCACTATTTTTGGAAAATTCTTCATACTTATGTTTTGCGTTGTAAGCCATGTATGCAGAGTAAATATCTCTGTGAATCGAGGTTCTTAATAATGCTACCACTTATCAGATAGCGCTAAACTACTGGTGTTGCCAATATTTTGCGTTGCTGAGCGGGAAAAATTTCAAAATTCAGTGTATTGTATACAATACGCCAGGATTGAGGAGGTTAAAGCAAAAAGCATGGTAGACCTCAAGACACCATAAATATTGCCCCGATGTAGAATTATGAACAAATGATGAAAGCACTTCATATTTCAAACGGATTTATCGTGATTCATTTCCATTACTTACATCCTTCATTGTTATAATATAACAGTAAGGGCAGCGGAAGTAAACAGAAACAAAGCAATGAATACAACGTGTTATCGACGATTGATTAAAAACAAATGGATATATTGAATCGCGATAAAAAATTTCCTTTCGAAGAGTAAGAGAGAAAAGATGTCGAACAAAAAAACTGAGAGGCAGAGAAAGACGTATTACTTAAATTTAGTGACACAAACGGTTCTTCAAAGAGGTGAATGAACGATAAGTTATAGGAATAAATACCGGGAGACACCGAAACACGTCGGCCGAATTATGAAGGACGTTGAAGTGAAGAGTCATGACGATGAAGAAAACTGTTCGCTCAGATGAGAATGGGGTGCAGAGCTGGAAAAATTAACCTTCAAATTGATGACTAGTGGAGAGGTAAATCTCATTTAGCAGAAAAAAGCTAACACTAAATTTGAAAAAAAAAAGAAAATTGCGACTTAAAAGAACAATATGCCTCCTTGGAAAAGATGGATGGAATTTTTGTAACAGCGAGTAATAATATTAATCTTTTGATCAATCTCTTAGATACGTTTCTTCTCATAATTTTAATAAAATATCCCCAAATATAGCAGAGCCTTACAAGACAGATAGGACCCCGATATGCTTTCGTCGTTGTAAACAATCGTTGGGCTCGGCTGAAATTTGGAGTGACCCTCCCTTATGTCCGAGCTCCGATGCCCCTGTCTGCAAGATGCTTATTGAATGTGTGAAATGACCCTTAAAATCGCGTTAAGCTAAAATGAATGTACTACATCGTAAAGTCTACCTGGCGATAGGACTACTTTGATTGGTTCACCGCTTGACGTGCAAATTATTAAATGTTTAATTGTACCAGATATAATTAAGTGCACTTTCAGCCAGACCCCCAGGGCTTCAAGTTCCAATGAGGAGGCTTAAAAATGAGGGTTTGGCAGTAATTAAGTCTTAATTTTCAACCACTCCTCTCCAGATGAAAATAAATTATTTCATCACATGAATAATCCCCAGAGCTATTTAGTGACTCTTAAATTGTACGGTGAAATTTTGAAAGAATGTAGAAAAAATTGAGAGGTAAATTCTTTTATTACTTTCTGTTTCGAACTATATCTTTCACTGGCGGCATGGGAATTAGAATCATTTCATAGATATGTCCTTCCATCTAGACTAATAGGTCAACATTTCTCAGTCAGAGCTATTTGTACTTATACTCTACTTTCTCTCCGTGTCACCTTGAATTCCATTCCTTGAAAAATGTAAACAATAGTTAAATTTCAATCTCTACTGAAAATCATGTTGCTTATCCTTTTCACCTTATTTTAAGTAATCACATTTTTATTTTACCCTCCCCTTTACTCAATATGGCTAACAATTTGCTTTCCTCTGATCATAATAAAAAATATGTCGATTTCACTATCGTTTTGACATTTACAAAAAATTGCCAATCTATTATAGCTTCATTCGTATTTTAGGCTTTACTTTTGATCATTGAAATTTGTAAAGCTTTCATGGAGTTCCCCTGGGCTTTTTCTAAGTCATACGTCATCTGTAGGTTTTTTCAACTCTTACAAATGCAAAATTGATATTTGCAAATCTGGTGAGTATGTGAGCGCGAAAGACCTCTTTATCCCACTACCCTGACATTGCTTAAGTATGCACCCTAAACCTTGTAACTCGGCAAGTTTTACTCTTACCTTTATTTAGACTGAAGACTGAGTTTCATGCCATGAATGAATAAAATCAAGCAGCAGAGTTTTCCACGGCGCTTCGAACAGCGCCACTCCTCCCTCTAACGTCAAATTCTCGAACGTGAGCGAAAGGGTAAAAATCCCTCTAGTGTCTTTCCTCACCGAAAGCTTTTGACGGCGCTGGTGCATGGACGTCGAGAGCCACGTGGCGAAATGAGGAACCACTTCCACGCAGACTCTTAAGATAATCAAGAGTTGTCAATCGAAGAGAAGGCAATAAAGGGAAGGGATTTAAATTATGGGCTTATTTCGCACAATCTAGCAGATTTACCCAAAAATCTTTGCGTAATGCTCCTCAACGAAAGCCTAAAGATTTTCTTTAAGCATTTACAATTTGTGAATCACTAAGTATAGCCAATATGAGAAACTGAGTATGCGACATAAATAAAGTATGCATATTTTATGCAAAATGCAAACTTCTCTCAATTGTTTTTACTCCTCCAGGAGTATTGAAATTTCGATGATATTAAAAAATCAGTAGTGAGCTACTATTTGGTGGAGTGAATAATGAATGTGTAATTTCTTGAAGGAAGCTGGCTTGTTGGTTTGATATTTATTATTTTGTAGACAACGGCTTTAAAATCCAAGGGTTATTATAATTAAACCCTAAGAAAATAACTACCGCGAGTAAAAAAGAAACGTACTTTTAAAAGGTTTCTGCGAAAAATATGTCTGTGGTATAAAGAAATGTACTTGAATTAGCGAATATAAATCTCTCTTGTTCTTATATTTCACTTCATAGTTCCACCACTCCTGTTCATTATAATTGCCATTTTTTCCCAGTTGAATTTCAATTAACTACTTTATTCGTAAGTGAATAAAATATAGATGGGTGTATACTGAAAGATTAACTTGATTCTCGAGAACGCTGAAATTAAATCTATTAACAGAGATCTGTGTCACACAATGCATTAATTGAAGTCGAGGAATAAAGATGTATTCCAAGAAAGCCAGCGAAGTCATTTGACTGATGTTCTGAAGCAAGAACCTTATTTGAATAATGTCAAAGAATTTACATAATGACTAAGATAGCTGGAACTTGAGTGATGAGAGAGGAAATATCTTCCGGTCCCCCACACAATGAGGTTCCGCCTCACTGGATTGTCCTTGGGCTTAAATGAATGAAAATCTTTGACATGCGTTAGAAAGGACTATTGGTGAAAATAAATGTATTATATTTGGGAATTAAACAATAATCATTAGATATCAGTTATTTTATTCTAGAATTATAAATATTGTGACGAACGTTGAAAATTTTACACATTTCCACATGTGAATAAATGATCACTTTTAGCCGAGAGTCTCCTTCATCTGTAGATATATGTCCTGATATTACCTCAACTAATACATCAAAGACCGGCAAAGCTTTTGTTTTCATGAAATAATAAGTAGCTCATCCAATATCTCACCAAAATGTCCCTTAGGCGCCTGATATAACATTTCTGGCAGGAAAGGTGTCCTTGAATTTAAATGAACAATAATGGAAATTCATTCAAGACGCTTCTTAGATGACACATGGATTCCAATTTTTGTCCAAGATTTTACAACTTCAGGAATGCAAGGAAGAAAAAAATGCAATAATTACTTATATTATTCATAAAATGAATATTTCCAATTTTTCAGGAAGATTGATACTTAATGATTGTATGACACTGTACACTTTTACACTCTATTTTTTTCTCTACACGTTATTTTTTTCTTTCTACTGGAAGTACCGTTACTCTGTAACCTACTCTTCTTTGCATTAGCATGTAATAATTTTCATCTTTTGGTTCACCTCTGAGATACATTTCTTAGCATAAATTTCTTATAATTACGGACCATTTTGATTGGGTCATCGCTGAAGTAAACAGATAGAAAGCAATGACTACGACGACTGATATCTAAAATCCGTAGTGAGCGCAGTGAGTATTTGGTGAGTAAAAAATTAAAAATTGTGTAAAAACTTATGGGTTTTAATTAGCGTGTAGCCTAACTAGAATGAGCTACTAAAATACTTACATGGCTTTTTGTCGTCTCAATGTTGGCTTTAAAATAATGACCTCTTTTAATGCATTTACCTGGATAAATTTACTTAGACACATTGTAAAAAATAGTACTAATAGTCATAGCTTCCGTGTTGCCTTATGGAATTCAAAATGCCAGATAATGCTGTGATAAAGTTACTATCAATTGTTGACTTTGGCAATACATTAGGGGCTGTCCATAAGCCATGTAGACACCAAAAAGGGGTGAGGGTGGCATGAGGGTTGTCAACGAAAGTCCACACTGGGTGATTGGGGGGGGAGGGTGTTGGAGGGATGTCTACGTAGACAATGGTCGAAATTATCATAGCTACAAGCTTAGTTTTTCTTTTACTTACATTTTCTTAAAATCAGTCTTAAATTGCATATAGTCCATGATTGTCGATTAATAACCCGTTTCACAGCTATTGCCGCAAAAATAAAAGTCTACGTGGACGGAGGGGTCCGGATGAAGTCTAGGAGTGTCCACGATGGGGGGTGGTGTGGTCAAAAATTGGCCTTTTTTTGTCTATGCGGATTATGGACAGCTCTTTTGTGGTAAATAATCTATAGAATCATTGCTTTCCTTGTCAAAAGATTCTACAGCGATGGAAATTGTATAAGAACAAATTTTGAAAAAGTCATCGGCAAAGATATTCAACCCACGATGATAAGTGGGCCATTCGTATGCCACCTTCTTGCGTGGTAAACAAAAAAATGCAAATAACTCTCAAATTCCTTTCCCTTGTTTGCTATACGCAATAAGTCTTGATGAAAGGAGGTAGTTTAAGGTGAGACCACAGGTTATTGATCTGTCTCCCCTTGACTATCCCCTCACCCTGCGCCCTCGTGATACACCGGCACCAAGAGGAGATAATGAGATTCAAGACGGCAGGCGGAGGCGATGGAAGGGGCAGAGACGGGGAGGATTGAATGGGGCCAAGACAACCTGCCCTTCCTCATCGGACTACCCAACTCTCTCAACTTCTCTCCCCTAAAATCATCTCCCCTCCTACTCCCGCTTCCGTGTCGCTTCCCCTCTGCGTCGAGCGCCCGTCGAATGTACCCCTCTCGCGCCTTTAAGCTGGCGCTCTTAGTTCAGGGTTCCCACGCTACGCGACGCTCCCTTCCGCCTTCTCCACATCGTCTTCCCAATGTTAATATTCCTGGCTTCCCTTGACATCCAAGTTGGAGATGAGGGTCATCTTCAAACACTGAGAGACCCATCAAAATTTTGGATTTCTCATATGGGCACCTTAATGGGAGAAACAAGACTGGAGACAGATTAAATTAGAAGACTCCTCGAAACCGTGGAAAATAAAATGTTCAGAAAAATCTCCGGGAAAACCCAGTTGGCTAGAATGACAACAAAGTAAGGAAGTGCTAGGTAGAGAATACCAGCGAGTGGGTAAATAGGTGGAAGCAGGAGTGTAATGGTGACATATAGAAAGATAGAATGGATGACGGAAGAATAGACAAAATTACCAGAGGTAAGCTTATATGTGGAGAAAGAGGCGCGGGTAAACCACAGAGAATATAGTGGGATTATTTACAGTTGGAACAACTTCAGCATGTATAGAAATAAACAGGCGCAAGACTAGGAAGGGGGGGAAACTATGTGAGTAACGATGTTAATAAAGAGGATTTTGAATTATGTAAACGCGTAATACTAATTGAAACAAATAGATTTTTAGTATTTTTAATGAAATGAAATTGTCGTAATAGAAGAATCGTCAGTCCATACACATTAACCTGATCTGGCCTCCTTTATTGGAGAGTCTGGTTAAAAGTATTTCCTTGTCCGTCTACACGTACTTTAGGTGGACAAAAATATTGTGAAAATGCGGAAGTAAAACCAGAAGGGAAATAAATAGGTGGACTGTGAATGCCCTCCCTGCTTAGGTCCTATTTTTCAGCTCATAATCTTTTATTCATAAATCACCCATTAATTACTTCTTTGTAATATTAGTATGCTAATACCGTTGCTACATCAATTTGCATACTGATTGCCAAACATGAAGCATTGCACTTGTGTGTAAATTATACCTTCCCTGATCCACATTCACATTTTTCTTTGCTTTATAAAGTTTGATAAGCTTCGCGTTTTGGTGTTTTGAGACGCATATTGAGTCTGCAGCTGATTCACCGATTCCCAGATGAAAGAAAATGTAAATTCTCTAATTGGCTTTTTTGATTTTCTTAGGGATTCCTTAACACTTAGATTAATGTTCTCCTCGCTATCTCCTCCTCCTGAGAAGAGGTTTGTTGAGCCCCATTATCAGGATTAATCATCGAGTTGCAGACTCAATAGAGTACCAAGAAATGAAGTACAGGCAGAAATTGACAGATGTCTTAGCGCTCTGGGAATATGCAGTAGTTTTTTTTACTAGTGGCAAATCCATGACTACTTGAAGGTCAATCTATCGCGCATGTAGACTTACTAACACTGCCAATGACTTCATCGTATTCGTTCACTCTTCTTGCATGGCACGCAGAGATCAATTTCCTCCAAAATTCTTAAATTCTACCAATATTTTTGTAACCAACTCTCAAATACAGTTCTTTCAACTGCATTTTTCGAACCTTTATGTAAACGCCCAATTATCCTAGCGAAAACTGGACACTTATCATTATGATCCCAAATCGAGCTATAGTAATTTTTTATATAGCGTGCCACGTAGTCGTGTCTTTTTATAAACGATTTTACTTTTAATTATCTGATAATCTTCTTACTAATAGTATGACCTTCTAGATTTCTAATTAGCACAGCAACCCCTTCAAAGTATTGTACTTCATCTGACAAACTTTCTCCAATCATAACCATGTTCTCCAAAGAGCGATAATTCAGCAAAAAAATGAGTACTGTCTTCTTTCAACGTCTCGTTATTATCGAGAAATGTTTAGAGAATGCCGACTAAAAATCAAAGTGTGAAATGATTCTCTTAAAAAAATATATATTTTCTAATTTTCATGGAAGCACCATGATTTTCCAGACAATATTTTTTTAATTCCTTGCGTTACTTAAGATACCGATTCCCATTCATATTTTCAAAGTTATGGTTCCTCGCCCAAGGGTATCTCATTAAAGCGTTCAACATCTCAAGCCCATAGGCTCAGGGCCATATAGTCGGTGTTTTTTATGAATGCAGATAACCTGTGGATATCTTGGAAAATTCAAACGGTTTGTTTTGGTCTGCTGTCCCAAGTATTTCTTGACCTCGGACTCGTGAATGTATTCGTGCACCTTGGCAGATGTTAAGGATGGAGAAAATTCTTCCAAGTCCGGAAGTAATAGTGTTTATTATTTTTTACTGTTTTCAATCGGCTATCAGCATTCATTTCGTCCCTTTTTCTCACTCACGTGTCGAGAATTAGTTTGAGAGTCACGATCGTGGATTAGGTATGCGTTCTCGCCCGGGTGTCTCCTTGAAAAATAATATCAGGGACGCATGGTAATTTATTTGCTACTTTTTTAAAATCCTTCCTTGCCCTCCATCCACTTTCATCCACTTTCTCCTCACCTCTCCCTCTCTGCTGATTCTACCTTTTTCCCGTCCCAATCTCCTTGTCCTCATCGCCTCTCAACCACTCCACCTTGTAACCCTTAACACAACTCAACACCTCTTGCTGGTCCTTGGGGTACTGCGGTCGCCGGTGAAGCGTGACGCACGGGCAATAGGTGACCCCTTTTCTTTAGGTGGCACCCCAAAAGGATTTTTGCAATGCAACAGGGGAGGAATATAAAAAAAAGGACAGGTTGTGTATCGCTTCGATAACGCCCACAAATCACGCGCCTTGCGATTTATGGCGGGTAGTTTGTGCGCAAAATAGTGTTGACGGGCTCGTGCTGAGGGTGTGCTTCCACAAAATACCTTGCAAACTACCTCATGGTTGTGAGGGTGTGTTATTACTAATATAAAATACATTAAATTTCAGTGAAATATGTGAAAATACGAATCTCTGCGTTTAGGAAAAACCTGCAAATTTGACTCTGGAGGTGAAATTTCGGCATCATGCGCCATACTCTATATATACGAATAATGTTATAGATAAAATTTGCATTGATGTAAAATGCAACAACATAAATCCGTAGATTTATAAGGTTTCTTCAGGAAACAAGCAAGATCTGCTGTTAGTTCTGCCTAACACTTTCAGAAATAAGCATTAAGAACAGAAAGTAAGAAGCAGAGTCTACGCGGGCCACGCCCTCAAGTCTACAAAGAAGCGTTTTAACCGACTTGTATAAGGCCTTTACGAAATTATATTTATGAATAATGAAGCAAAATTAGCAATGTGATGAAAATATTTCACAAATTATTAAGCTCAATGGCTTTATTTACAGATATGATTTATATTTTGTATTATAATTAATTTTTCTAGGGTATTTTTGAGCATTAGCTACATAATAACTGTACGGTTTTTCTTTCTCCATGCCCAAAACCTAGCTTCCTTGCACTTTTTAACACCCAATATATGACCAGATATGGAGGAAAAATGTTTGAATAATCTTAGTTGCAAAATGAAAAAGTGTGAATGCGCTAAGCTAGGAAACATGATCGCAGGTAAGATTGAAGGCATTTTCTGAGGGTTAAAATTGGCTAGCATTTTCTTCAGGTTTGACCAAGAGGCATACTTTTACAGTATCGCGATTGTATATTTCTAGCTTGCTGACGTTTTTTTGGTTGAGTTGATCACGGGGTTAATCAAGCAGTGGTGAACTAAAATTTAGAAAAAAATTGTAGCGACAAGTCGATGATAACACTAACATCAGTTGATGTAAAAACTCCTATCGATATAATTTTTATTGCCACGCCTGACGCTAAACTGATATCGAGAGTAACACGAGTAGTATCCCGCTGGTGCGATCATTTGATCATCCTTTCTTTCTTTCTTTCTTTCAGACTTTCCAGTATTCAATAGCTCTCTATCCATCGTCCTCACGCATATTTAAGATAACATGCGTATACTACCTAATTACTAATCCACCAATATCCCATCGGGTAACACCACAATATCGATGAGTATCAATTCAAATATGTTTACCTCGATCGCTCGATACTCTGCCGATAGGATAACTATTGATTGTTGTGAGAAAACATAGCATCATATCTATCGATAAAAATAACAGCTGATATAATTTATAACATCGCTTTTGAATAATTATGACACACTGGGCAATCAAAGTATACAATAGATATGTGATCGGATTAGATGTAAATTTTGGCATTGTATTGATTTCGATTCTCTCATGGTAGTCTCATATATGATGTGAAACGCAAGTGGATATCGCTCTGTCCTCATCTCCCGAAGAAAAATGAAGGAGCGTGCAGCCGTTTTGCCTCTTTCTCGGGGAAGAAGCCCTCACACTGCAGTTTTTACGAGATGAATAATTATGAAGCTTGTGAGCGCCCTGTCGTCTCGTGCATGCCGCAGTGCATTAAAAAGCAGGTCTAACTGGACTGATATGAAGTCAAAAGAGTCTCGCTCCGAGCACTGGACTCGCGAATCACGGTGTGTGGCCCGCGACGCCTTAAGCTTTTCGCGGAAACTTTCCCATTGATCCTTATCTAACGCAGTAAGTTATGCGCCATCGTAACGAATGACACGTTTGGCGTTAGCTAATGCGACCAAGGCTTAAGGAAGTTTGAGCGAAATATAGTTTTACCTAGAAATCAATGAACTTGGTCTCATTTTAAAGAAAAATATATCACCCTTCCATCGAGAACAAAAATTCAACCCCTTACCACATTACTTTCTGAGATATTTGCCAAGAAATACCAGCTCTTTAACATGGGAAATGGTACGGTATGCGCTCCAGAGAGACGGTATTTAAGAAAATGAGGACCTTTTAACGCCTAGATCTCGCCAAAAAATCAACAGTGTGTAGTTTGTGTGTTTTCTCAACTATTTTTGAAAATAAATCATTTAGTCACCGTAGAAAATTCTTCGGGGTCACAACAGGCCTTCCGTTTTGATGGAGTTTCAAACGTACCGCGTGAAAAAAATGAGTCAAGTTAAAGACTAATTAAGATATTTTCATTTGATTACTTACAATTTCTGTCATGTAAAACTATATTATTGCACCATTAATAATGCAATATTTAATTGATGTGTCTCTCAGATGGTGATATTAAAAAGTATAATTCGAATATGCTCTTTATTATGATAAGGCAACTATTTCGCTCGCAATATCTTAAGGAAACATAGGGGTAACGATATATGGGGCAATAGAATGAGACCTAACCGGACACAGAATGCGTCAAAGAGTCTCGCTCCGAGAGTGGAATTCACGTATCACGAGGATGTGGCCCGAGATGCCCAACACCTCTTAAACCAAAGTTTATCCAAAATCCTAATTTTGCGAGTTAATTACGCATCATTGCCAAATAGACGATTAGCTTCAGGTATAGCCTAAGAGGTTGGAATAAAATTGAGAAGGCATGGAACTGAACGTTCATGGATGAAGATGAAGGAAGAACAGGGGAGTACGAAAAGGAGCTTGTACCAATTAGGCGTGGCCTAAGACACTTAACATCCCATTTCTTATTATCTTAATTTTGACGGAAATCAAACTCAGAAAAGGAAGCCAGAGTAAGGTCTAATGCGCGCCAACTTTATTGGCAAAATTGGCGTAAAAAATTAAGCGGAGAGTCGTGACACGTCGCCATCACTTTTTTCCTAATCTCCTTAGCTAATGCAACCATGAGAATGTGAAATATTGCGATAGCAAAGCATGGTGACAGTGGCGAAGAAGGCCTTCGTCAGTGGAAAGTCCAGTTCCTGAAAACCAGGGACCACACGGGGGAGTGAGGCAGTATCCACGTTTAATTATCAGGGTCCCCAAGGTCACTGACCTTTGTTGCCAAATTCAAAATGCACAATTTGTTATTCACCTCAACTTTACAGTATTTAATAGCTCTTAATCCAAAACATAGAAGGTATTTAACGTGGTATTTGAAAACAATCACGGCGTATTGTCCTCAATCTTTGTTTGAATCGTAAAGACGTGTTTACTCATGGACTTCTATGGAAGTAAAGAGTATAGTGATATCTTGAAACGTATTGTCACTCGTAGAAAATTGTTTTGCTTACACCTAATTTCCGGCTTTTCCCAAACAAATGGATAACGGAAGTAAACAATGAATAAGGTAATTACAAAAATCACCCAAATTTAGCAATAATGGTGTTCGTATATTGCTGTTTGAGTCCCATAGGATTTCGTGTGTTTAATATATTCATATAACTGACAATAATTATGCATTATTACATCAACCCAATTGCGCCAATTGTGACAAAAATAATTATATCTAATAAGAGATAAGTCATAATGCTCAGGCTTCTTATTACCTCAGGCTTCTTTAGCATTTTAAATACTTTTAAGTACAAATTAATATTTGCATTAGCGGAAATGAGTTCTCTTCCTACTAAGTTACTCGTTGTTTACACTTAAAATCTCCGTTTATTCTCATGTGACAAAGATTCCACTGGATGGGATGCAATTTTATCGCAGAATCGATATGCTACTTGCAGGCAAAATAGAAATCAGTCTTTTGCCTTGCAAGTAGCAACCGCGGTCGATTACCACCACTATCGACTCCTATTGCAATGGAAATGCGTGCTAACACATTGAAGTGTCGATTGTAAGCGACTTCCATGGCCACTGCCGTGGAGACCAGATTTGAATTTTACGTTTCAATTCCTGCAGTCCTACTAAGTACGGATTAACTGCTGCAATATAAATGGTGCAATACAATACACTTATTCGACGGAAGTTCTGAGTAAATGATCTAAAATATCTAAGTAACTCTTTAACTTTAACTCTGACTCATTATTTTCCCGCAGTACGTTCAAAACCTACTCTACAACGAAAGGCGTTTTCGTGATTCTGAGAAAAATGCTGATGTGAGTATATAAATTATTTTTTTAAACAGTTGAGAAAACATACTGACTTCACACAAAATTTTTTTACGAGATCAACGAATTGTAAATGTCTCCCTTACTTGAGATCTAAGGCTTTCCCAGCGCATGGTGACATATGAGGTTGCTGGTTTCCTACTGATCAAACTCTCCATTTCTGCCCACGTTTCGATGTACGAGATATCCATTGTCATCAGGATGACCCTGGTGCACAATTAAGCCTGATGTACCCTGATGTATCGATGGACGACTTATACATCGAAACGTCGGCAGAGATGGAGAGTTTAACCCGATGGGAAATCCGAATAATCCTCAATAACCCTCTAGAGTGCCTTTTCCTTGTAAAATGGCTGATAGTTTTTGGTAAATATCTCGGATAGTAGTGCAGTAAAGGGCTGATGTTTTGGCATCTTTGGAAGGGTGAGATATTTTTATGAGCAATGAGGCCAGTTCTTTGTTTTTTAGGCGAAATTATATCCCGCCCCAACGACTGTAACATCATGTTTTGCGAATATGACTGTCATTATGTTTCACTACCACTAATCCGATTGCGAGGCTAGCTGAAACTCTGATTCTTAGTATTTCAGTATTAGAGGAGGTATTTCAGCTCATTATGTAATATTCCTTTAGTGGCTCTGGAAACTTCAAACAACACTGTTATCTTGGGTACTCGAACGATAAAACTTGTAAAAGATGTATGACCTTTAGGGAGTGATTTGAAATGGAAACACCTTACTCTGGAAGGTCTCAATCCTCTTGTAAAAGTGAAGCACAATGGCGTTTATATATTAATTAATAAACACATATCTTTGTAAATTAATAGAATAATTAAAAAAAACATCAATCCGATGAGGTTCCTTATCAATGTCTTACTATCAATGATAAAATCACGGTTCTTCCTTAGTCGTGCACTAACGTCATATATATTGGTAAAATTGTATCAATTATCCCCATTTTAAGTTCAGAAGTAACCATCAGCATGTGCCTATGACGATCATTGCCTTTATAGTGCAATGTTCCCTGAAATAAGCAATGCTCTCTAGAAAAGTGATGTAAAGTAAAAAAGGCCAATAAATTTTATTGAATTCGTCCATACTTTCTTAATTGCTAATCTTGGCTCAACATCTCCACTGACCAACGGAGATGAAGCGCATAGATTCGCAATAATCTGCATATTAGTTAATGTATCTGCCAGATTATTTTAAAGTGGACTGGACATCCATCAGTCCTCATTTCTGCTTTTTCGCTCTCCCATGTCCCCTCTCGGCGGACGATTGAATTAGAGTAAGCTATCCGGGCACGCTTCTCAACAAAACAAACGAGGGTTATGACAGCGCTACATTATGATCCGTGAGAATCGTTTTTGCGTGACTTTTTTGAGTTTCATGTCACATAAGGTCTCAAGTGACGGCCTCACGTACTTGCCGAGTTTTGTCAAGTTTTATCATAACTTGTATAAATTGTTTTCATCTATTTTGTCGTGTAGTTCCTGCGGTGGAGAACTGGCTATTAAAACGTTCACTTTTCTTGATTGTTTTACGCATTTCAGATTCCCGTTCCCAAGCTCGCGTGAATGGCATTCCAAAATATTACTTAGTTGCGCAAATTACTTGTAAAACATATGTAAGTATGACTGAGGTGAAAAATAAATATTTTGTGGAAATTATGTGAAATGGCGTTAAATTGCGGATAGAAGTGCTAATAGAAAACACGGGAATGTAAGATATGGGAGAATTAGAAGTTGGCTAGCACCAAATACGGATGACCGAGATTTTAGACAATTAAAAAATCACTGAATAAGTTGATTGGACCAATTAAGTATTAGAAATAATTATTGCGAATCTGTAAATTGGGTTGATGACGTTTTTTTCATGGCAACTACCATTCCCTAGGTATCAACTATTTTTAAATCTCACTACACCCGTTTCTTCCACATTTCACTTATCTCTCCTTCAGGTAGTTTGAACGAGACATTTCCCTAGCCATACTGGAGACCATAGTCGAATCATGTGCTTTAATTTCAGCAAGTGTAGAAAGCGTGAATAAATTATTGCATTATTGATGGTGTGATCATATACTTCTTGATGGATATACTTATCACAGAATTTGATGAATCATTGGGCATCTTAGATGTTTGGGTACCTATTACAGATAATTGGTAGCTCTTCATTTTGAAAAATCACACTTAAATAGTGGTTTAACTAAATTATAAAGATCATTTCCAACCCTTTCCTTGCTTCTTCACACCCTGATAAGGTAGTTGAATAGAATATCATTTCACCTGTAAATTAATGAATTTGGTCTTATTTAATAGAAAAATAGCTCACCCTTCCAAGTATACCCAAATATCAGCCCCTTACCGACCAACTCTCCGCGATTTTTGACGAAAAATACCAGCCTTTTTGCATGAGAAATGGTACGTGTATGCACTCCGAAGAGACGTAATTGAAAAAAAATGAGGAATTTTATCACTATATCTCGTAAAAATAATAATGAATCAAAGACTTATGTAGATAGTATTTCAGTTGAACAAAAGTATATGATCACACAATCAATAATGCAATAGTTTATTCATACTTCCTACAACTGCTGAAATGAAAGCACATAATTCGAATATGGTCTCCATTATGACTGGTCTGACAAATGGTTGTAGCCTAGGGAATGGAAGTTGCCATGAAAAAAATTGCTGGATTCGATCGGGATCCCGATTGAGTGAAATGATTTTTACGTAGCCAATGTCATTCCCTTAGTGTGTATATTTGCAACCATTTGCATTTGGCATGAAGGGTGAGGAAAATGGAAAACGCTCTGAAAAAGCAAAATGCCAACAAGGTGTTCCACACTGCCGGGCAAACAGTGTTACGAAGCAGTCCTAAACGTACACAAAGTACCATAGTCCACGAGGTTAGCATTTATTTCACAAGTTTAATTACTAAAATGTCGTCTAATTCATGTTCTGTCTACTTCTAACAGGTAAACGTGTTCTCTATTTTAAATGGACAACAACATCAAACCACTTTACATCATTTTTTCTTGGCAAATTTAACTTGGAAATTACATGGTTTTAAATGCGGGAAAGGGTGCAGTACGGAGGAAATGGTATGCCAAAATGAATGCCATTAATGCGGAAAACTGTTCATAAGTAGCAAAAACACCGGGGAAATGAAATGTAAATTAAATGTTGGCATCTTGGAAGGCTATGTTTTGAGGTATTAGCAAATTATAGGCATAGTTTAGGTCGAAATGCGACAATTCAAAAGTGATGGCCCTGGATTCGACTTCTTTGCCAGGAAAAATATCTACATTAAAAACATATTCAGGCGAATATTTCCATATTTAATACCTTAATTGCAGTTTTCAGTAGTTAAGTCTTATTCTAGATGATACCAGAGCATTTAAATAAAGAAAACAATGAAGTAAAATACAGTTTTCGTTTTGACTGATGTAGTCGCGGCGCGCCGCGACTACGTCAGTAAAAATGACGGGTGCTAAAAAATCAACAGTGCTCAACATACATGGACCACGAATGTTTTGATAATTTGATGATTATTAGGTCTGGTATTTCGAATCTTTTACTCGGCGTAGCGCCTCAACATATGTTGTCAGCCACTATGATACGACTTGTAAATGTATTATTTCACATGTGTAGAAAATCTTTACATATGTGATCTTACAAATACGTATCATATCTCATGCGCCATGAGGCTACGCCTTAAATTGCATTGGATCATCAAATAATTAAATCAGTGGAATGCATTTCTCTGTACTCTACAGATACTCACCTTAGCTGATGCATAACTATATACAAGATCTGATTGATTTTTCGTCCGGGATCAAACCGTCGGAGTATTCTCATTAATTACGATTCCAGTGTTATGGTCAAAGTGCGTCGTCCATAGTCCTACCACGCTGATTTTCGTTTAATGGATGAGACCAGCCAGCATTCCGCGGTGCATTATAACCTCCTCAACTCGAGCAGAGGGGTGGGTGTACTAGTTTGTGTAAGACAGGATTGGGCGGCGAGGGGTGGCACTCCGAAAGTGCCCCCACTTGAGGCAACGGTCAACCCAACTCCCCGGCCGTCAAAATGGGCCAGCGCTCACGCACCCGGCGTGGGCGGGCCGCTCGCCAACCCACCCCTCTTCCCTCCGTAACGCCCCCCTGCCCCCACGATCGCACGTGCCGTGTTCCTTGAGTCACGTCTACCTTCAACTTCGCACGCTCGCGACCCCGTGATATAACGCAGCCACTTGCCCCACCTTCCATTGTCACGTATTGCGCCTTAAAAATTGCACAGTCACCGAGGCTTGCGCGGGTTTTCTTACAAAGGCCACTTCCATTCGTTGGTATTTTCTCTAGACTGCACTCATACAGTCCCACTGGGTGGATTCTCTGTTTATAAAATTTCTTCACCATGGATTGTATTTCTCTGCTTATTTCCTCAATGTTTATTTTACCGTATAACCGTATAATACCGTAATCTAGAACATGCATTCGTAAATACCCCGAATCAAAGATTTTAGGCGAGGCGATGCAATGTAGAATTGACTGCTAAAGGACCTAAACGAAGGTACAACGCTATGCTGCTCTTACAATGGGACAACTGTGATTTTGTCAATGTTTTGATTGCGGAGCCAGTCATTGCCGAGCCCTTTACTAACCATTACAGTCTACTAACCTAGTTGACGAATTTGTTCCTTACTTTGCGATCGCTAAACTATCATATTCACATACCTCTATTCCCTAAAGAGTCATTTTTCTCCGTTGCAAGACCGTAAGATAGGGTAAACATGTCATACGAGTAGTTACTACGCCAAAAATACAAAAGAAAGGTGATTTTTTATATAAATATAATTACGATTTGGATAATCTGAGTTACTAATCTTTGTAAAACAAACATCATTTCTTCAATTTTTACAGAAGATATATTTTTAATGTGCATGAATATATTTACTTAACCCACTACCAACCAGGAAATTCACAAGTTATGGACGTATTACTTGCAGTTCCACAAGATTTACTTGAAAACCGAACAGTTTCGTTACAGAGCTCAATCATCAGGGCCTCACCTGAAGATATCTCTGTTAAAAAGTTTTTTTAAACATGTTTTAAAAAATAAAAAACAACAAAAAACAACAAAGAAACATGTTGTATTGCAAAATTATATATTTTCATTGCTACATAGTGAAAATATTTCGTAACGCTGAGCCTTAGATGGTGGAAAATGTTTACGTGTCATTAATGATCTGATCGGCGGACCTCTATCCCACTTTGAAACGGATTTGCTATTTGGCACCTGAGCTAATTGGAATAAAATTTCTCTTTATACTGTGTTTGCATTTCCTGAGTTATGCAGTTTGATGTTCCTGGTAATTTTTAAAAACCCACGTATAATTGATACACATTTTAAAATGAGGTCGAATGTGAAAACACGTTTTGACCGATTTTATAATCGATTCTGCGAGGGAAATTTCATTTTTATCACTATCTTTCTCCGCATCACGCCGAAAAACACACAAGGGACTTGACGGAGTTTCAATCTCGCTCAAAATAAATGCATTCCCTTCTTCATGGATTCTCTCTTCCTTTTTCCATTTCTCTAAAATCAAGCACGCGGTCCCTACCAATCCCTCCTCCACTTCAGATCTTCCTCCCGCCATCAACAGCCTCTCACACCCCCAGTTTCGTCTCCGACGGAAAGAAATGCGGATATTTTTCTCTAAAAAATCAACTCACTTCTCGCAATCCACCTCCTCCGCCTACTTTTTCCACAACCCCCCCCTCTCATCCCTTCCTCCCCTCCCTCCTCCTCCACGCTCTCTCGGCACGCGAGACGCAGAAAAGGGGTCACAGCCTGGGCGGACGAAGACGGGGGTGGTTTTATAATGGGTGTGGAGGAACGGGGGGGGGGGATTAGGGTGGGGATTGGCGACGTCTGAGAGGAGTTGAAATCGGATTGGGATGGAGAGATTAGGACGAAGGAGTCGAAGAGGAAAGTTTTCAAAAAGGAAGTGAAAAAGAGAGAAGAGTTTGAAAGCTTGTATTTTTTTATGTATAGGAGTAAGAGGTTGATGGGTAATATACTCCTCTACTTGCGTGAAATTGAAATGATCTCTTGTTTAATGCTAAATTACGTGTGATTATATTAAAAATATTCAGGTTGTATTGCGTAAAAAAAGATCGTCATAGAATGTTAAAACTTGAGCAAATTTTCACTTATAAATATAGGTTTTATTACGACCTAATTTACAGTGCATTACAATATCATCAGGTGTACTGTATCAGGTGTACATCAGGTACACATCATCTTATGTACATTTAAGCTTTGACCGTAATTAAAGGTTTATTTCAGTTCGAAAACTTGCAGATCCTTTATAATTCCATTAAAGTTAATGTTTTGCCTCACATGACCGCTAGACCTAGACACTATCTCGTTTTTGAATTTGTGTTGATGCCCTGGTTTGGTTACTGGCTCCTAGTCCACTCTGTAGTTCTCTTTAAAGAGTAAAATAGAATAATCAAATGGAAAATCTGACTACTGATAGGCTAAATAATTCAAATTCCGTAGGAGCGCAGTAGTAAGATGATAAATTCTCTTCAAATCACTGAATTACAGATCATAAAAACGAAGAAGTTCTTGCATCGCAGGGCGTCACAGAAATTCACTTGAGAAAACCAAGAGGAGGCAAAGTAGACGGTTCATATGACAATGATGGATGACACTATGGAGGTCGTTTTGGAAAGTGAAGTTCTAGGCAAGTTAGGAAGAGGAAAAAATACGTAAAATATGAACCCCTAGTCTTGATGAAAGAGAGGTTTTTCCCACTGTTTGAAGGGAAATGACGGGAAAAACAGCAAACAAGATAACGAGATGAAAAAAGTTAACTGAAATCATAGTATCGGCTGTTTATATTTTCCTGCCTCTCGAGTCGATAAACTTTGCTATTTTCATAGCAAATTTCAACTCTGGTGTATATGCACCCGTGCGAGTGACTTCGTACCACATCATTTGTTACATACAATGTTTGGAAATTTGCTATTTAGTTGTTTCAGCTGCTTAGGTTTTCCATGTAGTCTGTAACAACTAGGTCTGTTTATTTTATCTTAACTTCCCAGAATACAGAACCTTGCGCCAATTTACATCGGGTGAATAACTGTAACCGACGAACACAAACACGCATGGCCTGAGAGGTGATGATTCCACCCAGGCGGGAATGAACCCACAACTCTCAGGTTAGCAGGCGAGGACATTACCCCATTAAAAAACTAAAACTACTGCAATAAAAATTTGACAGAGGTGGGATTCGAACCCGCGCCTTTTCGGACTGGTGCCTAAAACCAGCGCCTCGGCCACGCTGCCTGCATGATTCGCTGTATTCAACATCTTATAAGTATCCTCATATATTCAGTTGGATTCTAATCATGACCATCTTCATTTTGAATAAATACCCCTTTAGTGTGAATTGTACCCAGTCAGAGAAACATGGGAATGAATTAAGTGAAGAGGCTGAGCCGAAGGTAAGAAAGATGATAGTTTTATAACTGATAATGAGAGGAAATGTTGTGGTATTTTTCACGGCTTTGAATAAAGCGTAGTCTTTGGCTCTTTATCAATCTTCTGCAAAGGCCAAGTTTTATCAAATTTATTTCTCTGATCCACATTTAACCTTATTATGTAACACAGCATCCCTGCTCAGAGTTGGATTCGCACCCACGCTCTTTTGATTGCTAGACCGGCTATTGGTCAATGTAGCTAATGCGAACGGCTATGACTTGTTTTTCATGATATCAATTGATAAAATTAATCTACATCTAAGTTCTCCCGGAATGCAAGGCCCAGGCCAAAAGCAGTAAGGATAACAATGCGCGGTCAGATCAGAAACTAGGACAGTGCTATGTATACTAACATGCCACCGTGCAGTACACTACTTAAGCTACAGCTACTAGTTAGTATTATTAATGCGACAGATAAGTTGCACTAAAAGAAACTAAATCGTGAAAGAGCTATATCATGCCGGAAATTGCATGCGATGTTAGTTGCTATTATTGATGTTAAGATATTTAGCACAAGTGCAAAAACCTATTTTACCTTGTCAGGGTAAAACAATCCTTGAACTGATCTATCGCAACTATTATGGTCACTTATTGTGCGTGAAAAAATTAAATTTTAAATCTATCGGTTCTGCAAACATCTCTAGCTCTTGATTGCCAAAATTCCACTAAAGACTCTCATTTACAATGAAATCAGTGTCTTTATGTGTAAGTTCCGTCATAAGCAGAAGAGGCGACTCTGAACTGTGAAGGAGCTGAGCAAGGCCAGTGCATTCCGCTATTGAATTCAGCACTCGTGATCTGAGACCTGAATCAATGTTTAACCCTTCTTCAGGCTCATACCTCCTCTTAATCAGTTCAGTGCACTGACTCAGAGTACATTTAGGAACGGCAAAAAATAATATAAATCGATAAACAATCATTTGATTAATTATAATTAAGTTGAATATTCATTCAAATAATTGGTTACTTATCATCATATGATTAATCGATTACTTAAAAGAGCAAAATCGATTATTTCCACCAAACTATTAATTGTTGCCAATTCTAAGTACATAATGATTTTATCCAATACCATCCCTAATCTCAAGCGCTTAGATTTCTTACGGAAAACTTCATAGGAATGATGTCAAGAGGAAACCACGGTAGTGAGTCAATTGCTATGTGGAGGCTCTGTTCGATTGTTTCCTACACGAGAATCGCGACGGAATATAGATAGAAGCTCTAATTGGAGAGATCTCCCTTAAACTTCCATTGTAAAGGAAATGGTTAAGAAGAAGATGAGTCACCCCTCATGCTGGGGAAAAACCCGAGTCCCGAATCCATCGGCCTCCATAGCGAAACGCACGCAAGAAGGCAACCGAAGAATGGGTTATAGAAGGCGCAAAGGAAGGCGGGCATGCGAAATTCCGAGGTAGAGCGGAAAATTAGGCGGGAGGAGGAATAGGAGGAGGAGGAGGTAGGGGAGACGTGAATGGGCTTAGGAGAAGGTCAGAGGAACGGATTTTCCGATGATGAAATATAGCACTGCTGAGTCTGAATTTTGAGGGAGAGCAGTATGAAAGTGAGGTCGACTAGTTTCCCGAAAATGGCGTTAACCTTAATTAGGCAGGTAGTCTTAGCTTAAGATATAGGTGAAAAGAGAGAAAATTCAGGCATACAAAAATGGACCATTTATACGGTAAATCAACTAGTATATAATGTTTATATTTACGTTTTTATTTCTTAATAAAGGCTATGGATGTTGAGAATAATGTTTAACCATTTGATGGTTTGAAGATACTCTCAATAACTATTTACGCTTATGTTGAATCCAATACACTTAAAAAATATTGCTAAGATATTTTTTTTTAGATTTCCTGAAATTTTCAGACTGAATCAGATGTGATTTTTTGAAATTGATTCGGCGCTGTACCTGGAAGCAGATATAAATCGAACGACTTTTGGCAATCAAATCACCGCGGGAAAATAAGCAAACTAATTGGAAAATCCAGTGAATCATACAGCACCAACTTATCAGAAGTCTCGATCTTATATTTGGTCTTTGCGTTCCGGTGGCTGGCTGTAACTCAACGCCAGAATGAACTCTTAATAGAAAAAAGAATCACCCAAAAGCATGTAAAGACATTAAATTTAATACATTTACATCATTTTAGATTAATAAAACATAAATAATAATAAATAAAAACAACTTATTATTGTTTGATAATAGCGTGTATATACAAGTTAGCTCAATGATAGCAAAAATCCTTAATCGATTTATTCAAAACAACTCATTTTCAGAAGATGCGAAAGAAAAAATTAAGATTGAACTCGATAAGACAATAATTTAAATAGAAGCAAATTTTGAAAATTCACTTGAAAATGAGGTGTCAACAGTGCGGCGATAAAGTAATAAATGACTTATCGTGATTCGTGAAATAAAAAGGATTATATAATGAATAAAACAGTGGAAGAACCGCAAGTCAGGAATATCGTGACCGGCGTCAACTTATCTGCAACAACAGAGTGAAAATGTTTACCCGTGTTAAGAGAAAGTTGAAAGTTCATCGTTCTCTAGAACTTAGCCTTGTCTGATTGATGTAATAATGAGCAACTGAATTAAAAACTTGCTATTTCTCTGTGGATTTAATCATTCCTTGGCTGAATCACCCCAATCTATCACCAATTTTTCCGCAGTAAGATGCTTGTAGTAGGTGACGCAAAGATGCCAGCAAAGGAAAACGGAGAAAAAAGCAAAAGGATTTTTAATTAGAGAAGGATAAGAAATGAAAGCGATGATCTGAATTAGTGGCTCACTCTACTATTTGACACCCAAATAATGGTGGACTCGTAGAAAGACTATCAACAAGTATCCATCCAACAGCGAAACACTTATTTTGTCACTTTTTTGGTCCTTCAGATGCAATTTTGTGAAAAAGCAATATGATCCGTGTCCATCTGATTGTTTTTTACTATGAATTTTGCTGATAACTTTAGGCATACCTGCATTCTCCTAACCCTTAGTATATACAATCGTAGTGTTGCTGTTTCAATTTTTAAGTCCACTTACAGTATTTTTCAACGAAACGATCGGCATTCGTTTGTATTTTTCAGTTAATTTCTTGTCGTTAATTTTTAATTTCCCTTTCTCAAGTGCTTGTGGCGTACTTATTAGGGGGCCTTATACAGAAAAGCAACTTCACCCATTAATATGATTGAGCCTTGGGCAATTTGCATGTCAAATCCCAGGATAATCAATTGTTGAGTCGCTAATGTTTCAAAGGTCTCTTCCCTTGCACTCCCAAAGTTACTGGGAAACTGCCGTCGACATTGATTAAATTTAATTTAATAATATTTTATAATATGAACTATCCATACATTAAATAATAATTTTATATAATAATAGTATATATTTTAATTAATGATAAAATTGTGTATTAAACTTAATTCTTCGCGTATGAATTATCTTTTTCATGAATATTGCATCATGAATGATTTTGAAATATGTTCATTAAGGTTTATTTCTTGCATCTCAGTTCAAAACTCCAGACATGACACCAAGAGCTGTTGCTGTTGCTGTAATGCTAATGCATACTGTGACAATGGATGAATAAACAATTTTCACAAACAACTTTTAATTTTCCTGATAACTAATGCCTATTATGGTCAGGAAAGATTCTATCTCACCTACCAAAAGTGACATGCTATTAGCTATCGGACTATGATGTGGAGTACGAGGTGGCTAAGCAAAAAACCGGGGTAAGAGAGCCTAAATTGCAGGAGATGCAACAGATAGGTTATTTTGACAAATTTTAACACGAAAATTGATACTGGAATACAGGGATGAGTAATCTGGAAAGAACATGTGTTAATGGAGTGATATTAAGTGACTGAAAATTTGGAGAGAGGTTGTGCTAAATTTTCGGGCGATTGTACAACACTCCCAGACTTTGCTTTACTTTGATTTCAGCAATGATGACGGTCGTAGTTTGAGAGATGAGGAAACTAAATTGATGGAATGGCTTGGAGAAAACGAATTGCAAGGAGATGAATAGAATCAATTAAGTTTGAAATAAAATTGGTGGAGAGAGTGAATTGTTTGAGGAAGGTTGGAAAAGGTGAACGGGGAAACGCAAATATATGGTAGAATTTTGAAGGTTGTGAATGGGCAACCATATAAGGAAAGATAAAATTAAGGATTAAGCATCATGAGAATGGTAAAAGTATAAGAAATTGGAGAGAAAAAATATTCACCAGAAGATAGGCAGTGTCAGAAATAACTGTTTTGTCACAAATGAAAAAACGACTTCGTTTCCTTCCACTGATTTATTTTCTTGGTACGACATGTTTCGACACATAGAGGTCATTTTCTGAAAATGACCTCTATGTGTCGAAATATGTCGTACCAAGAAAATAAATCAGTGGAAGGAAACGAAGTCGTTTTTTCATTTGTGAATATCAACTTCCACATAGTTGAGCCTGATACCATTGAACTGTTTTGTCAATTGAGATTAACTGGCGGTCTTCAATGATATTTAACGAGATAGTTTATTTTTTACTAAAGCGTTTGGATCTGATGAATAGGTAAAGCATAATTGAGGAAACGTGATATGACAATGCTTCACAGGAACAAAAACTCTCCATATGATTTGGTCATACTTAAAATTGGACTCTAGGTCTTTCAGGAAAGAAAAAACTTTTGAGCTTAAACTCACCCATGTTGGAATCATGAACCTTGAGCAATGTGTGAGGAATGTTTGTAGGTTTAAGAGACTTGGTTGCCGGAATTGTGGAAGATGGAAAAATCGAGCGGAGCTAATGTCAAGAGGCGGTAAGACGTCTTTTGGTAAGGGTGACTGTTTAATTGTGCAGATTGGGAGTAGGAAGACGGAATGGAAAAAGAAGAGCGAGTTTTATTTGTGATAAGAAGGAACTTAAAAGTATTCTGAATTTAAAGTTGAAATTTGATTTTGAATTAACAACTGGGCCGCCATGTTGTGCTCTACTTTCATGGCCAATCCTTAACCCAAAATCGATTGCTAGAATATCATTGAATATTATTTATTATACTTGGAAATGGCCTACCTCAATAAAAATTTCAGATTCTAAGCAGAACATTTAAGGAATATATTGATGAGAGATAGCATCAATTTTATGGCAGAAACTAGTGAAAACGATAATTAGAGGATAAAGTAAGAAAGGCCAATAAAATTCATCTTATGAAATTAGTTTGCTTAATTCAGAATATATAACTTCAGTTCCATTAATTTTGCTTTAGACTGTGCAACCAGCATAAAAAAATCACAAGACCGAATAAGATAGTTCTACAATTGGAATCTATTACATCTGTATCTATTATATTTGCATGTATAGCATTTGTATCGAGGGTTTTTGTGAGCTATTATGACCTTTTGGGATTGAAATTAGTAAAAACCCATTATCCATCGAGTACAATTTCACTTCCTTCACCACTTCAACAAAAATCATGTTGCTTTTCCTACCGGTGAGTACCAGGAACATGGTGTATGACCTTACAGTTATTTATTTATGCTAATCCCAATACAGAAAGATTAGCTCAGATAGAAACAAAAAAGAAGATTTTAGTGAGCATACCTTGGTAAATATATAAATGAAAAATGCCGATTTAAAATCCCACACATTCATTAATGCAACCGGTAATACGAAGCTAAGCGATGTGTCATTCGCATTTCCTCAGTATTCTTATTCTTATTCATTTCGAAAATCTACCCACTGATCCATGGCGTATTTATTATGTTTAAGACTATTGAGTGGGTAAGGTCGTAGATGTCGGTCTCCAAAAGCCACGCATTTCTTTTTTGAAACTAACAATGATGATTTTTCCCTTTGTCTTTAGCCTGCAAGTAATATTGAAAACTCAGCCTCGCGTTTTGAAAAGGGAATGAAAATCCAAAATCTTGGTCCTTTAGAACAATAGATGTACAATCATACTATGTAATTTAATTCAGTGTCAAGAAAAGTAATAGGTCCACAGGACATCGCCGTTGACTTTCTAATACTATAACACGTGTTGAACTGAATAACGACGTTGCCTGAAAATCTTAGTCTATTGCGGCACTGGTTACATTTAATAAAAATCAGTGTGGAATTGCAATTTGATACGTTAATTGTTAAATAGTGAAACAATTCTATAAAGTAGAGACTGAGAAAATGTCTTCACTTCTTCGTAAATGCTTCATATTAGAGCCTTTCTTTGGCTTCACAGGGCGCATAAAATTTTCTCTAACATATTCGACCCTTTTTATAGATCCAATACGTTCTGTTCTTTGAATATATAATCTTCCATTTCCGGGACTCATCCTTCAACAATCGCATTATTCCCTCGCCGATATCCGCCCTCTCCAATGCCACTTCCGATTTTTGACCTTCGCTTCGTCGCCATTGACCTCATCGTAATCAGTCATTGAACACCATATTTTCTCAGATTTATACTTTCAACTTATTTTTAAATCGACTTAAATCCAGCCTTACTTATCACTGAAGATTATAAAATATTAACCATCCACATTCTAATCTCTTGATATTAAAATTTTCAGAAGTTTTATTAATGCTTATAGATATATGATTATCAAAGTGTGGAATTCAAACCGATGTCTACATACGATCATTAGCGTTACATATGCACGTACTTCAGTTTTCAGGTAGAAAAATGAGTGAATATTCCCTAGCGGTCATAATAATTTATATGTTAACATTTTATGGAAGCTAACTCATTTGAAACGAATTGCAGGAGGTCATGAATAATCTTATCATTGAGGAATCGAGTGTATTAGGTATGATCGTGTCTTAGTGTTAAATATTTGTTTAGTTAGTAAGTTATATTCAAGAAACAAACATTTTTCCATTACAAAAAATCTCTCCCTGTATTAGAATGAAACAAGGTAGTGTTACCATTAAATTAGGTGGGCTATCATTGAGGCAGAGAAAATATTCAGATATAGTTTTCGCCCATTACCGGACCTAATCAGTTCAACATATATTTTGTCTACAGTATTTCAGTTAACATTCTTTCCCTCTACTTAATGTTTATTTTCCTGAATTTTCAATATCATAGGCTGGAAAATGGCCAGAGGATAAATATGATGACAGCTGTAAATTTCGTATAATAACGCGTAGATTTGAGAGCTAGATATGGCCGACCTTGTACACAAAAATCATTGGAAATTTTGACGAAATGATGAGCCAACAGTTGGGGTTTTGTTATTAACACAACAAAAGATGCAAAAAAAGTGCATAATAATTACAAAATACTGCGAAATCTTTTTTACGAGGGTTAAAACTTGAATTAAGTAAGAGAAAACACTAAATTCTCTGTGGAGCTTCAAATATCCTTGTTCTTCGTGAATTTTATATTTGGACTTTGGTCGTGATTCTGGAGCAGTATTGTTATCACGAGAGTGAGAGAAATCAATTGCATTCCGAAAATAAGGTGGAAAATGTATGAATAAATAGACCTTTTTGACGCAACGGTAAATGGCGTACACGCAAAACAATTATCCCATAAGCTGGACTAGGAAAATCAATCCAAAGATTTGTACATGGATCCTTTTTAAATCATCGGTCATCATTCCCTACCTTTTGAAAATTTCCATTTATGAAGCAGTGATTAATGTGTTCTGAAAAAGACTTATAAACCTCAATTTTGAAATGTAACGCAGTTGAATTCAAGAGAGGTGACTGCCGGTTATTTTCTCCCTGAATGCACCACTCTTTCCCGCATCGATCGTCGCATGTCCCCACCGGTTATAAACAGAGATGCACTAATGCCGCAAGATCAACACGCACTCTTCTCAATCCTAGTTTCGATTCATTATAAAATATACTAGAAAAAAGTCACTTTGCATGAAAGATGGAAGGTAAATTGCCTGGTTCGTTCCCTTGATTTGTGTTATGACATTAGTTTCTATTATTTGCAAATTCCTAATGAAATGCTCGGGAATTTTTTTTACACTCGCCAAAATCAAGAGCTTGAGAAAATTTTACATGAGTCACATGATTACGATACGAGCATGTAATGTAGTTTCTTTTAATTATGAAGTATAATTGATTTTTTATCCCTTATGAAAACACGTGGGTTACATTTTGCCAGCTTAGCATAGCAAGGATATGATTTTTATCGTTGCTATCTGCCTTTCAAATTTTAAAGAAGTCATCAAAGGACTCAAACGAATTTTGGAACTACAGAGCGGTATGTTTTTATGATAAACTGGAACATATTCCATAGGTATTAAACATAATACAAAATAACCAATGCATACGTAAAATAACACTTTCAGCGGAGATTAAACATGAGAACAAGCAAAAATGCAGATTAATATTTATAGGTTCTTTTGGTGAAAAGGTATTTTTGGCTCCATACTATCATTTGGGAATCATTTTGGATAGTTTAAATTAAAAACAAATCGTCTTGAATCAGTTAAGTAAACGTTTCTAGTTTAGTGATCTAATATGCCAATTAATCACTATTCCAGCCAATTTAAGATTATTTCATCAGTTCTCTCCTGTGATTATGACTTATTACAGTCCAGGATTATCGTTTATTTTACTCCTGCGATTCACTGATCTCCCTTCTTAATTGATTGGCTTTGAAGGAGCTGAGGTTTACCTTCAACTTTATTGAAGGTTTAGTTCAGTCATTTGATATTATATTAATCATTCTCATGTTTCGCTAGGCAAAACTGATATTTAAATTAAAGCTTTTGAGATGGCCATTTAATAAATTTGAAAATGACGACCTTTTATATGATGCCGTATAATAAAAGCATTGTCATATCTACATATCTAGCTGTGTGCACATTTCCAGGTGAGATGTGAGAGAACAGCATAATGGACAAAAATATGAAAGCTTATTTCTGCCTACGGAATGTTTAGTTGCACAATGCGTTTCAACCTACCACGACATCCTCTGGTACAATAATACTTATGCTTATATGAGATCGTTGGACGACAAAGCAGAAAGCGGATGGAAATAAGTTTCATTAATTCATTTGAGCTATGCGTTTAGATTTCAGTATAGTTCTCAATTAAAGGACCCTTAATGATTTTTTTTTCATTTCATTTATGATGAAAGATTAGAAGGCATTCCTTGTGTTTTATAATGGAAGTGCTTTTATATGCAACTTGACTGTCCATAAACATTGTTTGAATTATGATTTCGTGGAACCTCATTTTTGAGGTGAAGAAATTCTCAAAATAGTGCGTTTTTATTCCTGAGATGCATACGCTAATGAATTGCTTCGGCATTTTTTATTCCGTCTCTTTTTTGTGGACAAACCAAGTTTAAAAAAAACGTTTTCCCTATTTATGGGACCTACTTTATAATTTCAGTTTCTTGTTTTTTTAATTATCAAATATTTTTAAATATAGATCCCAGCAATAAATATTGTCGCACCCGACTGTCAAGAAAATTTCATCCCATCAATCAAGACTCGTTCATTTTCAAAACTGGCAAAAATATTTTCCTCTGACTCGAATGCTTTGTATTTTGAAATTGCCGCTCCAAATGCGCGCTAAGCTTTCGGATTCCATGCGTGGTTAACACCTTAAGGAGGGTGGAGAGGGGAGGGATAGGAGTGGGGGTAGCCGGGAAGCTGGTGATATTGAGTGACCCCAATATTGCGGGATACGACCTTGTGCGGCGCGAGCTAAATTACTTGTCTCGTGACATCTGATTTGCATCGCGTCCAAAAATACACCTCCACAGCACGCCTGGGCCGGCTTTATCTGCGCCGATATTACTTTCGGTCGGGGTTGTAAACCCTTTTATCAATAAAAAGAGGCGAATGACCAATAATTTTCGACCGACTCTCACGCGGAAACGCCATGGGGGAACGCTTCGGGGTTAAAGATCCATAGGGGGTCGAAGACCAAAACAAGGAACTCAGTCTCGCTAGGCAATGATGCAGCTTTGGAGAAAGAAAGGTGGAGACTCTCCGGTTCCCAATCAAAAGGAAATCGATTATGGCAGAAAAATTCGGCCGCTCAGGAAAGAAGGGGACTCGGAAAGTGAAAGCGGAAGTGAAAGAGAGTCGATTTTTGACGCTTTTACTGTGGCGTGGCGACAAATAATTTTAACAGTGATGCAAAGAAGGCACAAAAACGTATCATCTTTAGTACAATACGGTGTAAATTGATGATGCCATAATCCTGCATCCTTTGTGGAAGTACAAAAATCAAATAAACTATCAACAAGTTAAGACAAAGGTAAAATGGTAATCAATGTACTGAACATACATAATCAGGCGCATCTCTTGCTGATACTATTTTGACTATCAAGATCTTCCTTTTTAAAATAATCCTAGTCTAGATATGTCTGCATGAAGGGGCTTTCCCTCATTTGATGTACTAGGAAATATTTTAAAAAACTAATTGGTATGCTACCGTATCTGTTGGCAAGCTATTTGACTGGAAGTATCACTAATTTATTTGCACATTTTTTACGTCCCAATTACTAAATAGGAAGTTATGTCGTGATATCCACCCCTTTTGGTGTTATTGAATATTTTGGATAAAAATAATGCTTAATATGCCGTAAGATGAGAACGTCCCTCAGTTAATAACTCGAATGATAACTTAGAGCTTACAGTAGGTTTTTTAACTCTACTCACATGGTCATTCCACCGGAAGCACATTGAAAATTTTGAAATATGAAGAGAGGGTACGTTTGCACAAGAATGTGGCGCTGTATTAAAATTGTAATGAGATAAATGGACTTCTAGCACTTATTTATGGAAAGAGGAAATGCTGAATACCCTACGCAAGGTTGAACGGTCCAGATATGTCATAATAACGCGCAACACCTCAGTCCTTGTATGCTATTGACATGTAAGAGGTTAGTCAGCTTCATAACGTGCCATTGTGTACAGTAGAGAAGTTAATTGAACCTTGGGATAAGGCAGATAGACACAGGGTTTAGGACAGCACCAAATGAGGGAGAGATTTGTCATGGGCTGAGTGGGATCACTGCTCACCTTGAACGACTTGTAGGATGAAACGACGTAAGCACCGCCGTCTTCCAGCTCCTCCAGCCTCGACCTCCGCTCCCCATCCACTGAGAAGATGAACCGGGCTCCCCTTGGAAGGTCCATGCGGAGCGACAGCTTGTCCAAGAGGGCCTCCATGTTGCTGACGTCCCGCCCCGGCTTGAAGCGGAACTCGAGCCCTGGCGAGAACGGGTCGCCATTCTTGTAGAAGATCACCCTACGGGCCCTCCAGTAAGACAAGTTCGAGTAGTACTTGCTGGAGATGGGCGTGGGGGTCGCGGGGGGTAAAAAGGGCTCCGGGGCATCTTTGCTATTGGCCTCCTTGCCTCCGGGTCTGCTCTTGGAGCGCGCCGGGGGCGGGAGACCGGCCGCCGAAGCGGGCGGCTGCGGGTCCCCGCCCGCTGGCGACTCTTCGTCGGCCATGAGTGCGGTCTCGGCCCGGCTCTGCCCCCAGAAGCGCTCCCTGGGGGCGAACTTGCCCCCCCTGCCCCCGCCTTCGTCCCCCTCCTCCTCGTCTTCCTCCTCCTCTTCTTCCTCCGCCTCCCCTGCGCCGGTCCTCCGCCCGCCTCCTCCTCCCCTGCGCCTACGCGGCTGCTGCTGCCGGGACCGCCTCCGATCCCCGCCGCTCTCCTCGTCCTCCTCAGAATCCGGCGAGGCGGCCGCCCGACTCTTGGGGCGCTGTAGCGTCTGCGTCACGCCTCCTCCTCCCTGGTGGTGCATCCCGCCCACGGGGTTGGCGCCGACGTCGCCAGGCGTCGCGTCGATCGGTGCCCCGGTCGCGATGGCCGCCACGCCGGGTCGGTCCTCGGCGCCGGTCGAATCGTCGGCTCCCGCCGGGTCGGACATGCCGGTTGCTCCCGGGGCGAGGGCGGCCGAGGTGGCGGCGGCGGCTGCAGCGGCGGGTCCTCCCCTGCCGGCCCTGGAAGAAGGTGTAGGGGTGCGTCTGCTTGAGGGAGGATCGTGCACTAGTGCCACGTGCTGCTGCACCTTTGAGCGGCGCGGGGATGGGGGGGAGGGGCTCATCATCGGGGAGGGCATCTTGGAAGTGAATATCCCTCGGATCACAAGTATAGATCGTCCCACTTATTGAAAATGAGCTGAACTTCTCCGTCGTTCACGCTAAATATCTTTGCCGCAGTGCGAGACCGAGTGACCTGCGACGAAGTCGGCAATCAATCCTCTCCCTCAGTCGGGCGTACCCGACCGCTCGGACGCACGAGCACAACGCAGGACGTGCATATGCGTCGACATGCGCATAGATGCGGGTGCGACGAGGACGTTTATAGACGTCATAAATATTTCCGACGCACTTCACCGAGCAAAAATATCCGCGGGAACGTTCCAAAAAGGAGGCAGGACGTCCTTTTTTTCTTGAGAGGCTAAGCCTTTTGCTCTCTCAACCGCAGGGGGACAACTTGCCGTCACAAAACCCGGAAGCTGAGTGGAAACGCGGAAGTATAGGGAAAAATCCGTGCCTCCCCTTCTCTCCCCCCTGACTCCCCCGCGGACTGCCTTCGGTTCTGAGTGGTGGGGAAAATGGCGGGGAGAGTTAGGAAGTGGGGAAGGTTTAAGATTTTTATCGCCTTGGCTCACTTTGCAGCCCCGAAAAGAAATCGGGCGGTCGAGGGCGCAGTTGGCGCTACTTGTTGCTCAGTCCTTCCCCTCGAGAGCGCTGCCCTCTCACTCAAACCTTACTCAATACTCGTACAATGGTGGCCCAATCCCCCTTTGGGAAAAACCCCCTCTCTATTCTCCCCCTTCTCCTCAACACCCCCTCTCCCCGTGGTGTTTCTTTGAGCTTCCCACCCTTCTGCGACGTCTTAGAAAAACGCCTCACTCAACCCCAAGTCTTGATCACAAGACCCTTCCCCCACAGCCCCTCAAAACTTCTCTTGTTTTACTCTCTTTATTTGACTCTTCCAAACTCCTCCATCCTTATACGTTTCCTTCATTTCTATCTTATTTTGTGACTACTCTCTGTTCCTCTATCTTCTGACTCCTTTTTCCAAAAAAATATTTATACCAATTTTGTGGAATTCACAGCGGAAAAATCATTCACCTGGACTTGGAATCGAACCCAAATACCTCGATTTCGCGCCAAGTGGTCCAACCAGTTAAGCTAAAAGCGAAATCGAGGGATCTGGTTGCGATTCCCAGTCCAGGAGAATGATTTTTCCGCTGTGAATTTCACACAGTTTTTTAATTACTAGCTGGTGACACCGTTAAAGTTACTGCGTGGCTATTTCCGTAGTTCTTTGAAAATATTTTTACCGACACGATTTTGTCGTCAAACGCGTTTTAAGATGAGTGTCTATACCGTTAAATAAAGCTAAAGTTTGTGAACCATAAAAAATACGCAAAGATGCAAAGGCGTTCACATCGTTCTGAAATACGCATGATGAAAATTCTGTGGAATCTTCAAAAGATATTCGTTTGAGCATACTACTCGCTTCCTCTCACTCCCTGACTGCTCTTTTCATTCCCTCCCCTCCGGTTTCCTTGAGACCTTCCCTTCCCCTCAGATCCCCCAATTTTCCCACATCCCATCCCTCTTTTCCATTTTCCGATAATTCCTTCCACCCCCTCTCCTTCCTCAGGGTGCCCACTTCACTAACCTTTCCATCTCGTCGACCACGGTCGTATCGTGCTCAGCGTTCATTTCCTCCGTTTTCATTGCCGGTTTCCACTCCGTTGCGTTTTTGTTTTTCATTTGCCAATCGAAGGAGATGAAGAATAGCTTCGAGGCAAAGCTGGTGAAAGTGTTTACGCTTGTTTGAACGAGTTTACACACATAATCGCCTTTGTTTTGCAAATTTTTGATCTAACCGCGATCGCAATGTGAAGGCCTATGGTTCCAGATTTATGGTGTGACATTCATTGTACGAAAGTTTCTTTACGTTGTTACTTCACTTCAGCACTGCAGTAAGTATTGTTATTCTTGTGCAGCTATTGTAAACCCTTTAGATAACTTTTTTTGGTTTCCTCCAATATCTACATTAACTTTTCATCATGTCTACTCTCTTTCTTTATGGCTAATATGCCACGGATTATTTCTTCCTTCTATCATAAATTCTCTAGCTGCTAGCTATTATTTGCTATCACTACCTCTCAAAGTATCTATTACCCAATGGTTTAGACGTCTGTGAATGTCAACTTGTCTCGATAATTTCTCACTTCGCATTGTCTACATTTCCGTTACCATCAGATTATTCCCAGCTAGTGGGTTTATTTAGAGTGGAAATTGAATGGAAAAGCCTAACCCCCAGAGAAAAAACAATTTGTAAAGAAATTTTCCTCTATAATGTACTTAAGAAAATATGATGATTAGTAACCTATTTGAATGACGAATACTTATGAACTGGTGAAAATATTTGTTTTAATGGTTTAAAGAATTCTCTTGTGTTACCTTATGAAATACTTAATTCCACTAAAGAATTGTTTCCTCTTCATGAATAGACTTTTTCAATCATTCTTTAAAAAGAATTCTAATTCAACTTCGACCATGATACACTTGAGGCGCTTGAGACATGAAATAGGAGAATGAGGAGAACTGGGTGGCGATGAGAAGAAACGAGAAGGTAAAGGATAGATTTAAAGAGGAGAGAAAGCTGGAAAGCTGGTGGTGGAAGTTTGAACAAGATTGGAGAGTACCCAGGTGTACACTGGGGAAGCACAGAAGAGGAAGGAAGAAGATAGGAATTCTGGACGAAATTAGAAGAGGGAGAACATACGAGGAAATTATGCGGGGTCTAATGGATGGTCTTTTATAGGATGGTAAGCGGAATGTTGTTCCAGAAATTATGATGTTAAGATTAGGAATGTCCAAAATCTTAACGTTTAGATCGTAGAATTCACAAAATATATTTTAAATGAGATATATTTTGGCAGCATTCTTCTTTCCGGAATTAGCGTCCCGAATAATTTAATAGTGATATAAGTCTCTCTTCCAGTCATAGAGGCGTCTTCATTTTGAAGTGATTGATATTGTATTTTGGTCATTCTTTACGGGAATCGTTTGGCAACGTTCCCCTTTGTTTACTATCTCCTTATGAGGCCAATTAATTGTTTTCTACGATGTAGAAAGTGTGTAATTTAATCCCTTTAGAACGGGAAGAGAAACCTATGCCCCTGTTAACAATACCACACAGAAGAATAGAGGCCGATGGTTATAGACGCATCCAGATAGACACTCATTAATGAATAAGTCATATATTAAAATTACGATGTATCTATACATTTCAAATGCCGACTTGATATTTGTAAATGATAAATATATCTTTTTCCATAAGAATGGAGAAAATAACGGGACATTGCGGAAACATTAGAGCCTTTATTTCATTCTCCCGTAAGGTTTTATACTAGTTGAATTTTTTTATTCAGGATTTTATCTCTTCCACTTTGATGATGAGCTTGATAAAGTGGTCATTCAATCTCGTGGGGGTTTGTTGATGCTCCATCTGCCCTCGTGCCCGAGTCATTTCCAGCCACCGAGTGTGCGAAGGGGGCCTCCCTCTTCATTTTTGTCCGGAACAAAGAGTGGGGTGGGGCGTGCGTTTCCCGGAAACTGGTTTTAAGTGCGCCGGCCTCCTTCCTGACCTCATAACCTTTTCCATGTTTTACTACCCTTGCCACGCTCCCCGAACACTTTCCCTTCATCTTTCTTCTTTCCTCAGGGTTCTTTTAGCGTTCACCCACTGCCTTGCAAGCATTAAATGATGCTCCATTCACTGGGGTAATGCCTGAATCCTTATCCAAGAGTTTTACTCCTTTGTTTATGGTGCTCATCCATATCTTGGCACATATTTTTATAGCCTTTTTAACAGAGCCACCGTCTTTTTTGAGGTTTTTAAGGCTCTGTAGTGAAAGAAGATATTCTTTTAGATTTTCCAGACGCTTCTATTCCTTTGCTTTCAACTTTGTGCCAATTTGTCACATAATAACATACCATTTGTCTTCAAAAAATTAACGACTGGTAATCAAGGTGTGGTGAAAGATTGGTGATGGTTGATTATATCTTTTTTCAGATCATTAAATGTTACTTTTAAAATTTTTCTCTCATAATTTTACCAAATTTTATATCAGCATTTATTTTAGTAAAACGAAGGTTTTAATGGGCATGAAACGTAGTAGAACAGATAATCACTTACACAAAAAACTATTAACAATATTACTAAATATTGCATGCAAAATGAATACTATCGCGTCGAATCTTCTTTTTTCTAGTTTATTCGTCTTAAAAAACTTAATGAAGTCGTGAGAGATACACGGGGTTTATTTGAAATTATTACTTAACAAGCTCTCAATAGCCGATATTCGGCCAAAATGAGCTAAATTTTCTCTTTATGATCATTTTCCACGTGTATACAAATAGAATTCCCTTGAATAACGCGCCATTCCAGAATTAGGAAAATTGCATCAGGCACTCTCGAAAGATCGAGCCACCTCGATTTTTTCACGGCGTTGAAGATAATAGGAAAAAACATGGCCTTTCTCATACATTTATGCATGCACTTGATTTATGCTGTGGTGTATGGAGAATTTCATTTACAGGTAATAAAAGACTCCTACACGTCTTGGTCCCCGAGAAATATCTGATTAGCACTTGCTAGTCTTTGTCTGAAAGGTTCAGACTTGCTAAAGCTGGTATATTGCAGTCACTACATCACAGCTCCAACTCTTTTTTTTCCACCAGATACATTAGCAGCTAAGTTTAAATTAGTCTCTGCTGAATAAATTATTTAGGCTAGCTGTGCGTTTCGTTCCTTTTATTTATCCTCTCTAATAACTCATTCAAAGGCTCCCATACTGTCACGATCTGTGGCAGTTTGCTTCATAGTATTTTATTTAGTCCAAGTTGGCTTGCATTGTAAACGAAGAACTAATTTTCGCGGTCTAATTATTTATGCATATAAATTTGCGTGTATCCACTTTAATTTAATTATTTTACATTGATATAGCATTTCTCGCGTGACTGTGTACCTTAAGACCTCGTGGCGTCTTCCGTAAGATGATTTTTTTAACCATATAAACCGTTTTTCGTTTTACATTCACTTTTAATCACGTTTTTTGGATAATAATTCTTTTTGGTGACAATGTCATTTTTTGCTGCTGGGACGTCCTATAGATATTTTTTACCGTCTCTTAATAGATTCAGACTCAATATTGTTGGACGATGACACGGAAAATGCTTTTTTTTTAATACTGGGCCAAAATACTTTCAATATTCAATTTATTTCGGTCGGTTTTGTGTTTTTGTTGTTTTTTGTCACACCTGGAGAAAAAATGCGAGGAAATGACATAAGATAGCGATATTACCGCAACTTTTCATCTATACCCCTTTATATTTGACCAACATTATTTCTTCATAGGTCCCCTATCTCCAAAATTCTGAAAACGCGACTCTTTTTCTGAAGCGTTTAAACTTCTTCCTAAACGTCATATAAGCCAATTTATCTCTGGATTTTCTCTCTATAATTCTTCTTATTTAAGTAAATAATATTTTTATTTTGTAAAATGCAATGGTTTCAACATTATTTCTTGAGTTCTGTGAATGCCTACTCGTGAGTCGTTATTTCATTTTTTTACACATTTTCTCCTTAAACTTAGAGTTCCCTAAGTGCTATTTATCTAAAAACATGAAGCTGTGACTTTAACGCTCCTGAAGCTTCGAAAATTACTGAAATATTTCATCAGAGCCAAGTTCTTTGAAGTCCTTTCTCACCCAGTGAAACTAATTTGGTAATGGCCAAAGGGACAATTGTTCCTCATTCCTCTTCCTATGCCTGTCTTTTCCAAGTCCAGGCTTCTAACCCAACGTCTTTTTCTCTCCATTCTCCTACAATTCCAATGTCTCCGACCAAAATACCTCCCGCTGCCTTCCACGCTCAATCTTATGCATATAAATCCTTGCTCATATCTCTCCTGCCCGTAGACCGTCGGGTCGATGACCCGTTTGAGCCCTTTTCCGCAAAGGGAGCAGGAGAAGGATGGAGGAGGGGTAGGTTTGGCAACGCCGCTTTGGCCTCCCCTCTCTCTCAACCCCCGCCGGCCCACTTCCCCTCTCGCACTCCCTTCGCAATAATTCGGTATCCCTGCCTCTGCGTCACTCGTTCCCGATCCTCCCGAGCCGACCAATGGTGGAGCGGCTCCCTCGTGCCCAAGCCCCGCCCACTCCTCTCTCGGGGCGCTAATCTCCACGCCCATTCTCCTCTTCACTGTGTTCTCATTTGTTCTCCTTTCTCTCCACTCTCCTTCCGCTCTTTGCTGCTTAAACCTATTCGTTTATACATTTCTCTTTTCACCCGTTCTTACGCGGTTCTCGCCTTCGACCCAACTCTTTTTCCGGGTTTTGCTCGGTGAAGGACAGGGTCCCTACCCACCTTAGACTACCGTTCTCCTGCTGGGCGGTTGGTAAGGGTTGATAGGTAGCAGGGGGGAGAGGGATGTGGGGGTTTGGAAATTTTAAGGGGACAGGATCGCTGGTGGGCAGGGGTGGAGGCGTGGTTGGGTATCTCTGCGATCATCTCACATGGCTTGGCGCGTGGCTCAGGCGATTGGAGCGATTTGGCCACTTCCTGCTTTACCCCTCCGACTCGCGGAGACACCCCCTTCCCCACTCAACTCTCAAGTGCCTCCCCTCCGATCCCCATTCCTTTTTCCCATATCTTCCCCGTATATTCCCCTATCCCTCTCGTGTCGAACCCTCCTTCTCTCCCCATTACCCTTCCCGAGCTAATTTGCATCTAGCCTCCTTTTCCCGACAGTGACTCCGACCTTCCCCTTCCCACAATTCCACCATGTCTCTCTCCTTCTCAGTAAAAAGCACACCAAAATGCTCTCTCACTTTTTTACCCTCTCTCTCTTCACCCCCAGTGGCATTTCGTCGACCTATTTTGTTTTCCCGTCGTCAGGAAAACCTTCCGTTTCTCATTTATTCCTGTCCTCGGCCGTTTTTCGGATACTTTTCCGCGACACATATAAACGGATAAAAAATTATGTATATGATTATGTACAAAAATTTGAAAGAATGCTTGTTTTTTGTTTTCTCAGAGCTAGCAAACCGATGCAATGATTATCTTCGTTCCTTCCACATATCTACACAAGAGGAATGACATACACTAGGATATATATTTGAAAGTATATTTGTTTCGAACCTCATAACAGACAAACCACTTGACCGATTATCTTCACTTTTTTCCTGCAAGTAGACGAAAGCCTTATTTAGGACTTATGATAAAATAATAAACTTTAAACACGGTGGTTTTAAAATTTGAATGGATACTTGCTTGCAATGTCACAACTAACAAAGCAATGAACCTTGAATTATTTTACGTAAACAGGGAATAGCACTATAACAAGGCATAAGCTGTTTAAAAAAGACTCTGGTACCCAAAAGTGAGCATTCTGATAGAAGTTGATTCTTATCGAAAATTATTCCGACCACAGTTTGATAAAAGGTGCATTAAGCCTTTGAATTTAAACGAAGAACCCAAGTGCTAATATATCATTGTGATGCTCTGATCCCCCTCGGGGCCCATTCCTTAATTTGTATTAAAATTTTGTTAGCATTTGCAGTGAAATACCATGGAACAACCGCTTTCGGTGATCCAAACCTTTTGAGCCATCGTTCAGTTAAGAGAATTTAAAATACAATTGTTCAAATATAAGCAGGTTTCTTAACGTAAAAATCGATAAGAATAATTTGTGTAATTTCAAAAACGACATTGGGAAACTAGGGTAGTAGATTTATATAATTAGGGACTACCTCACTTTACCTCATGTCTTCATTATGCCCATACGACTTTTCTGCAATCGCTTTCTATTCCCTGCCCTGCACTTCCAAAATTTCGTAAAGAGTCCTGTCTAATTAAGATTGTCAATAGGTTGGTATAGCGACAAAACCATTCAATTTCCTTCGCGAAGGAATCGGTTCGAGTCTCAGCAAAGGTGGAACATTTTTAGTGAAATTCCCATACCCATTCGTGTGTCATGCTTAGACCATTTAAAATTATGCACTTTGTTCACAAAATGTTGATCTCGGGTGTTTGGCATTCGGCATACATCTCTGAAGCCACCTTAGTTCTCTCATATATTTTCACTGAAATAATTCTTTCAGGTTCAGCAGGTATATATGAAGATGATTGTTTGAATTAAACGTTTAGGGCTAAACTAAGTTACCTAGTGGACTGAAACAAGTTAATTATTTCAGTTCATAATGCTGTTAAGCCACATATCGATACACATCGTAGAATATCTTTTCTCAACGTTACAAGTTCGTTACGAACCAAAATCATTGACAACTATAAAAATGTTTCGAAAAGTACTCTACGGAATGTTGTTTCCGCAATTTCCAGTAAAAAATGTTAAGGAGGAATTTGTATTTCTCAGTGTGTACAAATATTTGCATATAAAGGGTTAAATTGGACGGGACGGTAAGATACTATTGGAGCTATTCTTAGAAAGAACTATTCTTAGAAAAACAGGCTTATATCATGGCCGGTTTTCTCTCCTATCTCCGGCTTTAAAACCATTACACCGAATTCATAATTGTTATTCGGCAATGTATCACATAAAGTTGATTTTTGATGGATGAGGGTTTTTAACCCATTAACCTTGTTATACATACAATAACACACGACTCATTTTGAAAAATGTCTACTCTTCTCTTGATTATGTCCAAAAGCCTCACATACTATATCCACCAACTTAACTTGCTTTTAATATCCTCGAAACTAAGAAGCCAACTTGTCCGTGTTAAGGATGACCTCGGACTTAAAACACCGGGAGTTTATCGAATTCCCTGCGAATGTGGTGAAGTATACATTGGTGAGACGGGCCGGACCATTGAGACGCGAGTTAAGGAGCACATGAGGTGCATCCGACTATGCCATCCGGAACAATCCGCGGTGGCAGAACATAGTCTAAGCAAGGACCACCGCATAATGTTTGACGACACCAGACTACTCAGCCGATCCAACGGATACTGGGAACGACTGACGAAGGAATCCATAGAGATCCGGATGGAAAAGAAAAACTTTAACCGGGACACGGGCTACGCTCTAAGCGAGGCTTGGAACCCAGCCCTTCGCAGAATAAAGGCGGAGAGGAAGAAGAACATCGCTAGCCAATCAGAGCCGACCTGACCTTTTTGGCGCGAAAACGGCCAGGCATATAAGGAGGCACCTTTCTCGATACTGACATGCCCTGAGGACGATGGCGGTGGTAGCTATCGAAACGTCGGCCCACAACGACCTGACCCGGTGGAAAACCCGAGAAGATTTCATCCTCGAATAACTTTCTTTCCTCTACCATATAAACACATAACTTCTTTATACGTCTACCTCCACAATAAAATATTTATGAGATAATCGAAATGCCTGGCAGTACTGATTTCCCATCTTAAAGACTTGTGACAAGACGTGGGAAGAAGTTATATGAGAGATTTACGGAACCTTCCCTGTGTACTGCGCGAAGATTATAGAGGTCTGTTCTAAAAAGTTTAATTCTCCGTTCGTCGGATGGGATATGAAACACGGGATTAGATGGTATGAAGAGCAAGGTAATACCGATACAAGGTTACTCTTATTTCCTTAAACTTTACCAGAAAAAAACCAACGCTAAAATCCTATTAACCTATCCTCAACGGCACAAAGAACCTCTGTTGTCAATTGTTTATTTAATTGCAAGACAGGGGTTCTCAAAGTATGAGCCTCGCCACGCCAGTGTGCCGCCAATTTCTTAATCTGTGCCGCAAACGACAGTATTGGGAAACACGAACAAATAAAAATAAAGAGGTATTGCAAATAATCTGGTAGTTTCGTAAATTAATATTTAAAAATTCAGAGTACATGCAATACAAACTTAAAAATGAAGAACGCTCTGTCAATTTTGGTGTACTCTTGTATCAGGTAATATGGTGTGGTTGCTTCAACATTAAGGGATGCGCCGCTATACAACGCACAGCAAAGCAGTGTGCCGCGAATCAAAAGATTGTGAGAACACCTGCTATAATTCAACGCATATTATTTTTACTAGTTATTGCTCGACTCATAATGTTTGGTCTGGGCGGAATAAGTATTCATACGCTTCAAGTACCTTCTTTAGGATTGATGCTCCTTTACACGATCCCTCACTCCATTACAACACACTTACTACTTCTCACATCGTCACTAAATTGCCAATCACTCTTCCCTGGCCGTTTTGCTTTCTAAACCGAACTTTTTTATGCCACATATCTTAGTGATTGTAAAATCATCCACTATGCTCATCTCTATATCCTGTAAGACAAGAGGAGGATAGTTTGTTCAAAGACAGGTTTTTAGACCACTTGAGTTTTAATCACTACGGGGGCATGTTATAGTTTGAAAAAATTTTGTTTTTGTCTTCCGGCAATTGAGATGGAGAGATGGGACAAAAAGGTTATGTGTATTTTTTGGTATAACTGATTCCAATAATTTCGGAATGGAAGAATAGTGAACTCTGAAATAAATTGAATGTTATCTACAACATATTACCCTGCAATAGAGAAATTTAATAGAAATCAGCTAAAGTTTCCAACATGCATTATTCTTATCTTTAAATGTTAGTAATTTCTCAGGGATCATTCTCTTGAAGAATTTTCGTCTTCGTGGTAACTGAGGAGTAAGTTATATGCCTTCCTCGGCGGGCTGCCATACAGGCTACACCTTACTCTTGCCTTGGCCTCGCAGTCTTCCTGAACTGTCTCCCCATCCATCATGTTCGCAGCTCATTTCTAGAATTCTTTGGTATTTGGCCAATACTCATTTGCATTTTCGAAAATAACAACTTTCTTTGAGCCGTCTCACTCTCTACCCTATTGTTCCCGGAACTTCAAGGTACATCTAATTTCAACCCCAGTGACAACATGAAAAAATTATCATTAATCTCCAAAAAGGCGTATCAAACAATGGTCCGTGGAGTAGTAAAATGACCTTAATATTTACTTTGATAATTACTGATGACATACTATAAAATGGCCTTACGTATTAACATTTTCCTTGAAACACACATCCATCGTCAATTTCGCCTTGAAGCGAGGGCGGAGGAAGATTATCCGTTTTTAATTACATTCGCGGGATTAACATTTTCCTCTCCAAGCTTCCGGTGGGCCATTTTCGCTCCATGACACGCCCACGATAAGTCTCACGGCTCACTTTGAGGAATAAATAAATTCTTTCTGTACAAATTTTAGCATGGACTCTGGTGTTATTAACTAATTTACATTCGTCTGAATCCATTTTGAAGTGAGGTCGCCTTGAACTGCGCTTTTTTTTCCTTGAAGTGTCGCTATCGAGTGCATGCAACGAATGAGCTCATTAATATGCAATGAATCACTTGCAACAGCCTGGTATACGATCGGCTTCAAATCTCGTCATCCATTTCCACTTGGTCTCTAAAGAGCAGTTTCCCCCGTGCCTCACAGCCTTACTATATATCCTGCAGAATAGGCAAGTCGTTAACAAAAGTATGTTACAATTGCATATCCGCCAGGATAAATTTCCCCTTGCGTTCCGAAGTAAACGAACTGCGGATGTTAGGGCAGACTTCAAGACCAATAAATAGTTTGGTGCGGATTGCATGCTTCAGGTAATAATTCATGGCTAACACATTTTAGTATGCTGAATAAAACCGCGTCTGTCCATGAGTAAGAATTTTACTGGCATTTAACATTTTTAATCGGCGTATAAATATCCTCCGACCGAGAGAATCAAAAAGAAATGAGAAAAACTTTGTATATTAAAGCATAAACTCAAAATACAAATGCAAAATATACACTAAAATATTGCTGGTGGATGAAAAGTGGAGCTAGAGGGTGTTTGAAAGAGAGTGTTTGAAAGAAAACATAAAATTGAGTGATATACCGACACTTCGAAATGTGGCGTAACAGACAAGACTCATAAATGATATCGTATCGTAAGTTAGTTGCGTGTTATAATCCTCTTTGCGATGAATGTTACTTTTGCTTGTGAATAGATAAACTTCAACAACTTAAGTCATATGTATGAATCTCTTCGGGTCAAATGCAGTGGCGAGCGCTTCTTGAGTTAAAGACGGCAAGTACCTTCTTAATTACGTGCATGAAATATTTTTGAATTTAAAATTTCATTTTAATGCATATTTATTATTAATAAATAAGTCTAATTATAATTTTTTTATATCTCTATTGGAAAAATATTTTTACAACTATATCAAAGTGCTTTTAAAGTGGTGGTAATTAAAACTTCAGTAAATATATTGTAATTATTTGGTTTTACTTGGATTGTATTAATTCCGCGTGGAAAAAAACCTTAAATCTCAGCGAAAAAGGTTATAAATATTAAATATCAATTAGAAATATTTATTTGCATTTTTTATTGTACTATGAATTAAATAACTGAAAATTTCGAGCGCCAGCATCACTCAACGAAGCTTCTGATGTGGCCAGCGCATACATTTTATTATTCTTGATTTGCAAGTACTTTTAAGACTAACATTCATTAAGACACAGTAAGCCAATTCTTCATATATATAACTAATGTAAGACTTTTTATATCCAAGGTAGAAAAAGGATTCCTTTTTGTTTACTCGAAAACGCACACTTTCGTAAGTCTCTCCCTTAGCTCAAACTACCGTTAAATTTTCATTAATTTTCTTTCAATATTAAAACAATTCTGTACTTTTTGGTTAATAAAATTTAAAAAGAATTTTAGCATGGTGCTCAGCGACCATCAATTAAAGTTTTAATGCTCAGCAATCTTTAATAATAAGAAAGCAGAATCATTTAAATACATTTAACCGCAAAAGTTTGTCTTGCTATAATTCTCAAGCACGATGATTAAATTAGGTTTCGTGACTCTTGTTAAGCAAAGCATTTTTCTAACACCGCAATTTTGATTAATATATTTTTTATTATCGATAGAGATTTACAGCCTTAATTATTGAAGATTATTTTGAGATAAATATATCAAGAAATTTTCAGGATCCATAAAATATTAACAGGTGTTTGATTAAGTCTTGAAAAAAAACTTCACCAACTACAGGGAAAATATAGGTTTTCTTAGTCGGGATTTATCTTCCAGTGATTTGAACTTTTGTAACAAAATTAGCATGAAAAGCATTCATTCTTTGGTGAGAAAGATATCATCAGCCGCATGCAAAGTATTTTTTACTCTTAGTATTTAGCAAGAATTACCCCAAGATGGCCATGCTCCTCAATATTATATCTAAAGAAAAACCATTTTCTACTCCTCACTCATCGCTGAAATCACTAACAACGCGTATTTTAATTAAACAAAAGAAAACTTTACTTATAACATGTCGCGCGTAGAAAAAAGCTCATTTGGACGTAAAAGTGATTTTTCTTTGGACGCGTCCTTATGTAGCGCAGTTATTCCAGTGTAAGGCCACCAAGGCAACTGGCGACGTGTGATTCTCAATCGAACAACTTCGTTGAAGGAAGTCCATCGCCAGGAGGGTCGCCCGCTGAGGCCAACGGAAGTGGTAGCGGAGTGCTTGCATGGAGTCGCGAGAGAATTCTCGGTTTGGACGAATTGATTGTTACGTCTTAATTTAGAGCAATATAGAGCATCATGCCCTTGTGCTTATTTGCCCCTTTGACCATCACAACGATAAGAACCAGTAAATGCTTCAGAACCCTCGATGTGATTACGTTTTTAGTTGGTTCTTTATCCATCAGTTACAAATACTCGTGTATATGTAATTATGTTCATTGAATTTAAACCGCTTCGGCACTAAGAACTACACACAATTTATGAATAATTAAATGTTGGTTTGACATTAAGGAAAAATCTATATGAAGATACTCTTGAGTTTTAATGTTTGTGCACTAAGCTCATAATTACGGACGTTAATCACTTAATATTGCTTATTAAAATTTGATAAGATTATTTTTTTTACTCATTACAAAATGGCTCAAATAAAATATGTAATACCCATTTTTTATTATTTTCCTTCATTTATTTCAAATATTCCATCGAGACTCCAAAAAAATATTTTTTGGGTTTCGTATTATTTGATATATTTTCAATGTTTACAATCATGCTGTCATTCGCGAACTGTAATTTTCAGCAATATAATTAATCAAGTAGACTAGGTGTTTCTAAATTTCATATGAACTAATGAATTAACGGAGCGTGAAAACTACAATATGTTGCTCGAGAGGGAAAAATATATAATTTCATAAATTAAGGAACGCGAATTTTTCCTTTTAGACGAAACACGTGAATTTTACCAAAATATACCAAAATATTTTACGCTTCCTGAGCACTATGCTCAAAATCATTACTTTTTTCTTTTTTTTCTTTCATACCCTGCCAGATATTATTTAATCCTGATTAAAATGGGTGTTCGATTAACTCTCAAAGCTTGAAATGATGAATTTTGCGAAGCAAGTCTAATAAAATAGTTTTAAATCCGCAATCATACATGTGACATGCACACAATGCGTGCTATGCTCCCTCACCTCCATCAAAACCAAACTACGGGTTGATCATCGCGTGAGTGGGTCAAATGGAAAGGATTTTATGCCCCTTTTCATTGCATGAACTTGGAGGCCCGCAATAATTTTATTCCCCGTCGCTAAGGGTCTTGTCCCCGCGTCATTTAAATTTTAAGAACCTTTTACTAGTTGATTTTTTGAATGATTTTTCTCTTGATAGCGTCATTGAAGTATAAATGAAGATAGAAAATTGAAAAATTAATATTACCTCATACCTATATTGTGAAAATGGTTAAATTACGGCGAGCTGGAACTCAGAGAAGGTTCAGTAATTATTCGATAAGGCAACGGACATCTAGGACAATTCACGGGATTAAGGATAAGAAGGCAGTTTGGGAAATGTATGTTAATTAGATAGTGGAAGGAAGTCAATCAGAGAAGAATGCTGTGAAAATTGGGGTTTAACTTTGCCCTCATTGAATTAACCGAGCCAAGAGGTCCTCAGTATTACTTCCTGCTGACTGTAAAAGTGCTACCATTGAAGTTTATTCACATGGAGTTCACGAATTCTCTAAAAAATTACTTCCGGTATTCGAGCCAAATTATAATGAGATTCCAATACTTAAGCCATGACATCAAAACGTTCTCCGTAACATACAGAAGGACAATGTGCACCTTAAGGCATAGTACACTCCCATTTATCCGATATCTCGTCAACAATCCATTACACTTAGAGGTCTAAGTTTCTGCATAATGCGGACGTTACAAGACATCCATGAGTGTTGATTTTAAATAAATATAATTATTTGAAATGTCCCAAGATGTATTAAATTTAACACAGCAACTTTTCCCTCACCCTAAGTTCTTATATTTTTTAAAGCACAAAGTAATCATTTGATTTAAGATGTGGTATTTGAATGTGTTACGGTTTAATAAGCCGTGGGATCGTGGGCTTGCTTTGACTATTATCATATTAGAGTAAGTCTATTTTGGATATATTGAGTGAAAATTGCATCGTCAGGGAATATGAAAATAAACAACGACATAAAATTCAATGGAGAATCGCCTCACCTCCTTCCCGTGCAGCCGGAGCAATAGACCTCGAGCCCTCGTACCGGAACCTCCTCTCACTGAGGACCCAGCGTCCGGCTCGAATCGGTAACCGAACTGATCATCCAAACACCCAGCTAACCAGGAGATCAAATCCTCACTCGAGTTAAAACAATGAGCACGTACAAACTCCACCAGCACACGATTGAAGCACACAAGTTCTATCAACCACGAGGGAACAACCACGGCCGGGAAACGGCTTCCGGGTCCGCCAGTCTGACTCAAATCCCTTCACCACACACGGACAGCACTCAAAGAGGACGTCTGGTCAGCCTTTTTGCCCGTTCCTGGGCTTTTCTTGGAGAGAACACCAACACCGCGCGCGCGGCATGTGTGTGTGTATGTGTGTGATGCGGTCGTCGTCGCGCCGCGACGTCCGCACACCCTGGCGACGGAGCGGTCAAACTCTCCCGCCCGTGTCAAGTCACGCCAAGGGATACGTTCGGTGAGCGTGGGAAAGAGTGGGAAGCGGGGAGACGAAGGGGCTGAGGTGGAGGAGTAGGAGACAGTCGAGGGGAGGAGGAGGGGATTTGGTTGGGGCTTGACGGTGAGGGAATTTATCGAAGAGTCGGGGGCGGGTGGTGATAAAATGTGTGGGAGGGGAATGATTGGGGGTGGGACGGGTAGGTGGGAAATGTGTGTGTTTGTGGCTGCTGAGGGTGGGGAAGCACAACCACGTGTGTTCCCTACGTGACGAAGGCGGAGCGACATAGAGGGATTTTTTTTCGGACCCTGGCACTTTTTAAAAGAAAAAATATGATAACTATGTACATAGGAATTCAGACACGAGTACAATTTAGAATGCAAAGATTATTTTCCATAGAAAATCAATTATGAGTAGAAATCCGTGTACAGTATTTCTATTACGTAACATTGCTTTTTTCAATGAACTGCATTAAGTTTTAATAACCGCATTAAAGTTGAAGGAGAACAATTTGCCTAAACTTGGAATCTCATTCTAAATCTCATTTGTCTTAAACAATATCATCATATTTATCAATGCTATCCATGTAAATTGAAATATTAAAACCAGTTGAGGAATTATTTAACAATTTCGATGCAAAAAACGTAGAGAAGCCTACGTAAATGAAGTGACTGTTTGACTGATAAATGTTTCATTTTTATTCCCATAACTTACATTTTCGCAGTTTTCATTTTACATGCTCCAGGCATTCAAGTGGCCTAATAGATAATCAGCACTGTGGAGGAGAACTATATTGGTGGAAATGGAGGAAAGGTTCACGAGCTAAGTCTGTGCCAGATACCTATTGAGCCCCGAAATATGTTTTGATTCCTGAATTCCCAATTTTTTCATCTGATGTTAAACATTTTTTTGACTATTTGACCAATTAGCATACTCACTCTCATGTACGGCGCTTAAGTCAAATAACTGACAGTTTCATGAACTTAAAGGCCCTGATTTATGGTATTAGGACAACTTCAAGCATAAGCTGATTAACTGTTTATATAAATGGTATATTCACTGTCATAATTTTGTGAAGTTCTTTCGACTATCATATATTTGACTTGAGCATTATTTTTTCGAGAGTGCATCCATATGGTTCATCATGCAGACAAAATGTACAAGGGGAGATTATGAAGTGGCTTTGAAAATCCTTAACTCTCAGCTGGCATCATGTTAACAGGAAAGCTACACCTACGAACAGTTAAAGTTACCAAGATATCATGAAAGCACCGGCCTAAAAATATTAGATATGGAAGGAAATAATATTGCAGACCTCATAATGTATCCTGAACAACCGCATGGTGTCACTTGTCTGGTGAGTTTCCATATCGAAAAACATCACTCATGGTGAAGTATCTAATGTATAGTGGTTTCGCGTGTCTACTGTCTAATTCATAATATTGCTCGAAATGCACCGTTGTATCGCTTAACGTCGCATATTGAATCACACCATCCCGTCGTTTCATAACAAATCATATCACTTGAAATCACAAGGTATCGCATACCGCAGTTGATTGGTTATGATATCGCCAATCCCAGCTGGAAGCTAGGAGGGGGAGTTTGCGGCTGAGAGTGGGAGAATGCATGAATGCTCGTTTGAGGGGAGAAAAAAGGGAACGATAAAAAAGTAGGGAAATGGGGGAAATACCTGCGGTGAGTCGGGTGGGGTGCATAATTTATGGCATCAAAAGAGCGCGGGGATATAAAGGGTTCGGCGCGGCGTTGAGGAGTTTTTCGGAGGAAAAAGGGGCGGAGTTGTGTCGGGTGGGGTGTGGCTGAGGGCCCCTGAAGGTGGCAAAGGGGACTCATTTGTAGGCGGCGTCAGTGAAAGACCTTCGAGGTGTGCCTGAAAGAGTGAAGGAATAGGATGGAGGGAGTTTAGCGGCGTCCTTTATTTTGGTTAGACAACATCTTGAATTGCCGCTGTGAGCATTTGGAATCCTGGGTAGAAAGATTTGATTAACAACATAGAGTACAAAGGAAAACAGCACGTTCCGTTAAAACTACTTATAGCTGACAGACAATGTAACAATGCTGATAAAAGGGCTGGATTAGAATTTCGAAGTTTGAAATCGTTTCGTAAGTTTTAAATCATTTGAAAATTTCAGATTAGGAGAGTTACGTAACGTCATGGAGCATATTATTTTGAACCCGCGCTATATCTCTGGAACTCATATTAGCGACTTGATGAGAGAAATAGACTGCCGATCTGATAGGTATAAATATTCCTTCATTCCACGCGCCATTAGTGTTTATAACTAAAACAGCGTGACTTTAACATTAACAAAGACATTCATGGATAATTACCCTGTCTTCTATCCCCCTCCTCCTCCTTTTCCCAATTACTTCCTCTGGCATGGCTGGTGTCCTTAGACCCCCTGCCACATGCCTCTGCGTTGACTATTGGGATATTATGTAGATATAGCGAAAGTTTGAGCTTCCTGGGGCGCGCGCCCGGGCGGTCTGTCGATTACCGCCTTTCCTTCGGGAATTGCTCTATAAGCATCAAAATTATTGAGATACTATTTGAAAATAGGGTTTTTTTTAAATAACTCAATTTATTTTCAAAATAAAATAGAAAATAAAGAATAAACTATTCTGGCTATTTATAGAAAAATTATTTTAGTTGCTACCTACCAAAATTTATTTCCTTTGTTTATCAATACTAAAAGGGTAATTTAAAAAAGATTCCTCCATCGCCATTATAAAGTTAATAATGATTCTCGGAACAGTTGATAGTTGTTCTCTTCATTCTGGTGAAATATGTGTAACACATGTTTTCAATGCCAAAACTACGCCAAATCCACTGCCAGGGAGGGGGCATGCAATGCTATTGTTGGGATATTGTAAAGGTTTAGTGGTGAGAAAGGGCAGGGAAGTGTTATGTGGGTAAGGGTATCGTTAGGGTCTATGTGGTGGCAAATGGGGAAATCACATTTGGATTGATTTCCGTGAGGACTGAACAGCGGAAGAAGTAAGGAGGGAAACTTCTGGGAGGAGGATTACATCACTGTGAGTTGAAGGACGCGACCCGGAATACAAATCACCTTAGCATAAAAACACACGAGCGACGGCTCTTGATTCTCACGTGGTGAAAGATTCGATCCGGCTTTTTTTTGTCCGGCCGTTAGTCTTTGTTTGTTTCGGAAACGTATTGAGGTAGACTGGCGAGAGGCTCGTTGCCTCAGATGAGTGACAAAAGACTTTAGTGTTGCGCCAGGTCTATGAAGGTCGGGAGCTTGGAAAAAAACACCAAAAAAGTGTAGAATACAAAAAAACCCTGGTGAAATGTCCAAGGATGTCTTGATTTTGCGTGTTGAGCGTGATTAGTTTTGAAACCATTCTGGGGCTATCAGCGACTACATCCCTCCTAGAATTGGCAAAAAATGTTCAACTTGCTCAAAGCTATGAAGATTGTGCGTTGAAAAAAATAAAAGTTAAAGCTAACAAGATTTTAATGTTGGATCTCACGTGGCTAACTATTCAAGATTATGGGAATTAACATCAGAGTGAACCTATTTAAGGTAGTTTGCGCAAGATGGTTCCCCAGTCATGATAGAGACCATAATTTTTTTATTAGTAATCGAATTATACGTTTTAATTTCACCAGCTGTGAGACGCACGAATTTAATATTGCATTATTAATGGGGCAAAAATATACTTTAATATGACGGAAATTGCAAGTAATTAAATTAAAATATCCAAAAGTCTTTAGCATAACTCTTTTTTTTTTGCGCGGAACATTTGAACTCCTTTAAAACGGAGGGGTATTTTTTCCCCGAAGAATTTATTGCGGTGACAAATGATTAATTTCCAAAAATAGTTTAGGCAACATAAAATCTACACACCGTTAATTTTTTGATGAGATTTAGATGCTGGGAATTCCTCATTTTTTTAAATAGCTCTATCTGGAGTGCATGCACGTACCATTTCCTATGTAGATTTCCTATAGCAGGCATTTTTGGCAAATATCTCAGAAAGTAATGAAGTAAAGATTCGAATTTTGGTGTAATTGGAAGGGTGAGATAGTTTTCTTTAAAATGAGCCCAAATTCATTGATTTTTAGGTGAAATGATATTTTGCTAAAACTACCATAAAAGGGTTAACTGACTTAATTTTTAAAACTATTTTTAGCATTCTGACTTCAACAGCATTACCAATATCAGGCACCCTGAATTATTGAATGAGGCTTACATGATTCTTACAAAATCTCAAGTCTCTTCAATATTCTCACTTTGAGTTTAAATCAAGTCTTAGCCATATTTAAAACAATATATTTTGTTCAAATGATACTTAAGAATTGTACGAAAATACCTAATTATGCGCAGTTGTTCCAGACTTGATTAGCGTGAGTGGATGAACCTTCATTCTCGGTGAAATACATCTTTGGAACTCGTTTTCGACTTAAATTCCGTTGACACTTCCGATAAATTTTTACTACTGCAATGAAGGTGTGTCAATACATTTTATTTATACCCTTTTCATATATATACCCTTTTGTTTCTTCTTTGGAATTAAATGCGGAATGTCATTTCATTCTCTAATTTGAGGGGAATACCTTTTAGAAATGTCGCAGTAGGGTCTTAATTTGCGTAAAGGAGAAATTTATAAGGCCTGAAGGTTTCGGAATTCTTTGAGAACCTTCCCACTCAGAGGCTATATAATACCATCCATTTTCATTATTTATCATAGAAAATAAATTTACGTAAATACCTGGCATTCTTCTAGAAAAAATAAAAAAATTTGAGCTCTAAAAATTGTAAATGAATTTGTATATTTGATTAATCATTTTTAAGAGCGTTCTCACTAAAAAGTACGATGCTAAAACGTGAAAATTGGGTAAAATAAAAAAAGTCCTTGAAGAAGGATGAGTGAAAAATCAGAGGCGTTTTTTTATAAAAATTATAATAGAATATCAAAGCTTAGTAAGATGGAATATTTAAAATTATCAATTCATGTTACATCAAAATAAAATGAGTTGAAAGCATATTACTTTAATATGGACTGGTTCTTATTATATTTCATTTTTCTGTAAACACATTAGCGATTAATAAGGCTTTAAAAAAGGTGCTTGAATTACACTTGGCGCTATGAGGTGACTTTGTCATAGTTTTAAGGCGTGAAAGAGAGAGATATGAAGGAATTTTTCACTGTGGAAAATCGATCCAAAGTCTTAGTTTGGATGAATGGGCAGCAGTCCATTTGCTTATTTCGATAAAAAGAGCAGGTATCTCAAGGTGCTCTAAAGAAAGTTATCATAATGAAAGTTCCTAGTGAAAAATAGCTGCCTCTATTGTGAGCAGAGTGGATGACAAATATCTGTTCCTTTCGAGAGCTTAAGCAAGCGTTCAAAAAATCCTTGTGATAAATTTACTGCTAAAATTTGCCTTTTTTCTCTTAAAGTGTTCTATGAGTCTTCAATTTTTTTGCAATATTGCATTTATTTCGATGCCAATGCATTTTCAGTAAACAGGGTATCGTGGAAATTCATGTCTTATTTCCAAAGAATTCTTAGTCTTATCGCGATCGGTTTATAAAATATTCCCAAGTCAAGCTTTATTATTTTCAAAATGCCTCCAAGACATGCATATCATTTTCGTGCCTTAAGTACCGTGGGTATTTTCTCCGAGATTTGAGCTCTACCATGGCATGTGGGTCAATCTTTTTATGATTAAAAAAGGAAGAAAACACCGGTTGTTAAGAGATTTTGCTGCCACTTCAACCCTTATTTTGCCATTTTTCCAACATGTGAGTGACCTAAATAAAAGAAGCTAAAAATTAACCTCAGTAACACCCACGTGAACGAAAAATATTTCGTTGCAGTGAGGTCGTTTTATGGAGAAAAAACGAGCTCATAAAATTTTTCTAGTAAAACGTAGCCATTTTTACTTGTGGGATCTATTTATTATTGCGCCTACTCGTTCAGCTGAGAAGACTATGAGTATTGTCTCAAAGTAATTTCACAATGTACCCACCTGTTATGAGGTGTGGAATATAGACCAGGGGGACTGTCAGCTGAGAGATATGGAAGATTGCATTTACAAATGAGAACATGAGAAAAGGTTAGCTAGGCCTGGATTTGCATTTGCAAACGAGGGCATGAGCTAAACACCCGAGTGTCAAAGAGCGCGTTTACAACGTCTCTGACCGATGAAAATGTCGTGATAGTCGAAACACACTTATTTACGGCTTGTACCGCTCCAAAAAAATCTCCTCCTTTTGAAATATTAGTTTAAAAGTGAAAAAGTAACTCCTGATTCTTAAAATAAAGTTAAAAGCTAAAAGCATGCAAGAATTTTAGACGTATTTGCGAGCATGTTCATGCAGTATGCCGATTTTTTTTTGTTTTGGAAATAAGCATCTTAAATTATAAAACGCATTTTCAGCCAACCTTGGATGCGGCAAGGTAAAGCTCGCACCTGGTAATACTGGGACCGCGTATCTCGAGTCCTGCTCAATAGGTTTCATCCCTCACAGGGCAAGGGTTTTTGTAAACATTCTCTTGGTTTGGACACGAAAAAGCCAAGTAAAGAGTTAGAAGTTGCTTATCAGTATCCTAGCACATATCAGAACCGACCAGGGAGGAAAATAAAATTATTAATTATTTTTATGATAAAAATGTGAGAATTAACGAAGTGAAATTAAAGACTTGGCAATGAATGAATCCGAGAACTCTTGGGTACAAAATACCGAATTAATATAATCGCAATATTAGTGAATGAATACTTTGATACAAAATGTCATATTAAAGCTATCTTAATATCAAATCGTAAAGCTTACAGCATTCCTTTCAATCGCGGTGGGTAGCAGAAAACTTTAAAATGATTTTCGCAAGTATAATCGCACAAAATTTTATGAGTGTCAGAATAATGAGCGGTTTAACCACGTCTGGGTCTTGGTCACATTTTTCCGCACGAAGGGCGCAATCAGACGTTTATCAAGCCTTATAATTTACGAGGAAAGGCAAACGCTGATTCGTTAAAAAAAGAAACAAACCGCGACATTAAAGGAAAAGTTTAACAGCTGCGTCACCAAACAGCAGCGGCTCGTTGCATTCGTAAACTACGACACGCATGTTAGTTTGTCGTGGCACAAGCGTTGAAATAGCCGCAATACCGAGAATTTGTAATTCTGACGCACCGATAAGCGGCCTGCAGTCAACGGTGCGTAATTAACAAAATGCTTATTTATTGTCTCTAAAATATTCATAGAACTATGCACGTTAATTTGCTGCTCATCTTCAATCGTATATTACTTTGCGGTACACCGCTCTTACAGCGTTAGGAGAACATCCATTAAGAAAGGAGGTAATGCGGAAAAGGAATTTGTAAGATAGAAATATTGAAAAGTTTCGCAAGTTTTGACGTTTCAGTGTCTCGCTTCCAGTCATTAATGGTCCGTTGAAAGAAGAAATTCCTGTCCTTTTGTGTTTTCAGGTGTATCCCTCTTTATTAGTCTCTTCTATCAGTTCTGATCTCTTGAGTCAAGTAGCGGCCCCCAATTTTCCTCCAATGAGCTATGTTTGTTTTGCTTCAAGAAACTTATACAAAATTGCATGTTCATTGGAACTTAAGTTTACCTCAATCTTCAACCAAAGCAAACCACCGCAAAGACATGTGGCAGATGATAGTAGAATACCGGTCAAGAATAGGAATGACAAAGATAAAAGTAAGTGGTAGAGAAAATGAATGATTAGTTATGGGTGTTTTATTGAAATAAATGTCTCGATCTGTGCTTTCAGTCGATAACAGCGTCCGGAAAATATTTGTAACCAATCTATTTTACTGGGAGTGGACTTTACCTATATAATTAAGGACGTGAGAAAGCTACAGGCGTTTTAGACGTCGGTAAGGAGAAGAATGGAGAACGTTTGGTGGACAGAAAAGAAGATAAACGAGTAATGGCATTATGAGTAAGAGTGCAGAATGTTGTGTAAGTGGAAAAGATAAAGAAAAAGAATAGCTTTTATGGACGGGATGGAGAGAGGTATGGCGTATGCTGAGGGTAAGAAAGGAATTTTTCGGTAGAAGGGAGTCTGCGCATGTAAAAATCTCAAAGATTCGTGCTCACTTCCATCAATACCTACGGTAACTGATTGATTACCCTCAAAAAAATAATTTTTTTAAATGGTCACAAAAATGTAAAAATTACGCGCAGACATTTGCAATGTAAAATACCACGAAAGCCTAACCAATTCGTCGCTATTGACCATATTGAAGCCAGCCCTTTGCAAGGCCAGGAGAGTCGCCAATCTATGCTGAATGAAGCGGAGTGTTTCGTAATGAACTCACCGTTTCTCAGAATTCGGACATGACTGCCGTTTCAAGGTGGCGAGAAGGTAGGTGTTTAGAGGGGGTGGGGGCGGTAGGGTGTTGGAAGGGAGTGGGTGGAGTCTGACGACCACCCATGGAGAGCGACGAACTAGGGCGGGGTCAACATGAAGTGTGTGACCCAGACGGAGGGAGTGGAAGTGCATTGAGGAAGGGAGAAAGGAAACAGATCGAAGGAGATATAAAATTCTTAGGCTGTAACAGAAAACTACCAGGCAAAGGAATGAAGATTGAAGAGTTTGATATCAAAAGTAAGTATGATATTACTTATTCTAAGTTTATAATAAGGGTGATAGATCAGAATCTTTCTGCGTGGGATCACAGTACATTTTTTTTTAGTGGGATCACGGTGGATTTTTTGCACAGTTGTTATCGTATCATAAACCACACTGCAGGGATAATTCTCACAGCTACTGCTCTAAAAACGCATTCTATTGAATTAGACTAGCGCTTTAAAGCACCTGGTAAATTTTTAAGAATGAAAATCACGTTTTTGCTCTCATGAGCGCACTTGAAAAATACGATAACGCAAGCGCAAAGGTTTATGGGATACTGATATGATGGTTGAAGAAACCGTCCTTGATCAGACAAGTCAACTTTTGTGCTCAAGTTGGAGGACATAACCGGTAAGTCCAAAATAAGAATCCATTTAAGCCTGGCGAAAACCTTAAAACGAACTCTGGTGTTATTTATAGTTCAGCTTATTTAATTGCGCAGCATATTTGATAAAACTTGGATAGTACAGAAAAATATTCGGGGACAGTTGATGAAAGAGAGAATTATTGAAAGAAGAACAGTTCGACTGACAGCGATTAAGAAGATCAGAAGTGCCCTATGATGACCATGGGGAGAAAAGATCAAGGAAAACGATTTCCACCTTCTCCCACCATTTGATCCCGCCCTACCCTGCACCTAGTAGTGTATGCGTGCGAGAACGAATAGGTTATGTCATTCACACCTGCGCATTACCACTCGGGATTACAGTTGAGCACGAAAGTTCAGCATGGAAATACAGTCAAGGATTAAGGATTAGATGGGAAGTGTAATATAGGAGGTTTAAAAAATGATCATGAAAAGCGGTAAGTAACGACCTCATCAAAGAAACTAAGTCGATGTTACGCATTACTTAGGGCAAATGTGGGCATCCATGCGATTGGCATAGTATGATAACTAGAAATAGAGATAAAACACATTAAACAAGATATAAGATTCCCGAAATTAGGAGGGAAAAATGCCTGACGAAGGCTCACGAAGGCTGACGAAGGCACGAAGGAAGGAAGGAATGAAAGATTCATGACTAGGATTTAAGATGCTTGATGCATGACTAGGATTTAAGATGATTACAGTTGTTCTTAGTATTTGATCAGTTTCACGGATACATTAAAATATTAATTTATTACTATCACCTTATGGCATACGTATGGCGAATGCATGCATGACGTATGGCGCCCTTACTATCGCCCATGGCGCAAAAACAGGTCCAAAATAAGATGATTGTGTCAAAAACTTAGTCAAATATTTTATAACTATTTTTGTATAACTCAGAGATGAAAATGCAGAACTAACCTTGAAAATAGTACAGTGGTATATCAGAAAATCACACCAACCACGAAGGGATGTAATCAATTTGTCTTTAAATGTATACATGGAACCAATATTTTCAAGGTTTTTGGAAAAGGTGCTCCACAGTAAAGAGTTGGTAATTGAGAATGATTTGAAGAAATTATTTTGTTCGGGAAAACAGGTACTTAGTGAAAAGTACTTCCAAATAGGTATTTCCTTCGGCCACAAAGTTGCAGCCAGCTTTGGTTGAACATGCGATGAGACGTGTGTGTTTCCCTTCTGAGATCGAAGACAAAACTTGCACAAGAACTTAGAAACATTTGTAGTTTTGTTTAAGTTCTTGTGGCAGGTATTTAAATAGAAGGCAAAAATTATCGATAGAATAAAATTTATATGAGAATATTTACATTTACAAGTGGAAAGAGGAAGTAACCCCATTTACACACGTATGGAATTAGGGAGTAACCCCCTCTCCACTCCTCTGGAAATAGGGAGTTAGATATTTCCATTCTAATGAATCGGACGTAGGGCGATTAGTGCTGATTTGTTGTTTTGAGTTTTATTCATTAATTTTGGATTAGGAAATTAATAAATTCCAAATATTTCATTTGACATTTTGCAATAAAAAAACAAAAACAGTGTTAACACGAAATAACTCAGAGGTAATGAATTATAGAGAGTAGAGTACTGTAGTATCCCACGCGATAACTCGCGTCACAAAAAAGATCGCGAAGATCCCACACTTCTCTAATTAGAGAGTGACTGTGAATGCGGATAAAATTTCCATTCTCACCGACTTATTACCCCGCTTAATTGCAGCTGAGAACACTCAACAAGAAATTGCAGTCAAGGACAAGGGATTTGCAGTTCTTCCTAGAAGCAATGAAGTATCAACGTAAGAGATAAACGACTGAAAGATCAATCAAAAGAACGGAATAGAAACGAGGTCGACCAAGAAGAAGTAGACCAGATTAGACATTGCTATGAGCAAGAAGAACAATTAAGGTAGTCAGGTAGCATGTTGACTATGAGGTTGATATTGATTCAGCTGAAGATAGACGTAGACTTGGCATAACGAGGGTAACATTAATTATGAAGAATGATATAACAGGGACCTCGAGTGAAGATACGAAGAAAAGATTATCGAAGAGTCTAATTTGGTGCCTGTTGCCGTACACCAGTTACGTCCCTTGAAAACAAGAAATAGGATTAGAGTAAATATGAGATCTTTATTCATTGGTTCTGAGGATTAGTTTAGCGAAATTTAGAGTAATGAACAAAAACTGGTTTAGAAATTCAAGATATGGCTGAAATGGAAGTTGGTGGAGGAAACGGAGAAAACGGAATGGTCGATTGAAAGTAGAGGAATTATCTTGAAATAATGATCTGAGGAGAGAATATTATTTAGGAAGGAAGAGGAATTAAAATGAATGTTATTTATATTCAATACAGACCAATAGAAAGCATACAGAAAACTGCAAAATCAGGAGATTTCAGTAAAAGATAATTACGAATGAGTTGTATCTTATCGCCATTATTGTGAAGTTTACGAAACTATACTGAATAAGGAAAAAATTGCTGATTATTACCATATGGGATACCGATCAGGATTGTGGTGGAAGAGGGGGTCTTTAAAGATTGTCGTTCAATAATACATACCTGATTGGTTATATAGTGGTTATATGGCGCATTTGCGCCGTTTAAATCCACCCCTATTTCTTTTTGCTTATCCTTGCACGAATCATGTTTGAAATAAGGCTTATTTTTGCTGCTTCATATAACCGCCTCCAATAATATCTCACTGTCACCCAGGCAAATGATTAGGTGTAGGTTTGAATCAGTTCGCGAGTGTTTAGAAACTGCATTTTTCTAGTGCATTTTTCTAACTAATTTGTGCATTTTAAGTGCTGCCAAGAACATAAGTGAGAATCTCTTAAATGAATGTGTTTTTCCCTCCCACTCTCCCCTATTATCCATACCTTTCCCCCCACCACCTCCCACTGACCGTGACGCACGTCTCTGACGTCAATCAACCACTTCTTCCCCCCCCCCCCTCCCCAGATCTATATATTAAGTCGCATGCCATGTATATGTACCTTGAAAATGATTCCAAGGCAGTCGAAACCTGGGTCGGAAATTAAAGTCTTAAGTGTGGAAAATACTAAGAGTTCTCTCTTTTTAGTGATGACTGTAATTATTCCTTAAAATCCTCTTTGAAACCGAATTCCACAAATGATTTATTCAAATTTTTGAAAAATCACTTCCTCTATCCCTTCATTTTACTCCTGTCACTTATCCATCGTTTCGCGAACTAGTATTGGTGCCATTCGAAACTTGGAAATAATACTCTTGGCAAAGATTGCTAGAAAAATTCAGGCCACACAATTATCATATTGACACAGAGTATGTTACATTAATACTCCAATTCGTTCGTAAAGCATACAAAAAATCGTTGTCGATAATAACTATAAGATATGAAGCATTTACCAATAGGCTAGATAATTCTTTCTACCGACGCATTAACGACGACAACAAGAAAACAGACCGACTTGTATACACGTAAAAAATCGTATCCCTTTTCTTTATATACTTGCTTACCCCCAGGGCCATTTATATCCAAATTGATATTTATCCGCACCAACACATCCCCTCAATCTCTTTCGGTCCATTGCATCCTCCTCTGCAGCTCCAATCCTCTCCAAATCTAACTTTACTTGTTATCACCATCTTCGTCGCGGTCTTCCCCGGGGTCTTCTGCCTTCTGGGAATCCTTTCAGGGTTCCTCTAATAACCTCCACTTTTATTTACGCTTTCTTTTTATACCTCTACCAATTTCTTTTCCGATCCTTTCGTTTTCCTTGGCTAATGCAAAAGCAAACGGTTTACCACGCGATCCGGCAAAGGACCACAGGGTGGTTTCACATTAAGGTGGCATATACATTCAGTAAGGTGAAAAGGGAACAAGCTCTGCGCTATTTTTGCTTCCAAGGTGTAAATAATTTTGTGTAGCATATGCTATCAAACCTCTCTCCATCTTTTATGAATTTGTGACTGGAGGGGAGAATAAGAATGGGAAGTAGGTCGAGAAGGATTGGTAAAGTTTGGGAAAGCAGAGGTTAATTTTGACTCTCCCCCTCATTTCCATCGCAATTTCCCTTTCGTCTCCCAAAGCTGATGGCTCTGATGCCGGACCTATTCAAGTAGGTCTTGGGATTATCATGCATTGAAAATATGAAAATTTTGATATCAAATCCTTGAAAAAAAATTATATTCAAAAGTTGAGATTCTTTGATACAGTCACGTAACGCTGACGACATTGTCGAGGTCGAGTCCTTTGAAAGTAATAAGACTCCTGGCCGCTGAAATACTCCTCGAACGGAAGTGAGGCAGAGGGTGCCTGGTCGCCAACTATGGGGAAGGGATAGAATGTGAAAAAAAGTTCTTGAACTAATGGTGTGTTTCGGTGAATTAAAATCTCTCTTTAATTCATAGTCACGCGTGAATCGTGGGAAGGAGTTCTTGTAGCCATCTGTTTAAAAAGGAACATCATGAATTAATTTAATTTATCTTCCCTAGAGTTCGTCGTGCAAATAAAGGGCTAAATTAAAGTGCTATATTTAGCCAAAACCTGAAGCTCATGTAATAGAATTTTGCTGGGAGCCTTATACTAAAGTTTAGCCTCTGAGTCTGTAGTGGCTCCGAGTCTAGTCCGCCGATCAGCAATGTTAATTTCTCTCCTTACGTGTAACACTTTAAACAAAACGCTAGATTTTCAGATATTTATGTTGATTTTCACTTTAATCATTCCGCGTTGGGTATCAAATTTCTTATGGTGTTCTCAAGAGGGAACCTAGGAAGAGCAATATCAGAACATTCTAGTTTAACTTCAATGATTTTAGGAAGGAAGGATGACAAACTGCCATAATTTCCCTGGCATGAAAACGTTGCGCATGGAAAAGCCTTGGAAAAAAGAAATGTTGCCGCTTTTCTCCCTTCTAACTACCACCACACGTTTTTCGGGGCGTAAAAGGAAACTCTTGCTGCAGTGTTCATAATTTTGTTTGTCCATATATTAAGAGATTCTTAATGTACTTTTATTATTGTTAATTTGTTATTTATTCATATCAAAATATATATCTAGGCCAATTGTTGTGGAACCATTATAATAGGTAACTATAAAAAATGAAAAAATAACAACGACAAATAATATAAGCAAAAAATGAATGAACAACAAATGACAAAAGTAGCAGGTGTCAATGGAAAAATAGAACCTAAACAGCCATGGAACGATAGGTGAGAGCAAAGTTAGGACGGGCGATGGAGGGAAGCGACAGATACGGTATTAATGGAATGGGCCGAATTCGGGAGCACTCGCAGCATTACTTGAAGTAAGGAGTTTGAAGATTAAAAAAACCATTGAAAGCCAGGGGAAAAACAGTATTTATACCGCGGTATAATCGGCCAAGAGCAAGACAATTTGGGAATAAGTTACAATAAACTTCTGAAATTCTGAGTAGGTGTTTCCATCGCGAAATGACCTGACTTCATTCATATTAAGATATCTTATAAAAAACTTTCTATTCTAGGCTTCAACGCTATTTTTTGCATACTGATGATAAAAATTACGTAGTGTTACATACGGAAATTAGTAAAATCTGAAGATAAAAACGTTTTCTGTCCATGGCTACTATATTTCCCATGTGCTTCAATTTTAAATAAACGTGTGCACGTGCGGATCTTATTTTTTGAGGTATTTGCCAACTTCTGCAATGATTGGAGTCCAAATTTGTAAATTAATTTGAAATGGGCTGCAGTCGGCAGCATGGCTATAAGAATGGTAATTAATAGATATTGGTGTCGAATATTCTATATGTATGTCTTCAACCGTATATTTTTTTATAATAGCTATGGTACATCACCAGTGAAATCAGTATTTTTGAACAATAAAAAACGAAATAGTTCAATTTTGTACTTTGTATTGACTCCCTCAATCTGGGTCAAATCTATTCATTCAACAAAGTTAATGCTGAAGGTATTTAGCTCACTCAGAAGCGTAAAGGTGGTAGTGGCGGTGGGCACTGTATCGACGACAGGGTCGAATATTCTATATGTATGTCTTCAACCGTATATTTTTTTATAATAGCTATGGTACATCACCAGTGAAATCAGTATTTTTGAACAATAAAAAACGAAATAGTTCAATTTTGTACTTTGTATTGACTCCCTCAATCTGGGTCAAATCTATTCATTCAACAAAGTTAATGCTGAAGGTATTTAGCTCACTCAGAAGCGTAAAGGTGGTAGTGGCGGTGGGCACTGTATCGACGACAGGGTCGAATATTCTATATGTATGTCTTCAACCGTATATTGTTTTATAATAGCTATGGTACATCACCAGTGAACTCAGTATTTTTGAACAATCAAAAACGAAATAGTTCAATTTTGTACTTTGTATTGACTCCCTCAATCTGGGTCAAATCTATTCATTCAACAAAGTTAATGCTGAAGGTATTTAGCTCACTCAGAAGCGTAAAGGTGGTAGTGGCGGTGGGCACTGTATCGACGACAGGGTAATTTTGCACCATTATCAGTTTATTAAATTCACATTCCTACTAGACCACAGACTAGCCATTTGTATATTCTTTAGCTAAGGAAATGAAAGCGATATCCTAATGTTACAAGAACGTATTTTATCATGGGAAATGAACCCTGTGGGATACTCAAATATACCGGCCGGGGCTCATTCCACAGCCCTAGGTCAGCTTCCTGATCCATGACCACCCTTTATCCATTACGACTGAAAGCAAGGCAGTCTCAAGTCAAGAAAGAGGCAGCAATCTCAGCAGAAGGGAAGGCGCATGGCAAGGATATCAGGCCGGTATCAACAGCCACACCTTCGGGCGAGGGTGGAAGTTCATGGAATCGGCCGAAGTACTGCGATGTGAAAGGCAACGGGGAAACCACCACATTAGTTTCCCTAGAAGATGCAGCTCTGCATTTTAACTATAAATGACATGATGGCATTCCTCCCAGTAAATTATTCCGGAGATAAAATAGTCTCATTATTCACTATATCGACCTCCATTGATATAGGATAAACGTCATTCCCCTGTCTACTGTTTGATATAATTCTATTTAAATGTAACTTCGTATTGTGTACTATGTTGTGTTTGCAATTTTGTTGAAAGACTTATATCATGGCTCTTTTTTGGTTTTGTGCACTTTGTGACGTTCAGTCGTCTTCAAGCAGGGGCATGTGGATGTTTGTGGGGACATATATTTTGCATGGCAGGTCATATGGGCATCGATGTGATGAATGGATGCAGGATGGTGGTGCTTGATGATGTTTGTTATGCCAGGTAGTCATGGATGGTCGGGAAGATGGTGACAGAATTGCAGTGGCAGCGTAATGTGAATTCGGGTTCTTAATGTGATTCTTTGGTAATTTTTAGTGTTATTTTATTTTATATACCATTTTTTTTAATTTTTATGTATTGGGTTGTTCTGAGATGTGTTGTGGTTGACCTTCAGTGTACATGTTTTTTTTTGTAGCCCTGATGATGGAATGAATTACGTTCCAAAACGTTAAAAATACGACCTTTCCTCGAGAGAATATCCGATAAAATAGTCCCCCAATCGAATCTTCGGGTGGGAACTACTGGGAGAAGCACATCAGTCAGTGAGGACAAGACTGAAAGCAATTTTTCGCAGCTATTTTGCCAATTTAAAAATCCTTATCCTGATACTATCTCAGTTTTTACAGATGGATCAAAATCGAAGGGTGATACAATATTTTGTCCCCATTGAAATCTTAACTTAGACCCAGACTATGTAAAACCTCCTTTAGCCGGGTTCACCTTTTAATCTATGAATGCGCGACCATCGCGTTTTCGGCGTGTTTTCCGGTGGGAGTGAATTTTCCGCTCTCTCCTCTTCCTCGCACTCCCTCGCCACCCCTGTGCCTCAAGGCCCCGATCGCCGAGATCCGCCCCCCACCCGAAGGGTGAACGGTTGAATCGTTGGGGAAGGTCACCCCTTGTGGCTTGCCTTATCTCGCCGCCTCGATTCGGGGCGGAAGGAAGGATACTGTCGGAGGAGGGGGGTGGAGGAATGGGGAGTGGTGCGGCGGAGTGTGGGCATCGGGCCCTCTTGCTTCGGCTCCGAGGACTGAGACCGAGTCCGTATCGTGCCGATGGCATGCGGGAGGTGGCGCTCTCGGCGTCAGGGCCTCCGGGGACCTATTACCCCCCCCCCTTTGCCATCCATTTTCAACGATCTCGGCCGTAATTAAAGGGCACTCAAAACGTGCCCGCAAATGACTCATGCCAGCGTCACAAATCATTCACGAATATTTAGCTATCTGAGCAAAAGAATACGAAATTTCAATTATTTCAGGCTCAACTTTGTGGAAGTTTATTGTAAATAATGAAAAACGAAAACTTAAAAATAGAGTTAATCGAGTTTGAGACCTCAATATCCAAATGCTAAATGATATTCGGGTAAATGGTTATTTATTTTTGAGTTCTTTGGCTGCTACTATAATTTATTTTTAAATTTTTTATTTTTATTTTATTTATTATTGTTATTATTTTTAATTTTTTTTATTATTTTTATATTAATTTATATTATATATAGAAAAAAAGTAATTTAAAAAATATTTAAATGGGGTTTTGATTGAAAAAAGTATATATATAATAGCTATATGTTAAATATGGTGATGTCACTTCTTAAAATTTCCTAAAGATGCTATGGTGTAGCGATAATAAAAATTCGCCTTAATTGTGGAATGCCAAGTTTTTCATTTAAAGATTTCAAAATCCGTGTGTCACAATGGAATTCCACGAAGTGTAAGTCTCAACCATTTCTCTCACAAATTGATATTTATGATAATCTCATCGAAAATGGCTGGGAATCATTTCTAAGAGGATGAAGAGCCAGCGAAATCAAGACTTACCATTCTTAATAATGAAAAAAGAAAACTTTGTTTTATTCCACCGATTTATTTTCAGGTACTACTAGTTTCGACGAAGCGGCTTCATCATCAGGTACACGGTTTTAGGCTTGATCATGAAGAATATATACCATCTAGGGTAAGGGTTGAGGAAAGGAGGGGAAAGGGGAGAGATAGGGGAGGTGGGCGGGAGGAGGGAGAGGGTTAGGCAAAACCTTGTACCTGAAGATGACGCCGCTGCGTCGAAACCATTAGTACCTGAAAATAAATTGGTGGAATAAAACAAAGTTTTATTTTACCATTATTTTAAATACAAAATCTTAATTTTGCTGACTCTTCATCCTCTTTGCATTGTTTTCCAGCCATTTTCGATGAGATTTTCATAAATATCAATTTGTGAGAGTGATGGTTGAGTCCCGCACTTCGTGGAATTCCATTGTGACACATGGACTTCGAAATCTTCAAATGAAAAATTTTGCGTTCCACAGATCAAACAGATTTTTACTACCACTTCACCATAGCATATTTATGGAATTTCAAGAAGTGATATCACCATATTTATCATATAGCTATTATATAAACTTTTTCCGATCGAAACCCCATTAAAATACTTTTTTTAAATTATCGTAGCAATCAATCGACTTAAAAACAAATAACCATTTATATGAATTTCATTTAGCTTCAGTATATGCATTGGTTATTGAGGTCTCAAACTCGAGTGACTCTCCTTTTATGGAGAATAGTCTCTCCATCTGGTGGGAGAGAAGTGTGGGGCATGGCGAGGGAGATGGCGCCCAAGGTTGAACCGTTAGAGTTGAGGAGCTCTAGGGAGGTGGTTAGCGGTAAAGAAGCAAAGAAGTGGTGGTTTTGATGAATGAGTAAGGCTCTGAGAACTGATCACTATGGAGAGACAAAAAGAGTTTATTTGGAGTGGATTTACCATGGATTTGTTACGTAATAGCTGCAGATATATCTAGAATAGGAAAAAGTAAAGGGAAGAAGTGGTAATTGGATCATATTCGTGAGTTCGGCTCTGTATTTCATCATCAGTCGTCATCAGTCCGAAGATTGGTTTACTGTAGATCTCTAATTGGCACTTTTTAAATCATCATCCTGATTTTTTCTCAGTTTTTACAGATGGATCAAAATCCGATTCCGAATCCATTCATTCGAAAAGGTGTGGAGCGTATTCCTCTAAGTTAACCGCTTCATTCCAACATAATGCTCCACTTTGGCATTATTCGGAATTTTCCTGATGCATAGAATTCGAGGTTAATTACATTTTGGTGTTTTATATTTTTGTATCACGGCGAATCAGAAGAAAGAGCCAGAGGAGTGAGTGTGAATGGAAAAATAGTACAATTACTTCGATTTGCGGGTGATATAGCTAATATTGCCCAAAAAGGGGGAGCTAACACGACTTCTAACCGCAATGGAATCCACCTTCAGCATTGGATATGGTATGAAGATCAATAAGAATAAAACAAAAATCCTAGTAGAAAGCAGGTATGGCACGAAGACTGATATAGTCCTGGATGGTCAGAGATTGGAGAATGTAGAGGAGTTTGCTTGTCTCCGAAGCGGGATAACAGCAGATGGATGTAGCTTAAAAGACCTAAGGATTGAGTCAGCTTTCAACCGTAGTGCCAAGTTGTTCACGTCGAATAATATAGACAAGAGAATAAGAAAACAGCCGATAAATACAATTATCCGGAGCGTATTCATCTACGGCAGCGGGACATGGAATCTTGGAATGGAATGAAAGAGAAGGATAGATGCGTTTGAACTATGGTGCCATCGCCATATGCTCAAGTTCAGTTGGAGGGGTAAAATCACGACTGAGGAGGTCTTGATAAGAGCGAAGGATATCCTTTGCCTGTGGAATACAGTCAGAAAACGTCGCAACTCCTGGATTTGACACCTTCTTAGACTGTTTCTAACATTACTAGAGGGCTCCGTGAAAGGAAAAAACGCGAGAGACAGGCCTAGGATGGAGTTCATCGATCATATCGTAGAGGCTGCCTCTCGTACGTGGAGTGGAAGAGATTGGCAAGAGACCCCCATGCTTGGAGATTTGCAACAAACCAATCTTCGGGTTGACTACTAAAGACGAAGAGTTGCGGGAGCAATAGAATTGAAGATAAAAAGCCAGCATTAATGTGATGGGCAAATCAAAATCTTTACTATTTGACAATACTGTAAAGAATATAAAACTATGCCTGCAGGCATGAATACGGTGACAAAACGAGAGAGGTGGACGGTCAAACGTGCAGTCACGGTAATCATTTTGTAACATGCACAGTGTATGACAGGTACACAAATAGAACAATGGGTAGGAAACTAGAAGGTGTCATTTTTGTAGATTTTCTTCTTGTAAACTAATTTTATTTCATCCTGCTTCTACGGCTAGTGGCAATACACATTTATTCACGCCCCTTTGGTCAGCATTTATGGCAATATTGAAACAAATAATACTTCCTTCCTCTTTATTACTTCAGAATCCTAAGTAATACGAGCATGCGACTAGTGGATGCATCAAACGTATGTATTGGAACTTGAGCCATGTTTCTGTTCCTTACTTGGATTTTGCATGATTGTAATAAATTAGGATTCTGTCTCGTTCGGTATTTGTACTCCTGGACAAAAATAAGCCTGAAAAGTACTTTTGAGTACTACATTTTATACACGAAAACTAGAATAAGAATAAAAGTAGTGATTTAAACTGCAATAAAATTACTGCACGCGATTTGAGAAGCTTTTTCCTTCAAGGACCCAACGGGGATAATGCAAATGACCCCATTGTTTCACATCATCCTTTCACTTGGAACAATCCCAAAAAACAATTATTGTACTTTGTTCTGGGTCATGCAAATAAAGTCATACGACGTACGATAAGCTCGATTTATCTCAACTATCACGCCTATCTGTGACCTCGAGTAGAAAATAGCGGTAATACGAAGCCTCCAGCTACCGCTGATGTCTACTGATGGGCATTTCCCATTAGGAACTTATCTCGCTACCTTAACCTATTGACCTCGGAGCAACCATCTCAAGAAATGAAATCCCCGATGTTAGAGCCAAGGATTGGTGTTATGCAGCCCATATGTTCCCAGTCCATTCCACTGTAAGCCCCTAGATTTCTTGTCTCCTGCACGGCATGCACGTTATCGAATGAGAAACACTCCTAACTCCAGAATATCTCGCCTTTAAGGCACGTGCATGATCTTTCGCTTCCAACACGTAAATAGGAAACCTCATTTCCCCTCTGCAAGAATAGTACTACGAAGATGGCTTTGTTGCTAGAAACATTGAAGAGTTGAAATTAGTCGGAAAATGCCACTTCTTCTTTATCTTAAGAATAAACTGCATCGTGTTTCATAAAATTTATCAATTAATTTTTTTTACATTCTTAATAGATTTAATCTTATATTGCCTTGTGCTCTTTGCAATATTTATTTAAATGCCCTTGTTTAATTGATCAGGATTGGATTTTTATCGCAACTGAATATTTTGCATTATTTATTCACTGTCAAACACAAACTTGATACCTGAAGAAACAAATTGTAAGCACATAGTGTTTGAAGAGTGGAAACTCAAAGGTGCGATCGAGTTTTCTCTGCTGAAATATATTAATTAGCTACCAAAAAGTGGCGTGAAATCTTCAAAGCGATTTTGCCTAAGCATTTTATTAAGTAGAAATTTCAATTATTTCAATTTCCAATTATTTGTCTCGAAGGAGGGTAATCTAAATAAATTTCCTCCTATGATGTGAGCCAAAAATATTTTCTTGGCCGTTTTAGTACGGTGGGATCACTTGTATGATATACTGGTTTAAAATTAAAAGTAATTTAATAACAATTTTGCTTCACGTTGGGCTAGCGAGAATGTTCTGTGATATTAGATATCTCAGCTGTGGTGCTAAAATTTGATTAATGAACTCTGCAATTGATTTCAGAGGGAATTGGATAAGTATCACCTATGTTGTGTTTTAGAGTTAATATGCTTTAGAAAAAATATAACCCTGCACACTGTACTCCTCTAAAAGCAAAGAGGGCGATGAAACACTCATTTAATAACCACTTATCGTTAGTTAATCCGTAGGCCGAGACATGAGCGAGTTTGATGATCTTCAGAGAAAATATTTTACGATATACCTAATCTCCTAAAAATACTTTTCTTGTAGTTATCTAAAAAAATATGTATGTCTTCATTATTTTTTTTATCTGAAGGTTGGTCACCTGCAGACATGATTTCTGATTCCTTACTGTTCAATGCAAACTCTCGCTCACCCTGATAAAATGTATTTTTATCTTTTTGAAATCACCCGTAGTGCATCTATACATTATATAAAAATATGAATAAATTATGTATCCACTTCAGGAATTTCCTGCTCACTGGATGCCTCAAAAATTGCAATTACACGTTTATTTGAAAACTAAGGAAAAGACTGAGACCAAGGAGGCACACAGATAATATATATTGGACCAAGATAACAAATTTTTCTGTTAATTTAAACTTACTGTGTCTTGCATGTTATCTCATAGTGAATATATTACCCCTTAAATTTAGAAAACCACTTCTGGGTTATCAAAATTATATAACTATCTTTTTACCTCGCTCACACATTTTGTAATAGTATACTTTCCTCGTATATTTTCAGATAAACCGAAATATAGTTGAAGCCCAACATTAAGAAATGATCACTTAAACAGAGAAAATTTTCAAAAATGGCGGGTGAATTTTTTGAAGAAATTGCCATGAGAAAAATTCGGGGATCAATCAAAGTTAATCCCCGGTCCAGCCCAAATTTTTCTCATGGCAATTTCTTCAGAGAAAAATTTGATTTGAGCAATGAGTATATAGTTTTATATCTTAGTTTGTACGCATTAGGATTTTATACTGTTTTCGGTTTATTTCCACTTTTGAGGTAAAGCAATTTTAATCATATTTAAATGTAAACAGGACGTAATGGGAGTAACTGAAGATTAGCAAATAAGGGGAAGAATGGTTCAAATTGAAACCTTATGGCAATCAGCCTCTACTATCAACTATAACTCTTAGGAGAACGAACCTGGGATTGAGGAAATTTTTAATCAATACCCCTCAGCCGATTAAACCGTAGCTTAACTTTGATTGAACTAAAGCGTAATAAATTGTGCCAATGAACGGCAGGGGACATTTGTTTCGAAGTAAATAAAGCTTTGCATGGCAGTATTCAAGTTCCCTTAATATTTTTTTAATGCGCTGATCCCATTTTAAATGTTGATCTACAGTCATTTCGAAATATATATTATCACTTACTCGTTCAATATTTAAACACTTATTACATTTATATAGTTATTGCAGGATTCGAGTACATTTAGGCTTGTGAATGACTAACTGCCAATAACTGGTAAAACAATTAATCTCTTTAAGCCATAAAAATTTCGTTTTTTTTCTTTTGGCAATAACTTATTGGATTCCATCCATCCGCTTAGTGCACAAAGATCTGATTCCATATTAAGTCTCACCACTTCCCATGATGACCCGTCATAGATCAGAGCTATGGCATCAGCAAATGCAGATTAGTTTTTTTAATGAATTTATAGTCGCAGAAATCATTCATGTAGATTAGAAGCAATATTGGCACTAACACTAAACCATGAGGCACACCTGAAAATATGGTTTTATAGTCACTGACTGTATCCTTTGCCCGTATACACAGTTGATTTCTTGCTCTTCTCTCAACTCGGCCCTTGCGTTTGTCCTTGGTATACCAAAAACACAGAGGTATATGAGGGAAGCATTCCATTATGTATGACCCTAAGAGGTGAAATTTGGGATAATACATTCATTTTCAGTTAATATCACTCTGCAAAAGGGGTTTCATTCCACCATTTCCTTTCAAGCTGGAATGAAGAATCGCATTAACGTCGGCACGCACATACAAACGCAAGGTTTTTTTAAATGTTTATCGCCCTAACTACAGCTTCCTTATTATTAAGCCCGTTTATCATCGGAGTCCGTCAGTAATTTTTCAACTCGCCCCCGTGCTAATAAAAGTAAGGCCATCCAGGCGTCCGATTTTTCTGATTCAAGGCTAAGAAGGTTTGCTCCTATGGAAAGATTTCGTTTGGAACAATCACGCATAATTCCGTCGCCCTGGTTGGCCGCCGATCTTTATCCGCATGGAGTGCAGTGAACGCAGGGAATGGGTGCGGTCGACCTTTTGAAACGAAAATTCTTACGCCAAGACTTGCTTTGATAGAGGTGAAAGGTAAAGTTTACAGTTAGCGACCAGACTCTCTGTTCACTCCAAGCGCGGATGGAGTTGCCTCAATAAAATATCAAACCTCAGCATATGCAATCGTGCGAATTTCACATGAGAACGAGCAGAAAATCCATCACTTACGGTTACAACTTTGCTTTTTTGGAGTCCAGATTTAAGATCTTAAAATCGTTGACCACAGATTTTAGTTCTGATACAACCATTGAGGTAGACAGAGAGGGTTGAAGAGGATTGCTATGATGGCCAATGTAAAAAGCCATAACGTCGGCAACGGCTGTCTGCCATCTTTGTTACCCTCGATTTTCCTTAAGCGTTTACAGGCTGATGCACTAATTTAGCAATTCTACGATGTCATCAATCGATAACTTACTAAAATCCCCATTATATACTTCTTTAATATGTATTCAACCTAAATATATTTTTTTATTTAAACTATTAATAACCCACATTCCCGGTGAAAACTATGGTAAAATATAGCATAATTTACATCTCCAAATAAGCAATGTATGTTTTAAGAGTTGCTTGCCATAAATTACAAACAAATCGAGGGTATTCTTGCTTTACATACGTACATTCCATCGCAAGGATAGCCAATATGTCTGTTATTTCGGTTGCCAGGCGACAGTTTGATGATATAATGCCCTCTCCATCTACCTTAATGGAACCGGCAATGACGCTGGAAATAAAAAAATATGAAACATTTTCTGTTTTTAAAAATATTCAGTAATTGCTTTTTTACTGCCGTTGTTGGGAAGAGTGAATAATACAACCTGTCCGTTCGATGGCCCATGCCTCGTGTTTTGTCACTTTTTAACATGTAGATTGAAGGGTAGGTCAGAACAATATCATTTATGTATTAGCAACCGCTGCAATTACTTTTAAATTGAAACCGCTAAAAATTTGTACCCGAAAATTTTCTCTATATAATTTACGTCTGACTTGTAACCTCTTTGCTCTACTAAATTTCACCTCTGTAACGTTTTTCGAGTATAGTTTTCTCCTCGCTGAGAAGGTGTTAACGAAACTAGTGACAACATACCAGCGGGGCACATATACAGAGAAATCTGCCTCCGTGACAACCTCTCTTAAGCAGTCACATCTCTAAGCGACCGATGTTTTCGGGAACGGATGAAATGAATTTTCCATATAAGCAACGTAAGTTTTACCCTCCCTTCAGCGATGACCTTCCGAAGCGGTGTTGGCCGCTTAATAAAGGTTCTAATGTACATAAAATTTCTCCTTAAAAGATCGGAATTAAGATCTATGATGATGTTTCTCAACTCCTGACGCGATATATTTTAGGATATCGAGAGACTAGAATTTCATTCATCACCAAAATGAAAGATGGATGATATCCGTAAATCGTATTCGTAATTCAAATAAGCCCTTCTCTATGTAAGTAGAGCCATAAGTCTATCATTTCCCTACGCATGGTAAGAATATCAACATTAACCCTCTATGGACGAGCGAGTCAAATTTGTTACCTTTCAAAATCATTGAAATATATGCATTCTAAGAGGCTTTTCCATTTAGTTACTGCGCTAGACAGAATTGTAACTCTTTGGGTTAAATGTGTGCAATGTTGCGTCTCTTTCGGTGGTTTGTCAAACAATTTGAATAGATGAGTGTGTGACGCTATTTACTGATAATGGCGTACCTGGTAGAGCTCTGAAATAAATAGTTTGAGCTGTCAGATGAAGATAAAATTGGGAAAGTTGAAAAAAGGTACGTTATGATTGTAATGTTGAAGTATACTTTGTGTAAATATTATTATGTGAAGTAATATTTTAAATTTTATACATAAAATACAAATACCTCACATTTCAAAATAAATATTATTATCAAATAAATTGAATTTTTTAATTGCTATTTTTAAAAAGAAACTAATATGGTAGCAGTATTTTTTTCATGCTGATGTTTCATAATTCCGTCCATAGAGGGTTAAGTGATGTTTAATTTTGCCTAAGATCCTAGTATTGTCGGCACCATGGTAATGTATGAATTAATCTCAAAAGCCAAAAGTCCGCAGATCGATTCTCCATCCAGGAAACTTTTTCCCTGGTTATTATCAATAAAATTTATTCCATCTATTGCTGATTACATTTTGTAGCTCATAGATATTTTACCTAACCAGCTACGCCGGAGAGATGACATTGCAAAGCACCTCTGGGTAAATGAACTGCTATGTTCTCTACTTGCCTTCCATGCAATGAAAATGAGCTCTTTTTTACCGTGCTCTTTTCTTAGTTATCGTCCTCCTTCCGTGGCCCTACGTAACAATCTGCTAGTCTCCAAGGCCTCTTTTCTCTTTTTATCAGCAATGAGTCCCTACCCGATGGAAATCAGCGGAAGGAACTCTTAGCCAAGGCTTGTTTTCGTGCTAAACACCAGTATCATTCCTTCCTTAAAAGGGGTGAAAGGCTGACATGAAAAGAAGAAGAAAGTTATTATGAGTTATTTTTAAACAAAAAAATGGATTATCGTCAGCTAAATTCTTTTACTTTTTTCCCAAGTGCAGCAAAAAAACAACAATACGGTCAAACAAACAGTTTCGGGTTGAATTTGTAGAGTTGTAGTCTTTAGAATAATGTATTTTTTTAAATTCCAAAACCAAAGAAAAATGTCATATTTGCATCCTCTGTCAAATACTAGTAAAGTTAACCGAGAAAAAACTTTTCAGATGAATCTGGTTTGATGAAATTATGAAAAGAACTTACCTGCCAAAGTTTTTGTCAGAGCAGCGTTCGCTGTAAAGTAAAATGCAAAGGAGATTCGTGCCGCTGTGTTCTGTTCTCCGTGGGGGATCGGGTAGGTGTGGTGGCTAGAGTACTCGCCTACCTCACGGGCGGACAGGGTTCAAATCCCTGCAGAGGCGGATGTTTTTCAGAGGAACCCGATCCCTACTTGAGTGTGTGCATTGGGGTGGGAATCTTGTGGAGGGCACTTCAAGTGGAGTACTCCGTCTGTCGGATGAGACGTTAAGCCGTGGTCCCCTTGGCGCCTTTCGTTAAGAGTAGGCTGATGCCGACGCCGGATTTCTATCCACTCTTCCTCCCTTACCTATACCCTATGACGCAACTGACCTCAGCCATCGGCCGCCTCCCCAAATATCCAATCCAATCTGTTCTCCGCACTATGGTTTCACAGTTGAGTTATTTAAAAAATTAATTGTTTTCTGGCACCTGATTCATTCGCAAATGAGTCAGATAAAAATTGGACGACTTTTGCTAATAGCTATAACAAATTGGACGCTTTTGCCATTACTGCTGTGTCTTATCATTTTCCTGGACAATCTGTTGGATCATTCGCCCCATGTGGATCCAGCCATAATGATCTATTAGTTACTTCAAGACATGGACCTTGGCGTCGGCATTTTACTTATAAACGAGATGGGGACACAACAGAATTCTTTGTACTAGTAGATAAGTGAAATACATTAATAATAAACAGATAGTAAAAAAAAGCTATCTCTTAAGGATGCAATGGAGACGAAATCTCGTGAAAGGCGCCGATCAACGAAAAATTCCCGAGCGTAATTTTCTTCAATCGGCAGACGACAATTTGTAAGGAATGGAGTTTATATATTCATAGCACATGATTCAGTCGTCAAAGAAATGACAAACAATTTACTTAAACGATATCCTTTTGAGCAGTAACTTGACAGAATGATAGTAGCTTGTTGTATATTCCGTTTATTCATGCAGATTAGTGACTGATACCGGCAACAATTGCATGCTTTATCCTTTCCCACTAGTCGCGGTTTGAATGCGCGAAAGTGCCGAATAAAATCTTTTAGTTTTGAATGGGGTCCCCTTCCTGCTATTATTTAGAGACGAATTATTTATTGATTTTGAAATTTTGAAATGGAAAATAATAGGTTTTTCAACCTTTTTATTGGTGGCCAACAGATCGGACCTACTATTCAGCCGGCCATTGTCCCACTGACCTCGTCGGAGACAGTTCAAACTGATACGGAAAGGAAAGTGAATAACTTTCGACAAACATGCAGAATCCTGGGAATTTTTAGTGACTACAACGGATTTGCCAATTTAATTGTCATATATAATCAAATCTGTTTCTATTGGCCCGAAAGGCATGGCTTTGGTGCGAAAGTAATGGATTGGTATAAACGAGAAAAAGTAGCGACATTTTCGTTTACTCTTTTTAAGGCAAATTTCTAGAGAGTTTTCACTCTATATGTGACTACGTATTACATTATTTGTATAATACAATTATTGGGAAATTTAACCCTCTGGCTTTTGAGAGTTATCGTTATTTAAGTGTTAAATACAAGGTGGATAAATTGTTTTCTAAAACTCAAGTCTGAAAAATTATATTGTTATATTAATCTGTTGATAAAGCTCAATGAAAATGACCTATCGGGCTGTGTCTGGGATAAAATAAAAAAATAAAAAAATTGCCATCAGATTGTTGCTGAAAAGTTGATGATCTCCTTCATTAGTTTTGATTCAAATCACAGAAAAATATTTCTTGTGTTCATTTTTAAGATAAGCAAAACAAAAGCAAATTTTATGACGCTAACATTATGAAAACGAATGTGTTCTTCACCAGTAGTTTATTTCGTTATTTTTAGCGAATATACGTTATAAGTAGAGGGAAATGATTAAATTCTTTTAGTAGTTGACCACCATGTTGATGATTGGTTACACCTCATTAAATATCCCGCCGGACGTATCAATTAATAGCGAAAGGCTGGCATGCTCAATTGTCGAGTTTCGGTGTCGTCGATTCATTGCAATTGGCTGCTATACTATCCCTAACGACGAATCTGAATATCTCTCACGCACACCAAATGCCAGTTGGCTGGTCGTTATGCTCTAGTTGAGCTCTCGGGTTCCGTAACTGTAAATTCGCGCCTTTTCCTGCAAACTCTCCTAATTTACTGGTTTCCTCATGTGCGATATTGCATTTTTATAGTAAATCATCATCATTAGGAGTCGCCAGCTTGAACTATGGTGTGCTGCAGCTCTCAACTCTTCCCCGACTTCCCCGACCTGCTTCATTTGTCAATTCTTTTCGACATCTTTCATAATTTGCCTTATGTACATACATACAAAGGCGGATCTGTTGGCCGGCACACCGGGCGCTGAAAAACCGCCTGAAGAGACACAACTTTCCACACACTTAATCTAAAGCGTTATAATTCTGTCTAGCGCAGCAACTAATTGGAAAAACCTCTTAGAAAGTAGATATTTTAATGATTTTGAAACGCCAAAAATTTGACTCGCTCATCCATAGAGGGTTTAATTACGTACTAGTTTACAATTGGTGGTAGAACTTGATAGAATGCTGATACTCACTCATTTTCATTATTTCGATACAACAATTGACGCTAACTACTCATGTTTTATAAACATACCACGCTGCATGGGCATTATAGCTGCGCTCAGGGACATTTGGGTGACGTAATCGTATTTGCTACCTTGTCTTCACTAAGGTTCTCCTGCCAGATTATGGTGAACAAGTATTGTTAAATTCTCTCTCTCTCTCTCTCTCTCTCTCTCTCTCTCTCTCTCTATTATTGAATTAGACCCAATATTTCTTCTGCGCAGGGCGTTCAACCGATGTTGATCCACCTCTACAAGCCTCTACGAATTCCTTTCATCCTTGTCTTCCTTTGTAATTCTTCCTAATCGTTTCTCCCAATTATGCCTGCAAATGGCCGTTGTGTCGAAAAATATGTCCAAAAAGTGTGTTACCCCATTTCCGCTGAGTTTTCATTTCGCTTCTCCACAAAAATGTGTGCAAATGTTCACCATACAAAGAAAACAATATTCAAAGTTCTTGTCCGTGATTGCACATTATGCAACTTTGCTCTCAAGACCCCGTCTCCTACGCTGCTACTTAAACCGAAAATTTGGCGATCTCAGTAATTTACCTAACTTTCTCACTCATATAAGAGACCGGTAAAATAACCGTAGGAGATAAACTGTGTAGGGTACGTGCTCTAACGTGACGTTGAGCGAATAAATTATCACTTATCACTAAAAATCCCTTCACGAAGGTCTCTTACAAGAGTTATTGCCATTTTGGGGTCGTTCCTCGCAAGAGGGGTGCAACATCTTACCTTTTTTGTTCATAATGTGCTTCAAAAAACCTCGAATACTTAATGTAGAATTTATTATCGGGCTATTATAATTTCGTGCTTAAATTGTAGGGTAATACATATACGACTTTTTGTTTAAATTTTATTAGAGCATTCCAAGCCGGTCTACTGAGTACTACATGAATAGCCAGCCAGCTACTTGATTTAAGATTGAAACACTATGTAATTTCGACATGAGATTTTTATTTTCACGACCCAGGTTTCGTCGCTGTGCGACATCATTAGGTGATTCCATCAAAAAGTGTCATGGTCATGTCGCATACTGACCAAACCTGGGTCTTGAAAATAAAAATCTCATGTAGAATTTACAAAGTGCTTAAATCTTTAATCATGAAGTTATTCCACAAAGTTACACCTGAAACCCTCACTTTCAGCCAGTTGCTTTGTAGGAAACAAACAATGACAACATTTCTGAACGACTCAACCGGAAAATTTACATTTCTCCTTTAATTCCATTGAAAATAGTTCAAAAGTTTTCAATGAAATTCTCCACCAGAGCGGATTTCCTTCTCTTATATTAGGAGAATCTTGCAATACATTATTACTTTACCTAACGCTCGGGAGCCTGCAGGAATTCCACCCATTATTTAACTGTTTCACCATCTCGTCAATGACACTTTTAAATTGAATCACTTCATTCTGGGTAGATGAGTATGTGTATGATGCCATGAAGTTTCAGAATTTCAGTTCCAGGGCGTCATTGCTTGACAAGCCTGAGTGTGTGTTGGCAATATAGGGAGCTATTAAAATATGTGGCTTATAGAATATAAAGATATTTAAAAGTGGTACAAAAGGTAAAAAGTTTGAGTTGAAGATTCTAATCGTTAGAGAAATATAGTTGGTAGTTATAAACTAGCTTGGCGCTTTAAATCGATCACTTTTGGACTAGATATTTCTCCATTGGGGCAGCTATTAAACATGTGTGACTTACAGACTAGAAAGATATGCAGAAGTACAGCGTATAGTTAAAACTTGAAGTTTGAGAGTACTTCACCGAGATTTAGGGCAGTTTTAATTAAGCGGATAATTAAATAACATTTTATGCTGTAAGTACAGTTTTGAATGCTCCTTTAGCAATTCGGTTCCCCTTAGACACTTAAAAACGACTGTGCCAGGCAGACTTTGGCCAATTTTCCTTGGTATACATTATAGGCGACGATAAAAGAGGAGCAACGATCCGACTCAGTCGTAGTGCAATATACTCGTAACATGCTACGGGATGCGCTAATTCGGCGGTCTTCACTGTTTAAACTTCCGGAGAGCTCTGAGAATTCAGCCGACGGATGCTGGTCAGCGTCCTTCCCAATTTTTCCCTCTTCTCCTGGCCCCATTGGTACACGACACAGCCGTGACCGGAGTGAGGGAGTGGATTGGATTGGATATTTAGGGAGGCGACAGACAACTAAGGTCATTTGCGATAGGGGAAAGTAGGGTGTCCCATTTTGCATTGATGATTGAAAGTCCTGGGTCTTACGGTCTCATATGGTGACATTTGATGAGAAAATAAGTTGCGCAAAAAAATTCTGAAATTGGATTATATTTAGGGATCGCGCACGCAGCTTTTTGTGGGGGCTCCCATAAGCGCGCGCCGCCCGTTTGAAAAGCTCGCGCTCCCGGACCTCCGCGCCCCCACCCCCCCATAATTTTATTCCCTATCCTATCGAAGGTTTTGTTATGTAGGCTTAAATTGGTTGCCGCTTTGGGCGGGGGATGAGACTGGCATATAAAGAACAAAGCCTTGTATTTAGAACATTGAATAATATAATGAAAATAAGAAGCTCCATGGTCGGGATGAGAACTAAATTCTAACATCACTCTTTTTGAGAATTTTGATTACATTTTGCTCACAAAATATTTGCATTGAAGACTGTGAGTGTCTTTTTGGTCATCTTTGGCATAACTCTTCAGTGCCTGGAGACTATTTGGAGTAGATGCTGCATTTGCTACTCATCCTTGGTCAATCCAGCCTAAGAATACTCCTTGATGAGAGCATAGCCACGCTCGACGAGGTCGTTAACGACCCCCCCTCCCAAAGAAGTACCCAATTTAAGCCTACATATCAGAATCTTCGATAGTTGGGGGAAGAAACCTTCGACCATGTATATATGGTCGAAGCAAAGAATGGTGGGGGGCAACGCGGAGGCCAGGGAGCGCGGGCTCTTCATACGGGCGGCGCGCGCTCATGGGAGCCCCCATGTTAAACGAAAAGCTGCGCATATGACCCCGAAATATAATCCAATTTCAGAAATTTTTTGCACAACTCATTTTATCATCAAATTTCATCATCTGAGACCCTAAGACCCATAACTTTGAGACATAGATGCAAAATAGAACACCCTAGGGAACAGGTAAGGGTGGAGAGAAATCCTGCTCCAAGGAAGGCACCAAGGGGACCAGAGTTTAACGTCTCATCCGACGGATGGAGTACTGCAATTGAAGAGCCCTCCACAAGACCCTCAAGTAGGGATCGAGTTACCTCTGAAAAATATCCTCCTCTGCAGGGATCTGAACCCTGGCCATTCGTATGGTTAGCCAGTGCTCTAGCCACCACACCAACCCGATCCCCCCGGAGTGAGGGAGGAGCCTTTTTCAGATAAGGAAAGGCGTCGAGAATACAATCGGCCAGGGACAGAAGGGATGCGGTGACTGAAGAAAAAACCAGCCCAAGATAAAGATTAGCGGAAACAGGATGGCAATTAGGAAACGAGAATTTTGTTGCGTTATATCCCCAATTGTGACGGCTGTGGCCCCTAAACTTAGGCAACGGAAGGCGAATAAAATTATTGCGTTTCATCCACGTGATGCACGCATGAACTATTTAAGCGATGCAGTCGTGCTTATTTTTTTTGTGATCGATTTTGCCTTTTCAAATATCTCGCCTCCGGATGAAATATGAGCTAAGTGTAGAGCAAAAGAGACCTCGCTCTGGGATATCCGTTGTGTTGACTTGATCTGACAGCTGATGAAGTGGGGTTTTATGCATTGCCTCATTTCCTGGTACGGTCATTGCTGGATCACATGAATGAAAGATTAAAATTACATCTGAAGTTTTTAAACCGCAGTGTTTTATTCTTTTATCCCAATGTTCGATGCGAGAGGTGGCTGTATTAGTAGTTGATTCTATACATCCCAAACTTTAATCGGTATCTCACAACGCACCCGCAAAGAATTTGGAGATCAAATTAAAGCGCGTTGATGCTTGATCGAGTGTTGTAGCAGGGAGGCTATTTGGTATCGCTAGTCACCAGGTTGTAATCCGCTGTTGTTGCCGGCCACTCAATTTTCAACCCGAGTGATTACACGTCGCATTTATCTCGCAGCCGCGATGGCCGGGAAAACTCTTGTCTCCCGATCTCACCCTATACGATGGGGGTCAAAGACAGGGCACCCCTCTCTTGTTTAAGCGCTAGGAAATGGTCCGATGTTTGTTTGCGGTGAAGTATTGTATCTTTAAGGACTCGGGGAAAAAGTTTTACCTCACATAAGGGTGCGTATTTGAACTCAAGGGACGAATATTTCGGGAAATTCCCAAAACAAACTTTTGTGCCGAGTGTGCCACAGATTCAGGGATCCCACCATATCGTGTTCTTATTACGAACGTCATACAAGGGTTAGAGAGACTCTGGTGACCAACTCGCTTTCCTTGGGTTATTGAACCGAGTAGCATAATGTCCGCTAGATAATGTGGTAAAATGGCAAAAAGAATGAGAGACATGTGGGAGCGGCTAATGACAGCGGCGGATTAAAAGGGAGTCCGGCCGCCCCCCCCCCTCCCGCAAAACCAAGTAAAATAGGAAAAATGGTGGGCATTAGATGTGCGAAAGAGCCTGCACAGGATCCCTAAGGTATACCATGCCCCTCCTCGTAGTCTCCCCGAAAGCAGCAACCCACCACCCCCTAACACTACGATTTTAATCCGCGCCTGATTAATAGTGGTTTGCTTGAAGGAAAGGGAGGCTGCAGGAAATTCACCGAAAATAGAACAGGAAAAAATAAAAGTTAGACGGAAAAAACAACCCAACCTTCGTTAGGGTAAAGGAGAGCCAAGCTTCGCAGAATGAGGACCGTTAATTATTTATTATGTGCATGTTATTGGGTTTCCTCCTGTGCTGTGGGGGATCCTCTGAAAACTAATAACATCTCAATTGTCGACTTGTTCAACCTAACATGTATTTTTTAAAGTAAACTGCAAAGAAGTACACAAAAGTACAAGGTTCTCAATAATTTTTAAAATTATACATTATGAAAAACATATTATGTGAATTCTGGTGGCTGTGATTATTTCCTAATGATAAAGAAATGAATTAGTGAATACCTATCATAGAATGTCTAATGAATATACATTGGATATCCATAGGTCTGCATATGCATTTGATGGATATCCAGCCATGGATATGCAATGTATATACATTAGAATTCTATCATGGATTGGATATGTGGTGTTCATTGTGAATATCCATAAGATACCCATGCATAGATTGTTATGTATGGGAAGATATATGAAAACCAACAAAATCTTGGTTCTAAAGAGCTCTACTAAGTACTGCATTTTACTTAGGAAGTAAGGTTTATCCACCCAAAAAACATATTTAGTTTCAAAGTATTTAGGACCCTTGGGGCATGGGTTTCCAATAGCTAAGAGTGATGAGACTTCAACACTCTGCAACGATTATTTTTTGAGGTGGGAAATATTACTTTTCTCAATTCTGAACAATAAGTGCCACACTAATGTAGGTAAAGGCTTCATGGTTATTTGAACAGGCATGTCATAGCTTTAACAGGTGCTTTCTCCTGCATCACCCCTCCTCAGAGCTAGATGTGGCCGTGGCCATGGAGGCTTCTTGGCTGAGGAATGGGGGGAAGTAGAAAAAGGATGAGGCAGAGTAATATTGCACTTTTTGACCTGATAAATTTGAAGCTACATTTGCAAATGACTTGAAATTTATCTGAATACCTGTTCCATTATAAATGTGGTGACCAGATATGGTGCCATCATTTTATGTTGTTGCCAAGGAGGCCTGTTGATGTATAGATAAATAGGCTGTTCATGTTCCTAAGAAGTTGGACAGAGATGGTAATCTCCATTGCATCAAAGTGTAATAAATTAATTTGAGTAATGCGGAGATCTTCCTACTTACTAACCAACTTCACATACATGTCTTCCATATTAAGCACAGAGACTTTTCTTTGAATTGATTCTTTGATGTTCATCCATGATTCTATGGTCATTCATTGTCAAAATGGAATGCTGGGGTAATGTTGCTGATTAACTTTAGTCCTATACATGAGCGTAGCCAGCATTTATGTTAGGGAGGGAAGGGCACTCACCCATTGCTGTTGATTTATGCTTGGGGGCCAAGACATAGTCCTGTCTGGCTCCATATAGCAGATTTGGTATGAAATGTTTCCTCTAGGGGGAGACACCTGCCCCCCTGGAGGAGACATCAGATACCAAAGCTATGCCCTATGCCCTTTCTGCAAGCTATGCCCAAGGAGCTGTACCAGAAGATAGGTATTTGTCAGCATCATCAGCACATTACACAATTGGCTGCTAGTTGGTCTCTTGCCCTTGAGGCATTCTAATTTGTTATAGCCTGATTTCTTCAGTTTGTTAATTCTTGCATCTAAGCTTCATGTTGCTACAGTTACCTTCGAAGTTAATCATATTTTGATGCTTCTCTGTCACTACAAAATGTTATCTACGTGACGTAAACATCAGCAACTCACATGCTTTTAGATGGAAATAACCTTTTACCTCCAGGTGGCAGGTGATAAGAAAATGAGGTTGACAGTCTTCAATTACCCATGCATTTCATTCCTATAACATTCAACAGAGTATTGTGTTTTAGATTGAATAAATGTTTTTGTGTGCATGCCAAAGAATTCTGTTTCTCCCTTACTAAGAAATTCTATCCTGAGTGGCGTGAAACAACCCCAGGTAATCTTATAAAAAGATGTAAATTCATTTCTTTGGGCAGCATGGGGATCCATATATGGACAAAGGAGGAATAATAATTTCATGATATTAACCAGGAAGGTTAAAATGCCTACGGCTTTGAGGACTCTGAAGAATTTGAGGTCACCAGAGAATTTATGAGAGGAGATTCCCAAGTTATTCTAAGCTCTTATAGTGGGACCTTGTACGAAGGGATATGGAGGACCGTGATTACTTGAGTAAATGAACAGCTTGACTTCATGCTATGGAGAGGAAGAAAAATACCCCAGACCACTTTGGCTTACAAGGAATGACCTATATATCCAATGAGGATATTTGTTCTCAAGTGGTCATCATTACTATCACTTAGATCCTTCTCTAATGTGGTAGAAATGTTGTAGAGGTAGTGTGAGATAGAGCATGGCCAGAACAAGATAGACAATATCTTTCCTAATACTCTACAGTTTAGACCATGGACTCCAAGAGTGAGGAAGCTATTGCAGAGGAAGTGAACAGTGGAGATTTCACCAGTGATTCAGATAGCTCTAGTTCTTTCAATGGAGGAGTACAATGCATAGTGACTGAAGATGGGTAAATTACCTCAATTTTCATTTGAGGTAAATTATGGTAATTTTTGAAAAAAAACTGTTATTTTCCAGTAATTTTTAATTTTCTGCAATTAATAGCTAGTGGAGGACTTTAACACTAGAAGGACCGAACCCGTCATTTTGACGGTTGACCTCTACTTACTAGATCATATATCCTATATTTCTTTTTGCATCACCTCAATTTTTTCTGACTTTTAATGATATTTTATGATACGTATCCTGCTGGAAAATAAATTATTTTTTTCCAATAGAAATGAAATTATAATACTTTTTACCTTAAAGGACCACTACCCGCCAAAATGACGGGTTTTGGGTTTTCCTTTATTTTTGCGGGTCCTTATGCTTTTTCTTTATGACATCACTAGTCATTGCCACTTCTGGACATTTCAATGTTTCAGTTTGTGTAAGAAAGGATTTTATGGTTCTCAAAATATTTTGATTGAAAAGAAGCCATATATCTGCCATACTGACTGTGAAATGTATCACATTACGAGGAACGTAATTTGAAAAAGGCACACTTTTTTCTGAATTTTTTTTGCTTAATTAATTGTTGTACAATAACTCAATTGCGTTTATAAATAAATAAAAGTGCAAAATTTAATGATTTTATCAATGAATTTGACCTGAAAAGAGTAACTTTTCATACCCGTCAAAATGATGGATAATGGTCCTTCTAAGTACCTAGGTATCCAACCCCGGTCCTTCTAGTGTTAAACAAAAGCCAGTAGCATCGGCAAGGAGAAAACAGCATTTAAAGCATTTTTATTGCTACATTATTGCATTAAAAATAAATAAAATAAAAAAATATGGCCACCATCATTCTAATCAGTACTCTTTTGTTTGGTATGAGAAATGTTTGTTCAAACCATTAAAAACGATAGCCCCCCCCCCCAAATATTCCATAAATAAAAATATTCTACAAATGAGTTGTAAATGCCTTAATCTATAATTAAGATTGTATGATATATACATAGACTTGGCTTAAAATAATATGTTTGGAATATAGATGTATGAAAAATATCTGAGACAGAGGCGAATATTACTGAAAATTATGATAATTTTCAGGGGCTATGGTAAATTACAAAAAATACCTCAGAAATTATGAAAATTACCTCGGTAGCAAACAGAATGGCCCATATCTCATAGTGATGACTGAAGTGAAGTTGAATTAACAAAGGACACTACCAGGGTGCAACAGATTTCCCAGTGCATATTCAGTTAATGTAGGGCACATGGAGTGATACTTTGATTTATATACCTCCTGGTGCCTCAAAATAAGATAAAGGACCAATGCATAACTTGAATGATAGTAAGAATGAATTTTTCTGCCTAAAATGCATGCAAGAAGGCAAAGATGTTATTATAGTAATTGTCGAGAATATATATATATATATATACCACATGCCCATATATATACCCAATGCTACATATAGGGACAAATATGCAGAACACCTCTAACTCACCTCAGGAAAGAATGATAAGGTCTAAGATGTTAAATATTATACAACAAAATGGTGGCGTACAGTGGTGTGCCAGTATTCATTGGAATGTCTTTCTTTCTGAATTTTGGGATTCTGGCAGAGCTAAGATATTGACTGCACTACAAATTGTAACAGTATGAATTTTGGTAGATACACAAATATTTTCGAATATTTCCGTTTATGTGACACTATGACATAGCTCAGGAAAATGAACAAGGAAACATTAAGGGTATTGATGATCTGCAGAAAATTAGACTGGCTCTTGGTGTAATAGACACTTTTCATGATAAGCATAATCTGGGTCAAGAGTTCAGTGTTGATTAAGGAATGGTCACTTTCAAGGGAAGGCACTACATTAAACAACATCTTAGGAAAGCCAACAAAATAGGTTTAACAATTTAGGTACTGGTAAGTTCCAATGGTCGTTTTCTTCCAGGAAAAGTATACATAAGGGAAGAGGAGACAAAAACTGTGAATTGTTGCTTGGGATGCAGTTTATAATGAGTTTGCCAAGAAATACTTTTAAAAATTATCTTTTTTATTTTGACAGTTTTTTTTCAAGTGCAGGGCCCGGGCCCTGCACTTGAAAAAAAAACATTTCATGGCCATGAAAATATTACTAAAAACTAACTTATAAACATGCACAACTACAAGACCTTCTCTCAAGGAATGGCATGATGACTTAAAAAATAAAAAAACTAAAACTCCAAAGAGTAGAAAGCTGAAGTTTACTAAGAGCCACTACAATTTGACACTCGATAAATGGAATATCTGAGTCCTTCAAAAATATTGAAATCTCAACAAGTTTTTGGATGCCCTGAGAAAAGCAGGAATTGGTAGTACACCAATGATGGTTTCTTGTCTGCAGTCAATTGCCTGATATACATGGGTGGTGTTGACATGGCTGATTAGAGTTGGTACTACTATGACCTTGGTAGAAAAAAAAAGTGTTAAATGAGAAAGTGAAAAGGCCATGGTAAACTGTGGTATACTATGAAAAGAAACAAATCATTTATTTATTTATCAGAATTCAGGTAGCTACCCTATAATACATACTTTTAAATAATAATACATTAATATTACACACTCATTATTTACCTACACACCAAACACTATAGTGTTTAAGCACAGAGTAGACTGGAAGAATTTCCATTCAGCTCTCTACAAGCAGATGATGGGATAATTCACTTCCTCAAAAGTAGCAGGACATAAAGGAAATATTCCCATTAGCCCAGTTTTTCTCTTACAACAACATTCCCTTGTGAGATTGAGGGCAGGAAGAAAGTATGTACATACTACAGCGCAAATGGAAGAAGAATCCCTGGAGGGAGGCCAATATTACCCAGCATAAATAAAGTTAAATAGTTCCAAATAGTTCCAGCATAAATAAAGTTAAATAGTTCCATTAGTGTTTTGTTGAGGTTTAGTGGAGAGTACCAGAGTATGTGGATCAAGACTTAATGGTATTCAGATACATTATTGAGTTCTTGTTTAACCCTTTCACGCCTAGCGTCGGCTATGGCCAACGGAGAAAAACCAACCCAAAAGACCTAATGTAGGGTATAGCCGACGCGAGGGAAAGGAAGTGACTGATACGGGAGCCAGTGGCGGCTCATCAGGTGAAGTGAGTGAAGTGCCAGTTCACCTTCATTTTGAGAGAGAATAAAATAATTCCAATATTCAAACCATTTGAACCAATTCAAGAATATGTACCAAGTTTCCAGCGTATATACGTTCAATGCTGAGACAGTAATTTGAATGGAGTGCTTCCGCAGGGCGCTGTCGTGTCCGTCAATCGGCAATCTCCGTATCGTGTCAGCAGGTGAAGTGCTAGCTTCAGCCCTTCACCTACAGGCTCTCTAGGGGTTCGCAGCAGGAGGGGGAGCGTTTGAGGCGAGTAAGCGTCGTCGGTTACCATGGTAACTGCTTGCTAGGTGAAGTGCTTTTCTCAACACATCACCAGCGCACTACGCTTCTATGCACCTTCCTACAAGTAGTCGTGGTGGTAGTCTCGCACGCTCACCCCCCGTTGCCCCTCCCCTTCTTTCGGCGCTCTCGTACTGTTTGCACGTGGTCTGCCGGCCAGTCTGCCACAGTCCGCGTCGTCCAAACGCCTGATCGGCATATTGCATTGTGTTGACAGTGCTCTACCTCATCCGTCACCTCCTGTGAGTTGTGAATTATGAATCTTGTGTGTGATACAGTATGCAGTTTATTGTAAACGCCTTTTAATAGATGGAAGGATGATGATAAAAAGGACCTTATTCAAACTGACAGACCCACTCCTCAATTAAGTGTTGATGTTTCTGTCCAAAAGCAGAGAAGACAGCAAACACAAAATAAGCTTAAAAAACTCCTGGTACAGAGATTTTCCTTGGCTCTGCGGCAGTGCGGTTTTAAACAATTCTTTTTGTTGACCTTGTTTACTTCTAGGAGTGAAAAAAATGTCTGGAACAGTACCGGATTTGGGCACTTTCCTAATATGTCTCGTGGTCTGCTGAAACATGGAGACTCTGCTGGACACTTGAAGTACAGCTTGCATTATTAATTCATTATTAATTGACCATTAAACACTTGATTTATTTGCCATAGGACACTTAAAATTGAATGTAATAATTATTAAAAAGCTGCTTATTTATTTGGTTGCTCAATGGGAGGGGGGGGGACCGATCATCGAACTGGGAAAACAGGAAAATTTCTCAGTCCAGCACTTCACCAACTTCATAGGTCACGAGCCGCCACTGATGGCATGGCAGGAGCAATAATCCCAGGTATGCAGTAAACCCTTGCGACCCAGCTTAGGGACAGCCCAGACCCTTTCCTCAGCAAGTGAGCTCAACCCTCCGCATCATTAGTAGCCCTCCTAGCTGCATGAATCTGCAGTTAATTTATTGTATTTGTAATGGTTTTTAGATTAAATTATTTTTTTCACTCTACGATATTTTTAACTTTATGAAGTGAATTATATGTTTTTTTGTTGAGTCTTAGCAAATTTAAAACGAAATTTTAGCGTTGATAGTAGTGGTGCTCTTGTGTGGAACTCTCAATAGTTTGAGCTCTAAATAGAACTCTTAATTTGTTGATATTAATGCTAGAATTTTGTTTAAAATTGTAAAACGCTCAGAATAACATTAAAAATTCATTTAAAGGTATAAGTTTTTGAAGTATACAGCAGAGAATGATTAAAAAAAACAATGTTAATGGAAGTAACTTACAGTGCCATCCTGCTGAGAGAGGGGCTGCTGAGGGTTGGGGGGTCAAGCTGAGTGCCCGAGGTAAGGGCACAGTGTCCCACTGAGTGGGGTATCAAAACGGGCAAACGGCATACCTGAGCGATTCGTCACCACGAGAGAGCTCCATAGAGAGGAGTACAGAAAATTTTCATGCTGCTCGTAGCAGGGAAAGCATTTTCCTTCGAGAGACTTCAGCGTGAAAGGGTTAAGGAGAAAGATCATGTGTTGTCACCTGCATAATGCAGAACCATAATGAGAACCTCAGAACAAGCAATTTAAAGATGTCATAAGTTCCATTAATTGTGAAATTTACGTAGTGATCAGGAAGGATCAAGTTTAACCAAATTTGTCCACTAGCCATTCCAATAGAACCTATAGGAGGAGTTGCATGTGGGTGGTTATAACCACCCACAAGCAACTCCTTCTCTGCCCCTCCATATTCAGCAGGGAATGGCTTTCTTGGTCTTTGTCTTAACCTCACCTTCTGTATAGCCTCTCAAATTTATTTCCAAGGACAATTGCTGGTGTTGAGGCAAGAAGTAAATATGAAAGCAGAAATAGTTCAACTGTTAGTTTAATTATTCCACATTCACCTTATCATAACCAACCTGTATGAACCTCTGTCACTTATATATACTGTATATATACTTATAAATATATTAAAGAAAAGGAAATAAATTTAGAAATATAAGCTAGCAACAAGGCGTTCAGGTTGGGGAGGGATAGATAGGTATATCAGTGGACACTCACGGAGAGGCGATCCATGGCGACACCGGTGTCCACTGTATATATACACCCTGTATGTATACTTATATATACTATAGTCCCAGAATGTATTGTAAATAAGATTTTGGTGATAGATGGTTTGACAGTTCTTTGATGCCCATCTCCCATTGCACATGTTATTTCTAAATGTTTTATAAAAAATAATCATCATACAAGAACATCTTCAGGGTTCTTGAACTTTTGATCCATAATGCAAACATTTTTGAACTTAGGCAAAGCAGCAATTTTTCCCCATAAATCTGGTTGAGGATCAAATGAAGGTACAATGCACATGAAGTATCTTCATAGCACAAATACTTTATCAAAGCAGTTCATGAAATCACTCTTTGTTTTTACTATGGTGTCACTTTGTCTTGCTCACTCGTTCAGTCCTCAAATTCTGTATGGGCATCATAAAAATGTAACATTCTTGGCATGTATCTAAGGATTGCTTTCGATTAATCTTCAAGTTTGGGGAAAATAATTGACTTCTGTGTTCAAATATTTTCCAAGGAAAGACTCGTCATAATTACTACAACGTTTGTATTTTTCCAAAAAAACTATGAGTCACTTTTTACTTCAAATTGAACTAAGTTGTAATCATTTGTAGTAAAAGTCACCCGAATGTCTCCTTTGCTGCGAGATGTTGTGAAAAATTCCGGAGGAATTTTGTTTCATATTTCCCGCCACTGGAAGGTGCTCTATCGATTGTATTTCGAGCTCTCGTTATATCCCTGCACTGGTTGCGAGTTGCGATTCTCAAGCGAGTGAAGTTGCCGCTGTAAACATTGGGACATTGGCGTGCGCAGGGTGCGCAGCGTGGTGCGCAGCAGCCGTGATCGCCGTGATCAAATGAGTGTGTGAGAGTGAGGGTATCCGATTATGTGAAAGTGTTGTCGTTCAACGGGAAAAGTTGACTTGAAGATTAGTATTCAACGAAGGAGGTTTCCTTTCGTAATGATACTGATTTTAGTAGAGTAGTTAAGGCGTCTGTGATATGATATTATTGGTAGAAACTAACTCTTGAAAAGCAATGGGAGGACCAAAGAAATATAAAAAGGATAATGGTAACATTTTGGTTTCATAATCTCCAGTATCTAGTTGAATAATTCATTTGAGTCGCTCGTATTCAGTTTTGCTGTTGTTTTCGATTTGTAGACGCCAAAAAGTGGAAGAAACGTAAAAGGGAAGAGGATGACGACCTATATGCAGATGATGATGGTGGAGATGCGGGAGACGGTGGTAAAGTTTTACCTATTTTTCTTGTCGTGTTAATCCCAGAAAACTTTATAAGTGTTTCCTATGCTAAAAGAAACGATGCCAATGTCATATTTCTAGAAGGAATACCTGATGCTGCGAAAAAGAATGTGGAGGCGGATGAAAATAGTGCCATAGAAGATGAATATGGAGCGAAGGATTACAGGTCTTCGATGGTTTTGAAGCAGGATCATTCTTCGCGTCCGCTCTGGGTGGTATGTCTTTGAATTTAGTCAATATTCCATTTGGTGATGTGTACCTGGAAAGGTGATTGACAGTTTTTATTTGTCTTTCATGATTACAGGCACCCAATGGCCATATATTTTTGGAATCCTTTTCACCTGTATATAAACATGCTCATGATTTCCTGATCGCAATTTCTGAACCTGTTTGTCGCCCTGAACACATTCATGAGGTATGCAATGAATGATTTCTTATGGAATTATTTTCCATCGAACAGATTTTACACTAAATTTGCTAACTATGAAACTCATTCTCATTTTATTTCAGTACAAGTTGACTGCTTACTCGCTTTATGCCGCCGTCAGCGTTGGTTTGCAAACTCACGATATAATAGACTACTTAAAGAGACTAAGTAAAACTAGCATTCCTGATGGTATTGTGGAATTCATTAAACTTTGCACATTATCGTATGGAAAGGTAAACTTAATTGACAGTATATTGCCTCGTTCTACATTTGCCGCTGGACTTGCATTCTCTTCTCATGTAATGATTAACTTTGTTGTAGGTAAAACTTGTGTTGAAGCACAATAGATACTTTGTTGAATCGCCATTCCCAGAAGTACTGCAGAAATTATTAAAAGATCCAGTGATCCAAGAATGTCGCCTGCGTCATAATACTGCCGAACAAGAAGACGATGGGCTGATAACACAAGTGCAAGCGAAAGGTGTCGCTTTGCCAGTAAGTACAGTGAATCCTCTTCGTGAGTAATTGGTTTTAGTGTATCTGTAAAGAATCACATATGATTCACTGAGCAAAGGTTTTATTTTATGGTGAAGTTTCTTTCACTGATAGATTGTGTGTAGGAATATCTCGGTCAATTTCTTAAACATTTTCAAAATATCAGTAACCAGTATGTTCAGACTTCAAACACTTTTATGGATGAATGTGCGAGAGAAATGTATAGGAATAACGTTGGTGAAATGGCTGGAGATGTAAATGTGCAAGTCCTATTGAATTGAATGATGACTTGTTGCTGTCTGAGAGCCCCCTGGAATTTCAGGGTCTCTTGGATAGTTTCTGTGAAGCAACTTGGTAACTCGATTTGAGGATAAAAGAGTCAAAAGACCAAATTGCTTGTATTTTTTGAGGGAGAAGTAAGAATGATTGCACAATGAGGGTATTTCATGTTTGTGCCTTAAGTGACAGGAATTTGAAACACGTTTTCCCTCGTTATCAGGAATCATTGACTAAGTAAAACTGCATTTTTAGGGAATGAGAAAGGTATTTACCTTTATTTCTGGTGTCTCTATCTCTCTCTCTCTCCCTGTGGGAAAGAACTTAGCAAACAACAACAGGCTGTTAGGTAAACAGCTTTGATTATGAAACTAGCATTTGGCACAAAAGTGTCTTACCTGGGGGTTTTTCTTGTACACTGTAAAGCGAGTGGCATTTGTACCTATGCATAAGCATGTGCTATGTAATAATTTTATCGAAACTGACTATCCTAATTACCTGAATGTTGGCATTATAGCGTTTTGGGGTACGAGATATCAATATGGATTGGTCCAATATCTGCAAAAAATATATTTACTCAGAAATAATGGAAAAAAGAGCCCAACTTCCCATAAGGAATGCATAGACAGCTACTTTGGTTTCTTTCGTATGGCTCAGTAGCCATTCTTTATTTATTCATTTGTTTATTTTACTTCTCCGGACACCGTGGAAGACCTCAGAAACAACCGGGCTATTATTTTAGCACATGATCACAATAAAATAACCATTCCATTGCTTTTTTATTTTCAAGTAAGCCTATTTTATCCGTTATTATTGAGATTTTATAATCAAATGCATAAAAAATTTAATTACAATTTCCCAAGCTCCATTTAATTTAAAAATATATAATATGTACATGTGGTCTACCAAGCAAAGCTCAGTTCCCCGGTACTGTAGCTTTATATTGAAACAGGTTTTTTTTTCATTCGTAAATGCAAAGGGAAATCAAATTATGAAAAATAATGTTAATTTGAATTTCTAAACTGCATTTTGTTGGTGATAAAAAAAATTTTGTAATAATGGTCAAACGCAGTTTTCTGTCATATAGCAGGGGTCAATAGTCACTGATAGCAAAGGGTTTAATGGATTCATTCAATAAAATCATGCTACAGTTTTTGTTTTTTTAACTTCATTAGTATGTCTACCATCTCTTAACCCTTTTAGTGCAGAGGGCCGATAAATCGGCTTTGGCATCTCAGGCGGAAAGTGCGGAGTGCCGATATATTGGCTAATAGGCAAAGTATTGTAAAATTTTGCACACAAATATAATTACAATTATCTTTTGTACGAAGTATAAGCGTTTTTTTATTATTACCTAATTCAATGCATACGCAATAAGAAAAACTGCCTATGGATATTTTAAACAATAACTTTATAATATTTATTTTCCTAGAGTGATACATTTCATTCTAGTTACCCTCCACATTTCTCACAAGAACTGCTGGTAGGGGTCAGCACTAAGAGGGTTAAATAGTGTCAACAGTTCCTTGCTTTGTTTTATTTGGAAGAAGATATTCATCATAAATATTTTTCATTTGAGGCCTTTTATGTCTTTCGGAAGAATATATTTTTCACTGTATATTTTCAAGCCTCATTGGTTTGAACATGCCCCATCATAATGCATAAATTTCTCTGCATCTCTAATCCTGTGCAAGATTCCTCTATGTACCTCCACAGTACATGCCTCCCTTTAAAATCCGAACAAAATCAGTGAATTTTTTCTTGTTTGTCTGTCTCCTGTGAATGGTGGTTAAAATGTAGTTATTCTAATTCATCAGGTACTCCGGCTCTGTTGAAAACATGTTTTTGGTGTCTCAGTTTTCAGGGCGACCTCCACTGGCTGCCAAAAGTGATCAGCCACCCAGTGCACCCAGTGCAGAAGGGGAGACCAATGGGAAAGAGCCAAATGCAGTCCCCGAAGATATATCAACCTTCTATGAAAAAATTGATAAAGCTGATGAGGATGATGAAGAAGAAGCCACATTGAAAACAGTGTCGTTTGAAGTGAATCAGGTAAATCTTGTGAAGATTCTTCTTAATGCTGGGAAAAAATTACCCATGTTCCTTGATTACTCGAGGGTGTTTCTGTGGGTTACCCAAAAAATTGAAACCCTGAATAATGCCATGATAAAACATTATAATGCAAACCATCTGCAAGTGATGTGCACCCTTAATTAACTCAGTCCAAGCTGATGGTGGGGAGGCCAAAATAAATGCCCTACGGCAGTGGTTCTCCACCTTCCTAATGCCTTAACCCTTAGATAAAATTCCTCATGTTGTGATGACCCCTAACCATCAAAATTTTCGTTGCTACTTCATAAAATCATTGGAAATATGTGTTTTCCAATGGTTTTAGGTGACCCCCAAATGGGTGGTGACACAAGTTGAGAACCGCTGCTCTATGGGATGGCTGAAGCCTTTCAAGAGGGATTGTATACCTCTGCTAGCTGGACACACACTTAGTCATCCACCATCTGACCATGGAAAGCATGCATCTAGAACTAGGATCTGAGAGTCTTCTGCACTGAAAAGTCTGATATTCCATGCCATATGCACTTGAAGTAGCTTACAAATTAATGTGTTCCATAATGTCATACGCACAATGTCCTAAGTTGAAGTCCTACCTTTAGGAGTGCAAATCACCTTGGCTGTTGATTGTTTCCAAAATTACCTTCCCCTTGACCTAGATTAGTATGTGTTGGAGATTATATTAGTCTGCTGAAGGCCTTGCTCTTTCTTTCATATGAGACCCAAGGATATATTTTATGAGCCTTAATCGTGGCAACGGTAGAGCATCTTACATGCCTTCCAATTAGAACCCTGCAAGACTTCCTCTATACTTGCCTACATTCACTTGGCTGCCAGCATATTCAAATGCACATATCTGAGTATAGAGTCAACTGAGTACGAACGAATTTTTGTATACCTCCCACTCCTATCTGCTTGACCTTCCTCCCTTCCACACTTAGGCTCCCTATGGAGAGCATCTCCGTTCCTAACTTTATCCCTCCCGTGCTGGAGTCTAGTGTGGTCATGGATTTGTCTCCGGTGTTCTCACACGACTCTTACGCTTGCAATAACCTCTCCTCCCCCCTCATCCCCCCCTCCCCAGCATTCCTTACCTCTTAGTCAGCTCCAAGACCTCCTCTCTCCCCCTCCCCCAAAACTCCTCCTTGCAAACCATTACCCCGTCCCACCTCCTCTTCCCTTTCCCCAACGTTCGAACTCCCATCTCCCCACTCCCCTTACACCACGTCTACCTCCCCTGATTTGTGTGACTATATATTCTATGTCTTCTTGTGATACTGTACATGATGATGACAAGCTTCGTTGCAACCTTGGTCGTCCTGTTAATAAATCTATGTGGAATATCTAAGTTATACTTTTCATTTACAATGTTAAGCAAATTCCATGAAGCCATGCCCGAGACAACGGAATATATCATGTTTGCAATTTTTTCATTCTGATATGTTTTCTTTTTTTTTCATTTCTGTGTGCTGAAACCATCAGGAGAAAATTGAGGTTATACAAAAAAGGTGCATTGAGTTGGAGCATCCACTTCTGGCTGAATATGATTTCAGAAATGACACAGTGAATCCAGACATCAAGTATGTTAAATCATAAAATTATATTATATCCTTTATTTTAAGAACAAACAGCTTTAAGGGCTGGTTTGAATAAACCAAGTAGCAAATGAAGAGGGGAAGAAGGATATGCTGGAAGTTTCTGGTAATTATCCTCTGAAAGAAGAGGGTATGAATGAGCAGGACTTAAGAATAGGTAACCCATTATATCATTAAGCATTTGCTCCCACCCTTGTGTGAGTGAATTGTCTGGAAGTTAGTGTGCTATTTTATACCCCACATGTTTTTGATTATTTTGGAATAGCCTCTACATGGACTGCTTGTTTTGTTGGTAAAATTTTGGTTGCTTCAGATCTTCAGTGCTTTTAAGAATTTTCAGGCCTATTAATTTGCTCTTAAAGAGACTAGTCCTTATTTAGTCCTTGGTCATTAATCCTGTTGAATCACTACTATGAAAATGCTGCTTTTGAGGAGGTAGTTAACTCTTAATCTATGTGAAAAGTGGATCTTTCTCTTTTCACATCCCAGTTTATGTTAATTGGGATGGTACAGTTCTCAATGGGTGTCTGTTTTTTCCTGTTTCTTTATTTATTATTATTTTATTCTGCTTAAAATTTTTCGTGTCAGAAACATCTATCAAAGAAACATTATTAATTACTGTTTTTTAATTAATTTCATCATCTGTTGATTTTTTAAAGAAGTAGGCTGAGAGTCACAGGAAGTTAATTCAATCTAGTTGGAATAGCCCAGTAATTCATCAAGCTTTTGTCATATTTTTTCCTCCGCACAATTTTCAATCTTAATGAAGCTCACAAATCTCATTAATTTTGTAATTATTTTTATATTTATTTGTTAATTGCAGTATTGATTTGAAGCCATCTGCTGTGTTGCGTCCATATCAGGAAAAGAGCCTGAGGAAAATGTTTGGAAATGGCAGAGCTCGCTCTGGGGTTATTGTTTTGCCTTGTGGTAAGTTGATCTTTGAATGCTGTCAGAAGATTACGTACACTTTTATCCTTTACAATTTTCCTTTGAACACCTGTTGTACAAACAAATGTTTCGAGATGTTACTTTTATCATGTTATGTCATGTCATGTCATTGTAGACTTACTTTCCTCATTTACCTGGCTCTCACAACTGACTGTGAAGTATTATCCTATAAGTCATTTTTGCTAGAAGAAGCTCCTTTTTTGTAGAATTCTGTTAATATCTGTGGATATTGTTAATTATTTTAAATCATTTTGTTAGTCACTTGGCTAATTCTTTTGGGTCTCTTTTAATGTTGTGTACTGGTACATTCAGTTTTTCTACCATTGCCCTTATCACCTGACCAGATCATATTCAGTATGTGTATAAGTTAAGTAATATCAAGTGTTTGACTTAAGCAAACTGCCCCTTCTTACCTATTTATTTCTGTCAAAATGAAGTATTGTCTAACTATTTTTTAATAATGTTATGCTTGAATTGAAGTTGAAGTGTCCTCGCAAGTATTATTAGTAATGCATGACTTTGTGCATACTCGCACCAAAGTATGTAAACTTCTACTTAGTACCAAAGCTTAATAATCATTAGTTAAGCTTGTATGTGTTTCTTTCATAGGTGCTGGCAAGAGTTTGGTAGGAGTAACTGCCTGTTGCACTGTTAGAAAGAGGGCTTTGGTTCTGTGTAATTCAGGAGTTTCTGTTGAGCAGTGGAAGCAGCAGTTTAAAATGTGGTCTACAGGTATTGAATCAACTTTTTAAATTTGTCATCAACTAGAATTTTTCATTATACTGAGTGAAAACATTTTTTTCAGCTTCCATTCTGTATATATTTTGAATTAATTGTTAAATAAGGTTATATGATTAAGTCTCATATTTAAAATTGTTTCATTTTATATTTATAGCTGATGATAGTATGATATGTAGGTTCACATCCGAGGCCAAAGACAAGCCAATGGGTTGTGGGATTCTTGTCACCACATATTCAATGATTACCCACACTCAAAAACGTTCATGGGAGGCGGACCAAACAATGAAGTGGCTCCAGGATCAGGAATGGGGAATAATGGTCCTGGATGGTGAGTAATCAACACATGTTAATATCTTATAAGCAGTGACATATCTGAAGTTTTTGCCACTTGGGGTGGTGTATCAGTTGCTACCATTATTGATAGAATATGCGATACATTGTCATCCTGCCGAACCGGACTTGGTTTTAAATTAAATTTAAAAGAAAGCAGTTTACTTCTATTAAGAAGTATTACCACTTACTACTCCCAACTAGCTATGTTACTAGTCATGCATCAAAATTGTTCAACTTTAGTTCACTAATATAATTACAATTATTTTTTAGACGAAGAAAAAGTCTTTTATGATTATTACCTGATTCATTTTATACATAACAAAAAGAACCATATATGAATATTTAAACAATAGCCTCATTAATTTTTTCCTAAAATGATGCATTTAGTTAAATTACCCTCTGCATTTCTCGCTAGTACCACTGGCAGGAATCAGCATTGTGAGGGGTAAAGAGTAAAAAGTATGTAATTAACCATGTTCTATCCAAATATGTGGCCAGATTACTTGGTGTATGGTTGGTTATTTTGGGAGGTGACTGATAGATGGGATCATTTGTACCATTTAGCATTGGAGGCTCGGTTGGTTGGGGAATGGTTTAAGAGAGAGTAGTGAAAGGGTTGACATAGTTATGGTGTCAGCATTAGCCTATTTATAAGGAAAGGGGCCAGGGGAGCATAATTAAACATCCTATCTTATGGACAAAGTGCCACAATTGAAGTGCTAACCATGTTCTAATATCCCCAAGCTGTTATCAAGCAGTTTGGTCTTTATTGCTTGGAATTCCTGATTTTTTTTCTTGTCACAGTTATTTTTTATTATTATTGCTCATTATAATTTTGTTCATTTTGATAAACTGTGGCATGTGGTTTGAGGGATATATATTAGGCTTTGAAAAATATTTTAGGGAGCAATAGAGAACTACATGCATAAAAGTGCCTAATAGTTTTTTTTTGAGTCGTGTTAGAGATCAGTACACATTTGTTGTTATTGTGAAAATTAGTCGATAGAAAGAATGAGGTTAATTTTTCTTCTCATTTGGTCTTAAATAAAAAGTGTTATCTTTGATACAGTAAATAATTTATCCTCATCACTGAACAATGTAAACATGGCACCCAATTTGGGATTGGGATCTTACTGAAAAATATCTGCCACAATCAGGATGGGAACCTACCACTCTAGCCACCACATCAACTGGTTCTCTTTGGTGCTTGTTGCCTGGATAATTGTCATCATTGCTAATGGTAATTTGGGGGGGGGGATTAGGTTGGTATGGTTGCTCAAGTGCTAATTTCCTATCTCAAAGGCCAGGATTAGAGTTTGAGCAGCTCTGTTGAAGATTTTTCTGGGAAATCCTTGTCTCCCACTGTGGTGCCAACAGGAGGGCACATCAAGTAAAGCATGCTGTCCTTTAGAGAGGCATAAAAACTGTGGTCCTGTGACACCTTTAGTGTCTATACTGAGGACCGGGCATATTTTCATCTTTTCCCTGGTTCCAGGTATTTTTCCTGACTACTCTGTGTCACATAACTCATATCCCATCACCTTTTTACAAACTAAAATGTCAATAAAATTCTAAAATTCATGTGAAAATAGTACAAGTATGAAGAACGAGTAAACTTGTAGGCTGTCTGCATTGTGATAAGAAGATTGGCTAATGCCAATGCTTGGCTCTCTCCAATACTCTTTAATTATCCAGATAAGTCTTCCCTAAATGATGTGCCTATCTGTCCTCAATGGTTCAAATGATATTTTTTTTACACAAAGACTGATACAGATATTTAATTAAACTGTACAGTGAAATTAGGCACCCCTTACCAAATGACCTCAGTTGTCAATTGTCTCTCCTAATAGCCAGGGCCAGACTTGGAGGTATATTGTTTGGCATACCTTCAGTGGTTATGAAACAAGTATGGGCATTATTTTGTGACTTATAACATGTCTCTGTGAAGTGCTTATGCATGGCCAGTGCGGCATTATAGGACTTATGAAATTATACCTCACAGGCTTTTGGATAGAAGTTCTTCATGTGGAATCACTGAGAAGATAGATTCATAGCGGTAGCATATTACTTCTTTACTTTATTTCCTTCTCTTATGCCATTCCTGCATCTGAAGCTGATTTCAGTATGTTTGAAGTAAATTTTTTCTTGACTAGGGAAGAAACTGAGGAAGTGTGGCATGGGACTTGGAAAAGATCCTTTTTTTATTCTCCCAGTATAGTGACTGTGAGTTTGGGAATATAATTTTAAGCAAGATGGCAAACAGCAGAATACCCTTAGATAATGTGCTCTGTTTTGACACCAAGTGTCTTATTCTTCCTAGCTGCGTAGCTGCAAAAAGAGATTTTCTTCGAATTTATTATTTTTGTTAGGGTAAAAAGAGGTTATTGAAGAAGGATTGAATTCAATTTTTATTTTTGGAGAAGGCTCTTGGTAGAGACTGTGCATACATATTAATATTTTGGCAAAAGTTAAATGAACAATTTTAACAGTGAGATTCAATTTATTAAAGTGAAGAATATTTTATTTTAATACCATTTTCAATTTACATTGTCATATGTGCATAACTAAATATACTTGCCCGTACAAATGAAGTGAATTTGAAATTAATTGGCCATTGGAAATAACTTGGCCATTCATGTATGTGTGCTCAGAGAACCCTTGATTATATTGATCCAAGTGATATTATTCAAGGTTGTGAAGAAACCCTCTCCTTGTGATAACTGCATTCCTTACATAGTTTCATCTGGAATGAATTAATTTTGATAAAATGTGTATTTCATTTTCATGAAGGAATGTAAAGTAACTTGCCCTGGAAACTATTCCCTCCTGAAATTTATATACAAAAGTACACTTATTTTGTTTTTTTTTCAGAGGTGCACACGATTCCGGCAAAAATGTTTCGTCGAGTGCTGACTTTAGTGCAGTCACATTGCAAACTAGGTCTGACTGCCACTCTCTTACGTGAGGATGACAAGATTGCTGATCTCAACTTCTTAATTGGCCCGAAGCTGTATGAAGCAAATTGGCTGGAACTACAAAAGAGAGGATTCATTGCACGGGTGCAGTGCGCTGAAGTTTGGTGTCCAATGACATCTGAGTTTTATCGTGAATACCTAATGTGCAAAACTCAGAAAAAGTTGGTAAGTTCTTCTAGGCTGACTTGATTTCTGTGACTTTCCTTGCATCATCGAGACTGACTCATTATTTTAACTATCTTTAATTCTTACATTGCTATTCTAACTCAAGGAAATATTCCTTTCTATGGCTTTCAAACCTTTCCATAATTCATGAGTTAGTTCCAGTTGTGAAAGCTGTGATTTGATATTAGATGTACACAGCCATTGGTATGCTTACCCTTGGAAATACTTCTTAATATTCTGCATTCTGAAGATTTTTTTACCCCTGCACCAGCTCTCTGGAAGAAAAAATTTTGGAAAGGTGTACTGCCTTATTGTTACAAAAACTTCTTCATACTCAGGATTAAATATTACAAGATAAGGGAGACATTGATCCACTAAAAATACTTATCATTTTCTCCCTCTCCTATTCCTTTTCCCATCCTTCATGGCTGGTGTCCTAGCACCAGTGCCCTTGATGCCGTTCAGGATATAGTGTGTGATTTGATTGTGTGCAAATGTATATGTAGTTAGATTATTAATGCGAAAAAATTATTTGCACAGGCTATGGTTCAATGGTACAACTTTCTGTTATTAAAATTCTTGCCTGTTATGTACTGAACAACTTTGTAGTGTAAGGTGTGTCCCAGGTTTTGCCATCAGAAAGTATTTGGTGAATGAGCTGAAATTATTCTGAAATAATGCATTAATTGACTTTTATTTTCTTTTGACATTGATTTGATACAGCTTGAACCAAATCATTGATAGACTTGACTTACTGACTGGTATAATAACCTTTTTGACAAGCTGTGAAACTTTTTTGGCTAGCTTACTGAAAATGAGGAACTAAATGTTTCAATTGACATTAAAATAAAAATCTAATGAATAGAGGAAGGTGCTGTCAACCATAATAGTTTGACTGCTAATCTATTAATGTTACATTAGTTATTCTTTTTTCAAGTTGTTTTCTATGACATTTCAAACATTTAATGCAGTGCATTTATGTGACTCAATTACATATCTCTTTAGAAAATCAAGTGCTTAGGACTTACTGTTTTAAGCACCAGTTATATGAGCTATAGAAGTCAATGTTACATATTTAAATTAGAGATGTGCGAATAGTATCCGCGAATGCCTCGAATAGTAGAAAGTATTCGATATTCGAGATCTCGAATAATTATGCTATAAGTGCCAACTAGAATACCTTGAATACTTTGAATTTCGCGCCATACACCATTAGGCGCCCATACCATACGCATCGATACGAAGTCTTTGGTAGTTAACTCGGCAACTGCATAGAGGACTCTTGCCATTAAGTGCATCAAGCGCGATGTTAGGCACATTGACAAACTACATAAAATTCGCAGTGAAGAGGTAACAAGGAATATAATTATATTCCCTGGAGAAACCATTTGTGTATACTTTTTTTACTGTGTTGATTTTGTTCATTGAAGAAAGTTTGTTCAAAGGTATGTTTTCGTGGTGTTGATGCACTAAAATTTGTATCATGACGGGTTTCACCACATCAGTTATGGTACAAAGACAACAGTTTCTACGAATTGAATGCTGTCGAAATTGTAGCAGTAAGAATAACTATCTTTTCACCGTAAATATCGCGACGAAACGTGTCATGATGTGAAGTTGAAGAACGTTTGTATATGTCAATGCTTGCTCTGTCGGTTGATATGAGCTTAGTTAGGAATAAAAACTTTCGCTCCACTATATACTTTCATCATTGTTTTTAAAATGCATATTTTCTTCTAAATGTGGAGTACTTTCTAAAGTGGATTATGAATTTTATGTAAGAGTTTCTGAACTCAACTCGAAAGTTTATGACACTTGCTGCAATTACTTATAAAAAGTGAAATTTGAACGCATTCAATTGACCATAAGTAATAAAAAAATTACAATTTTTTTCAGTTCACAAATCACGATGGCAAATAGTTCAAGTATATGGCGCATATACTTGAACTATATATATATATGTATGGCGAATATACTTGGCGCCATTTTCAGTTACTTGAAACGGACCAAATTAGCCGTGTGCATCCATTGTGCTTCTAAAATATCGAGGGGAGGAAAATCCCACACAACTACCCCTCTATGGGCTCATCCAAAGAAAAAACATGCAAATGTTTACAAAATTGAAGAAAGTATTCCTCTTCCACGCTCACTGACTATGCAGGAAGAATTAGAAGTGGAAATTGAAGATGTTGATGATACTTAATCTGCAAGTTCTCTTCCAAGTCCAATTGACAATCCCAGATTTCCACGTGGTTCAACTGATTCTGATGATGCTGTCAGTGTTTTCTCAGACAGTTCATACATTTCAGTTTCACCATCCCCTTCAAGTTCCCACATGCAATTCAAGCCCCCTCCTAGAAAAAGAAAGTCAACTATTCCCAGTGCTCAACCTACTCTGAAGAGTTTTATTGACAATACTCAGAGTTTTAAGTCTGGTGATAAAAGAAGATCAATTATTACAAGATTGATTGGAGAAATGATGTCTTGACAATCAACCTATATCAGTTGTAGAAAATAAAGACTTCCGCAAACTGATCAATCACTTAGAAACAAGATACACCATTCCATCCAGAAAATATTTTGCAAACAAAGTTATCACAGATCTGTACGAGGAAACAAAAACAAACTGAAAAGTTGTTGTCTGAAGCTAAATATGTTGCTCTTACAACAGCCACTGATGACTACATGAGTTTGACGGCTCAATTTTTGGATTCAAGTCATGCTTATCATCATGTATGCTTAGAATGTGTGCCATTTCTAGAGCTTTCACACTCTGGTGTGAATATTCGCAACTTCATTGAACTAACTGTAGAAGACTGGGGTTTGACTGACGAAGTTGTATGCATTGTCCAAGATAATGGGAGGAATATTGCTTCTGCACTTGAAGGGAGTCCATTTGATCACATTTCCTGCTTAGCTCACACTCTTCAACTAGTGATCAAAGACAGAATCCTCAACAAACCGATGGTGAAAGATCTTGCAGCAAAATGTCGCAGCATTGTGGGCCACTTCAAGCATTCTACTAAAGCAACAAAACAACTAAAAGTGGCCCAAGTACAACTAAATATTAAAGAGCATAAGCTCATTCAGGATGAATCCACAAGATGGAACTCCCTTTTGCAAATGATGAGGTGTCTTTTGGAGCAGAAGCAAGCTATAGCATTAGCTGCCTCTAACCTGAGTTTTAATGTATACATAACCCCACCACAGTGGGATGCTATCAAGCAACCGATTGATGTTCTGGATAATTTTGAAAGAGCAACATTTGTTCCTAGTGTAAGTGCAGTCACAGTTTCTGCAGTCATCCCTCTTGTGAATAGCATCATTAGTTTCCTTGAAACTAATAAGTTTCCACATAGTTATGTACAAGGTTTCGTCAATGATTTGCTGTTTTCCATCCCAAGTCGGCATGAATTTCTGGAAAGAGAACAATTATACACTTTCGCCACAATTCTTGATCCACGATGCAAAATCAGTGTATTCCAAGATTCAAATAATGTTGAGATGATAAAAAATCAATTGGCTTTGGCTGGGACGCAGTGAGGGTGGGTTGGGGTTGGGGGTTGAAACCCTCCCAGAGGAACTAAAAAATTGTGTCTATAATCTTTGGTGTACATAATAAGGAATTTAAAAAAAAGTTAAGAATTGTTTAAAACACTCCTCACCTCAACACTTGGTGATAGCGAACAAAGGAATGTTAGTTTGAAATAACGCAGTTTGACTTTCTTCAAGTCTATTCGGCAAGTGTTTGCCGCTATTACTACGGGATGTCGGGGATTGAATGAATAGTACAGATGAAGTTCGTCGACCATAGTTGCATGCCACCAGCTACTATCTGCTGCACTACTATCGGCGCAAAAAAGGTAAAACGCTGAACTTAAAGCATTTGTATGAAATTCCACTGAAGCTCCATAGAGTCGTGTAATATATCGTTTTACTCCTTGTTTATTTGACTACAAAATGCATTAATTGAAAAGTGTTTAATTGTAAACATTTAGCATATACGGTCGAAAGAGTGGAAAAAAAGACGTGAAAAACTAGGAGAACGGCGAAACTGTCGTCTTCTTCATCTCGTCACGGCCAAAATATTTGATCGGTGCACTTCAATGTTTTGTTATGGAGAGAATGACATCTCCGCATTACAATTATTCTGTTAAACTTAAATTTTACTAATTATTTGATTTTTAAAATGGCCGAAAGCTTAATTTCGATTCCTGAGGTGTAGAAAAGTATATAAATATCGAAATTAAGTATGCATAATCGAAAAAATATTGCTAAAGTTTTTATGTAAGGAAATGTTGATATTCTTCCTCTTAATAAAAATAAACCACAAAGAAGAAAATTGCCTCGCGGCAATGCACGCTACCGTTTTGCACAGTTGTAATGGTGAAACTCCTGGCCGCCTATAATACAGATCGCGTCCTATAATACTATGTCCCAATGTACCTACTATAAAGATGGCGTCAAGTAGTGTGGCACCTGGAAGGACAATAGTGTGAAAGAGACAAAATATACCCTGAACCTCCCCAACACACTCCCCCTCCTCGTGCGGTGTCTCGGCGAGGTACAGTGCGCCCACACGATGTACAGGGGAGCCAACCACACGCCCCTCGCAGTTTTATTAAGAGAATGTATGCCCACCAAAATGCAATCTTATCACAGTTACATTATGCTGATAGTACATTGTCAAAGAAAACAGACTAAAATCACCCACTGTTGTTTTAATATTAAGGCACGAGTTTGCGAGCCAGACTGTACTGTTGAGTGACTGGGCGAGTGTCGCTGGTGGGAAGAGGGTGTGCGTGCGTAAGGCGTAGTGCCATCCTAGTCTCCACGATCTGTAGTCTTGCTTGCTACCGGCACACGCTCGTCTGCTGTGAGACAGGCTATAAGTTTTCTTATTTCATAGTTGTTCCAACAGTTTTATTGATGGATATTCGGAGGTTCTTCAGGAAGAATTCTGATGTATCAACAAGAAGTTCATCTCCAGGTAACTTAATTCTCATTTTTCATGACATGCATACAGAAAGTAACTTAGTAACTAGAACCAAAATATTGAGAAGACACATTTGTGTATGCTGCTCAACATGTATAAATTTTGCAACATTCCTTGAGTTTGAGGTTATAATTTATCACTGAGCAGCTACTACAAAACCACGCCAGGCAGTGCTGTCACCTTATTGAAAAACGTTTTTTCAATGTTGCTCTATAATCTATATTCAAAATATATGATAGGATTTTGTGTCCATTATCTTTCTGAGGCAACTTCTTAAACTGAAATGTGTCTCTACTAATAATAAATGTAGGTAGGTGTATAGATATTCCACGTTTTTTGTATTTTTTAGACTGTGATGAAGGGGAAAGAAAAGAAGAACCAACATCGATGAACAAGAGACCAAGACTCAGTGAAGACAAAACTTTGACAGTGTTTGATTCTGACTTTGGCCTGTACATTGGAAAAAAAGTATGAACGAAATCCCATTCCTTAAATTAAATTAAGTAAATTTTATAGTTGATGTAGTTGAGAAAATTCAACTTTAAATAACGTTTGGTTTTGTTAAAATAAAGTATTATGCCAAATTGCATTTTAATTTTTACCGGTATTGCTTTATCGAAGCTGTTGCAAGATAAAAAGATTTTTTTACAGAATGTATTTCACTTTTTTGTTATGTTACAGATTGATGACAACATTAGGAAGAAGCTTCTTCTGAACCCTTGGAAACCAGGTATCATCTATGCTTTTCTGTCATCTGGTCCACGAAACTTGAAGTTTGTTCTAAGATGGCTTTGTGAGTGGGACTGGCTGGTTTATTCACCATCTCAGGACGGAGCATTTTGTAAGTTCTGTTTTTTGTTTTGCACAACAGTTGGAACGCAAATCTCATGTCCAGGAAAATTGGTCAGAAATCCAGTCAACAAATGGAAAGATGCCAGGGAGGCTTTTCGAGATCACGGAAAGGCAAAATACCATGCTGATTCACTTCAAAATGCGGGAATGCTTTTGGCCACAAACACAGAAGCGGTTCCAAGTGTTGAGAAGGCATTCAATAGAGGGCATGTCGCTCAAGTAAAGAAAAACAGAGAGAAGTTAAAGCCGATCATATCCGCAGCAATTTTCCTTGCCAAAAGAGGCTTAGCGTTCCGTGGACATAGGGACTCGGGAACTCTTTTAATGAACGAAAGTACTCAAAAGGCTGAGGGAAACTTCAAGGCTTTATTAAGACTCCATGTTGAATCTGGTGATACTGTCTTAAAGGAACACATGGAAAAAGCATGGGGAAATGCAAATTATGTAAGTTGGCAGTTTCAGAATGAAATAATCTCTTCACTTAACTACATCATCTTGAAAAAACTTGTTGAGAAAGTAAATAATGCTCAATGGTTTTCAATTCTTGTCGATGAAATGATAGATGTGGGTACTGTTGCCCAAGTGACGTTTTGTGAGCAATTTATTGAGAATGGAAAAGTCCATGAAGAGTTCTTGCAGTTCGTTAACGTCACTGATATGACTGAAAAGGGACTAGCTGATGCAATACGTATTCAAAACCATAAACGATCTGAATCTTCAACCAGAATTCATGGTTGGACAAGGATACGATGGCGCAGGGGCAATGAGTGGGCATATGAATGGAGTTCAGGCACTTATAAGGGAAAAGTATCCCAAAGCTTTGTATGTCCATTGCAGCTCACACTGCTTAAATCTCTGCATTTATGAAGGGTGCTCTGTTCAGGGAGTGCGAAATTGTATGGGAACGATTGAGAGTGCTTACAATTTCTTTAACACCCATAGAGGCAAACTGTTTTAACAGCACATATTGAAACCGTAAAAAATGACCATAGAAGGAAAGAAAAACTAAAGAGAATGTGCCCGACTCGTTGGATTGAATGCCATGACTTGGTGCAATTTTTGTAGAGTTACTTCAACCTATGCTGCCAGCTTTAGACGAAATCAAAACCTGGACTGACAAAAAAGCTGCCACTGAAGCTCAGCTTCTTCAAAGTGCTATTGAAAAATGTGACTTTCTGATGAGCCTCTTTGTTGTCGAGTACGTATTTTCACTGACTTTGCCATTAAGCTTGTACCTACAGAGAGAAAATCTTGACCTGTCAACTGCCATAACTGTAAAAAAGAAGTTAGAAGATGCTCGCAATGAGGCAGGTGACAGATTTTTACCTATTTTCAATAAAGGTAGTAACCTGTGTTTAGATTTGGAGGTTTCTGTTTCGAAACCAAGGACAATAGGGAAGCAGACAATGGGAGACAATTTTTCAGCCAACTAGGTTGAGAATACTTCATCCATTTCCTCGAAAATATTATCTGGGCTTTTGACCAAAAGTTTGAATCTCACCAGGACATATTGACACCTTTTCAGGGTTTGATACAAACCAGACTAGAATAGAGTAATTTTCAAGACATGTCTAGCATCACTAAACTCGTAGAGTTTTATGAACTTCAAACCTCAGGGTTCCATGGTGAGATTATTCTGTGGAAGGAGGTTTTGAAAGAAAAAAAGCCAAAAAATGCAGTAGAGGCTTTGCAGCATTACAAGAGTGACCTCTTGCCTGCGGTTGATTCCTTTCTTTCAATTTTAGCAACAATTCCAGTAACAACTTGTACACCTGAGAGGTCATTTTCATCATTAAAGTTGCTGAAAAACTATTTGAGGAACAGAACTTCCGAAGAGTGCCTAAATGGACTAGTTCTGGCTTACATTCATGAGAGAATCGCTGTTACTGAGGAGTCCTTGACAAACTTGCTAAAAAATCACGTTGACTTAACATCTCTTTGCAACTGTAAATAAACAGACTTTCTTTTCATTTGAATAACTTGTTGATCTTTTTGTGTCTACCTACAACCTGAGTATTTAAATAACATCTAGTCTTTGGGCATGATAAATTATACATGCATCTTATAAGTTTTCTCAATGTGATAGAATTGTATTCCTTCAAGGTATGTTTGAAGCTTGTTTGTCACGATAATTATGAATCTTCTTGCGCTATGATCTTCTTCAAATTTTAAATAAAACACTTTTTCTTAAAGAAGTACACTTTGAGTTTTCTTTAATTTTAAAATAAAATTCCACTTTAAAAAATGTTTTATTTTAAAATGTCCAAAGATCAATATTTAAGATATAAGAAGATTAATGATTATAATGTAATAAAATGTCATTAATGTCTAAATACAAAATATATACGTACAACGCACATATTAACCCTAGGTAGAGGTAGACCGCTTGTGCCTACCATCCAATCCAGGTGAACCCCCCCTAAAGATATTCCTGGCTGCGCCCCTGGGATTTGGAGATGAAAGGTCTGTCTGAACAATGTCACCCAACACAAACAGATAGCTTAGGAAAACTGCAACTGAAAAAAGCTGATGTAAAGCATCAACATAGAATGTGGGGACTTTATTCCAAATTAATGGTAACAGCACCAGGTTCTAGCTGAATGAGTCAGGAAACTCCAGAAGAAGAAATTCGAAGATACCTAGAGGAAGATTTGCTTCCACCGAGTGAAAACATTTTTGATTACTGGACAATGAACTGTATCCTCACTTGAAGGAATAATCTTCACAATATTTTATCACTCCTCCATCAACAGTTATTTCTGAGTGAGTCTTCAGCACCTCAGGTTTTATTTGCGACAAGAAAAGAAGCAGATTTGATCCTGAATGAGTTAGAATGCTTGTTTTCCTAAACAAAAATCTGTTTTAGGTAATAAGTTTTAAATGATATTATTGATGCATATGATATTATTGATTTCATTACATTTGAAATAAAAAAGTTAATTTTTAAAATTTAATCGATTACCTATGTCTTTTATTTAAACATACACCACATGAAGTACTGGAATAATATTTAATATGCTATGTACAATTCTAGTATTCGAGGTATTCGAAATTCGAGATATTAGAATATTCGAGCTATGATTTAATATTCGAATTTGATATTCAAGTTCGAGAAATCTGCTATTCGACCCCTCTCTAATTTAAATATCAATTTTTTCTAATCCCATGATAAGTGACATTCACTGTTGTGAAGGAAATGAACAATGCATTTTCACTCTTGTAAATCTCTCTTATTTCAGTTACTTTACGTCATGAACCCAAATAAATTCAAAGCATGCCAGTTTCTAATCAGGTATCATGAAAGAAGAAGTGATAAAATTATTGTATTTTCTGATAATGTCTTTGCATTAAGGCATTATGCTGTGAAGATGAATAAGCCTTTTATTTATGGACCAACATCTCAGGTGAGCAATCTTTGAATGTTTTTTTATAAACAGATGCATGTATTAGTGCATAACTCCCCAATCCAGTTATTTGAAACTCCCCATTATCAGTGAATGCATTTTCTGGGCTGTGGATTACTGTATTTGACGGCATATAAGACGCACCGGAATTTTCCAGAATAATGGATCAAAAACTCACCCCTGCTTCTTATATACGAAGGTGCACCTTTCCCGAGGCTAATGTTTACCCCGATGCTGCCAACCCATCCCCTAAATACTATGACTGACGTTAGAATGTCATATGAGCGTTATGTCACTTAGGCATTCAAGGTGCATTCAAATACTTACTGCATACTTTTTTTAATAGCTGAATATTCGTAAACGATTCTCCTGTCAATACGGGGGGATTACATACAGAGTAGCCTCCTATAATTACTAGGATTGCTAGATTGCCTAAGGTATTTCAATATCTCCTCCCATAAACTCCTGCATACTTTGTTGAGTTGTGCCTATAGGGTCTTGATCGACCCACCTTTTTACCTATAAAATATTGCTACGTATTATTCTTTGGTTAATGTTTGTTTTGAAAATAGTTTTTTGTCCAAGTTCGTACAACATGTGTCCGTGTTATATTCCATGGTATCATGGGATGTTATCGCCGGAATATTCATGGGTCACGACATCCCGTAGAAGTAAAGTCATTTAAATAAATTAGTGGTGCAAAATATGCTGTACCTTGTATTTTGATATATTTTGCTTTGTCGCCCTGACAGTATTATGTTTCTCTTCCTGTAGTCTCCAATGATATAATATGCTCTCTATTACAAAGTAGGGATAAGCCACCTTGTAAAAACTTCTACAATGTTCAATCGGTAAGGTAGCCAATATGTATATACATAGTTACTACAATGATACATAATAAGGTTACATAAGTGTGTGATACGTTTAATTTATGCATTGGTTCCTTGCCTCGTACCTTCAGGTTTAAAATGAGGCAACCCTTATAATTTCTTGATGGCAAATCTACCGTGAAAATGGTCTTCCATGCATCTCTAGTTTCAATATATTGAACTATGGAGCAGACTAATTTTGAAGTATCTTCCTAGTAACACACGTAATAAAATTTTTCCTTTCAATGGGCCTGTCAAAATAGGAGTGTGTCTTATATGCAGGTGCGTCTTATATGCCGTAAAATATGTTATATGTAAATCGGCAATCATTTGTGCTTATCGGGTACAAACAGTTGGTGACATTCGTGAACAACTAGTGATACTGCTTATTCTTGTCTCTGTCAATTGTCGCGGTCTGATGTCTCATGCAAGGTTTCATGGTGCCCCTTCCACCCCAGGTCTTGCTTGTATGTACTTCTCTGCCTGAAAATGCAAATGGAACAAGGAGTTATTCATTGGTGGATGTCAGTATTTTCTAGTGGGGTTTATTTATTTTGGTCGTGTACTGCCAAGAAAGGAACGCGTAAAGAGCCTAAATACCGAATTGTGTTTTCCAATTACCCATGCTCCCTTTACCAATTATTGGCATGAGAAATCTGGAGTTCTCCAAATTTGTGGCAAATAGTGAAGTTTTGGTTTGAATTGTACTAAAAATCTGCGAAGTAGCTTTTGAGTAAACTGAGCACAGTCATAAACTATCCATCTGATACAGCACTGATTTTGTTGCTCACCAGAAGTTTAATGAGAGATTCCTCCCAACTTTTTCCAAATGTTTAACATTAGTGTTGTGAAGAAATAATTCACTAAAGTTTGCCCTGGACACTTTCAACCTGAAGCTTGTCCATCCTTAGTTTTTGTTTCAGGATTTAAAAGAAAGTACCCCTAAGAAATCGATACACAGTGACTGAGGAGAGTGCTCATTTCTGACACGTGTGTTTATTTCTAACCTCTGGATTTGATTCCTGATGAATTTATTTTTTCTATACCATGTAAATTGCTTTTTTAAAGAAGAAATTGGTGACCCTTTACCTAGCAGACACATCTACCTCAGTATATGCTTGGTATACTGGCCTTATTTGTGGCATGGTTAAGTCTTTGCTTGCCAAACTTGTGCAGGTCATTTGTTTGAATCCTGCTGATAGCATTTTTACCTCCCAGGGCATGATTGTATGCATTCATTCATTGTTGTCTGTTGAAATTCCTAATGTAAAAGGCAGCTTAAGGCTCTTTTCTGGTTAATGTAAAATTTAATTTAAACAATTATTATACCATTTTCTCTTGAGGTGCATCTTGGAAATTTTTCGAGGGTATGTTAGAATTAAACTACTGCCTAATTTAACTTGAATTTGTATCATATGAAGATTGCTTTCATGTTTTTTCAGAGTGAGAGAATTCAAATATTGCAGAACTTTAAGTTCAATCCTAAAGTTAATACTATATTTGTGAGCAAAGTTGCTGACACATCATTTGATCTTCCTGAAGCAAATGTTTTGATCCAAATCTCATCCCATGGTGGGTCCAGACGGCAGGAAGCACAACGTCTTGGCAGAATTTTGAGAGCCAAAAAAGGTAATTGAAATTTATTTTCCTCTACTATTGTAATGAGCTGACAATTGAATCTACAGATCTTGTAATGCATGGTTACTTGCATGATCTTTGGATTTGTATTAGTCACTGACATATATCACTAGCTAATTGAGATTATGTAAACCTTTAAGTTGGCAAGCATGTTTGCAAAAGATTAACTAATTTTATATATTTGCCATGTTGGAGTGGGTTTTTATTTCTTCATAGTCCCTGTTAGCCTAACCACATGTGGTTCAACCTTTTGAGGACCAATGTTCACTTAAATGTACATGCTCTGGAAAGAGGGGTCCACAGGCCAAACAAATGGTTAATGCAATGGTATTTAAAAAATGATTTGGTATTTAAATCCTTGCAGGTTTTAAGGAATGCCCAAAATTATATCCTGGCTGCCAAAATTTTAATCCATATGGTAATGGTGAAATGAAAAGTTTTAATTTTGTTTTATGCGCATTTGTTTGTTCATGCTAGCCATCAATGTACAGTAGGACAGTTAAATCACAGTGTTAAAAACACTAGCATAACCGCTAAAGGCCAAAACAGGTGAATCAACCTTGGCAGGTTGACACATTTGTCTGGGGGATGGTACTGGCACTTCACTGGCCCAACTCTTTTGGTTACAAAGTAATGGACCCAGTTTTAAAACTAAAAATAATACTTAATTTGATATTTGAATTTTCAGCTACAAAAAAAAGATTTGTAGGTCGTACTTTTGTACTCAGTGTTTTCTGATCTGTCAACTATAATGAAAGTGATATGGAATGGTAAATGTTTTATCATAGTGAGAAAAAGTCTTCAAATTATGGTCGTGTCGTTAACCCTCTATCACGCTGTGTGACCTGGAGATAACATATAGGAGACTTTATTTTTTTGTCTCTGATTAAGTTTCTTTACGTGTATATGCCTTCGTGGCATAAATATTGTACAGCATGGCAACGAAAGTATGCCTCATTCGTAACTTTTAGTTCCTGATTATCCTGCAAGTGGAAAAACATTTGAAATGACTGCACATAGTGGACGGAATAATCGGTGCATAGAGGGTTTATCTGGCTCTGCTGGGACTCAAGTGTTACCAGATTACAGATTTCCTTGGATTTCAGGTTCTTAGCAGTAATGCAGTCTTTTTTTCTTGATTCTGAGAAATTTAATTCAAGTTGTCAATATTTTAATGATGTAATCGTGTATTTATTTTTTCATAACTAATTTATGATGATAAGCTCCTGATTTATGAGTTTTAAAACATTAATTTAATAAATGAAATGAAATATTTCTACAAACTGTACAACTTCAGGCATCACTTTGTGGAAGTATCTTTATTAGAACCCGTATTGAAAAGATGCTTACTACTTTTCCATAATTATTTACTTTACTTTTTAATATATTTATTTAATTTAATTAATTGGAATTAATTTATTGTAGATAAGTACTAAGCATCTTTTATACATGGTTTAGAATAACTCTTTGGCAAGTGATACATGCACATCGAAAACGCAAACATGATTTCTAAATATGATGGGTGAAATTAACAATACCGTAATAAAAAATGAATGCAACAAAAAATTTACGTCACTCAGCATTCCTTACTTTGGTTGGCTGATGAGCAGCTGATCCACTGTTGTAGATGCTGTTGTCAGAATTATGTCCCATATGACTGAATTTTTGCAGCTTCTGTTTTTTCTGGTTTGATGTGTTGTTTGCAATGTGCGATAAAGACCCCGGGTGGAAAATGATCTTTCTCCATCACTCATTTCTATTCTTAGAATTCATGCTAAAAATATTTGTTATGTATGAGTTTATGCTTTGTGTGTTTTTTTTCTTTGGTCAGCTGACTCTGTAGCATGTGTATGTTCATTATTTGTTGCTGACCAATGATATTGTTCCTCAAAACCTGCCACAAGCCTGCTGGCATGATAAATACAGTCACCAGGCTTGCTAATCTTTTGGTGATTGTTGAAGTTCTATTGTTATTTCCTGTCTCTGCCATTGCTTTGCATGCTTAGATTGGACGTGATGGATGACAGTACATAGGCATATGTAGCACCTTGATTGCATGGTCAAGTTGCATAACAGTGGCAAGTCAAACAGCTAAAAGTAGCAGCTTTTCAGGCAACAGCGAGGAATTCGAACTACATTGTATGCAAATAAATTGTATACCTTGTTTTAATTTTTGTACAATTATTTTATAAATGAATTTATCATGAAATATATATTAATTAATGTAGTCACAGGCAGTGAAAGGAAATACTGTAATAAAGTGCAGTGTGCAGCATCAAAATATTTTTAAACATTGGTTATATTGAAGGATTTTTTATTTTCCCAAATTTCCCAAATTATGTACTTAGTGGTATTGGCAACACTGCCTAACTATAGATGCTGCTGGATTATGGATTCCCAGATTATGGGTACTCGACTGTCTAAAATTACAAGTTGATAACCTGTCAAAAATGATGGGCACAAATGCCCAGTCATACAAATCTTACAAGTATAGATTTTAGTTGTGTCTGTTAAACATAGGTCATTTCACTTTTAAGTCTAATATCTGCTGTCTGAATACGTACATTTTTATAAAATATAACAATCTGTAATGAATTTATACATTTTTGATGGTTGCTTTTTGGTTGATCTGCAAATTTAACTTCGGGCTTTTTTTTGTTTTTTGAGTTTTATGTAAAGTGTGTTTATTTTTGTAAATTTACAATTTATCTGGGTTGAAAATGGATATTTGGGGATTTTTTCAGATGTTTATGATGCCATACAAATAAATGACTCAGAAGCCAACTAAATCAGTTCAGGGAATTAACTATATCATATCCATCACCCACCCCTCTTCTCTCCCCCACAGTTGATATTGGCTTTTATAAGTATGGATTTCTTAGTTATCGTTGTTATCAAAAGTTGATTTTTTTTGTTATTCTTTGTTATTTTTTCTCTTTCACAGGTGCTATTGCAGAAGAGTACAATGCTTTTTTCTACACTCTAGTGTCTCAGGATACCATTGAAATGAGTTACTCGAGAAAGAGGCAGAGATTTTTAGTTAACCAAGGCTACAGCTACAAAGTTATTACCAAACTGGCAGGCATGGATGAGGTATGCTATGTATTTATACATATCTATTGGGTGAGAGTGAGAGTGCATTATAGGGGATTTTAGAAGTGATAGATTTTGTGTGACTTTTGTAATGTTAAAGATTTTAGCATAAAAATAATAAGAGAATCCTGTAGAAAGCTCCTGTCATTTTGGTATATTTTCTAATAGTTGATTTTTAAGTATTACTGATGGTCTTTCTGTGAAATAACTGATTTGAGGACGTTTCAATTATAATTTTCCAGATTATTTCTTCTTAGATGAAAAGTTAACTCATTTATTAGTTTCTTATGCTGTATTTTTATCTAAATGACTAAGTCAGCTGTCTTCCAGCATATATTCATAAATTGTGATCTTAGCACTCCTGGTCATTACATCTGGAAACAAGTGAAAGGGGATCGGGTTGGTGTGGTGGCTAGAGTACTGGCTAACCATACGGGCGGTCAGGGTTCATATCCCTGCAGAGGAAGATATTTTTCAGAGGAAACCTGATCCATACTTGAGTGTCTTGTGGAGTGCACTTCATGTACGATACACTGTCTGTCGGATGAGACTTTGAACCGTGGTCCCCTTGGCGCCTTTTTTCAAGTGCAGGCTAACGCCGACATCGGGTTTCTCTCCATTCTCCCTCCCTTACCTCACTCCAAGGGCACAAATGACCTTAGCTGGTGGCTAGAGTACTGGCTAACCATACGGGCGGTCAGGGTTCATATCCCTGCAGAGGAAGATGTTTTTCAGAGGAAACCCGATCCATACTTGAGTGTCTTGTGGAGTGCACTTCATGTACGGTACACTGTCTGTCGGATGAGACTTTGAACCGTGGTCCCCTTGGCGCCTTTTTTCAAGAGCAGGCTAACGCCGACGTCGGGTTTCTCTCCATCCTCCCTCCCTTACCTCACTCCAAGGGCGCAAATGACCTTAGCTTAGCTTAGCTTAGTCCTACCTGATTCTTCATCTGCTACCCTTGCTAAAAATTGTTGCTTACTTTTAGTCTGATTCATATTTCTTGATGGCTTAATACAGGAGGATCTGAGTTACAAGACCAGGGAAGAGCAAGGTCAACTTCTTCAGCAAGTCCTTGCAGCCAGTGAGATTGATGCCGATGAGGAAAGAATTCCTGGGGAAGGACCAAGAGGAGCCCCTGGTGTACGTGTTAATTTTACTGAGAATGCTCATGTTATGGTCTGTCTCATCTCTTTATTTCAGTGTTTATTTTCCTCAGCATTTGTTAGTATTATATTTTATTTTATTTAATGAATTGTGTAAAGTCATTTATAATACTGTATGATTTATATTTGCACTTAAGTCACGCTTTTTCATGGCATAAGTAGCCCATTATTCCACTGCACTGTGCTGACGGCAGATTCATTATTACATGAGACTTCACTTAAGTCACGCACGAGTAATTGACAGTATTGATTGCCAGAAGATAATTTTCTAAAATCACAGTTATGTGCATAGTTCATGTTATATTTATGCATCTGAATATAGATTGAATCTGTTAACTTTTTATCCCGAGACTCATTCCTTATCATCAGTCTACGCAGCTTTATTAGCAATATCAGAATAATTAAATATTAACTTACATGAACCACAATCTATTGTAGCCCCATATTTAGAGAAAATAAGTGACTTCTTTCAATTTACATCTATTGTGTTTGGTAATTAATTTTAAGCCAATATCTGGATTATTTAAAAAAATGGTCATCTTGGTTCAGGTGATATTACTCTTTGAATTCGATTTGAATTAAATGAAGAATTGACTGTTACTTTTTACGGGATTCATTCCGCGATGTATGTTTTTTTAAACAACAATATTTCGCTGGTCCTCCTGCCAGCTTCATCAGGTTAACTGAACTGCTTTATTTGTCTCGCTCGTCTTTATATATAAGTCTGGACTCCCATTGTTGCCGGAATATGAATTTGAAAAAATTCGTTTTAGACTGTTACTCAACTTGTAACCGTCTTCTCGGTTGACGTTCTCCGGTCTCTTCGCAATTTCTACAGCCTCCCTTATTAATCTTGGGTAATAGCGTATTTCCCTAGATATTAATCTTGTCTCCTCAAAGTTGAAATTATGAGTGGGGCCGCTGAGATGGTGTTCGGCTATTGCAGAAATGCGGTAATTATTATTTTTAATTGCCCGTTGATGTTCTTGGAGGCGTATTTTTAGGGCTCTGCATGTCTGGCCTACATATGATTGTCCACAGCTACACAAAACTTCATATATTCCTCCGTAGAGGTTCCGTGGAAGCGGGTCTTTGGCTTTCCGAAGTACGTCCCCTGTCTTCGTTGTGCACGTGAATCTGCTAGCCACGTTATACCTCGACAGAACTCTAGAGATTTTCTCCGTCGTTCCAGACACATAAGGGAGAGTGGCATATGCCTTAGGTTTCTCTCTGTTTTCTGTCGGGTCCGTGGGATTTTTATTTCGGACCCCGAGAGAATTTAGTTCTTCTTTCCGTGCCGTTTTTAAGATGTAGTCACGGCGGAAACCATTTTTCTCAAATGCCCTTATTAAGTGTTGCTTTTCGCCGGCGATGGAATCGGCGTCAGAGATCATAAAAGCTCGATGATACAGCGTTCTCATGACTGAGGCTTTCTGTTGAGGGTGGTGGTGCGATGTGGCATGTAGGTAGCGATCAGTGTGGGTACTTTTTCGGTACACAGAATGACCTAATGTTCCATCTTCTTTTTTTTTTTTTTTTTTTTTTTTTTTTTTTTTTTTTTTTTTTGGACCATAACGTCTAAGAATGGAAGGCGGTTGTCCTTCTCTATTTCCATTGTGAATTTAATAGAGTTGCTTTGTTCATTTAGATGTTGCAGGAACTTTTTCAGCTCTTCTCTTCCATGAGGCCAGATAGCGAAAGTATCATCCACGTATCTTACGAATAGTTTTGGTTTTTTATCGTAAGATTGCAGTGCTTTTTGTTCTAAAACCTCCATGAATAGGTTAGCTATCACGGGAGAAAGAGGTGAACCCATTGCAGCTCCAAATTTCTGTTTGTAGAAGATTTTATTCCACAGGAAATATGAGTTGTTTAGGCAAAATTCGACCATTTTTGGGACGTCTTCTGGGAGGCCGTTGGATGTGAGGGACTTGACGATTTCTACTGCTTCATCCGTTGGTATATTGGTAAAAAGGGAAACCACATCAAAGCTTACAAGAATATCTTCCTTGGTCACCTTAGCTCTTTTGATGATTTCAATGAAATGCGTGGAGTTTTGAACGTAAGTTTCCGTTCTTCCCGAGAATGGAAAGAGTTCATCAGCAAGATATTTTGCTAACTTATGAGTAGGGGAATCAATGGCACTTACGATGGGTCGCAGTGGAATGGCGTTTTTGTGTACCTTGGGTAAGCCGTATAACCTTGGAGGTTTAGGTGCAGTTTGAAGAATCCAACGTCTTTTTTCTTCCGGAATGGATGACTGGGTGATGATGCGCTTAGTTTCTCGCTGTATATTAGCTGTCGGGTCACCTTGCAGTTCTTCATAGGCTTCATCGTTGAGAATGCTTCGAATTTTATCGTTGTAATCCTCTCTCTTCATCACAACAGTCGCGTTTCCCTTGTCTGCCCGAGCAATTAGTAGATCTGCATTTTCCCGGAGTTCCTTCATCGCCTTTCTCTCTTCTCGAGACAGGTTGTTTTTCGGCGGTTTTGCTCTGACTAAGATGCGGGCAATTTCATCTCGAATTTCGTCTGCTTGTTGTTTAGGGAGATTTCGGACTGCGTCCTCTACACCTGTCACCAGCTTTTCTTTGGGAATAACTGTAGGGGCTATAGCATAATTTAACCCTTTAGAGAGTACACTAATAGCTGATTCACTTAAGGTAGAGTCGGTCAAGTTAATAACCGTGTTGCACATCTGTGTAGACTGCATCTCTTCTTTCCGATTTTGACGTTCCTGAAGACGCTGAAATTTATTCATCTGGTTATCTCTTGCTAATGTAAATTCCTTCGTTGCAGAATTCCACGATATTCTGTCTAACGTTTCCCAATCAGTAGAATTAAGAGTTGCACTCAGCTCCAGATGTAAAGTATAGAGTTCCTTGGAGCAGTGTTGGATGGCCCATCTGGTGTATTGAACTCTCTCCCTCAGAAGTGCTGCACTGGCCCGGCGAAGAATTCTTTTTGCTTTCAAAGACTGGATATGATGTTTCACAGCGACAAAATTTGGAGTAATATCCGAGTCTCTACATCTTTCGAGAAAAGCTAAAGACGAAAGAAGCTTCCCTTTCTTTTTTCTGAGTTTCTCAAACCTCTTGCTCTTCCTTGCTATATCCTCCCCGTAGAGGCGACTAAAATTAGCTCGTAGGCTTCCGCGGATGCAGTGTTGACTGTTACTTTTTACGGGATTCATTCCGCGATGTATGTTTTTTTAAACAACAATATTTCGCTGGTCCTCCTGCCAGCTTCATCAGGTTAACTGAACTGCTTTATTTGTCTCGCTCGTCTTTATATATAAGTCTGGACTCCCATTGTTGCCGGAATATGAATTTGAAAAAATTCGTTTTAGACTGTTACTCAACTTGTAACCGTCTTCTCGGTTGACGTTCTCCGGTCTCTTCGCAATTTCTACAGCCTCCCTTATTAATCTTGGGTAATAGCGTATTTCCCTAGATATTAATCTTGTCTCCTCAAAGTTGAAATTATGAGTGGGGCCGCTGAGATGGTGTTCGGCTATTGCAGAAATGCGGTAATTATTATTTTTAATTGCCCGTTGATGTTCTTGGAGGCGTATTTTTAGGGCTCTGCATGTCTGGCCTACATATGATTGTCCACAGCTACACAAAACTTCATATATTCCTCCGTAGAGGTTCCGTGGAAGCGGGTCTTTGGCTTTCCGAAGTACGTCCCCTGTCTTCGTTGTGCACGTGAATCTGCTAGCCACGTTATACCTCGACAGAACTCTAGAGATTTTCTCCGTCGTTCCAGACACATAAGGGAGAGTGGCATATGCCTTAGGTTTCTCTCTGTTTTCTGTCGGGTCCGTGGGATTTTTATTTCGGACCCCGAGAGAATTTAGTTCTTCTTTCCGTGCCGTTTTTAAGATGTAGTCACGGCGGAAACCATTTTTCTCAAATGCCCTTATTAAGTGTTGCTTTTCGCCGGCGATGGAATCGGCGTCAGAGATCATAAAAGCTCGATGATACAGCGTTCTCATGACTGAGGCTTTCTGTTGAGGGTGGTGGTGCGATGTGGCATGTAGGTAGCGATCAGTGTGGGTACTTTTTCGGTACACAGAATGACCTAATGTTCCATCTTCTTTTTTCTGGACCATAACGTCTAAGAATGGAAGGCGGTTGTCCTTCTCTATTTCCATTGTGAATTTAATAGAGTTGCTTTGTTCATTTAGATGTTGCAGGAACTTTTTCAGCTCTTCTCTTCCATGAGGCCAGATAGCGAAAGTATCATCCACGTATCTTACGAATAGTTTTGGTTTTTTATCGTAAGATTGCAGTGCTTTTTGTTCTAAAACCTCCATGAATAGGTTAGCTATCACGGGAGAAAGAGGTGAACCCATTGCAGCTCCAAATTTCTGTTTGTAGAAGATTTTATTCCACAGGAAATATGAGTTGTTTAGGCAAAATTCGACCATTTTTGGGACGTCTTCTGGGAGGCCGTTGGATGTGAGGGACTTGACGATTTCTACTGCTTCATCCGTTGGTATATTGGTAAAAAGGGAAACCACATCAAAGCTTACAAGAATATCTTCCTTGGTCACCTTAGCTCTTTTGATGATTTCAATGAAATGCGTGGAGTTTTGAACGTAAGTTTCCGTTCTTCCCGAGAATGGAAAGAGTTCATCAGCAAGATATTTTGCTAACTTATGAGTAGGGGAATCAATGGCACTTACGATGGGTCGCAGTGGAATGGCGTTTTTGTGTACCTTGGGTAAGCCGTATAACCTTGGAGGTTTAGGTGCAGTTTGAAGAATCCAACGTCTTTTTTCTTCCGGAATGGATGACTGGGTGATGATGCGCTTAGTTTCTCGCTGTATATTAGCTGTCGGGTCACCTTGCAGTTCTTCATAGGCTTCATCGTTGAGAATGCTTCGAATTTTATCGTTGTAATCCTCTCTCTTCATCACAACAGTCGCGTTTCCCTTGTCTGCCCGAGCAATTAGTAGATCTGCATTTTCCCGGAGTTCCTTCATCGCCTTTCTCTCTTCTCGAGACAGGTTGTTTTTCGGCGGTTTTGCTCTGACTAAGATGCGGGCAATTTCATCTCGAATTTCGTCTGCTTGTTGTTTAGGGAGATTTCGGACTGCGTCCTCTACACCTGTCACCAGCTTTTCTTTGGGAATAACTGTAGGGGCTATAGCATAATTTAACCCTTTAGAGAGTACACTAATAGCTGATTCACTTAAGGTAGAGTCGGTCAAGTTAATAACCGTGTTGCACATCTGTGTAGACTGCATCTCTTCTTTCCGATTTTGACGTTCCTGAAGACGCTGAAATTTATTCATCTGGTTATCTCTTGCTAATGTAAATTCCTTCGTTGCAGAATTCCACGATATTCTGTCTAACGTTTCCCAATCAGTAGAATTAAGAGTTGCACTCAGCTCCAGATGTAAAGTATAGAGTTCCTTGGAGCAGTGTTGGATGGCCCATCTGGTGTATTGAACTCTCTCCCTCAGAAGTGCTGCACTGGCCCGGCGAAGAATTCTTTTTGCTTTCAAAGACTGGATATGATGTTTCACAGCGAACAATTTCACATTTCACAGAACATCAACGGGCAATTAAAAATAATAATTACCGCATTTCTGCAATAGCCGAACACCATCTCAGCGGCCCCACTCATAATTTCAACTTTGAGGAGACAAGATTAATATCTAGGGAAATACGCTATTACCCAAGATTAATAAGGGAGGCTGTAGAAATTGCGAAGAGACCGGAGAACGTCAACCGAGAAGACGGTTACAAGTTGAGTAACAGTCTAAAACGAATTTTTTCAAATTCATATTCCGGCAACAATGGGAGTCCAGACTTATATATAAAGACGAGCGAGACAAATAAAGCAGTTCAGTTAACCTGATGAAGCTGGCAGGAGGACCAGCGAAATATTGTTGTTTAAAAAAACATACATCGCGGAATGAATCCCGTAAAAAGTAACAGTCAACACTGCATCCGCGGAAGCCTACGAGCTAATTTTAGTCGCCTCTACGGGGAGGATATAGCAAGGAAGAGCAAGAGGTTTGAGAAACTCAGAAAAAAGAAAGGGAAGCTTCTTTCGTCTTTAGCTTTTCTCGAAAGATGTAGAGACTCGGATATTACTCCAAATTTTGTCGCTGTGAAACATCATATCCAGTCTTTGAAAGCAAAAAGAATTCTTCGCCGGGCCAGTGCAGCACTTCTGAGGGAGAGAGTTCAATACACCAGATGGGCCATCCAACACTGCTCCAAGGAACTCTATACTTTACATCTGGAGCTGAGTGCAACTCTTAATTCTACTGATTGGGAAACGTTAGACAGAATATCGTGGAATTCTGCAACGAAGGAATTTACATTAGCAAGAGATAACCAGATGAATAAATTTCAGCGTCTTCAGGAACGTCAAAATCGGAAAGAAGAGATGCAGTCTACACAGATGTGCAACACGGTTATTAACTTGACCGACTCTACCTTAAGTGAATCAGCTATTAGTGTACTCTCTAAAGGGTTAAATTATGCTATAGCCCCTACAGTTATTCCCAAAGAAAAGCTGGTGACAGGTGTAGAGGACGCAGTCCGAAATCTCCCTAAACAACAAGCAGACGAAATTCGAGATGAAATTGCCCGCATCTTAGTCAGAGCAAAACCGCCGAAAAACAACCTGTCTCGAGAAGAGAGAAAGGCGATGAAGGAACTCCGGGAAAATGCAGATCTACTAATTGCTCGGGCAGACAAGGGAAACGCGACTGTTGTGATGAAGAGAGAGGATTACAACGATAAAATTCGAAGCATTCTCAACGATGAAGCCTATGAAGAACTGCAAGGTGACCCGACAGCTAATATACAGCGAGAAACTAAGCGCATCATCACCCAGTCATCCATTCCGGAAGAAAAAAGACGTTGGATTCTTCAAACTGCACCTAAACCTCCAAGGTTATACGGCTTACCCAAGGTACACAAAAACGCCATTCCACTGCGACCCATCGTAAGTGCCATTGATTCCCCTACTCATAAGTTAGCAAAATATCTTGCTGATGAACTCTTTCCATTCTCGGGAAGAACGGAAACTTACGTTCAAAACTCCACGCATTTCATTGAAATCATCAAAAGAGCTAAGGTGACCAAGGAAGATATTCTTGTAAGCTTTGATGTGGTTTCCCTTTTTACCAATATACCAACGGATGAAGCAGTAGAAATCGTCAAGTCCCTCACATCCAACGGCCTCCCAGAAGACGTCCCAAAAATGGTCGAATTTTGCCTAAACAACTCATATTTCCTGTGGAATAAAATCTTCTACAAACAGAAATTTGGAGCTGCAATGGGTTCACCTCTTTCTCCCGTGATAGCTAACCTATTCATGGAGGTTTTAGAACAAAAAGCACTGCAATCTTACGATAAAAAACCAAAACTATTCGTAAGATACGTGGATGATACTTTCGCTATCTGGCCTCATGGAAGAGAAGAGCTGAAAAAGTTCCTGCAACATCTAAATGAACAAAGCAACTCTATTAAATTCACAATGGAAATAGAGAAGGACAACCGCCTTCCATTCTTAGACGTTATGGTCCAGAAAAAAGAAGATGGAACATTAGGTCATTCTGTGTACCGAAAAAGTACCCACACTGATCGCTACCTACATGCCACATCGCACCACCACCCTCAACAGAAAGCCTCAGTCATGAGAACGCTGTATCATCGAGCTTTTATGATCTCTGACGCCGATTCCATCGCCGGCGAAAAGCAACACTTAATAAGGGCATTTGAGAAAAATGGTTTCCGCCGTGACTACATCTTAAAAACGGCACGGAAAGAAGAACTAAATTCTCTCGGGGTCCGAAATAAAAATCCCACGGACCCGACAGAAAACAGAGAGAAACCTAAGGCATATGCCACTCTCCCTTATGTGTCTGGAACGACGGAGAAAATCTCTAGAGTTCTGTCGAGGTATAACGTGGCTAGCAGATTCACGTGCACAACGAAGACAGGGGACGTACTTCGGAAAGCCAAAGACCCGCTTCCACGGAACCTCTACGGAGGAATATATGAAGTTTTGTGTAGCTGTGGACAATCATATGTAGGCCAGACATGCAGAGCCCTAAAAATACGCCTCCAAGAACATCAACGGGCAATTAAAAATAATAATTACCGCATTTCTGCAATAGCCGAACACCATCTCAGCGGCCCCACTCATAATTTCAACTTTGAGGAGACAAGATTAATATCTAGGGAAATACGCTATTACCCAAGATTAATAAGGGAGGCTGTAGAAATTGCGAAGAGACCGGAGAACGTCAACCGAGAAGACGGTTACAAGTTGAGTAACAGTCTAAAACGAATTTTTTCAAATTCATATTCCGGCAACAATGGGAGTCCAGACTTATATATAAAGACGAGCGAGACAAATAAAGCAGTTCAGTTAACCTGATGAAGCTGGCAGGAGGACCAGCGAAATATTGTTGTTTAAAAAAACATACATCGCGGAATGAATCCCGTAAAAAGTAACAGTCAACACTGCATCCGCGGAAGCCTACGAGCTAATTTTAAATGAAGAATGGCTATATTTTTATTTGGCTCATTCAATAGGATGCAATGAATTTGATCTAATGTAGATGAAGTTGATATTTTCTTAATTGTATTTTCCAACACATCTTTTACAATCAGTCACTAGTATCGTAATGTACTAGGGGGGAACCCAAAAATAACCATACTTTTGCTTTGAAAAGTTAACTTATAAAGTTTTTACAAAATTCTTTCAGTCTCCTTCAAAGTACTCTCCATTAGAGTTGATGCACTGGTCCAGTCTTCTTTCCCACTGTTTGAAGCACCTCTGGAACTTTTCAACTTGGATATCGTCCAGTGCCCGCCATGACACTGTTTTTACAGTCTCCACATCATCGAAATGCTTTCCTTTTAAATTTTTTTCATTCTCGGAAATAGAAAAAAGTCACATAGGGCTAGATCTGGTGAATACGGTGGGTGGGAAATGATAGTCCACCCATGAGAGCCCAAATAGCGGTTCACAGACAAGGCCGTGTGTGCTGGGGCGTTGTCATGATGGAGGAGCCAGCCACCTAATCGCCGGAGTTCCGGGAATTTCCTCCGCACATCCTCCCACAAACTTCTTAAACTTCCAAGTAAAAGTGTTGGTTAATAGTTTGACCAGGGGGTTAAAATTCACGGGGCACAATCCCACGAACATCAAAAAAGACAATGATTGTTTTAACATTCGACCTCACTTGTCTTGCTTTTTTTGGTCGGGGGAGGTGGGGGTCTCCGACTGGCTAGAACCTTACTTAGTCTCGGGGTCATATCCATAGCACCAACTCTCATCACCTGTGATGACCTTGGTCAAAAAGTTTGGACCACTTTCAATCTGATTTTCAAGTCCTGGTTCAAATTTAGATGAATGGTTTTTTGATCCTTTGTTAGCAGGTGAGGAACGAACTTAGCTGCAACACACCTCATTTGCAAACTTCAGTCAAAATCCATTGGCACGAGCTCCAACTCACTCCTGTCTGTTCTGAAATTTTGTTGATCGTGAAACGAATATCCTCGTTGATCTTTTGGTGGATTTTTTCAATGTTTTCGTTGTTTGTTTCGAGATAATGAAGGTTGTCAAGAATGAAGCAAGATCTTCAACACTTAAACTCACCATGTTTAAAGCATCCAAACCACTTCAAAACTTGTGTGCAGCTCATAGCATCCTTCTTGAAAGTCCGTTGAAGCATTTGGTAAGCTTCTGTTGCCGATTTTTCAAGCAGGAAGCAAAATTTGAAACACACTCTTTGTTCCTTTAAATCTGCCTAAACAATTACTCAGGGGCAAACAAGAACAGTTGAGAACAACAGTACTACGATCAAACTTTAACCTCTTAAACATATGCCGCTTGTGGAACTGATTTGGGAAGGTCGCTAATAGAGCCACCTAGTAGGAAAATTCTCTACTATGTCTAGAGATGGCCATGTGCTTTCAATACAGTTATTTTTCGTCCCCCCCCCTCCCCCCCCGTACTATCAAATTGAGAAAAATACAAAAAGCCTTTGGCTGTGTGTAATGAGAATGTGTCATCATTGGTTGCCAATTTTGCCATGTGGAGAATGAGAATGCTTCATCATGGCTCTAAGAACGATTGTCCATCTCTCCGGCTATTTCATTTGATGCAGCCCATATGCAATAGAATGATGAATTTGTATTTTGTTCACTGGGTGGATATAGTTACTGAACTGGATGTGTATTTATTTATTTGCTTGTTACCTAGAAGATATATCTGAAACTTTTTCGCTACCATAAAAGAGGACTAACTCACCAAAAGGACTAAAATGTATTTTATCTGCTAAATTATATGAATAATGAATGTTTGAAGGTTACATTTTTCTAATTTTAGTCCACAATTAACTCCAATTCTTTGTTGTATAGGTCTTCCGCCGAGTTGGGAACATGAGTTCAATGTCTGGAGCAGATGACTCTGTGTACTATGAGTACAAGAGGTCATCCTTGAGTGGGATTAAACATCCACTCTTCAAGAAGTTTAGGGCATAAGGATAATGGTATTTATTTGTTTTGTCATAATTATTCATTTGTTTGAATAAATGTGAATTTTATCTAATAAAAGAATTGTTATTTAAATACCGTATTTACTCGTGTAAGCCGCGCACCTTTTTTCCAGAAATGCCGGTGAAAATATAGGGGTGCGCGGCTTACATGAATCCCCCAGATTTTCATGTAAGCCGCGCACCATTTTACCTCAAATTCCTGTCGTTAGTTTCCTCAAAGTCGTTTGTTTCTCCAAAGTGAATATATCGATGTGAATTGGTATGTATGGTGTGGTAGTAAACCTGTAAAGTACTTTAAAGTAATTAGAAATAGAAATCATCGTTTATCAAAGTCTGAATGTACAAAGCATACGTTGCTACGTATGTACAGAGCGTACGATACTTGAAGAAAGGCTATATCAGAAACACCACGTAACAAAGCACTTACCTTGTATAGATCGTACGTAAGTTAACATATTTTAGGGCTGATATGTATTCAAATCTGTATCTACATTGTATCCTGTAAGCTGCCACAAGGGGGTGTGGCGCCTTTAAGTCTTTTCAAAATCGTAATCGGAGTTTTTTTCGGTATCACATATCTGAAGCAACATTTCTCACATAATGCATAGCCACTTTTGCATACACATTAAAGCTATATTGTAAAAACACAACTAAGTATTTGTTACGTAGTGGCAAGACTCGTATGCTCAGAGTTTCACCTTCTTACTAATCATGCTTTTCTGTCCGTACTACCCGCTCCATGCGTGAGAGGAGTAAACGAGTTCGAGTCATTTGGCATTTTAAAATAATTTGCAGTTACCACCCTAAAAATTAATTCTGAAGTGGAGTTGCGATCGTATCTTGTGCGTACAAAACTACATATTATAAGCGATGCCGAAAGAATAGGAAATCGAGCTGCAGGAAGGGAATATGGTGTATCTGAATTGTGCATCAGAGACTGAAGAGACGAAGGAAAAACTGCAATCTGCAAAAAAAAAGTATGAGAGCTTTTAGGGGTAAAAGTGCAAAATACCCTGAACTAGAAAAGCGACTGGCTTCATACATCTTTGATCGACGACAATATGCATATGCAGTGTCAACAGAAATGTGACAGGTGAAAGCAAGAAAAATAGCGAGAGAATTAGGTGTTGCTCCGGCAGACTTTAAGGCGAGCAGAGGATGGTTACAACGATTTTTTATCAGAAACAGACTATCAATTAGGAGAAGGATGACGATTTCCCAGCGCTTACCTGATGCATATGAAGATAAGCTGGAGAGCTTTCAGAGGTATGTAATTCAGCTGAGGAAAAAACTTTGCTACTTATTGGGACAAATTGGAAATGCAGACCAAACACCAGTGTACTTCGAGAGGCCGTCAGAAACAACTGTTAATGAAATTGGCCAGAAGTCTGCAAGTACGAAGCGGTGGTTATGGAAAACAGCGTTGAACAGTGATGTTGACACTAATGGCAGATGGGAAAAACCTCCAACCTTATCTTATTTTTAAACGACAGTCTCTACCCAAGACAGTGATATTTCAAGCCGGTATAATAGTAAGGGCGCAAGAAAATGGTTGGATGGACAGTAACATGGTTAAGATTTGGTTAAATGTGTGTGGGAATCCCGTCCTGGTGCCTTACTACGGCTGTGGAGCATGTTAGTACTCGACAATTTTCGTGGGCATCTTAAAGAACCTATAAAACAAAGGCTGCAAGAGGTAAAGGCTGAACAGGTGACAATTCCAGCACTATACACGAAGAAACTCCCACGGGAAAAAAAAACAGTTGACGCAGATTTGTCAATGGATTTTGGCATCATGGAAGATGATTCCCGAGGATTTAGTCGTAAAAATCATTGAGAAATATTGCATTTCAAATGATATGGACGGCAACGAAGACAGTGAGGTGTGGGACAGTGAAAGTGAGGATGTGATTTTCTCAAATCTTAGTAGCAGTGACGAAAACTAAAAATGAGAACTATTATGATATAAATATTCATTAGTGATTCACGATTCTATTTCTATGAATGTTTTTATTTAGTTTTATAAAAATTATAACTGCTATTACATTGAGTTAAGATTTTTCGTGTGTTTCCAAGATGTTTCGGTGTTGCTAAATGGTCCCAGCCCACAGCTACTGCGCAGTAAGCAGACGAGACCACCGCTATCAGGCATCTGTCAGGTACGGACGGCATTCTGCTTTTATTTGTTGATTCGCTGACGGATTTCCGTAATCGAATGATCACAGGTTGAAATTGTATATAGTTCTGCAATTATTTTAGTTGGATATTTCATTTTGAACAGATACCATTTTGATAGCTGGATGATGTGATTGTATACAACTGTGATTACTGCGTGATGTTAAGAGAAAAAGATGCACAATAAAACGGGCTGTGCATCATGACGATATTTAAGCGACGCAACGAATTCATGAGAAAGATGTACATCAACACTTAACTTACATAATTTCTATTGAAGAACGAGCATTCATGTTCTGACAAAAAGATGCAGGCTCAAGGGCAAAAAATTGATTTTTTAATAAAAATAATTTTTTTCCTCATGAGCCTGCGCGAAAATGGGGGTGCGTGGGATGCACGAGGGCGCGGCTTACACAAGTAAATACGGTGTACAGGTGGCTCCACCATGAAAGTCTTAGGACTGTACTTAAATGTTAACCCATCAATTTTAGGTGTGACCTGAAGTGTATGGTGGATGAGGTCCACTTTTCTTCTAATTTAACCACTACATCTAACTCCTAATTCCTGCTAGTCGTTGATGCTGTTTAGTCGTTAAAGTTTTTTTGTGCTTCTACATCAGTGATCAAAATTTAGTAAAATTTCATTGAACTTCTATGAATGATCGGTGGCAGATGTTTTTTTAATTATCAAACATATCCTTTCTTGAAAACCTTTCAGGGATAATAATTAAGGGAAAAGGGATTTGTGATTGAGAGATTTATGGTGTAAAAAACCTGCACCTAGGGTTACAATTAAAGTATGACACACACAATACCTAAACAGTTCTCTCTCACTCTACTGGCTAGTGTTTTTCTGACATGGAGCTAACTTATTTCAAGATGGTCCTGAAAGGTTTTTGTCTATGGCTATATTAGTTTCACCCTTATAATTTTATACAAGCCATAAGACCTGGTTTCCTTATTATATGTTATCTATAGTTACACTGACATTTTATCACTGCGCTCTACTCAAGTCTCACCACTTAAAGTAATATCAGAATAGTATTAGCCTGAAAAGGGTGATTTATTAAAAAAATTTGTGTATTTTAAAATGTGTATTTTTCATTATTGAATAAATTATGCAAACTGAAGGTATAATCATTAGAAGTGGATCTAACATTGTGAAATCTTTCCTCATTGAAAAGAAGAATATAACTTTGTGTTTTCCACAGAATATTTGTGTGATACACGACCAGTTTTGGCTTGTTTGCCATCATCTGATACAATGTATACATTGAATATAAGTCTGTTGCACCACTATTTATGCATTACTAGATGATGTAGTAGTAGACGGTTAGTCGAACGTGGGCTCTGTGTGGAGATAAATTTATTTTGTTTGTGCAATCCATCTGGTCTCTCAGTATGATTTTCAGCATGCTGATTAAGAGACCTAGGTTCAATCCTCTACCCTGGAATAATTGAAGAGTTGGATAAGTTCCGCATTTATTTTTTCTGGAGTTAAAGTAAAGTGGGTGTTGGTGTGAATGCTTCCGCCGTGCTCCGTTGGTGGAGGCTGCATATTTTGGGGTTTTCACCACGTTGTTGTTTTTGGTGACAACAACACGGTGAAAATATGCAGCCTCTAAAAAGGGTGTATTGGATGAATCGGCTTTAATTAAACGTCAGATTTTGTGTTGAGGAATTCAAATGTCGTGAGCGTGGCAGCAAAACCCTTTAGTTTAAGATTTAAAAGGAGGTGTAAGAGGGTGGTGTGATAATTAATGAGCCTACCAATGAAATCATTGTTTTTTATTATTTTTATTGTTTTATTTTTCAACATAGTCCCCTTCTAGATTGTTGCACTTTTCCTTACTGGTTTCCTACGTCTTCAAGCCCTCATAAAAATATGATTTCGGTCTCTGCAACTCTGCAAAATACTCATCTGGAACTCTGCAAAATACTCATCTGCGACCACTATGATCTCCTCATCCGACGTGAAGCGCTTGCCCCCGAGCCAATTCTTCATGTTTGGGAATGAAAAGAAGTCGCACGGGTCCAGGACTGGAGAATACGGAGCATATAGTAGTACCTTGTAGCCCAATTCAACCAATTTGGTCATGGCGATTCAGGATGATTGGGCTGGAGCATTGTCGTGGTGAAAGTGGACGTTTTTGCGGGTCAAACGGGACCGTTTATTCTTCAATTCTTCGTCAAATTGGGTCAAAAAATCACTGTTATACCGTCCCGTGATCTTTCTTCCCTTCGTCAAATAGTTGATGTGGATCACACCTTGAGAATCCCAAAAATCTGTACCCTTGACCTTCCCGGTCGATGGGACCGTTTTTGCCTTCTTCGGGGCACTTTCGCCGGGAGAAGTCCACTGCTTTGAGTTATGTTTGGTTTCTGGTGTGTAGTGGTGGATCATTGTTTTGTCCACGGTTACGTAACGCATGAAGAAGTCCCTCTGATTGCACTTCAACGGGGCCAAACACTCCTTGGAAGTGGTCACACGATTTCGCTTGTTGTCCACAGCAAACGCAGTACCCATCGGGCCGACAACTTTAGTATGCTCAAATGCTCGTGCACGATATTTTGCTCATGTTTCAATGACAAGCCACATGTCCCAGCTATCTCCCTCAACTTCAATCTGCGGTCGTTCAGCAACATGTCACAGACATTGTTGATGGTTTCCTCCGTGGAGACCTCATTTGGGCATCCTGGATGGGCCTCATCAAACACAGATGTTCGGCCATTTCTGAACTCATTATACTATCGCTTAATGGTGGCAATTGAAGGTGAGACATCAACATATACGGTATCCAACTCGATTTTAGTTTTCTCACGCGTCTTCCCTTTCAAAAACAGAAATCGAATCAGCGACCGATATTGTCCTTTTCCCAATTTACAAAAATAAACTTGTCCACCTCAAACTGCTTCCACCCAGCAACTAATTGACAGAATAGATTGAAATTGTGATCGTGGCCCTTTCAAAGATGGCCGATGTAAACAGCAACAAGATTAAGATGCTTTGTTGACAGATCACTTCAAGGCTCATTAATTATCATAACACCCTCGTAAATGACGTTTCTGAGTGTTATGGAGGTAGTGTAATGAAGGAAAATCAGTGGATCTTGTCTGCCAAGCATTTACTGGTCATTCTATGGTAGCTAGCTTTTGGGTAAATATCCTAAATATTTTGTGGGATGCAGTCGTTTTATGCAACCAGGTGTAGTGAGAATCCACTCATGAGTCACATCTGAACAATCTCCGCTTTTGTGAAAAGTAAATATGAGAGCAAAACTCCCTTCTATACTCTTGTTGCAGTGGAAGGACTTGTTCCTTACAGTGACTCAGGAGAGGGGCTGAATTGAGATAGAAAAATAGTTTCTGGTTGAGCAAACCTTGCCCAACTACGTAGATTGCCTTGCCTTGGTTGGTTGAATAGTAGGAGCCTGACAAAAAGTGGTCCTTTCCGTTCACTCAGCCCACTAGGGTGACTGCCTTGCTGGGCAGTGGGAAAGGAAGCTAAGGTCATTGTTCATTAAAATCCTTGCCCTGCAACCAGTGCTGCATGTAATGGGTGGTGGGGTTGGTTCCTACCAGGGGCACCACATAGTAATATTGTTTATATTGAATATTATTTCCCTCTCCTCTCCTCTAGAAAGCTGTATACTCAAGTGAACAATCTCACCTACATATCCGATCAAATTAATGTAGAGAAGATTAGAGCAAAAAGAGGACAATAGCAAATGAGATAAACAATGGGTGGATAGCCCTAGCATTTTACCAGGGAAACCAGTTACCTTAGAGGGTATCTGTCGATACACAACTGACTACTAACTCAGTGGATGTGCAAATACTTCAACTATTGATTTCCATAGTTGTAGGTCTTGTACATTCTTGAGTAACTGGAGGAAGATGAAATAAATGATTCCAAACGAAGAATCAAACCATACCATACTGAATCATTTTTCTATGTGACATCTAGTGGTATGTTAATTACCTCCTCAAATCTACAAAATTAATCGGCTGGTATCCGAATTTGATTCCCACATCTGGCTATTCCCAAGCCTCTATAACCATTTACTCATAATTTAGATTAAAAAGCTTAGGTTACTATGGGCATATTTTCCCTACCCACAACCTAATATTGCCCAGCCATGATTCCCCATCAGCCCCCCACACCTGTACACTTAGTGCCATTTATAAGGTTAAGAATTTTCTTCCATTATGCCAATCTGTTCCAATTCCTCTGAGTTTCTGTGTTAGTTTTTTCCATTTAAACATTTAACTCAGTCAAATGTCTTTCCAATTTAAAGAAAACAAGCTAAATTATTCTTAATTTCTCAGTTGAACTGCCCTTCTTGAATCCAAATTGGTTATCAACCTAGTTGTGATTTAACCTACTATCCTACCTTTTGTTGATTTTTCTAGGCAAGTCTTCACCTACCAATCCAGATGTTGTAGTTTTGTGCTCCATGTGGTTGAAAAATTTTACCACTAAAGGTGTTTGTGCTAGATTACATTATGTAAAGTGTAAGAGGCTTGCAAGTACCTAATGTGGCTCAATGTCCATCTTTCTTTTTTATTTCTAATGTGAATGTTTCGCAATTTAAATGTGAATTAGGAATTTTGGATGTATGGGCAATGTGGCACCAATTTTTTGAAAGTTTGATATAGGTATGAGTGAGGAAGGATGGAAAAACAGATGGATATGCTCAAGTGATCAATATTTCATAATTGTATTGGAGAAGAAGGGGTTGGAAAGTGAAAGCTTAGATGGGAAAAGAGCAGTTGCATCTATTTAGTAGGATATGAGTTTTGGTTGTATCATCACATTATTTCAATCTCTGGTGCACATGATCAAATCCCAGCTGTGATGAAGATTTATTCAGCAGAATCCTGATGCAAACTTTAGTGCTATATTGTGAGCATTTCTAATACAGTATTCCAGCCATCACCACTTGGCACCTGACTTAATGTGTAGGATAATGCTGATTCTGGGTATCTCTCCACCCTTTCATCTTTGTCAACATAATCCCTGTCTAACCTGTGCCTAATGGTGAAAATTTCCTCATTTTTGGATTGCCTACCTTAATAGCCAGTCAGCCATCGAAATTCTCCTGTGAGGAATCCAGTGATTTGAAAATGATATGTACTTACTGCTGTGGGCACACATGAGTCCCAAAAGTTGATCAAAGTCATTAGATAACAAAATTGAATTCATTTGTCTACGAGTACCTTGGGTGAATCTAATAAAAAGGTAACTTGTGGTGTGGTGGGAGACACACTTATAACACTCCTATCTTGTGACATAGGGCTTTATGGTCACTGAAGGGATAATAACTAAAATTCGACATTTGTATATATCAGAGTGACGTAGCCAGCTTCATGAAATGTTTCCATTAACCTTTCAAAAGACCTTAAAAGTGAGTGCCGTAATCTTTAATTTTAAATGGGAATGTTGATTTAATTTATTCTTTATTTTGGACAACTTTTTCAACAAATATGTGGGTAATATTAAAATACAACACTGGATATTGTACTATGGATTCCAGAAATTTTCTCAACAAAAATTAAGAATACCAGCTGTTAAGGCCTGGTTACACAATACATTAACCTGTATGTGTTCATGTACAAGTTAGGTATGAATGCATGAACTGAATAGAGCAGTTCTATTTTCCTGTTCATGCATTCTTACAAGTTGGTATGGTTACATAGTGAATTTTCATGTTCGTTCACACGTTCATGCATTCACACATTAACTCGTACAGGTTTGTGTATCGTGTAACCAGACCTTTACTCTCAGTGACGTACGTAATGGGAGGAAGTGCTGGTCCCCACAAGGGGTGCCATCATGGACGAGGCAGCCCTGCATTTCTTCTCCAGTAGAAAGGATGATGTTGAGCTGAACAATCTCATCCACAGATTTCATTAGAAAAATGTTGAGAATATTAACAGTGAGAACAAAACGAGTGACTTAGAGTGAGAGATACAAGTGGGTGGCCTAGGGTGCCACCCCTACCATTTTTCCGGGAGTGCCACCACATTGGCGGATCCTGGGAGGGTGCAGGGGGGGATGCCGCCATAATTTCCGGTAAAATAGAAAAAGTGGTAATCATAAGGTACTCTGTACCTGCCTCATCCCCAGAAAGTAGCAATCCCATCAAAATAACGACCCGAATCCTCTCCTGAGTGCCAGAAACCCTTAGTACACCACTTGGTTCAGTCACAATTGCATAAACTCTCGTAGTTTTGCCCTTGATTTTAAAAAAAATTTTCACCCCCTCTCATCTTACGCTCAACACGCTCCTCCCACGAAACGAATTCCTGGCTGCGTCACTGGTTTTGCATTTCCTTGGGTTAGGTAGGTACATAGAAGTGGGTAAAAATCCTCTGAATTTTGACGGTTGCAGGGCCCTATGCAGGCATAATACCTATGTTAATCTCAGTATACGTCCAACCCTTCCTCATCTAATCCGTGAAACGTATTTTCTTCCTTCCTTGCTTACCCTACTTATTCATCTCGTCATAGCCTTAAAAAAAACTCTCCCCTCCTCATTACCTCCTTCAATTTACCTACTCATACTTACTTGGCCCCCTCCCAATCTCATCCAGACGTTTCCTTTCCTCATCCAACATCCCAAATACTTACTGGTTCGTCATCCTTTCTCCATCCTCTACACCTCCATCTCGAACCCTCTCAGCCTGTTCTCGTTGTACTTTCTCTGAAAATGAGCCCACTATTCTGTGTCATATAACTTTTCACTCCATATTATTCATCGCCAGCCTCTTCTTTGCATCATTTTCCAAAGTCCCCGTCATCAGCTCCTCCCCACTGCTGAAAGCGTTCATTAGCGCTGCTCTCCTTCAAGCGTCTTAATAGAGCTAGTGACATAAGGCGTATAATTTCCTTGCAACGGATTTTTTGTCACTTCTAAACTCACTCTATATTGCAAACTGCGGGCATATGCCTTTCATGAAAAGAGCGTATCGATTACTGTGGCATGATGGTTTTGGTAATTGAATATTTCTCCAGCAAGTAACATTCCTGATATGTGTCAGTCTCAATTTATTCAACAGACTATTAGACTGGACCCGGCGTTGAGATTTGTCATTTTATTCAGTTACTCGAGGAAATTTCTTTGTCGTAGCCCTTTCAAAGTGATTGGGTAGGAAATTGCCTCCGATCTCCGACCACGGTGTCACTACCTTGGTGTTACCGGTGTTACCTGTTTCCAACTTCGCAAATGAGTATTACATATCGATAAAAAGCCTTGAAAAAGCGACTTTTTGGTAGACCGATGAGAGCGGTAAGCATTGTATCGAATTATCTTGCGCAACGAAACTGTGCGTGATTGTCGACTGATAAAATGTAAATGTGAAATGCCCACTTAGCCTTCTCTTTCGCATTCTATTAAGAATAAATCTTTTTACATGAGTTGTGTTCCTGAAAAGATCATTAAGCTTGAAAGCGGATACTTTGTTGGACATTAAAAAAAAAAATTCCAAGACTTATTTAGGGTTTCACTGCCATGAGAACCGCTCGCAATAAATATTGAGAGCAGATCTTCAGACAACGGAGATGGGATTCTTAAATATTTCTTTACCCTACTTGCCATGACATCTGTACCATTAAACCCACACCCGTACACCTTACCAATGTTTCAACATTTATCAATGTATCTTATCATGAAGGTAGGATAGTTTGACATAGTATACAATTTTCCACAAATCAATTAAGCTTTTATTTCGACCTAGGTATCAATGTATTGTATAATCATCAGCTGGGAAAGTGAGGCATTTTATACCTGATGATAATGTGACACATTGAAACCTAAGTAGCTATTAAAATTAAATTGAACAGTAGAAAGTGTCATGATGTTCAAATTCTACGTAATGTCACCTTAATATTCTGAGTTGAGCTTAGAATTCTTTCGGCCGGGGTATGAAAGAAGACTAGTTACAAACACCGTGTTTTTTAATTCTGCTTGAATTGTCTGGCTAGTTCTGTTTAATGATCCTGCATATTCCGTTTAATGATCTTACCATAATTTTGTCCTCGACGGAGTCATTATAATACTACTCTAATACATCTAAATAATTTTCTAGAACTCCTACATCTCTGGTCCAGTCACTCCTTTCCTTTAACCCAGAAACCCTCGCAGTTGCAGGGTAGTATGTAGATGCAGATGAACCCATTATTTCCACAGAGTATCCACAAAGCTTTACTCATATTGGTCCTGCAGTTCCTATCCGCATCTTTTTCTTAAATTCTTATTAAAAAAAGTTTTTTTCCTCGTGGTTTCAGTAGCTCCTCATAATCTTTTCTCTGCTTCTAAAACACTGCTTCTTCATCTACAATAAAGTCGTTACATTTAATGATATATTTGCGATGCTGGGAAACATTGACTCTTCCGAGGAGCAAAAAAATGCTCGGTTGCTAAAAATAAAATCTTATTCCCTGTAGATACCTTTTTTAAACCATATGTATTTGATATATAGGATGTGAGTAGGAAACTTTACTGACGTTTCCAGCCGATAAAATGTTATTATTTTGGTTCCCTTAAATTGACACAATACCTTTCCTTTACGAGGTTATCTTCACCATTTCCATTCATAGTCGTAATTTAAATTGCAAGACACCTCTTGCTGTCGTTGTTCTTTAGATTTTTCCTTCGTAACATTCTTGCATTGGACTACGTTTGCTTTCCTTTTTACAGCGTCACACATTATATCATCCCATTCGTATCCCCCTTTTCCGTTTACGTCATTCCGATAAGTTCAGTCGCCGGCGGGTGCTTCGGTGAAACCAGACGTTAACGCTGATATCAGATAATTTTTTTCGCTGCCGAAGCGTTTATGATCGACTTTTCGCTACGACGGCGTCCCTTGCGAAGTGTGACCTCGCCCTTTCTTCGATCATATTTCCCGGGTGTATTTCCCCTTCTTTGGGCGCTGGAAGGGATCTCGATGGACGGCGAGGTCGTGGAGAGGAATGACCTCCGTTACCAAGCCAATAAATAACTCCTAAGTTGAAGAAGAGATGGGGTGAAGAGAGTGCATCCTCAAGGAGCCGGATAAAGTGAATGTCTGGGACTTTTGCCAAGTCGAATCCCTTAAATAAAGCTTTTATCGCTCATAAGCAAGAATCGAAACTAGCGAGTGAAGCAGAAATATTACAGGAGATCAGTACACAGTTTTCACAATTTTATGATGTAGAAGGTAATTGATGGGAGCTTTCCTTTCACTCCATTGCGCTAATTACGTCGTAACATAGCAGCACGCCTACATTCCATCTGTTATAGACCATGCGCATTGGAAAGCGTACATGAAAACCAGTACGGGAGCTTAGTTTATGTGCGTTTAACAGCGGTGATGGCATTCGCGATTGTTGTCAAGTTAATTGATTTTCAGTAAAAGTGATGCATGAATTTTGGAAAGTTTTTAATTCATACATTCGAATTCTTTTTACCAGCTGATCGGTAGGTTTCTGGACAGTACTTATCCTAACGTCCTAATGTCTGGCATATCGTTTAGTTTCCCCCCCTATGGGTGATCCGCTATAAGATCCATCTTAAACCTCTTATCTACATCTACAAAATACCGTACAGGCCACCACCTAAGGTGTGTACGTATATGGTGATTCCACAACACGCATGCAGCACTCATCCCAGTTTAAATCAGAACCGCGCACGTTCCCCCGGATGCCAGGTGCAGGCCAAAAACAGCCAGGACAACAGTGCACAGTCAGACAAGAAACTAAGAGGCACCTCCACACAGGCACTCAATTAGGGATCGGGTTTCCTCTGAAAACATCTTCCTCTGCTGGGATTTGAACCCTGGCCGCCCGTATGTTTGGCCAGTACTATAGCCACCACACCAACCCGATCCCTGTAGGAAAACATGCTACCATGCAGTCCACAACTCAAGATACAACTACTGGTTAGTATTATCAATGCGACAGATAAATGGCACTACAAGGTACTAAATCATGCAAAAGTATATCATGCCGGAGATTACATGCGAGGTTAATTGCTAATACTCATGTTAAGATATTTAGCTCTCCTGCAAAAACCTATTTTACCTAGTCAGGGTCAACGTATCCTAGAACTGTTCTATCGCAACTACAATGGATCTTATTGTACATGAAAAAAATGACATTTTAAATCTATCGGTTCTGTGGTCTATTTCCTTAATATTATGCCTGTGATCATTTCTACCATAATAGTTTGGTACTAGCAAAATATGTGGAACGTCCGATAAAAAATAGTCTGCATCAAACTTTCGTAAAAGATTTAACGTATATTTCTCCCTTCGATCAGATAGAGGTTCCCACTCTAATTGCCTCAACAATTTAACAACACTGCTATGTTTATCATAGCCATTTTTAACAAATCTAGCTGCCCTCCGCTGTATTCGATCTTTATCTGAAACTAGTTCTACTTCGTAAAGGTCTCATATACTTGCGGCGTACTCCAAGGGAGGTCTCACGAGTGAAAAATAACATCGCTTCTTTACTTTCTGGTCACATTTTCATAGTATTCTTTTAATGAATTCTAATTTACGATTTGCCTGTCCGCAAATTTCACATTTATACTTCCCCCAGGACATCATCTTTATATTCACTTATCGTCTCCCTATTCATATTTCGTCCTGAATTCCCATTCTCTTCCTTCCTTTTCTATGCTTCCCAAGGGTTCTTACCTCTATTACCCTCTTCAACAATCCCTCAATCAATCTCTAAAAAATTCGGCCGTGGCTGATGTTCACTCATTGAGTGGTTCCTAACTGCAGGTTACTAAACACATCGTCAGCGCATATCGTTCCATTTAATGCCTTAAATGTTCCGATTTGCGCTTACTTCAGCAAATTGATTGCTCCCTATGCCGTCGTATAACTTGAGTGTATTATATATAAACCTTTGAGAGCAGAAGTCGTGTATAGAGTTTGAAAAACTTGGCGATACTTGCTTTTGAAGCGCGTGCCGGCAGGGTGAGCAATACTTCTGGATGTGTGGGATAAAGGCGCCTATGAATAAAGGGTCCCTCCAGAAGTCCCCACCGGAATCCTTCGGTACATCTACCCTGCCAAAAACGCTTGATTCACCCTCATTGGCTGTTCAATCCCAAGATTGGTGGACTACAGCCCTCCACCCTTCCCTATCTAATGCTAGTTCCCTAAATCCCTGGTATGTTTCCCTATGCACTGTTTTCTTTATTTGGTCCATGGACTTATTACTGGGTCTTCCTCTGGGGACTTTCCCCTCAATTTTACCTTCAATTATGTTTTTCACAAACCCATTGTGTCTCAGGGTGTGTCCAATCTATCTTGATCTTCTTTTTTCTATGGTTTTCCATATGATTCTCTCCTCTTCTACTTTTCACTTCCACTTCTACTTCATTTCTTATTTTGTCCGTTGATTCACCCTATCTAACCTCAAACCTCCCACTACTTTTAGTAGAGACCATCACCAAGTCTCTATGTGACCACATGTCGGTGTTTTGCCTTATTTTTTTAGATGCAGGGAAGCATTCACATACCTGCATTCTGTTTTATACATAATTGATGTGTGTTTAGCGTTGGTCTTTCCACCAGAAGTCAGCACTAAAGGTTTATTTTTTATTCTTTTCTTTTAACCTCTTTATTCAAGTGGTGAAATGTTTTGCTAACTATATTCTTGCCGCCCACGACGCATATTGTTGTAGATACTCGGAGAAAGCAGAATGTAAAAATGTCTTCAGTAATATTCATTATTTACCGGAGTATTGATTACAAATAGCCAGAAATCTGTTTGGTAGTGTGAAGAGTAGGTGTCAATATTTTTGGCCATTTTCGCATTTTCGGATTCTTCTAGACTATTTCAGACTCTTCATCTTTAGTTCGGGATTAAGTTCCTGCAATCATCTTACGCATCTTCCTAAATTTCCTCTTGATCACCCACCAGTAAAATAATGGAGAGGATTCTCCAAGGTTTAGGGAAAGTCTTGTGGGGATTGATCGTCGTCTTTATCTATTTTGCAAGCAGTTTTAATGCATTAATGCATTGGTGGCTGCATTTATGGTCGATAGAGTGGTCCTATAGCACGGGACACCGTTGGAAACAAATTTTACTTAGTTATACAGAAAGCCGCCTTCAAAGAAAGACTTAAAAAGCCTGATCCTATAGGGTTTAGATTATTCATCAGTCCTAAAGACTGCATTCTCCATCAGGAAAAAAGCTAAATCTTCAGCGGAATACTGAACTATGCTTCTGCTTTTCTATTTAAGGTTCGCCGTTCTAATTATTCGTTCAACTTTTCATATCAAGTATTATAATGACCCGTCTCAATAGTACTACACCGTTTTGAAGTGAGTTTATTTATGTAAACATATGATTTTAAATTTATTTGTTTATTTTATGCTTTCAGGCACTCATGATACACTGCCTGCTACTAGGATGTTAATATACCTAGTGGATGGGCGTAGGATATTTACAAGATACTTGTTTATAAATAGGAAAACATATTTTTCGACTTTTTTTAAATTAATAATGTTGTGATTGTGACGATATATCTTGACAAATTTAGTCAAGTAAAGGTATTTTCTATTACCTTAATGGAGAGTTTTTCGGCCTTTTTTGACCTTCCATAACTTAAAAAACGGACAAATGGAAAATTTCATTCACACTGCGTTCTTGAGCCGCAAATCACCACGAGGTATGGCTTTGAATGCAAATTAGCAGCAGTGATTAAACGGCAGTCATGAACACTTCAACTGGATGATGTCAACTTCGGGGTTTTGCTCAATCGGAACTCCGCGAAGTTGTTGCCATCAACAAATAAGAGTTTGATTCAACAAAATTATGTATTCATTACCTGACAGTTTTTCAAGGGAAGATCAGATGCTGCTCTGGAGCAGCCTTGTTTATGTTCAATTTTATTCGAGGCTCACGCGAGCTACGTATATACTCCGTCCCAGGGCCAATATTGTCCACCACAAGGAATATGTCCTCGTTACTTTACATTTAGGCAGACAAATCAAGAATCAAGAAAAATAAAAATTAAGAAAAAAATGTAGAAGGCATGGATACTTCCTAAAAAGGACCTGTATTTAACCGACAGATATTTTTAATGACTTCTTGGTCCTCGAAGTTTTGTTGACTGGTTTAAGTAGAATCCAGTACAGTATTCAATTACGCGAAAATTATCACCGATAGTTTTTAATTACCATTAATTGGCATGTAATCTGTGAATTTATGTAACTGTCTTTCAAGCTTGTATGATTACTTGTTTATTATGATTAATACATTTTAGGGTAAGTCAAATAACGCCATCTAAAGCCATTTAAATGCATTTACGCTAGTAGTACAGCGGGACCTATCTTGGATGGGACTACGTCTTATTATATGTAAGTATATCAACGACACCTCTGTTAGCATCTCTCAGGCCAATGGGTACAGTCATTTGTTGTAAATCAATGGATAATTATGCTTATGTTCTCTCTTGTCATCCAATTGAAGAATTATATATATATGCTAGGTTTCATTAACTAACTTTTTATTACTACATTAACTTTAACATTAACATTGTTAACTTTAAGAACAGTGACTTTCAAAGTATTTTGCACCAAGCTTGAAATTGTTTTATCGTAACGTTTTAAGTTTTTCAATGAGGAAAAATTTCATAGTGTAACCATTCTTTTTTTTTTTAGCTCCCAATTATGATTTCGAACGATTTAACTAATGACCCCAACGCATTCGTGTTTCCCGATTTTCCAAATCGTGTAAAAAGTAAAACCCTGACCGTTTCATTTTCAAAATTGGGAGGATTGTAAGTACCTTCTGAGAGAGCCATATGTGTTATAATCGAAAAATTAATTGACCCATTATTATCTATATTATTTAAGATTGTGCCCTCGCTTATAAATTTCAGTAATTATTCAAATAATTTCAGAAACAATCTGTATTATTTACTAACAATTCATGAAACTATTTTTGAGCTACTATGTGCTGTAATTGCGTCAACTTTGGAAAACACTAACGAAAATGCTTTAGCCTTTTTTGAGATTTTAAAAAATATTGTAAGCCATTTTAAGCGACTTTTTTCCTAACTTTGAACACTTTATTCTTCTTCCTATTTATTAAACATTCATAACTTGCCTATCAAGAACTATTTGGATCAATTGAATTTATTCAATACTCCTCGTGGAGTAATTTTCGTCAGTATAAGTTTATTGTCTGAGGAAATTCCTAAATTATGCATAAAAATTCTCTTTAATGAAATTCATATTGAGCAAAGTAACTGTATATTTTTATAGAGTTATTTAATACGTATTGTGGTTTTAACTTATTTTGCCACAATCAAGTTGATCAGTAGGTGTGTGAATTTCTCTATTGTTTCCCCTGGAAGAAATTTAGAGAAGCATCTAGAACAACAATTATTTTGCTACTAGGATTATGAAGTAGTCTGAATTGCTGATGACATGAGAACACACTGCCTTAGAGGCGTGGGTTGTGCCAAGAAAGTCAGCGTGAAAATTGACCAGTTAGTTTATTTTAGATGCTATCCAGGTTATTTAACCCTGTGACACTTTATGCCCCACGTTTTTTTTATTAAACCATGCATGAAGAGGATATTGAATAGAACTAATATATTTTCTCTTGAGGATGGTTTCTATCCATTACAACCTACCCCCAAACTCAAAAAAGTAGTTTCCAATAGAAGTAATTTTCAGGAAAAGCATTCTAGAGCTCTAGCCAAAGGATGAAAACACCCTGAATAAAGCCCTGTGAAATATGCACTCGTATCTACAGGGATGGCAAAGAAGTTATCGATTTTCTTGAAAAAAACCAACTCGAACCCGCCTTTAATGTGAATTGTGAATCTTTTAAATTGCCTAAGGTTCTTCTTTGAGATTTCATAATGTGATCTAGATTGATCAAGACCATGAAACTCAAAGTAATTCTATCTATATGAGGGTCAAATTTGCAATTTTTTTTATTTCCAACCGTGGTTTCGATGTGACGCGATATCATGAATGAGATTTATGAGGAAATTCAAAAGGATCATTTAAATGATATTCGAAATGAAAGATTTCCATTTCGCAAAGCCTGAGACAGTCTTTAGAGAAAGAGGAGTGAATGAGTTCCGAGGGTAAAGTGACGATGACGTGCGATCATTCACGATCGAGGAGAGAAAATCTAAGAGATATTCTTTTAAAAAGTTAAATGGAAGAGCTCCACTTCTTGAAGCACTTGAAAAAAAACCTCAGATGAAGAGGAACGAAAAGATTCAGAGGAAGCAGTTACGTGGATGTTTCTTTTTCTTCTTTTTTACGACTAAAGAGCAATTGATGTTCTTTCTTAGACTCTTCCGGGAAGCCAAATCTCGCCCACTGTCGATGGTATTTCTACATAGAATTGAGCGCTGCATCGTGAATGCTCCATTTCGTAGCTCTGTGATAAAATGCGCGGTCTGCGTCCTGACCCAAATTCACTTGCATACCCATCTTCCTCTTCTGCGTTGAACCATCCCACAAAATAGGCTGAGTGTCACCTCCGGGGATATGCTCCACTAACAGAATTCCAGTCCATATCGGCGAGTACATGCCTTTGAGGCTCTCGCAGATGCGGTCTTAGTAATGTGATTGGCTCAGAATGTGCTCAAGGCAGAAGGAAATGTTTATGGAAAAAATATTGATTCATCCGGCATGAATACGCACATGGTATTTGGAGCAGACGGTGAGCTTCTATGATGTTCGACAGAGATTCTTACATTATTAAAATAGAGTAGATGAAACCGCATGGTACTATAACACGAGGGAATGTTTTTGAGTCATAAAAATTCAAAATCGGCCATACTGAATAGGTCAGCTGCGCTGAAGGCTCGCCAAAAACCATGGTAATGCTATGAGAGTCGTCGTGCTAACTTAATAATCTGTCTATAAATGATAAAGACGGAAAATATTAAAAAAATCAAATATTCATAAAAGAAATGGCCATGTTAAGTGCATTTGGGGAAGTCCATGTGATTTGGACCGATAACTTTACTTTGTATTCACTAAAGCTAGCAATACATTCGATTCAATGTCGTTTGGCCGTTCCTTTAAAACTTCTCTCCTCCAAATGTCAACAGTCGGGCTCGATTGCAAGATCCTCAAAGGTGGAATATGTGGATTCGTCCGTCTTCCATTTATTTTTTATCCTGTGGTGATAGTGGAAAATAGAGTTATTTTCTCTGGATAAATTACAGGAGTTGCTGATCGTTAATCGTAAGTCTTTGATGTATATACAGATGAAAATGAGAGTGCCGAGAAAATCGAACGTTATATGTAGGAAATGGAACCAAATTAATTTGAGGGACCCTTAAGAAGTACTACAGTCTGTTGTGGGAGCGACATTTTAAAAATTAAATTACTCATAATACATTTCAAAATATATAAATACATTGAGCAAATAAAAATATCAGCCAAAGTAACTTTGTAATCATTAAAAGTAAAAAAAAGACAAAATGCAACGGAAGATGTTAGTTTGCAAGCGTTGTAATTGCACGGCAAAATTTTAGGTTCTGGTCCATATTACGCGATTAGCTGGACCGAATTACACGACCTCGGTCCAAAGTACACGGAACTGAACTTTTTATAAAATATTTTCACATGAAATTCCTTTATACATTTGTGAAATGAAAGCACACCAGTGGCGTCTTCATCGGGTATTGTTTGCTGGAGAAATACGAGGGCTGTTCAAGAAATAATGGAGATTCTTTATTGCGCGGTGATGATAAGTTCTAGCGACATCTGGTTGGCAGCGCTGCATTATTCACATCCTCCCGAATAGCTATGGTTTTTCATTTGTCCAAAATATTTTTTAGTTTCCGTCATCTCCGTAAGTGAAAGTTGTTTTAGTCGCCGTGGCGATTATTTCAATGCCTGCATTATTCACCTCCTCCCGAATAGCTATGGTTTTTCATTTGTCCTAAATCTTATTTAGATTCCGTCACATATCTCCATAAATGAAAGCTGTTTTAGTTGCCGTGGCGATTATTTCAATGCCCCAGTTTCGGGGATCAACGTCGCTTCATGAAATTGTGCGTATGACTTAGGATTTTTTATAGTGTGACTTAGGAATTCTTTGACAGAAACTTCCGAAATTTAGAAAAAGTCTCACAAAGGCATTGTTCTCAGTTGTATGCGTTGTTATGAATGGTTGACTTGATTCGAAATTGGTCGTCATTCATTTCAAGCCGATCCTCAACCAGGAAGGCCTGCGACGTCAACTGATGGCAGTATAAGAAAATCGAGGATTTTTTACACATCTTACACATCTTTTACACATCTTATACACACCAACCGTCATATGACTGTCAGAGCACTTGCTGGAAAATTTTATATCTTGATTGGGTCATATCATATCATTTTGACCGAAAAAATTAACATGCATCAGGTTGCAGTAAAGTTTGTTCCTTGTTTTATTGTAACCGAGGAGAGCGACCTTCCTCGACCATGAGAACGCGGCTGCCACTAACCATTTTAAATTCGTGAGATTTGTGCGAAAAATCAAATGACTGTCCTATTTTATTCCCCCGACTTACATGGCATACTTCCATTTCACTTTCATAAGATTTCATTAATTAAAATCCATGCTCAGGTATGTTGTTTTGACGCCATTGGCGACATTAAGAGAATTCGGCCCGGGAAAGGGAGGTAATATCCAGTGAAGCATCCCAAGACGGTATGACGTAGTTGTAACACCTGTGGAATAAGTGTATCTCCAGATAAGGAAAGCTCTTAGGATACATGGACCAATAAGTTATAAGTACTCTAAAATATTTTTTTTGCATAAATTCCCATTATTTTTTTAACAGCCCTCGTATATTGTCTATGTAGTGCATTAATAGGGTTAGGTATATGCAGTCGAAGTTAGGTGTTTCAAATTTTATAGACTGCTCCTATATCTCGATAAAAATGGAGCAGATATCACCTTTTTACGTCTCAAGAAGCCACATGCTCTCTTATTTAAAGCATGACACGTTTGAAGAAAATGTGTTTTGGGACTATTCTGAAAAAATAAACGGTTCCGATGCCATATTAGCTGCCACCTTCGCGGGGTTTCTTTTTTATTCGGCTCGCTTAATTTTTTTGCCACGTAGTTTCGAAACGAACGAAAACTTCGTTTCAGTGGAGTTATTTCCTGCGGGAGAATCCGAATTTCTAGTTACGGAAATCAGATTCGCATCTTGCTGTCGTGTTTCTTAACTGCTTGTTAATATCACAGTGTTAGTCGTCGTGTAATAGATTCACCGAGATTGCCACCATTTTGAATGGAGTTCCTTTTCTTCTCTTTTATGTGGTTTCCCGACTTCCATTTAGTTATAGAAGTTAGAAGTTAAAGTTACTCATGAAGAATAATGTTGTCAAAGCTACGACGCCAAAAATTTTGGTGAAGTTGGAAGGTGATAATATTTGAAAGATCCGTTTCTTTACGCTAAAGTCTGCGTTGATGGAAGCGTCTGTACTGTCGCGATACATTGTTTTGTACTTGAAAAACACCATGTAAATCTTTTCAATATTTCATGAACGGGATCATTGCATCAAGAAAAGTTTTATCTGACACTTTCACTTTCGACTATAAATGCGGTTGAACTACCGTCAAAAGCCATTCAGACTTTAAGAGCGATGGACAATGAAAAAATGTTTTCGCGCTTCCACTTCGTGATAAATCCTGAAAACCAGCCAAATTCTTCGTCAACTCTCTGAAATATCAATTGGTTTATGTGTGGAATCAAAATTGAAGACACTCTATGGTTCTCGTATTATTTGTGAATAATAGTTTTACCACGATCATACCATTTGTTTGGACAAAATAGGGTCAATATTTAGTCGCACTTTCAGGCTCGCAATATGTCGTGCTGCTCTGGTATTCTCTATGAAATGTATATTTGCGACTAAGGGCGGGGCGGAAGGTTTTGAGACTGCATGCAATCAGGAAGAATTCATAACCACCCCTGGAATGAAATTCGTCCTGTAAAGAAAGGGACCAAATAGAACCGTTGGTACAATCAAAGCGCTCGGACGTAACTGATTCAATTCTTACTTTTTGGAACTTCAAAAGAAACGAATAGCTCAGTACCTATCGAAACTTGTCGTTTACCACCGACCATGGTTTCAGCTAACTATTTTCATGGTCATGGACCAGCCAAACAATTATGAACCACCAACATGGCGAAACATAGGCGGGAAACTGTAAAAGTAGGCGGAAAAAATACGATGACCGATAAACATGGCGACACGGCACTCGAGGAACCGATTGTTTTCTACGTGGAAGAGAAATTGGAATTCACAAAAGTTCTCTGGATTGCCGGTTTATAACTACTAAGTGAGGGAGTAATAATGAAGATTCCACACAAGACCCTGGAATTCCCGATACTTTTCTGCTATCTGATGAATGCTACTTTCCCCACGTTTCAAGCCAATTACTTTCACTCCTACCGAAGATAACATTAACGCCAAATAGTTACGATCTTCATTATGATAGAATGGCGTGGCATTTAAAGCTTTATCTCTGCTACCTCCTCGAGTATCCGGCCTATGAAATTGCAGATACGCAGAAGCGGCCCGAAGGTTGCTGTGTCGCGCAAATGCTTTCATTAAGCAAGATATCATTCAAGTATTACTTAAGACGTAATGGGGAAGGGGAGTTGACCTTTTCTTATGATTTCTGACACAGGGTGGTCCAATAATTATAAATGTTACATTTTAATCACTTCAGATATCGATTAAAAAAATAATTTTGATATTCATTATTTGCTGACAAAAAATCTGTCTACTTAGCTTTACCTATTAATCAAGGTGATAGCCAGGGTTTATACTTAAGTATAAAAAACACAAGATATATTCTTTGCGTTCATTAGCTAGGTGCAATCGCATTTTTTTGCATCATGTTTTATTGCCAGTAACTCTAACAATGTCAATGAATCGTGAAATCTCTAAAACTGTTATCGATATCCGGGTAAAAATTAATATTTGAGTAGGTTTCTCAATAGGGTCTGTGATTATGTGCAAAAGTTAAATCCAAATAAAAAAAAGGGATGAGGTTAGTTTTGGAACTCTCTAGCATAGAATCACTCACATTATTATTATTATTATTTATATATAGTTCCCAAGTTATGTGAACATATTTCCCAATATATACGGCAACTAACGTAAAATTTTGAGGCATCTACCTGATGCTTGAGAAGTTACATTTCATGGATGAGGGGGGATAGGCCAAAAATTGCTCAATATCCACTGACGTAACACTTGAATGGCTCTTATAGCTATGGTACCTTTCTGCTTCCCTTCGCTTCCTGCCAACCCTTCGCCGGATATTTGCCTTTTTGATCGACGGACTGAAGGGGAAATGGATTCCTTATAGGGAGAGAGACACTATCTTTTCTCGCTCACTGTTATCAGCTTGAGTTCGCTGGAATTTCGCCGTTATCGATTTCGTTTCTGAAACAACTTACGTCAGTCATGTTCAACCCTTGTTTTACTCTGTGTTATTGTGACTTTTTGTGAGCGAACTCGTAACCGCGGTTCCATAATATCAACGATACAAATAGTTGATAGTTTTCCGATTGAGGGACAAAATTATTTTTCCAATGTACCTTAACTTTTGCCTTTATGTCAACATATATGCATTGTAATAGCATAAATGCATGACGCTGTAGCATAAAATTTTAAACTCTTTGAGTGATTACGAAGTTTTGCTTAAATTCCATAATCAGCGCCTTCTGTTAAAATGAAAATCTTTACCGTATTTTAACATAAAAAGGTATCACTTATTTAAAATAAACAATTAATGACTGTAAATACACAAAGATATCACGATGTATATGACGGAAAGCATCGAGAAAGTACAGAAAAACTTTGATAAGTGTGGCTTGTTTTTTACCAATCACCTGATATTACCGATTATTGCCAAAAATATCGTTCAAAGAATCAATTGAAAAGAATGATCGGTTTGTTTTACGCAACAATGCCGGAGTGAATTTTTAGACTAGCAATAAAAAATCCGCTTGAAAAAGTAGTTCAATACAGGCGCCAAGTATTTACGGGACTTGAAGCGAATCCATTAGTCTTCATAAGTCGGAAGTCAGACAAAGTTAAACGGCGAAGTCACACCCTTCAATAATTTCAAATATTTGCTGTGTGATGCGTATTAACTTTCTCAGCGTTTTACGTATGAATGTTTGAAAGTGGAGAAAAAATAGTGAATCGATTCCTGAAGCCCTATATAATATTTTGGTACGTATGAAAAAATCATAGTAATTATGCTAATTTTCATGATTTCGTACCCTAAGCCAATTCTCAACTGTAGACATTTAAAAGAACGAGTTTTAAGGAATGGAAACCGAATTATTACGGTCAGGTTTTTACCCAATCGGGTCACAGAGAAATAAACAGCAAATGGCGTGAAGGAGCTGTTCTGTCACGACGTTTGTAACACGGAAATCGCGTGGATCTTCTACATTAATACGTTTTAAAATAATTGAACAAGGTTAAAAAAATTAATTACATTCTTCTTTATAATTTAGATCGAAAATCATTATTTTGTTTAGAAGTAGAGGTTAGCCACAGAAGGTAATTAATCAAGGATCATAAAAAGCTGTATTAACTACATTTATGTGGACAGAATGTGAAATTTGCTTTCCATTCGCTCGGAAAAAAGACGAATGATAGAGGGAAAATCATTGGTAGAATGATCCATTTGATTGATAACTGACGATCTCAAATAGTGCTCGTGAGGTGGACTTTGCTCCGCTATATTTCGGTATAATGACACGGAGAAAAAACCTAATTCACTGTGGCTCAATTTTTTAAACTTTTACCTCGGCAATGGAAAATGCGAGACAAAATATTCAATTTCACAAGAAATGGAACTGCACATATTCACGAGTTGAAGTATTTCAGGCAATTGTACCCGCAGCGAAGTGCTATGAAATGCAAAATCATAAAAAAATAATCCTGTCACGACTTCTTTTCGTTGAAGAAAATAATGGCGCCATAAGCGATCCTGTGTTACGACTTATCCAGGTATTTCTTAACGAGCTTTCGAGCCATAAACGGTAGGCCTGTTGTGCAGTTATCTCCCCTGAAATATCTCGTATATGTCGTAAAACCCCAGAAATTCTAATGTCTTTCTGCGACTTTTGTTTAATTAAAAGCATGCACGGTTTGTACCTTTCACTCAAAGCCCGTATCGAACAGTAACACATAAATATTTTTCTAGAGGTTATGTGGGAAAAAGTAAATTAATGGAATCCTATTCTTAGATACATCTAAGTCTTCAAATGCCTTCAAAAGCTATTTTTCCCTGATATGCATATGGGGGCTTTGAGGAAAATTTCTTGCATTGTTAGTAGGTTAAATCAGTCATCTAATTTAATTCACGAGTAAAATCATATACATCTGCATAACAACCTGCGAGCTGCCGTTTTGGCTAGTGGCAGAGAGTGTTAGGACTCCGGCTTTGTCAAAATGTAAGGGGTAAGGTTTTGAGAGGTGAAATTGTGGCTTGCATTAAGGGAGTGTATTGTGTGGTGCTCAGTTTTTATTGTGGTCGATTATTGTGCGCGTGAAGATCGAATTTTTGCACCTGCCTGTGCGGCAATCCACCTATCTTATTTTATCTCATCTGTCGGACCCAGAGATGAAGTGTGACATCAAAAGGTATATATTTCATTGTGCAATGCTCTTTAAATGCCGATAACAGTGGTTTATACTTAATTTTTGTCAATGTTTATTGTATTGTTTGTAGTATTCTCCACAAGGTGGCGTTATTGAGAAAAGATAAATTTTAATTTTGAATCACGCTACTCACACAGCCTCGAAAGGAAACGGCGTTATGGATTTTCGTAGTGCTTAGTAGCTATCGTAGTGGAGTGCTTAATAATAGCGAAAATTATGTGGAAAAGTAGATTAAGGTTCAGGATTTCACTTAAAAATAAAATTGTTAAGAAAAGTACTATACTTGTTTCATTTTTATTTCAAAACGGTAATTACTTAAAAAAAATGCCTCGTACGAAAAACTTTACTCCTGAAAAAATGTTTGTGTTGCTATAGCTCGGTAACTAAAGAGTTACGACCCCATGCTGAAAGGACAAAAAATGCTTAAAATCACCTCCCCTACCTCCTTCAGGAGTTTTAAACTTTCCTCTTGAAACACCCTGTATAATATGTAGAGCCACTTCCTTGAAGAGGTACGTTTCTCCGAGGCATCCCGGTCTCCTCTTTCCACATCGCATAACCTCTAGACCCCGCACTGCTCCGTGTCTAATGATTACGTCGAAACAAATTTTGCAAAATAAAGACTATTTATCACCAAATATAAATTTCATTCAATACATTACATGCATTTCCTCTGGCGAAGAGTTCGATAACGATACGTACCAGGGGCACATAAATTTTCCCTTATATTTTAAAAATGTAAAAATAATTCAACATGGGGATTGCGATGAAAAGCGTGATGAATTTTAGTACCGCTGAAATAAGCTTACCATCTTTTTCACTGCAGTGAAACGAAAGTATGGTTATAGCTGTATGTTACATTTACGAGTAATAAAACGAAATTACGTCTTACTCAATACTCGATTAAATTAGAGCTCATTTACAACGTGATGTATGGATACAGTTTCTACATGCATAAATACCATCTCCTCCTTTTCATTGCTTAAATGCTAATGTGGCGAATTCATTTACGCGAATAGCTTTACCGCCTAAACTACAGAGAAAAAGGTACACATGGCAGTAGGATTCAGAATTCTCGCTTCACATCGGGTTAAGATATCCTCCAATACATTCAGGCGTTAGAGTAAAGACTGCTCCCCTAAAAGCTGATAAAATTCTACGATCTACAAGGAACTCGTGAAGGCTGAATACTTTATATGCCTCGTAGCATACAAATCCATGAAATGTAATGCCTATCTGTGACTGACTTAACCTACTTCCAATGCAAGAACTTTTCCGCAACGTTCCCATATGCATTTATCCATCCGGGAAAAGTTTTATATCAAGTTTACCTTTCTTTTATTACAGTTAATTTTATATATTCCATTTTTCTGATAGTCGAACCTAATTGAATAGCTTTAGTTGCTATTCTGAGGGATTCAATATATAAATGAACATATGTTCCTAAACTATCAAGCGTAACTCTAATTGATGAAAGACGGCTAGGATTCACGTCTCTGTTCCGTAGACATTAAAATATAACGTGAACTGAAAAAGGAAACACAGGAGGCTCAGGAATATGTAATTTTAGACAGAAGCTCCGCCATGAGTAATGTCATTTGTTTGTAAAGCACGACGGAAACTCGTTAAGCTCCACGTCTTATATGTGATGCTACTAAAATGACTGAGGGCATGTTCAAACATCAAAGGCTGAAACTTTTTCTGGGGTCGGCATATGGCGAAAAAGATACCGAAGGACGTCGATAAATAAGTGATTGTACGCTGAAAGACGTATTGGCAATCTTTTATATTTATAATGGCACTATTGCAATTACAACTATCTTACAAGGGGAGACTACGAACGTTGCTCCTCCTTTTTGAATGACATATTTTTTATTTTGTTCGGAATTCCGAATAATGCTGGGAATAAATCTTGGTTTGGTCAAATGAACTCTAGTTTTGCTGAAATAAATTATATTTAACTCTTTATATTTAGTATGCCGAATAAATACTCAAGCCTCAATCTCGGCTCCTCGGCCTCAACAATGCTATCGGTCGTCGAGGAGACAGCGTACCAAAAACGTTAAATGTTCATCAATTTTATCATTGTTTTCTCAAAATTTAAATTAAATCAGAAGGAAAACAAAAATCGATTGCAAGAATTATAATGTATATTCATTTTTCTTTCCAATTGTCTTTGTCGCGATTTTGTATGATCATTATTTCTAAATTTTTATGCAAAAGAAAAGAAGATCTGCATGTCAGAAAAACGAACCTTACATGTATTTATTATGGAAACGCTTTTACTCGTATGGAGTCAAAACGGAGTCCATTAGGTAAACAAAGAGTAACCATAAAACTTTCGAGTAACATGATGAATCATGTTACAAAGTTTTACGCTGTTCCGTGCTGTGGTTTGGTAGTTATACGAGTACGCACAGTCACACTTTCACTTTGATATAAAAGATACACAATGACTCACCTTAAAGTTTGAGGGTCAAGCGAAGTCAATTTATAAGGCATATGAAATATAACGAATGAAAAATAATTTATTACAGAAAAACTAGATTTCATTTGACCAAACCACGATTTATTCTCAGCATTATTTGGCATTCCAAACTACACAAAAAATATTGCATTCAAAAAGGCGGAGCAACGTTCGTAGTCTCCCCTTGTTAGTTGAAAAATTATAATAAGGGTCATACCTCTTCAATGAGATAAACGATGGTCCCATAGCGTCTATTATTTCTCTCAGAGTTGGTGTAAGGTTATTACGTAGCCTAAAAACGAAATTATCTGAAAGTTTTTAGAAAACAATTGTAAGGCTCATGCGTTTTTTTTCGAATTTTTGCCGAAATATCGCGCCTTGAATCGTGTTGTTACTCATACCTTTGCTTCTAACTGTCGTAGGGAAACGATATCTACATTCTTCTAAAGCTGTTTTTTTTTAAAGATAGTGATGCTTTTAAAAATTGATATTCCAGAATTAACATGCTTTTCTCAAGTTAAAGCATTTCCCAGTAACACTCCTTATACAACTGAGCTAGATTAGGAGCTATGCGTGTAGATCGATACCCGTATTCAATGACTGCTACGAGTTTGCTCCGGGATTGTGCCAGTGGAGCAGGGTGCGAGGAAGAAAGGAATTGTTTAAAAAAAACTATGGGCGCATTTATGAATTCTTAGGGCTTAATTTTTCAGGATAACTGACTAAGCCCGAACAAATCATGAAAAAATGTAGCTGATTCTGAGGTGAAATATATGTGAAACTTTATAGCGTTTCGAGAGTTACACTCAAAAATATATAGCAGTGAAATATAAAATATTAGGAATGATATTATAATTTAATTTACGAGCAAAATCATATGATTAAGTTTCAAAAGGTATACATATATATTTTTTGTGCTGTACTTTTTTAATGCCGATAACAGTGGTGGGTACTTTATTTTTACCGATGTTTATTGGAAGACATGTATTGTTTGTAGCTTTTACGCTTGTCATCCTTGGTCTTCCTCGGTGATTCTATATTAATTTATTTATCTCGCCGTTATTGTTTTGAAGCCTCAAAATATGCATGCGGAAAGGGACTTTTTGATGTCGTGAAAATTTTCATCGGTGTTCACGTAAAAGCTAATGCTTGTGACGGTCTCTTCCGGGCTACGGCAGCTGAAACTGAGAGCTTTGTGAGCCATGAGACCCCTCTTCCCCATGAGATGAGGAATCCATTACGGAGTCAAGAGTGATTTAGGGCGTCTAGAAAGGCCCTCACATAAACAGTATAAGAGCTCTTGGGAGCAGGTAACGTGACAGATCTCGCCCCTCATCGACGTTCCTGGAAAATAGCCTTAAAGGCGATAGCCAGCTTCATTTATAAGTTAGTCCACGCTTCCCGGATGGATGTTTTATGGAAGGAAACTCACGTAAAAAATAACTCAGTCCCGCTCTGGTGAATAATACAAGTTGCCCTCAGGACGTACAGGTAGACACACGAGTAAGTGCTTTGGTGGGTGAGGAAAGAAAATGTTTAGATGAGATTAGGAAGCAGCGAAGTTGGTGATTGCAGGAGGAAATGAGGGGTGAAGGGTTGCTAAGGACTCTGATAATGGGAAGAATGTTGGGTAAGCGGAGAAAGGAAATAAATAGAATATACAGGGGATGAAAAAAGAGGTAAGACATATCCTGAGATGATGCCAAATATAATCTGGTAGATATTGCTCTGCACAAGTAAAAATCGGAGGAATTTTTTTATAACTTCCATTGAAACCTACTGTGAACAGTTGACACTGTTATCATCATTGGTCGTTAAAACCTAAGATTGGGTGACTGCAGCCCTCCACCCTTCCCAATCTAATCATAGATCCCTTACATTCTGGTATCTCTTCCGATGTACTTTCCTCTTTATTTGCTCCATGAGCTTATTCCTGGGTCTTCCTCTGGGGACTTTTCCCCCTATTTTACCTTCAATTGCGTTCTTCACAAATTCATCGTGTCTCAGGATGCGTCCAATCCATTTTGTTCCTCTTTTTTCCAAGGTGTTCGATATGGTCCTTTCCTCCTATTCTATTCTATACACTTCATCATTTATTATTTTGTCCGTTCATTCTATCTTCAGCTTCCTCCTCCAGAACCAGGTTTCGAAGGTTTATATTCGTTTTTGGTCTGCTTTTCCAATGGATCATGCTTCCAATCCATAGAGTGTCACGTTCCCCACGAATGGTTTCACATACGCTTTCCTGTTTGTATTCCTATCTTCTCCCCATGAACGCCTTCTTAGGTTGGGCTTTTCTCCGCTTGAAACTGATAAAATAATAATTAGGCGTTAAATATGGATGTTTAAAAGAATGGCGTGTTCACAAATTATTACTTTTTGGAGTATTTCTAGGCAATGATTTAAGGTTCAGAAGAGTCGTAAATGATTACCTACCTAAAATTAAGAACTGGCTGTGCATTAGGGAGCAGATTATCGTATTTTTAATTGAATTATGCCTATGGAGATGCCTTTTAAGCTAATCCATCACATGGTATCTATAATTAAGATTTGAATTATGCCATCGCCGGATGTCAAAACTGGAGAACTTTGAAGGAATGAAGGGTTTGGCGGAGAGGAAAGTTAATTGAAGGGTTTCAGAAAATCATCTCCTTATTTAATTCAGATAATGATGATCTATATTTGTATACTATCCTACTATCCGCCACAGAAAAGCGTTAAACTCGATTAATTCTGGCTTAACTGTGTGAAAATCCATTCTAAAGAATTCAAATGAGATATGGTACTTTTTTCACAGTTTTATTTTATTTCAGGTCGACCGGTTTCGTCACATAGGCGACATCATCATGGTTGTACACCAGCCATGTAACAAGTGGGCGATCATATTGGTGTGGTGGCATGAGTACTGGCCTAACATACTGATGGCCAGGGTTCCGGGGTGCGGTGGAGGTGGATGATTTTCAGAGGAAACCCGATCCCTCGCTAGGTATCTTGTGGAGGGCACTTCAAGTTAAACCAGGGTCCCTTTGGCGTCTTTCGTAAAGAGAAAGCTAATACCGACGCCGAGTTTCTCTCCACCCGTGATATATATTCCCTTAAAGACATACTCACCTGACCTCAGTTGCGCAAATGATCTCAGTTGTCGGGGCTGTAGGTCACCTTCCAAAATAATTAGCCATTATGGTCGCTTTACTCGGTACATTTTATTGGACAAACGAATGTATAAAATCTTTCATGAGGAAAATTATACCGTGTAAAGCGGCAAATTGTATGTTGTCTGAATGACTCAATGGGAAATAGAACCTGCTCTATTACCATTCAGTTTCTTGTACATTACATGATAAATTTGTTTGTACAATAATATGTATCGTGTAAAGCGGTCTTTATGGGATAGTGATAGGAGGAGGTAAGGGCTGACGTAAACTCAGTGAAAACCCTCTAATGAGGAACACCAATCAGTTTGGGGGCATATTATTCTTTTTTGTCTTTTTTAATATTTTTAGGGTTATTTCGCGGGTATAAAGAATATCCTCCGAGTCGTAAAGAAACTCGCCTGAACTTATTTTTCTCATCTGAAGCATCCAATTCTCTTACGGCTCCCAACCGAGTCTTTCCATGATGAGGATGATAAAGAACTCTCATGCTGTTGTAGTATTTTGGTTTCACGTGTTTCGAAAGCGAATTTTTTATTGCGCATACTATCTACCACAACACAAACCATTGACACGCTTTTTCACTCTAATGTATTGCATGTCTTTGTTTTATTCGGGTTATGCCATATAATATTCCCTTTATATATTATTTTTTTCCAACTCTCCTTTCTTTTACGCTGTAGAGATATCTGTTTCATGGGGATCGGGTTGGTGTAGTGGCTAGAGTACTGGCTAACCATACGGGCGGCCAGGGTTCAAATCCCTGCAGAAGAAGATGTTTTTCAGTGGAAACCCGATCCCTTCTTGAGTGTTTTGTGGAGGGCACTTCAAGTACAGTACTCCGTCTGTCGAATAAGACGTTAAGCCGTGGTCCTCTTGGCGCCTTTGGTTAAGAGCAAGCTAATGCCGACGCCGGGTTTCTATCCACACTCCCTCCCATGCCTATCCCCTATGGCGCAAATGTACTTATGTCGGTCACCTCCACAATTATCCAATCCAATCTGTTACGTTTCATTGTTTGGCTATTACATCAGGATTGCCTCTCCGTAAGGTACTATATAGGCCTATGTTTCTCGTTTACTATTCTTTATACTACCTCAAATTCCATTATATTTTCCAGTTTAGTCTTCGATACCTTGCTGTGAAAATTAAACATTGGATTTAAAAGGGTCACATTTTCCGTATAAATCTACTACAAAGTCAGTTTTAAAAAGAGTTACTTGTCGCGGCTGTTTCCGGAAACACGGATGGAAATGGAGGAAATAAATATCCAGCGCCTGACATTTGCATGAACTGAGAGACGGCTAGGGAGATATGCAGAGCAATACGGTTCTATTTTGCCATAAAATTCAGTGTTTAAAATGCTTTATGAATAGCTTTGAAGTAGGAATCCGAGAAATTCGTTAAATGAATTCACCGCCGGATTTCAACCCTAATGTACCAACAGGCAATCAGCACAGGCGAGTCTTAGATGACAAAAAATCGTAAGTTATTCATTATTTTCACTCTCCCAAATGACATCTTTCTTAGTTTCACCATACGTTATCTTACGGGCTAGTTTTCTTCCTATGCAGCTAAATCTGGCTGACCCACGAAAGGGCTGCATGCTACAGGGATATATTGACAGAAAGTCTACCAGACCACCCACCGGCGCTGCGTAGCCTTACTCAGGCTCGAGGCACGGTTCCCTCCCCTCCCCCATCATGTTCACATAACCTTTCACCCGTCACTTGCAGACTACCTTCCCCCCTCTAATTTTTGACTATTTAAGCAATGTGTTTTACTTTCTCTGTACCTGATTATGACGCGCAACGATAAAACCCGGGTCGTAAGAACGTAATAAATCTTTCTCGGAGAACTATGTGATTCATTTCATTCAACAACAAGTCGATATTTTTTTCATATCCCCGTGATTAAAACGTATATATTAGCAAAATATCATTAGTTAACTATTATGATCGACAGTCAGAAACTGGTAATACAGTGAGTGTAGCTCAAATTTGGTGTGGACTGTTGATGGTACCTACTAAGTACGTGAGATTTAGGCGATAGGTTATTTCTGGTGGTTTAAGCGCTGATCATGAGCCATTGAGTGCACATTTTAATAGCATTTCAAGAAAGAGAAAAGAAATTCTTGGAGCTCACTTCACTTTGTAAGTACATTTCTAGGATTGGATTGGACATTTGGGGAGGCGACCGACAGCTAAGGTCATTTGCGACTTAGGGGATAGGTAAGGGAGGAAGGGTGGATAGAAACCCGGCGTCGGCATTAGTCTGCTATTAATGAAAGGCGCCATGGGGACCATGGCTTAACGTCTCATCCGACAGACTGTACTTGAAGTGCCCTCCACAAGACACTCAAGTAGGGATCAGGTTTCCATTGAAAAACATCTTCCTCTGCAGGGATTTGAACCCTGGCTGCCCGTATGGTTAGCCAGTACTCTAGCCACCATACCAACCTGATCCCCAAGTACATCTTTTTATACAGTGTAAATAACCATACATGTAATAATATAAGTGATGTCGGAGTTATTTTTTAAAATTTAGTCATAATTTAAGCAATGTTACGACTTGGTCTGACGGCGCGAAATTTGAAATTTAAGAGAAAACCATGTGTAAATACATGTTTAATACCAGGAAGCACACCTTGATATTAAACATGAACCATTTTAATAACATGAAATGTATTTTTTCGGCTTGTGGGACAACTTTTAACATGGGATTTAAATTATTTCGAAATTTGTGTCAAGTGCTATAAGGCTACTAGTAAATATAGCATTAAATTGCCATGAAACCAAATCTGCAACAGGCAATTGTTTTCTGTTACCTATACATATTATATATAAGGGCACGAATCCTAATTTCACGCAAATTAGTACATGAACGAAAATTACTGCTACCACCGAGATCATGTAGCTGAGCAAAGTTACCAACTTAAGTATCACTTTTCACCATTTCATTTTGAAATTCCTCAAAAGATATGAATTGAACATCAGCATGCATCTAGTGCAGTGATTTTTTTTGATAAAAAACGATGGTTAAACGCAACGTTGGTGTATATATTGCCGTTGCTGTGAAAGAGCATTGTTGGATATATTTTTATTTCTGGAACCGATATTGGGAAGTGAATGGCGCAGAATTCTACGCCCTCCAGCCAAAGGCATTCCAGCCCTCCAACTTCTCACTCAAACCAGGCTTCGAGCCACGTCTCTGTGCCAATCTCGGAGATCGATTTTATACGTAATTCACTTTGTCGTTCCCATCAACCCTCTCTTTTCCTTCACATCTGCTTTCGGTACGTCTTCCCTCTCTTAACGCTTACTTTCTACTACCGATCGATGTGCGGACCAGGGTATTGGACTATGGTATTGGACCGCCTATGGACTTAAGGGGTGTCCCAACTCGCCAGACATAGGGGAGAATGCCTAAATTTTAGACATCGTTCGGAAAGTAAGTTTGATTTGAACACCCCAGTTATTATTCCATCTAAGATACTCGAAACAAATTATGAACTGGAGCATATATTATGGGCAAAATTTCAATATTTATTTTAACAAGGTATGTCAAGTAAAAATATGAGCACGAAAAAATGTGAAGCCCAAAAAATTAAAAAAATAAAATGTTAATCATCAAACTTTTCAACAAATAATAGTTTTCGCTATTTTCAATTTAAATTTAGTTAAATCAAAAATTTTTGTAAAGAAAAGACATTTAACGTCTTTTTACGTTGATTCTTCCTTGTGGTATGTGATTACGAAAATTTAATGGCAGTGAAAATCGCATTTTGAAAAATAGCCGCCATTCAGTTGTTTTTAAAATTTTCGCAAAATGCTCGAAACGGTGTTCATTACTTCACTAGCTGATCGTTTCGTGAAATTTTTGACAAAATCTGAGAGATCAAGGATCGACCCTGGTCTGAAGTGGCATGGAATGACCCTATACACATACCTCCATTTGTCGACGATCCGACTAAGTGTCGGATTTTGGATGATTTTGACATATTTATTTTTTTGGTACTAATTATTGATGTCTAATAATACTTGATCGGATATTTAATGCGATAGAAGTCTTTTGAGGATAGAGATTAGGATTAGTTTTTACTGCTTTATGACTGCACATAATCATTATGCATAAGATAATTTGTCCAAATCGAGACATTGTCTGAACAGTGGATCGACCCAACATTTATAACGGCAGAAATAAATTTCAAATTGTATGTTGATCTAAAAGCGCTTAGTAGCTAATTTATATTTAGACTACAAACACTTTGATGGTTTGTAAATAAACTCACTTTGTAATATTCCACAATGGTACACTTCGTAATATTCCAAACACATTGTGGAATATTACAAAGCGAGTTTATTTACAAACCATCGCAATGTGGTTCCACCAAGTGAAGCCTAAGAATTTATTATAAATAAACATTTTAATAAAATTAGCAGTGACCACAGAGAAAGATGATGGTGATTTGTTATAATTTTGCCAAAATGGCTTTGAACTGATAATATGCCATTTCACTCAGGAGTATGTTGCTTTAGATGTAAACAATCCCTGCCGAAAATGGGATACGTACGTTTTAGGGACTTTAGTGTACGAGTGGCGTACCGCACGTCCAGTGCACGTTTGAATACACTTGGTGTACGTTGGATCTGTGCTCTGTGACGTACGTACGTCTCCGGCCCGCTCCCTGTACGTTCGTGCTCATCACCGTGATTCGCGCCTGTACGCTTCCCAAACTGCTGTCAGGCAGTACGCTAGTAGTAGGCACGACGTGCGCCACTGAAACGCTTAAAGAAACGGGATTGGAGCAGAACGAGAACGCTTCCGATACACTTTATTTGATGATTCTTCCCGCACACCAGATGCTGTCGCCGAGTACGCATGCAAGTCGGGAATTGCGTGTGTTATGCACGTCTCGTGTGCATTTCATTTCATTGTCGCTCGTGCACATTTTCACGCACGTATGATAAACCCGCGAATTTGAAGAATAGGATGTCTATCACTTTCGCTACCCTGCAGAGGAATTATATTAGACCGTTGACCATAGTCCTTAAAAAATAGAAACAACTCCTGAATTACCTACGGTGCTACACGATCGACGCAATCGTTCAACTTCTTGTGCTCTCTTTCTACGACGGTATTCCGTGCGGCAAGGCTCAGGCTCGTTGGTGATAAGGTAGCAATTTTTATGGCGACGTATATTGATTATTGCTTGAGTACTTAGCACAGCATGAGAAAACTAATGGGAACGTGTGTCCTTTGTTTCCACAAGTGTTTTCCGCTGCGAGATGTAAACATACCGCCCTAGATGTATGAGAAATATAACGTGCAAAACCTGCCGCGTGAGCAATCCGAGTGAGTGCAAATGCTATAAAACGTCGCAGCAATTTGTCATAGCTCAGCAATAACGATTTGCAAATGTTGACTCCAGATTTGGAGAGAAACGGACTGGCCCGGTTGGTAACAAAGAGCAAGACCAGCAAGACTCCGTAGAAATTGAGAAAGACGCCGAAATTTGTTCAGTATTTAATTCATTTGTATTCATTTATTCGGTTTAAGTGTTGCAGGAGGAACAATGATGGTTGAAAGTGAGGAATTTATTGGGTTGTCGTATGTGAAGTACGGAGACAGGAAAGACAAGTTCGTCAAGACATCTGATGTAGAGGATTTCCATCCGTTTGGTTAGTCTGACTACTTATTTAGAAAAAAAATATGTTATACGCACTTCCACATGAAACAGAAAGGGGAAAATTGAAAGACAACGAGGTTTTATCTGTCGAATGCACGTTAAGATATTCTAGTTCTGAAACATATATGTTGGGAAGTCGGTACATGTCCACCGGCTCCTGTGATAGTGGCTATCTGTTCAAAATTTTATTTCAGAAACACTAGAGGGCTTGAAACTGGGTATGGGAAAGAATGATGGAATCTAGTGGAGTATGATTAAAATAAAGTGTTGTTTAGTTAATTGCAAGGTTCTTTTTTGGATCTGCATTACTCCATCCCGAATTTACGCATTTCGGTTTAATACGTACTATGCCAGGAACGACACGCCAACTTACGTCTCCTTCACGCTTTAATGGACACGTCACGAATGCGTTTCCTGTTCTGCTCCAGAGTTGTCATTCGTGTACGCATAAACTGGGCCAATCTACCCTTTAAGCACAGTTGTTGTACGCTTTGTGCACGCTTCATTGACGATTTTCTTGAAGCTGCAAAGCTCACACGTACGTTTCGTTTACGCTACCTGTACGCCAGCAGCAGTGCAACAAGTGTACGTTTCCTTTACATTCCCATTTTCGGCAGGGATATGATGTCAAAATGTGTCACCTTGGTACATAATAGTTAAAAAATCACTAATGTCACTCTGGAAGACTATCCGTCCAATGTCTCTTTGACGCGCATGGTAACTGCCTTTGTCTTTTAAGCTCTTATGAATTGCTTGGTCTCCGATTCTTAAACCAGTTTTAATTGCTCAATCTGTTATATGTACTTAAGTGCATTTCCAATTTCGTCATGTAAAGCGGTGAATTGCAAGAAAGCATGCGAGGATGCATGAACGCGAGATGGAAAACTAACCCCTGCTCCAATTCAACGCCAAATTGAGAAAAACATGTTAAATTGTACAGTTAAAGTGTTAAATTGTGCAGTTTCGTGCCCCGTGTCAAGCGGGCTTTTTCGTTGCTATTGATTTTTATTTAAAGTATATTGCGATTTGTATCGGAACTGGAGAATAAAAAGGAGGTGATAGTTACAAAAGTTGCAAATGAATTTATTTATAAAAAGTAAAGTGCCATTAAGTAATTAAATTCAATTAAACATTTTGAAAAATATTAAATTTAACTTGTTGAATACTTAAAGAAGAAACTAGAAAAAATATTTTGCGTTTAATTTTCAGCAAACGTTGATTTTATACAGGGATGGGATATTACTCGTTTCTTTACGTTGTGTGCCCGAAAGTGTTGAAGCAAGCATTGTGCCCATCGTAATGAAAAATGAATACACACATATTCTTGCAGTCTCAAAGTTCTTTACTAGGCTTTAAGAAGACCTCTGTCTGATTATTTCTAGTGAGGGTGGAATTTATATTAGATATCTAGTAAACATTTACTATTTACAATATTTTTCCATTTTCCAATATAGTTATTCATCTGAAACTCGAAAGAATTGGTCTATTTGATCGAATATTTTCATTCAATAGCCCTAAATTAGATGGACATTGTATGGCCCGATGAAAATTCTGGCATTTAAGGGCGAGTGTATCATATTCTTGGAGTCCGAACGTTTCTAATGCTCAAGTACAATAATCCATCCGTTTTTATCGTAGCTCCACCGTACAGTAGCAATAATGTCATTCCAATCATATTATGGCTACTTAGAGATGAGAATGCCTGATATCAGAACAGGACCGAAAAACGATACTTTTCCGTGCAACTATCTTCGAACATTAACTTGAAATTATTTGGTGTTGATTGGGAGAATGAGAGATACTACGGGGGGAAATGGTATTCTTATTTCTAATATTAATTCCATTATCGCGGAAAACTGTTCATATGAAGTTCATTAGTTATTCAATCCTAAGATTGGTTGACTGCAGCTCTCCACCTGTCCCTACCTAATGTTAGCTCCATAAAGTCCTGGTATGTTTCCCTATGTACTGTTTTCTATATTTGGTCCATGAACTTATTCCTGGGTCTTCCTCTGGGTATTTTTCCCTCTATTTTGCCTTCAATTATGTTCTTCACTAATCCATTATGTCTCAGGGTGTGTCCAATACATCTGGTTCTTCTTTTCTCTATGGTGTTGGACATGGCCCTTTCCTCTACTTCTCTTCTGTAATCTTCATCTTTTCTTGTTTTGTCCGTCCATAGTATCATCAGCATCCTCTTCCAGCACCAGATTTAGAAGGCTTTTAGTTTCTTCTGGGCAGCTTTTGCAATGGTTCAAGCTTCAGATCCATAGATTGCTATGCTCCACATGAATGGTTTCATGTGGAGCATGTGGAGCTCTTTCCTGGTTTGAAGTCCTATCTTCTCTGGGCATTGCAGTTGTCTTTTTCCCATGAAAGCCTTCTTAGCTTGAGCTATTGTCTACTTAATGTCCGTTGTACTTCTTCTGTCCTTATAAGAAGAGACATAAAATAAAAAAAAAGATATAGGGATCTCACTACCTCAATTTTTTACCTCTTTTTAGGAAATACTGATATAATTCCAGCAGATGTACGATAATTTCATACAAGTGACGTAGCAGATGGCTAATGAGGCTGGAAAAAACGATTCGTTAAAATATGTTAGTATAATTATCTGCGCATTTTGCTCCTCAACTTTGGTTTTCAATAAGTAATGCGTTTCATCAGCGAAGGCGAATTTTTTCATACCAAATAACCGTAAGTGTGAATTTTTAAAATAATTTTTGACTCATATAGTTGCGGTGCTTAATATATTGTCAAGGGCTATGTCCTCAGTTATCAAATGAAGTTTATGCAAACATAGATATATTTAGTTTTCAGAACTAAAACTGTGTAGATTCAGACATGCCGTGCATTTGATAGTTACGCCCTCGTCATTTCCTTTACGTCTTCTGCTCTTATTTTACCCTCACCCTTTCCAGCATCCCTTTCTCTTCTTAAAACTCCATGCTCCTCTCCCCTCTCATCCAACCGTCAACCACCTCAGGCGAAACCCCGGGGTAGGGGGTTCCATGGTCCTCTTTATCGAGCTTCCCTTCCTTTCCGTTTGCCGTGGCGACAGCCGGGATAGGCCATCGGATTCGACAAGGAGACTGGGTATGTATGGGGCGGAGATAGTGTTTGATGCGAGCGTGGCAAAGGGAAAATGATGAAAAGGCCGTAGGTGTTGTGTTGTCGTCAATCAAGATGCCGCAGCGGGATTGTTAAGTTTGGCCAGAAATCTTGGGTCGTATCACTCCTTCCGAGAGATTTCCAGAGGCGGAAATTTGGTGGAATGGAGCCATGTTTATGGTTGGGGCGCCGGCATGTGGGGATAGGGTAGCTGTGGAAAGTGCCTTGGGGATCATGGCTACCATTATGTGCACGGAGGCTATAAACTGATGGGAAAGCAGGAAATGAAGAAATGCTGACTGCACTCGTTCCCTTTCACAAAAAGAAACTCACCGAGAACTTTGTCCTATTGATGGTCATCGTGGAGAAGAGGTGCCGAATACCTCTGTTAAAATAAAGGGATAAACTGTAGGAACACCCGAAAAAGAGAACCAAATAATTCTGTCACAATTCCAGGATAGTTTTAGCTATTTTGGAAGCAAATATCTTTCATAAACCCGCCTGCAGGCGATTAGAAGCCAAGGATAATGAAAATTTACTGATGTATCGAGGCGTTATTTTATTATTTGCTATTTTAGCAGCAGCTAACCCATTTGAATTTACTCTTAAGGGATTAAAATATTTACGATCTTGCTAGGAGACATGACGAAATAGAAAAATCTCTTAGTAAATTTCACACTTAAAATTTTTATAACCGACCAGGTTTCGATTGCCTTTCAATCATTTTCAAAGGTTGCAAGGCAATCAGGTCGGTAATCAAAATTTCAAGAGTGGAATTAATTAAGAGATTTTTCTTTTTCGTCATGCCTGCGGTAACCTTCCACAAAGTTACGCCTTCAACCATTAATTTTAATCTTACTAGGAATTAGCCGGTATCAACGGATATCTACTTAATTAACCTCATCTTCTATATATATATATATAAACGAATATATGTCTGTGTGTCCTGTATGCATTACTACACCGTTGATCCGATCGCCATGAAACTTTAAGAAGTTGTTGAGTACACTTCCGCGAAGGTTTCGAAGGTTTTAAGTATAAATTTTTTTTAAATTTCGCCCCCCAAGGCCCTCTCAATCTTTTGAATAGTTTTTGCGCAACAACGCCCGACGGGTAAGCTAATAATCCTTACCTAAGTTTTAATCCTATCGTGCTGAAATTTTGCCGAGTAATAGTTCAAGGCAGGAGGAAAGTTATCGGCTATTTTAAAATGACTTCAGGGTCCATAAAAGTCCCATGGCCCTTAGGTGGGCCCTTTAGACGGGAGTCTCAGGGCCCTTAGGTGGTTCGCGGTACGTATCGGGTTTTGTGCAGTGGTTTCATTTTTTACTTTTTAAAATTATTTCCGCTCAAGATAGAGAGTTGGTATTTTTTTAATTAAATGTCTGAAAGAATGAAGTTTTTAATTCTTTCAATTAATTATCCTTTTCACTTCGTAATTGACGGAAAATTGCGTTTTTAGTTGCAGAAACACATATTTTTCAGTGAAATCAACAATACCATATTCGCTTGACAACCAGATTTCGCTTGGAATTCATATTGCTTAGTTGAGCTGATTAGGAATTCTAAGCATTGGAATTTGTGCATCGGTTAATTATTTCGCTTTTTAAAACAACTTTAACTAAAGATAGAGAGTTGAAATTCATTTTATCGCATATCCGAAAGCATGATACTACTAAAATTAGTGGTATCATGCCCGAAAGAATGAAGTTTCTCTCTTTTTCAATCGATTTTCTTATAAGCATTTTCCTTGACAACCAAATAAATAAACAAAAATAAAATATTAATTAACGAATCGCCAAGAAACTTTAAGAAGTTGTTGAGTACACTCTTGCGATTGTTTCGAAGGTTGAATGTATAAAAATTTTTTAAAGGCCCTCTTAATCTTTCGAATAATTTTCGTGCAACAACGCCCGACGGGTAAGCTAATAATCCTAACCTAATTTTTCAAATACTATTAAATTTAAAAATACGATCTTTATTTTAACCAATGAGAGAGGTTCTTATTTTAACCAATAGAAATTGAGAAACCATTGAATTGTAGTGCGCTCGCCCCTGAAGGTTTCTGAATTATTAAATCCATTTTACATTAGGTGGAGTACCAGTCGTTTCAAAATATTTCTGTTTGCACGCGAGCTTCGCAAAAAAGCGAGGCGTGGCAATCAAGCAAGCGAAGCAGATCGTTTACGAGTTACTCAATCACGTGCATCAGAATCATATTAGTGAGACATAATTTGTTTTAAAAGGTGCGTAATTTATTTTTGCTTTATATATGTTTTGGTGCAGTGGTCTCTTTGTTTGATTATTTTTAATTCTTGCATTCGATTTTCGTACAACCCTCGCTTTTTCCTAAAATTGTACATTTTTGCTCGAAATTATTTAATGTTTGTACTGCTTCAGCAAAAGAATATTTTATTTACTTGGAAGCCCCAGCATAGGCATGGAATGGAAACTCATGGCATCGTTTGTACGTTACATATTTCTGTGTAGGTACGAGGAATTCATTGGACTAAGTCTAAAAGTCGTTTAGGGACCAATTTTGATTCCGGAAAAGATTTGTGGGTCAAACCATGAAAAGTATTAAAATCAGTGGGGAATTCAGGATGGAGTATTTTATTTTTCAAATTTAGAATATGATCATATGAACTGAAATCAATGAGGTTTTGAAGTAAATTATGGGCTATAAAAGTAGACAATTGGAGGAATTTTGTACATGTCAATGTGTGTACTTTTTTCATGTTCAGGAATCAGCATACTTTGTAAGTTTTACTCAGAATATTTATTGCACAACCGGTTCAGTTTACAAATTTAAGGCTAAAACTATTGAATTTGTTGAGTGTGTACTTTTTATGTGTGTGCCTGCTATGAAAGAAAAAGAGGCAATGCAACCCATGCCGGGCACAGCTAGTCTAATATATAAAAAAGAATATTTGTTTTTTTGTCTTCTATATGTTCCAACACCATTCATCAAATTACGATGAAACTTAGGTGAGTTGTGTACGTGCCCGCATAGGTTTCTGAATTATTGAATCCATTGCCCAATGGGTGGAGCGCGAGTCGTTTCAACAAATAAGTGTTGGCACGCGAGCTTCTCAAACAAGTGAGGAACAACAAGCAAGCAACGAAACAGATCATTTACGAGTTGCTCAATCACGTGCATCAGAATCATATCTATAATCTACACTAGAATAATTTTTTTCAAATTTAATGTAATACGCAAAAAAATCATTGTCTTTCATTCATGTTGTATATGTAAATGTGTCTGCTTTGTATATGTGTGCCTACTTAGAAAGAAAAAGAGCATTGGAACGCATGCCTGGCACAGCTAGTTTATTATAAAATAGTAACATGAAAATATGCTTCGGATGTTCTGACTGCGTTGACAGCGATCGCAAAGCGAAGCAAGGCTGGAGCGATTTTTGCATTAGTTCAGGGTCACGCGGTCTGCATTCGTGATTAACACTATAAATAGATGAAATTGAAAAATTTACTGTCAACCAATAACTTTTTCTGTCGATTAAATGCTATTTGAACTCGTTGCCTTGAAGAACTGAGAAATTATACCGTAATAATTCGATGACATGTGTACAGATTTTCTTCTAAAGTTAAAATAATAGTTTTTAAACCACTAATGATTGATAACTAAACATACACTAGTCAAAAATAATTAACGCATTAACTTTGCACAGTGCGTTGCAAAAACTATCAATCATTCAAGTCCTAACATTCTTTAATTAAGTTAAAATATAATACATGCATTATATCCATTAGTTTTACTAATTTTACGTGAGAAGTTATGCAAATGTACACACAGTGACCCACAATTATCGCTCCAGCCATCATTCATATGACCATCAAAATTTTACTTGTGTATGCGGGAACCGATGATTAATATTTTAAATTAATGAAAATTTATGGTTGATGTACCGTTAAGGCAGGATGTGCGGAAAGGAGGAAGGGAGTAGAGAAACTCGGCGACTATAAATGTGTAGCGAGAGAAAAGAGACATTTGTGGATATCGGTTTCCGAGATTTTCTTTGGCTTGAATTAAAACTCGAGTGTTATTAAACAGTGAGCGTCCTTCACGAGTTCGGGCAGTTCAAGGAGTGCCTAAACATGACGTCCAAGCGTTTGAACTAATCGCACCTAATGAAAACCCGTAGAAAAATACTTAGTGTTATTTTTCATGTACTGTGGCTACTTTTATTCACGGGTCTCCAATTGAATCATTTTGCGGGGCTCCTCTTCAAGATTGATTGAATTGTTCAGGATACAAAAAATTGTGAAAATAGTTGGAAATGTCCCATTTAGACAAAACTGTAAGCCACTTTTCGAGAAATTTAAAGTACTTACTTTACCTTGCATTTATATACTCCACATACTAACATTTGTAACTAGTAACACCAGTAATTTGCGACTAAATGACTCCTATCATCTCCATGATACTAGAAGAAAAAGAGGATTACACGTAGAGAGATCTCTCATTAACTCCTATTCCAAGGGACCTAAGACCATGGCCATACACGTTTATGACAAGCTATCCAAAAGAATTAAAGATATTGCTAGAGTAAATAAATTTATAAAGGAAGCGTATAAGTACCTTCTTGATAAATGCTTTTACTCTGTCTCGGATTTTCTGGATAAATAATGTGATTTCGTATTTTGATCTTTGTATTACTTGACTTGTCCTATACATGTGTTGTATGTCTCTGGATGAATAATAATAATAATTATTATCATAGTTGTGAGTTCACGTTTAACCTAAGGTGAATCTGTCCTCAAATAGGTTTTACTTGAACTGCTACCTCCATTTTCGTCCATCCTGTGCTGCTTCTCTCAGCTCTTCGTAACTCCTTCCATTCATAATTTTCGTCAACATATTTTTTCTCTTTTCTTCTCCTCCCTCTCTTTCTGTCAGTATTTACTTCTAATTATTTTTCAGCAGGCAAAATTTCCTCAGGACGTGTCCTATCCAGTTCGCCCTCCTCTTTTTTATTAATCCTACAATGTTTCTTTTCTCATTTATATTTGCCAGCTCTTCCTCGTGCCACATTTAATCTCTACATTTTATGCTTTCCATTTGTGGAAGAATGGTAATTCCATGTTACAGATTATCATTTATCAGAAGCGAGATATGTATATCAGTGTTCACGTTATCGAGATACAGCTAGAATTTGTCATACATGTTATCAGAGATGAGACGATGAAAATCGTCAATTAAAAAGTTACCTCGGGTATCCGTGGTTATGCGGCACCTGCTACCGATTTTCTCTTCCTGGAATTACGGGCAACTTCCGCGTTGCCATGAGGGAAGTCCGTCTGTCAATCTCTGTCGGTCAGCCTCGGGACGCCTGAGTAGAGCCGTAAATACATCCATTGGTGTGGACGAAGATGCTCACTCATCTGCCAGTTGTATTTTTTTAGTCTTCTGTAACCAAATTTCAGCTACCCTTCACATTTCATCCTCCACATTTAATCTCCATCCTAAGGCTGTTGGAGTGGCTAACGCTGGAAAGAGTATGAATGAATGACATGGACAATTCTTCTTCTTCCTTCCACGGTTAGGCTTTCATCCTGTTCCAGCTTCACATCACCATCTCAACCTCGGTCTCCCAACACTCCTTTTCCCTAATGGCTTATATTCCAAAGCCTGCTTTGAAAACCTCTCTTTAGGCATTCGCTGTAAATGCTCTTTCCACTTATTTTGTACTCCACCAATCTATCTGAGATCGCCCGAACATCTAGTTTCTCTCTTATATATGTACTCCTTAATTTATCTCTTCTTTTACACCCCTTCACTGCTCGAAGAAATTTCATTTCAGATGACTCTATTTGTTTTAGCTCTTTTTGTTTTGCTGTCCAACATTCTGACACCTACAACATTGTAGGGACTGCCATCACCTTACAAAACTTAATTTGGGTTTATTTTCTTGTTTTGCCTTCTAAAGTTCTTTTATTTTCCCACTTATCTTCTGAAAATTATTTATTCTATTTGTGATATCTTCATCATCTTCATAGGTTATATCACATACTAAATATTGGAAATGGGATACCTGTTCGAGTATTATATCTTCTATAACAATTTTTGTTCTTATTGGACTGTTTCCTAAGAATGCCATTGTTTTTGTTTTTGCTATTGAAATTTTTAAGTTATATATTTTACTCAGTTGATGTAATTTGTGAACCGCCATTTGTAATTTATCTTCTCTATCTTGAATAATAATCTGGTCGTCAGCGAATAGCAATGCGTTTAAATACTCAGAGGGTCCCAATTATATGCCTCGCGCTACATTATCTTCCTTTCAATTTCTCCCAAGGTCATCTATGTATAGGTTAAACAAAGCTGGTGACATACTGCAACCATGTCTAAAACCTTGGTTAATGGTAATTTCTTGAGTCATCTTTTTCCCAGTATCGATCATAATTCTGGTGTTTTTTAATATAGGCTCTGAGTAACTTTTATTAAATGTTTAGGAAATCCTCTTCTCTCAATTATTGACCACAACATATCTCTTTTAACACGATCAAATGATTTCTCATAAATGGACATGGACAATGAAGGTAAATATATGACGATAGACGAGTAAAAATAATAGAGGTACTGAAAAACCAGTCTCCGTGGCCGCCTCCCTTAAGTGGCCGAATTGTTCGGGAACCAAATGAATTTTTATACATATAAACAATATTACTTTTTCTCTCTACAGCGGTCACCACTGTAAGCGGCCACAATCTCGTGGGCCCGGTGGTGGCCGCTTAATAAAGGTTTCACTGTGTTCGGTTCTCAAAGCGCCTCGACATACGCGGTCACATTACATCACGGAGATTTTTGACTTATTTATACATGTAATTTTTAAGTGAGTGCACTCAAAAACACGAACATTTTTGCATACTTAAAACTAAAACAAGAGAAAAGTGAAATTTAAACAAAAATACCGGGTTTTCAAAGGTGAAAATTGTAAAAACACGGCTGAAATCCTCGGGAATTCAGTTGGGATCAAGAAATAGGTTAGATTTACTATATTTATGACTCTTTGGTCCTTTCCCAATCAGGGGGCTGTTTTCAGAGCTATAAGTCTACAAGTTACAAGTCACTTGACCATTTTCACCAGGCGTATGAGTTAGTCAGATATAGGGGGCGAGGGATGTGAGATCCCAGGGTGGGTAGCAGAGCAGAATATGCTCACTGCCCACCAAGACCGTCATGCGTGGTGAAGTGCCACATCCTCCACGAGGTGCCCCTGGTTTTCGCTGAACATGACGGATCTAGACCTGGCTGGTCGATAACTAGCTCCCCTCACCACGGTGGTTCCCCGTGCCAATGGTGACCGCCATCGCGGGGCGGAGGGTATGAAGTCGCAAACGGGGAAACTCCGGATACAGGGCGACCTCCGGTTTTATTCAGCCTTTCCCATGCATGCGGGGCTCTGTGTGGGTGGCCAAAATATTTTTCTAGCTACTCTTGGGATTATTTATGGAACCTCAACATAATCAAAACCTTCCGGAGATTGCTATAAGGCAAAATCCACCATTGGACGCAAGTCCTATGTCTCTGGGGACGGAGGAAGCACTGTTGGCGAGCCCAGTCGGGAATCCCAATGGAAGCTCTTCCTCCTCTTTTCCCAAAACCCCTACCCAGGAAGTCCCCTTGAGGGATCCCAAATTTTCAGGTCACCCCTCTGGAGCTGTGGAGCAGGGGGAGACACTGTAGGACTCCTCTGATTCCACTTTATAGGCAGTACCCGGGTCCCCCAAGTCGGACTCGGAAGCCTCCATTATTACGCTGGGGAGCATTTCCAATAAAATGGAAAAGCTTATGCGCAGGCCGCCAGAAACCTCAAGATGATGGCGATTGTGCCCATCTCCTATCCGGAGGTGATGATGAAAGAGGAGTGGCACAAGCTGGCCGTGGCCCAGGCTTGAGGGACTGTGGGACACAGTCCCAGCGGACCAGGAGGTCCCACTTATTGAAGCCAACGGGCTCATAAACGGGGCAGTGGAATTTGCTTGCGCAAATGAGTACACTGCCAATTGGCTGACAGAGACAGCAAAATGCATGGGACCCTTCGGCGAGACCAACGTTAAGGCTGTAGATGCTGACAGTCTCATCAAGAGGAGAAGGATGATGGTGTGGTTTCCTGGGCTCAGCAAACCCGAAGTTCATCCGACGATGACCCGATCATCAAAATACGAGTTATGTACGGTCTTGATTAGGGCTGAAATTGTTTTGGCCTAGTAGAAGTCATCGGTATATCTGAGTAGAAAGGTGGATAGATTGAGTTACGGCGGAGGTCTCCCGAGAAGGACCTGAGGCACCTAGACCAGTTGGTACTTTGTGCTGAACACCTTGTTTGTATCACCCAAAGAGACTGATGGCCTAGCTGAAGGCCAGAATGTCCTCGATAGGGATACCCCTAACTTCAGCTGGTTCCAGAAAGGGAGTTCCCTGGTGCCTAATTCTAGTCCTCATCAGTGCCGGACAGTCACAGAGAACATGAGATGTTGTCTCGTCCTCTTCTTCGCGCCATCTGCATCTGGGAGAGTCCACAAGCTTCAGAAGATGGAGGTGCCTAATGACGTGATAGTGTCCGGGTAAGAGTCCCACTATCGTACGTAGCTGACTTCTGTTTAGCAAAACGAGTCTTCTTGCCTGTCCCGGTTTGGGTCCTTCAATCAGGAGCTTGGCTTGTCTGAGCCTCTGTATGTTCTGCCAGATCTCAGAATGACGGACAAGGCCCCACTTCGTGATCTCTGTTATCCCTGTTGAGGGTGCAATTGGGATGAAAGGCTCAGGTCCCGTCGGTGAGTGGTTTGAGCCTTCTTTGGCTAGATGATCCGCTATCTCATTTCCGGTTACACCCATGTGTCCTGGGACCCAGAAGAATTCTACCGTTCCAAGACTATTCAGTAAATTGAGCGCATTGATGTGTGCGCAGTTGATGTGTGCGCACCTATGTATGGTCTTGATTAGGCCCGCCATTTTTTGGACTAGTAGAAGTCATCGGTATATCTGAGTAACCCATCCGCCTTGTGAAAATGGTCATGTGACTTGTAACTTGTAGACTTGTAGCTCTGAGGAACAGCCTCCAGATTACCAACAGCTCAAAGTGTCATTCAGTGGTTGTGTTAATTGAAATACTTCTGATTGTATGACCCCATGCCCGGGAAGATAGCAATTTTTCTTATAGCTTTGGTAGAGTGGGAAAATCATTTATTATTCTCCTACTCGTACTATCAATGAATTTATCTGCGTTTGCAAAAAGAAAATTTTTCCAGATTTGTTTGAAATATAAGTGTGTATCTCCATTGAAGTTATTGGGCGGCCAGGTTCACAGTTTTTTGAAGAAGTTTTTCTCGGTGTATTGCGGTGAATTCATTTTCGATGCGAAATGATTTCTACATTTTGCTGCTATTATATAATCTCAATCAAGAGAAATATTTTTTTGAACGTGAAAGGTGGCGCTTATTCATTTAATTCTTCTATTTGAATATTATATCATTCAGACTCTATTATTTTGCAGTTTTCTTTCTGCCTGTTTTCATCCCATCGCTTTGCGTGCTTAGAGTTGTTTTTGATTCAAAGTCCTCTCCCGGCCGTCCCGCCCGAAACAATCTTCTCGCAGAAAATGAAATACGTCGATTCGATGAGGTTACAGGCAGGTGGGAATGGGAATCCAAACTTCTTCGGTCGCACTTCGTACATCTTTTGGCGGCTGGTGGAATCCAAGACCCGATAGAGCTCCTCTTCTCGCGAACAATCAAAAGATGTAGGGAAGCGTCACTCCAAGAGAGACATGAGGTCAGTGTGATTGAAACTGACGGAGTGAGAGAGGGGAGATGGATTGCTACTTTTTTGTATTGACATCGCCTCCTGAAACTTCTTCTCTTTATGAGCATTATAACTCTTCCAAAAGTGCGTGGCGGAAGGATACCAAGGGTTGGACACCATTGGGGTAGTTAGAGTTGGTAGTCAACTGCCTGACTTTTATTGCCTGCCGAGTGTTTCTTTGTCGTGCTTTCCGTACCTTTCAGTCCTAAAGTTCAATGGTAAGTATAAGCCTCGGCGAACTGTTTTCACGACTTTATTGATGGAAATAACCTACAAAAGATACTATTTCGAAAGAGGACATAGTTTAAAAGTGAAAAAAGAGTAAACTCTCCGTCTAAATATCCAAGTTTCCATTAATAATTTACATGCTAAGGGAAAATGTATCTCACGTTGCTTAAGTACTCACAAAACACCCTTCGCTCTAATAATGAGGTTGGAATAACCTTCTTTCTTACATATTCATCTCTTTAGTCCTAAAAGTAGCCTTCTATCGCTTCAAGTTTTATACAAGAATATTCAGATAAAAGCTAGTGCTTCTATCTACAAGTTGTATACAAGAATATTTAGATAAAAGCTAGTGCTTCTATCTACAAAGAAATGAATAAACTAAAAACCATGGTAGAGTAAATTAGTAGATTCATAAAAGATAAACCGAAAACCAGTTTGTAGGCTAAAATGAGCTGGTAGTTGAGTTCTATGAATTATTTTTTACTAAGAAAATAGTTGCAAATGACAGAAAAGGAGGATGAGATGATCCTCAAAAGATTTTCATGGTATTGTAGACTCTGGTGGTTATTTCCCACGGGACTCTTGTTCTTATTTGTTTTAACATTTACTATTCTAGACTTAATATGACGTAGTTTTTAGACTTCTATCTCCAAATATCAGCTTACTACCACCATATGCTTACTCGGTGTTGATCCTTTGTTTCTCTTTCATAATTGAACTTCTTGTGTGTTGCCATCTTTTTTTAGTGTCCGAAAATCTTTTTTAATATTTAGTTTTCGAATGTAAGGAACATACTCTGTGTATAACTGCATTAAACTCATTTTTCAGTTCCTTACAGCAAAATGTTGGTTTGATGAATTTAAATATATTGAAGTTTGATTGTTGTTTCCGTCTTAAAATATGTTTCCGCGATAAAATTCTTTCGTTCCAATAATTTGAAAGAACGAATTCAACTAGGAATTCACTAAATACGCTAAATATAGCAGTAAGCACGGTGAGTGAAAGACGTGGCGACCTGTCCGGAAAGTGATGTGTTTCAAATCCGGATAATATCCCTACATATTACAAGCCAGACCGCGCCCTACCGGCTGTCTCAGTTCCATTACTACTTCGAATATAAACCGACGCTGATTCTACAAAGAGTGAATTTCAACGTTGTTTACTTAGATGTTCACTTTTGGTGACCTAGGGCTTTGCTTCTGGAGATAAAAATTCTCTGTCCCTATTTAACCAATATGTTCCTTGGGTGCGTGTATGTGATTTTGATATATGGGCTATGTAATTTTAAATAGCTTTCTACTAAACCTTATTTAAATGCATGTGTGCTCATTATAAGTAGCTACGGTTTAAGTTCCTTATTAATCATAATATGCATATATTTGCTTGGTTTGTTATTTGTGAAGGCTGCCAACTAGAAGAAATAAGTCTCACCAATGACAGGTGGTGGTTCCGGTATTATTATTATTAAAGTTGATCCACCAGTTAAGGTAGGTTTAAATAAAAGAAAAATATTCTAATAAACTTTACTAATATTTTAAAGCCCCTGGTTCTCGACTTCTTAGACGTTCTTATTCAATAACTAGGCGTTAGATCACACCTCTTTTCTTGCCATCCATAAAGCAGATTCAATTCCTACCCGTTCATCCCGTACTATAATATATTTCTCTATAACTGACTTCAGCGTCCATCAGCATCATGCAAATGTAGATCCTTCAGCCCCTCATAACCTGCATCCACCTCCTTCTATTCCGTCTCATACTTATATCCTGAAGTTCCTCTCCTCATCCTCCATACCAAGCATTTCCTCGTTTATCTTTCTTTCCGTCTACCGTTCTTTCTATCCATTCTCCTCTGCACCCATATCTCAAATGCCTACGCCTTACTCTCTTCCTTTTTCCTTAAAATCCATGTAGTAGCACTTAAGCTACATTTTACCATGCTTTTACGTACAATTTCATCATTTTATTAACGTTATCAAACACTTTAGGCTTCTCCCAACGGTATTTTGTTGAATTTTAAATGTATTTCTGGATAATCGTGACACAAAATGAATAAAAAATTTTACGTAAACCCTTTGCAATGCTACCGGTTTTCTGGAACTGTTTCAAACCTATTTAAAAAAGTGATTGCGTCCTATTGAGCATAAATCTACCCCTTTTCGTTTGAAGAATGGCATTTAAACATATTTCAGGTGACAGCTCTGAGGAGTATGTCCCGTTTCCCCAGTCATAAATAAATTTTTAATTGAAATCATGTCACCTCGTTACTGTATTTTTATCCGAGAATATTTTTTCTTTATAGCTATGGATACTGTGAAAGTCTATTATTTGCCTCCATTATTACTGAATTTTCCCTTACTTTGAGCTTTTATGGCCCAATTGGGATGTTGCGCTTGTTAGTTTTCCAAACTGAATGGGTGCATTCCCCGTTTTCCAAAGCGCTTTCATTTTCCGAGAGATCTTGACTCTTATGGGAAGTAAGGTGATTTAAAGATACCCTGACGAAAAATTTTCATTTTTTTGACAGTAAAAGACCTTTTGTTTTGTCATTGATAAACGATTCATTCCGAGGGCTTTGCAGATGAGCAGTACAGATGGAGCCATCTAGTTCCTTCCAGTTTTACCACCTGTGGATGTGTTTTGTGTGTGGGTTAAAACAACCCTCGTTTTGTTAACATTGGTAGTAAAAGTGATCACTGCTTACGTGATAATTCTGACATATAATAGATATTAATGTTTTTACGATATTTAGCTTTTACGCGTTTCAGTCAAATTAGGGAAGCGCATCCCTTGTTAATAAATCCATAAATTGGAAAAAAATGATCTCAAGTTTTATCGAGAAAATGCAAACCATCGGTATCCAGACTTTCTCTCTTCTCGATTACAATTCCATTTCGTGGATTCCTCAACATTCTTAAATATTTCTTGGCTTTTATATAATTGTGTTGCATTGATGTGCAGTCCTTGTGGAATAAATAAACAACCCAACCGTTTCAGCTGGAGAAGTGTGGATCAAAGGAGTGCGTCTTGATAAATTCATTTGCGTTGAAGAGTTCAGCTAAGACGTTATGATGTGTGACTCAGTCCTCGCATAACCTTTCCCTCGCCAGTCTTGTCAGTATTTCCTCTGGCTAGTTGTAAGCCGTCACTCCGCTCTAGCCCGCAAAATCATCTCAGCCTCAATCAGTCAACCCTTGACTGTGACCTCCTCGTACAACACTCCTCCTCATTTTTCTCTCCCTCTCTCCTATCTCCCGCTCCATCCTCATCTACACCCACATTGACCCTGGTGAGGGACCTATTGGCACCCTACTCCTGAAAATTAGAACCACTGACAATATGATCCCAGTAGAACCGCAAATATGTTGTTGTAGACCTCTGATTTTCTTTTGTAAGTGGTCAGTATTGAATAAACCATTTGATGTCAGGTGGTTAGATACCTTTAGAGTGGATTCAGCTCATGTAACAGTGCCAAATGCACCAAATTTGCTATAATTAATATGTTTACAGAGCTTTGAGAAATAAGTTTAACTTGCTTAAATTTTTGTCCTCCGTTTTATAATGATGAGGAAGATAAAATTATTCCTCAACAATATTAGGTTTGGTCCAGAAAGGGCCAAGGTAGTTTCATTGTATAATTTTGAATGATGGCGTGGAGTTTTTTAAATTGACACGTTGCTTAAGCGATGGAAAATATAATTGTTTAAATAAATTATCTGGAAAATGATATGTTTTAACATATGTTTTAAATTTGCTTCCACGGTGAGGTCTCTACACCGCTCAGAAGCTGCATATGTGGCCACCACGGGCGGTTATGCAACAATGTAGCGAGATCAAAAATGAAATCTTTCTCACCTAGGCAACGAAAAGTAAAAGGGGCTCATTTTGATGTTCTTAGCGGAGCAGAAACGTTTGTTGTGCGAGAGAACATTGCGATAAAGCTTTACATTAGCGATTGAGGGGAAGTATACGTTTTTAAGTAGATACTTAAGGTGTCACTAAAGAGGGAACGACAGAGAACGGCTTTAATTTCGAGTTCGGACTTAGGTCCTGTGGCGAGGACTGATCAGGAATTGGCGTGTTGAAAAAAACAACCGCAGTATGAAGGATTGTGATCAGGATTGCAGCTTGAAGGAGAAGCTGCCGGAAAATTTTAAAAAGCAACCGGGCGAGTGGATGAGTTATCCACTTCGCATGAAACCTGTTACCGTGGCGAAGAAGAAGCTGCGGAAATGGTATCTGGCCTCTGTATTTTTGGTACTGATATTTGCGGAGTGCGACCCACCTAATTCGGACGAAGCTCTTCCTCCACATACGTCGGCTCTTGTCCCCGAGGAGGTTCTATTTCAAGACCCCCTAGAGATAGACGAACAATCTCCAGTCCCAGCTTTGGTGCAGAATATCATCGACGGAGTAGAGGATTGGAAGCCAGCGGTGTCCGCAAAGGAGCGTAATGTGAGACATGTGTCTAAGGATGAAACGAATTGCGTGGCCACGAAGGCCCTCCTCCAACACCCAGGGGCCCATGGATTTTTCTCCACGTTAACCGCGAAGAAGACAGAAGTACCTATCGTTGGATTCTGCACAAGGAATGCTAGACTTGATCACATTTTAGCAGAGCTGCACCGGTACCGCCGCTTTGATAGTCCAGGTATTGAAGGATACCAAGGAGACCTCTGTCCATTAGCGACTCAGGCGAGAGCATCGCAAATGCTCGTGGGTAGGAAGCCGCCAGAGGCAAGGGAAAGGCTGAACAGATCATACGAGAATCCTGTGTCTCAAATCGAGCGAGCACTGACGGGCGAAATTATTCCACGGGTGGAGATGATCCGCAAGCAAGTGTGGAAAGATATTATCATGGATCCCACTACTGATTATCTCGATGATCTGCCTCCACATGCAGTAAGGTACGAGTCACTTGGAAGACTTGTGGACATGGCTATTCTCAAGAAGGAACGATTCATGAAAAACGAGATATTCTTGCGTCGAATGGAGAACAGGGGCTCACGTAGCTTTGGATGCAACGAACTCGTCCAAAAAATATCCGCATGTGACCACAGGAGGACGAATCCAGTGACGCCCTCATGCCCTCAAGTGAATCGACAAGGAAGCTGCGCTGGTGATACGGTAAGTCATCGCTCGTAATGCACCGGTCACTCTAAAGAATGACTTGCACTCATAAATGATCGCCCTGATTTTAAACTATGCCGATCAGGTATTACATTTCCACAGTTTGATTTTCATCTTTGAAAGTTATCCTTTGGCACTCAGAAGATGCATATCTTCAGAGGAAGTGTGTAAGAAATCCTTTTTAAGCGTGATTATTTTTTGTGACATAAGTGAAATCAAATGCTGTAATCCAAAGATAAATAGGTCTATGTCAAATAAAGAAAATGAATGCTTGAATATACTCCAATTTGGAAGAGCGATTCTCTTCTAACGGACAGTAATGCTTAGGGTATTAGATCTGCTTATGTGCCATTAACTGTATGAATGGGAATGCTTTTGTGTTTGGGGTATTTAACATTACCTTTTACAGATTTAAGTGAGTCTAAATTAGGCGGAAATAATTGTTGGAATCGGATATGTTTTTGGGCTAAAAGAAGACCATTTTTACTGGTCTATGATTTATAATAAGAATTGTTTGAAGAGGTTAGCTCTAGAGACCAATCCCTTACAGTCTAATTGATACAAATCACGATGTATTTCCTTGTAATCAAGCGATTGAAAATAGGGGAAATTTTTTGCAGTGAAAGTAAGAATTACGTCATGTTTATTCTTTTATAAATAGGCTGGTCATGCCCATCCCAAAATTAGTGCAGCGATGGAAGTTTTTGAGGCGGAAGCTACAGCGGAAGTTGACAAAGAAATGAAGTCATGGGGTCAAGAAATGAGTCTGGAAGCGAGTAGCTCTCAATCTGCAGATTGTAGAGCAACATTAGTATACGAAAGTACACTCGGAGCGGGTGTAAAGCTACAGACAGTGCTCGAATATGTGAATGGATGTTTCAATATAGGTGAAGTTCTTGAGAAACAACTGAAGATGACTCGGAACAAGAACGAATGTTTCTTTATGGCTATTCAATATGTAATAAAGACGAAGAATATGAGGAGAGAAGTGAGGGATGACCATCAACGCGGAATACGTGACAAAGAATTGGTGTTCCCGACTTGATGGAACATCACGGAGAAATTCTTCGTCATCGAGAAGAACGCCGAAATTCTTTTGATTCCGAAGAACTGTAATTGTAGTTATAAGATTTTTTTTCGCAAATTTTCTTTTACGACAAATTATCTCCTTAAATTTGATTAATTCTGTGAATTTAAATCACCTAAGAATGTGGATAGTTCAACCATTTGATATTTGCTGAATAAAGTTGGGTCAAAATATCTCCTAATAAAAATTGTTGCATAGAACAATTCCTTTGTTTTTCAATCGTTCTTAAAAATAATCCTCAGGACATGAAATGATTTCAGGTATCGAAGTGCCTGTGCGGTACTCTTTATTTTCTAAGAAAGAAGGCTTTCCTTGGGCATTCTCCTGGTATTATTTTCGTAGGCATAGATATCTCTCCCGCCAAATTCAATGCCGTCGAGTGGAGTTGTAGGTAGTGGAACTCTACTGGGTTCAGTTCCATTATGTAGTGGAGCCTGTAACCCTCCTCCACTCACTCCTCCCTCTCACCACCCGCCATATCCCTCTCATTCCTCAAACGGATACCCCACGAACTTCCTTGATGTTTCAAGGATAGGGGAATGTGTAAGTTATAGCAGTCGCGGAAGAAACTGACGCTGCGCCGTTGACGATTTTGAGACATGGACCTCTTTTGAAAACTTTTAAAACCCTGCCAGGCGGGGAGGAAGGTTGTAAATTGTGGAGCGTCATTGAGCGAACCTTCTCTCGTTTCCACCAGCCATAGCGCCTCGGTAAAAAGTCGTTTCGAACGGAGATAGAGTCAACCTCAAGGCATACTCGATAACTGCGCCAGTCGACATAAAAAAGGAGTACGTCGATTTACGCGCGGACACCACACAAAAAATGTTCCAAGGATTATTCATGGGGTGAAGTACCAACGAAAGGTAGGGAAATCATAAGAAAATAAGTAACCGTAAAGCATGCCTTAATGTAAGAAGAAAATGGTGAATTCTGAGAAAAACCGAAAAAAGTACACATTTCTTGACTCAATAACGTAACAAAATAATACTTGAGGATTATCAAAACTGAAGCATGAGTCAACCGTAAAGGTATACTCATGTGATCGTTTAGTACATGAAAGCTAACACTTAGAATGTGTCATTCACACACGTACACGTTTGTAATAGAATGATTCGGTTAAAAAACAAGTTGAATGGAGTAAAAAACATATTAAAAGATAAATTAAATCAGGAATGTTTCTTCATAGCATACATTTGCAATTTGTATGTTCAGTAATGGTTTGCTAACAAAATAAACCCACAGAAAGAGTCAACCTTAAAATTAATGCGTGAAGTCTGCAACTAAAATAAACTCACAGAAAGAGCTACTCATTTAGGATTACCATTGTAATGTATCTGGTATACTAGGGAAATTGACTCACAGAAAGAGTCATCCTCTTCGGTACACCATTGAATAGTGTCTGATCAGGTACCAAAAAAACACACAGAAAGTGTTAACCTCTTATGTATACCCTTGTGTTGCATAAAGTCAATGTTCAAAGTAAACTAACAGGGCTATCCAACGGTGTCAATATATTTTATCTAAGTTAATTAGTATGCTAGATATTCGCGTTTGTTTATAAGTCACGTGACTGTGCCAAAATAAACATTCCTCACCTACTCTTCCAAGGTTGAGTTTTTTTAAATGTCTGGAGGGGTATATAATATCACCGTTAATTTCTGTCACCAAATTCATTCGCCAAATTAGTATAACATTTTTTACCAATATGTTAAACGCCTTTATTTTGAGGGCACTGCAGAACTTTCGACTCTCGCTTGCGTGGAACTTGATGTTGGTGAGTAAAATGTAAAATAGGTTGGTGGGTCAAATGGACCTTGATACACTGACGATGAAGTAGAAAATATAAAGGAGCTTGAAACTAAGATCAAATTAGATCAAGCCGCTATTTAAGGATAATTTTGATTTATCTGGGGTATTAATCGATACTCAAAAACTTTAAACCCCGTGAATTAATACGAAAGAAAAAGTGACAAAAAGCCGTGGTATACTAGCACTCTGGGTGTATGTAAAGGGTGGAGGTCAGAAAGTTTTGAAAAGGAACCAAAACATGATTCATCCGCCGTCGTAAAGTAAATTTCACCTTTCTCCGGCCATCCGCGGTGGTCTCCATCACATAATCACGGTTCCTCCTCCCATTTATGCTGGATATATGCTGCGATGATCGTCCCAGGAAACAAATTTCTCTTCATCGTGGTGATATGTTTTGATGTTTGAGAACTGAAATGTTTTGCTCATCCTGCGTTTCGATCATCATCACTTAGTAGAGAGTACCTTGTAATATACAGAGTAGAGTAAGTCCTCGGTATGCGTCGTTTCGATTTACGTATAATTCGATGTTACGTCCATGCTCACAAGGATCGATGGAAAATTTTTCCTGTCAAATGCTAATAAAATAGACCGTATGTGCATATACTAGCGATTTTTGATTTCTGAGACAATCATCCTATTTGAAATAGCTATTTTTTCCTAGATGAAGGCGAAAAATGAATGTTGAAATTAACGCGTTAGTATATCTTGGGGTTAAAGTGGTCACGAATATCTGGATCTGTTTTACGTTGTTTCAACTTAAGTCGCTCTTCTTCAACACGCATCTCCGACGTAAACCGAGGATTTATTGTATTTCATTTGTTTTACTGGCTTAAGCTCACCACATGGCTCCAAAGTTTAGTGTCAAGTATAAATATTGAAATAGTGAAATTATGTATGCAAGTTTGCATTTACGAGTAATTTATGAATCGAATAAACTATTTGTCTTAGCTCGTCCCATTCTCGAAGCATTAGTGCTTCGTGAAAATCGTCAAATTAAAATTTCGTATTCACAAGGAATCCGTAAATGGTACGTTTGAGGATGTACCAAGGCATCTGAAATTAAGTAATTGAAACTGTAAAAGTGCTTGAGTAAGCAAACCCTGCAATAATAGCACATTTGAAATACATGATAATGTGAATGCAAGATCTCTATGGGAAATATGCTGCAATGGCAGAATATCTACATTGTTATCAGGTGAAAATAGGTAAATATAATTGTAGGCATAATTGGAAATTTTAAGTTGAAGTCAATGGTGTTTTGATCTGTTTTTTTTCGGCTGGTATGTAGCCATAAATGTGAAAATAGGTCGGCGAAATGCTTAGAAGGCAACATTGTTTTTATCCATTGCCTATGGCCATTGATGTCAGAGCTCCTTACTTATCGCCATCTCGTTTAGTCCATGATCGATTCTGATTTTTCACCTGTTTTGTGGGAGCTTCTTTCTTAGAATTCAAATGCAGTGTAAGTACTTTTTTTGTATTTGAAGAATATACCTATCAGTTCAAAGCAAAACAAACGAATCATTTTCGTCAATTTACGCTCAACGCTAGCATTTTTCTTTAGATTATAGCGAATAAAGCCGAGTGAGATAAGTAATTGATTATAAATGAGATAATTTTGGTACGGTTTTATGCAGTACCAATAATATCTCAATAACGTCAAACCGCAGCATAAAAAATTCCCCGCACGGCAGCAGTGTAAACATTTATTCGTGCAGTACATGAACTCTGACAAATTCAAATGCATGTTATACCTAATTGATTTCACTAAAAGTGATCTGTCGTGGCACAATGGAGTAAATTTTGGTGCGAACTATCGCAGAAGGGGATATTAGCGATTATATTTGATAGAAGTTAAAAACTTCGAATTTTCATTTAATTATAAATTTATGCTGATTACGATAACATTAATTATTAACACAATAACTCTTTTATAAAAGAGTAGAGGCTATTTATTGCTTTTTATAAACAGATAATAATAATACAAAAGCCGTATTAATTAGAAAGTTATTTAATTACCTGTGATTAGAAAGTTATTACATTACATTGCTTATTACTCACTTTCTCTCAAGTTAAATAATGAAAGTTTGAAATTTTCTTTATTTATATATATTTAGTTTAAAAAAATCCTGGTCCTCCAAAGCCAAAGGCCTGTATAGAGGTGCCATTTTAGATCACATATATAAACAAGACAATACAAACAATACATTAAAACGTTTAAAATATTTACGCTTATTACACATTGAAATGTTTGTATGAATCGTATGAAAAATTTTTACATTTATTTTATAACAGATATTTATAGATGTACAGATGATATACTACTGTTTGTGTAATATTCAAGCAAACACAATTTATATAACATTCAGGTAATACAATATCATCTAGCCCTTTATCGCTCCGTTGTATTCTCTTCCTTTGCTATTTCATTCGAGACACGGTTCATGCTTCGCTGTCTTTCAACCTTGATAATGTGTAGCCTGTCAGGTATGCAAATTTTAGCTTAACAACCAGTGTTTGTTGAAAGAGAAAGTTTATTCTTCGTGGTCGCATATTTCAGTCGCGATTCGGAACGTAACGACGCCTGTTATTCTCACCATGTTATTCTTTCCTTCCCCGACTCGGATTTCATGCGAACCCTTTCTGCTTTTGCCTCTCATCCTTTCTTTTGGTCCTCTTTCCCCCTCACAACTCAAGCCCTTTATCGCCCCATCGGACTAACTCCTCCTAATGTATTTCTCCGTCCTTAATTAAGCTACTCTCGCATGTAGCCCCATAATGTGTTTTACAAAGAACCCAGGGACCCAAGTACGAGAGTAAGGGAAGTGAAAGAAAAGGCGAAAGCCCTTTAGTCTTAAGGCAGAACCTATTTCACCTGAACCTTCGATAGCGTTCCTATAATGTTACATGTATTGCAGTATGAGAATTTCTCCGTCAACCCATTATGGCGTAACGGTCGAATACCGTAAGTTATTAGCTTATAGAATGAAATGAAATGTCCCTCTCAACGTTGGAAATGGCTGTTAGTGATCAAAAATACTTTAATCGTAAATTGATAATATAGACTTTGCAATTCCAGAGGGTTCCTTCATGTCGAACTCTTTGTCTTCAATCAATCAACGAAGAAAAAATTAAAATTATTTTCTGCTGCCTAGTAGCAGTTATATTGAAACAGTGTCATAGATTAACGGAAAAGTTTGAATGAATTATTAATATTCCATCTTCACGTTTAAACCGCGATGCTTCTCGAGTGCGTTCAGACTTTGAAAATTGAATGTGCTTATTGAAGAAGGGAATACGAACGACGCTTTAGTATAGAATACTGTTATGTAACGGTTGTACTTATGCATTGTGATCCTTGACTAAGGCCCGGATTTATAATCTCTTGTTGAATATTTTCTCCTCATTAAAACCGGTAAAAATACTTTCTCCCATTAATAACGCTGCTATCAACTAACCGACAGTGCAATGTAATGTGCGCAACACAAGTTCTTACCTAAAACCACATAATCGTATAGGGTACGCCGTTTTGCGGTTAACGTTAACCATATATTACAAAACTGGGCCTAAGAATATTTTTTTATCATAAAAAGAAGCATGGCACTTCAGGCTACCGACACGCAATCTTAGGATTTTGCAATTATGAAGGGAATAGACTTGATTAACAGCACATTGAAAAATTGTATTATTATTTGGTCATTATTAAAGTTCCGATCTACATGTGCTTTGCGTAACAGGTCTTTCTTCTGGATCCTTCGAAATTTGTAATGCGCTACGAAAGACGAGCGGTGAAAGCGATATGCTTCATCTGTTTCTCCTCAGAAGATGAAAGACCTCATGTTTTGACTCTCACAACGGCGAGCAAGTTTTAATTAATTTGGCTTGTAATTACGTGGGGGTTTGGTTTCTGGCTCCACTGCCGGTAGAGAAGAAACCGCTTTAAGCTGTCAATCACTTGATATGTTTAATGGGTACTAATCATATTGAATAGTTTGTTCTGAGTGCGGTAGTGGTTGTAATCACAGCTGTGAACATTTCATATGAATTTAATGAGGATTTTTGACGATACCGCTTCTTTAAAGGATAAAATTAGGGATACTTCGCAATTATCTCTTCTTTCTTTCCTTAGCGTTGGCTCCGCCAATTGACGCCCGCTTAAGGTGGCTGGAGCGGTAATCATGGGTCCTTGAGTGACCATTTTAACAATGTTCCAAATACGTCGAAAACAAATCCAGGTTCACATTTTATTTTAGTTCAACTGTTTGTGAATTGATTAAATGCAAGAAAGCTTAATACGTTCCATGGTTTGAGGCTCAACTATGTGGAAGTTGATGTTCACAAATAAAAAAGTAACATGGTTTCCTTCCACAGATTTATTTTTCTGGCACAACTTGTTTGGACACATCGGTGTCATCATCGGGTACCTTGGCTATGAGATACCTGTATCAAATACCTGATGATGATACCGCTGTGTCGAAACATGTTGTACAAGAAAAGTAAATCTGTGGAAGGAAACCAAGTTCCTTTTCATTCGTGAAAGAAAGCTTTATTTGTACTCCGGGGTAACCTATTAGGGCTAGGAATATTTGAAGACATTTCACATTCTACTCAAATAATCATAATACACACCCTAAATAAATAGTAAATTAACCAATATAACGCCAAATTTATGCAACATAACGTTTAAAAAATTGACAAAAATTAAATGCAAAGATTTTAAATAAGAGTAAAGTTCATTTCTAAATGGATGGAGTAAAGAGGAGGATTTGATAGGAAATGGTAGTAAATTCCAAATCTGGGAAGCAATGATGAGGAAGGTAGAATTTGGTACAGGCTTGGAGTATGTGAAGGGGGCTAGGGTCAGATCGGGTTGGAACCTCCAGCACAAATCTTTTGGAAACACTTAGGTAGTCGGGATTCTGATTATGGAAGAAACTACTGAGGAGAAAATCGCCTTGAATGAAGAAATGGAAAGGATGCAAGAATTATATTTTACTTTTTTAGCTGAATTATAGCATACAATGACTTGGGTTTTATCTACGCTATTCGAAAATTAAGTGAAAATTATGTCTATATATGGTTTTTTAATATTTGACCCTGCTCATTTACAAGTAACTACTTCTCATTGTTATTATATATGAGGAAGGTAATTATATAACAGACGTGTAGTTCATTTTATTTATCGACTAAGTTGTTTAGAAGAGAATATGAGTGTATTAAAGTGCCATTTGGACACAAGTCTTGATAGAGGAACACTTAATATTATTGTCATTTAACATCCACTGAAGCATAATTTTTTAACTGTTGAAGATGAAAATATACTTATTTACCATCTTCATGTTTTTAGTATGTTTCGGTGCTCTATGCACCTCTTTATTGTGTTTATTACTTGATTTACTACAAAAAGAATGCGTGGTGGAGAGTAGATGTGTCTAGTAACGCATTGTTATTATCAGTACTCTCATTGAGTTCTACATTTCGTACGACTAGCCATAGCCGGACGCTTAGCAAAAGAAAACTTGGACTCACATCAAGCGAATGCTTAGTATTACATACTACAGTGAGTGAACAGTTTCAAACAGTTGAACCTTGAGAGTATAGACATCAATATGCAATATCAACGTCAATATTTGGAAATTATATAAGATAAGGCGAAAAATGTGCGAAATGACGCCAACATTGGTTGTTCAGGCACTTTAAGAGTCCATTAAGAATCGCTTACTAAGGTGTGCTGACAGTCTAATCTTCTCAAATGAGATTACGCTTATATGTTTTGCTTTAACTTGAAAACGAGACGTTATAAAGATCAAACTATTAATACACCTGTGATAGGGTTGCTATAGAACTGTTCTCATGAGTATTATTCCCTTAAAAATAAACGTAGATTAAAAATAACAAATTATTGCCAACAGAGGTGTTAAAATTAGATATTTTTGGAAATATGCACTTAATGATCTATGCAGAAGTCATATTTTTCATTAGAGTAATTACTTGAACATGTTATCTACGCCAAAAAAAGCTTCCAAATTAATAACTGATGCAAGCTATTATCTTTATGAATTAAAAAATATATTCCCTAAAGGGAACACTGGACTGTAAATGGATTGGTTCAGTTGATGCAGCTCTCGGCTGGGGGATTTGAATATGAATCAAGGGAAATACTACTTGGGTATGAATGAGTTCATCTGGAACAACCAGCCATCTCACGTTATCATAGCATTATACGTTCGCCTTCATAAAGACCAAGACTGCAAATTTATGTCATGTCTGCGACCCGATTTTCATGCCGGCTTGAAAATGAGTTCTCGACTCAAGAAAACTGTGAAAACTCCTGTAATGTATCGAGATGTGTGATATTGACGGAAAAATTCATACCACGGAGACGCCGGGAAAGTTTGGTTTTTGCTAGCGTAAAAAGTTTCTGCCTTTCGAGTAGGAAAATATTTTTCCCATGGGAGAAACTTTCTCTCGTTACTTTCATGCTTCAGTTCTTCATTGTGTTGTCCTGATCTTGAGACTGGTCTAGACGATGATTTTGATCTGATTTATGTCACTCTTAACTTTATAACAATGTTTTCCTACTTTTTCTTGTTACTGTTGGGGTCATTTTCTATACTACCCTACTTTGATCGAAATTTATAGAATAGAAGCTGTGCCCGGCATGCGTTGCAAAGTTTTTCTCTGGGTCCAAAATCGGTTCTTCAACAAGTTTGAGACCTTGTCGAATGAATTCCTCGAACCTACACAGGAAGTTAAAGCTTTCAAGTGAATAAAATATTCTATTGTTGAAGTAGTGTAAGATTTTTAGATTTTTGAGCTTAAACATCCAATTTTATGAAAATGCAAAGCGTATACAAAACTCGAATGCAATTATTCAAAAAAGAAAAAGCAGTAAGACCTCTGCATCAAATCTAATTCCGCGTACAAATGAATCACGTCACTTTTAACGCAAATTATGTCTCACTGATATGATTCTGATGCACGCGATATAATGTCTCACTGATAAGATTCTGATGCTTGTGATTGAGCAACTCTTATACGATCTGCCTCGTTGCTTGCTTGTCGTAACTCGCTTGTTTGAGAATTTCACGTGCCAACACTCGTTTGTTGAAACGATTCGCGCTCCAACCATTGCACAATGAATTTAAAAGTTTTAGAAACCTTTGCGGGCGCGCGCACAAGAACTCACCTAGTTTCATCGCAATCTGATGAATGGTAATGGATCGCATTGAAGGCAAATGAACAAACATTCATTTTATGTATTAGATTAATCAATTGACTTTATTGACTTTCATTCTTTCCATTCATGAGTTCCATTGACTTAATTTTTCTCCTTCATAGAAAATGCCTAATTTTCTAGGATTGAAGTGTAGTGTGCTTTTCTTCATAATTTCGTAGGTTTTTAAGGGGTTTATTTCTCTCTCGTTCTCACAATATTTACTCAAAACTGAAATTAAATCTATGAAAACTTCCACGGAGAAAAAGCCAACTGGGCCAGAAAGTAAATCTTGGCTTCTGGTCCACATTTTTCTCTTGAATTTTTAAATTAATTATGTCACTGTATTTTTGCTACATTTTTAGTATTTTAAATCTATCTCTCTAATCTTGTTAATATGATCAAACCTAGCATAATACGCAGGGGTTCTCAATATATATCTAACGTCGTCTGTGAACAAATCGGTTTCGAATTTACCTAAAAGGTTTTACCTAAATTTTAACCTGCGTTCTGATAGTAATTCCCATCCTAGTTCTTCTATTAAACTCGTAACACTTAAGCAATTATCATAACGGCCTTTAACAAACCTAGCGGATCTCCTTTGCACACGCTCTAATTCTTTTATCATACCTTCCTCGTACGGATCCCATATACTAGCGGCATATTCTAAATGAGGCCTGACAAGTGTAAAATAGCTTCTTTCTCGTAGTCTCTCATCGCATTTGCCTAGAACCCTTTTTACGAAACCTAATCTACGGTTTGCTACACTAGTTATTTCCCTGATGTGTTTCCCCCATGACATGTATTCAGTGATGGTGACGCCTAAGTATTTAATAGATTCTACGTTTTATCGTCTCATCGGAGGTAAAATGTATTAAAATACTTCGCTGTCCTCAGAACTGTCAACTGGATCTTTCATTTCGAGCAAAAAATTCAATTGAATATTTCATTTGTGAACGAAAATCCTCCGCCACTTTAAGGATTATGTACCGTCTCCTCCTCATGAGGAAGCCAGGACCATAAACTGGGCTCTATTCCGATACTCATTTGTTGTAGGGAATTGATTTGAGCTTAGCAATGGGGTGGGGTGTGCCTGTTAGGCTGAAAGAGGTTCCCTCTTTTAAGCTTGTGTTCAATCGGCTTTCAGCTCGGGAGTGAGGGACATGATGGAAAGGAAGAGTTTGATTTTTTTTCGTGCCACAATTTTTCTAAGTTAATCAATCATTGATGGGTACGTCTAGGAACTGGAAAAATTGGTGTATTGACTTCCATTATTTCTTGAGGCTGACAGTTACCGAGATATTCATTATACGCCATGACTTTCAACAACCTCACGCGCATGAGGTAGTCGGATGACGTCATTTTTATTGCCATTCCGGGAAACCTGACCTGACGACCCCTGCTGTCTTAATTGAAAGCTAAACCGTTTTCACTCTTGTACTAATACCCGGAAGATACCCAGAAAATCGTATCCTAACATTAAATAAATAAACGTTTGAAGTATCCAAATAATTAAAATGAATTTATTTTCACATATACATGAAACAAGGATATAAAAAGGTCATGTACGATAAAATCGAAGATTCGCGCCATGTTGAGTGGAATTGATACATCATGAAATATTCACATCTCGAGTATTTATTTCATGATATGTACGATATGGCTTTATCATGTGAAGCAGTTCGGATGATATAGAGGCAACTTCTCATATTTCTTTTAAAATTTAATTCCTAAGTCCTTATCCTGTAGTGGACAACAGTTTCACTGCGATTGGATTCTATTAGGTTCATGCTTTTGTTTCAACTATGTTCTAATCTGTTAGCCTGTGCTGTCCTGGTGGAGTGTGTTCACATATGTAAATGGGATCTTACAAATGGAGTTTTCATCACTGGGGTACACCCATAAGTTGAGCCGGGAAGACTTTTAGTCTCAGGATCTAATCCACATTGACATGTAAAAGTGGCGTCATCGAAAGCTTCATTTTGATGCCTTTCCATACCTGCTTAAACTATTGACAGAATGGTTAAATAATGGCTATGAACAGTCTTAATATTCCGTCCGAATATTAGTGTTACAACACTTATTACAATATTAGCTTGAAAGATTTCGATTCGGAGATGAAAGGAGCTATGCATAGTGACGGTGTTTCTGTGTTACCCTGTGGAGAGAGTTACTTCGTTGTAGAACAAGAGTCCTTCTCAGAATGCTTCTCAGGCGGAATTTGTATCAGAATGTCCATTCTTCCCTATCTAGTTGATCGGATGCACAATTTAATGGATTTGGTTTGACGCCAGGTGAGTCCGTTAGCAAGCCCAGCAGCTTAATGTGTGGAGCATGAAATGCTTCGGGGATGTTGGCTCGAGTTTCGCATAGGGCGAAATTTCCTCACTAAAATTTAGTGTGAATGCTCCCTTACCTTATAATTAATACTACCCGAATTGAGTTGCGTTAAACATTTTTATTTTTTATTACATTATTATTTAAGTAGACTTTTGTGTCTGTTTGGCCGTCAGTTTCTCGTAATTTACGACTTACATCAACGTATGGCTTCATATAAACATCTGGAAATAGATGGAGCTGTCCAAAAACTTTGATGAAACTTAAAAAAAAAAAATTATAAGTTTTAATTGAGTTTTCATAAAACATGAAATGGCAAAAAAATTAAACTGATTTCTCTGAAGGTATGATGAAACTGATTAAAAATTTAAATAGGCATTCAAGGTTGCTGTTAAGTAGTGTACATATACACCACTTGCTTTGCAAGAAATCCTTGATGCTTTTCTACTTTGAAATTTAGCTGACGTTTTAAAAAATTATTTCAAACCATTTTGGCAGATAAATTTATGATACTGATAATCAATTAATTTTATAAAATACACCGTAACAGAGCATAAATATTTCATTTCATCATTTAGTATGCGGAATCTCGACACCCCTGAGAAAAAAAATTTCTGTATTGGGGTTGCCGACTCTTTCATTACAATGCAGTAGAAAAAAAATCAGGGTATAATACAAAATTAACTTCAAATTGGTCGATGTAGCCTAAATTATTAAATTATTTTAAACAGCTAGAATATAGAAACAATAGAAATGAAGCATAACCGAATGCAAGTAGTGAATAATATTTTTTACATTAATTTGGCCAAAACATTACTTTTCGGGGACATGTGATTTTTTTACTGCGTTAAGTAAAAATGCAACATTTTCGTTATTCAGCAACCAATTCCAAGCATCAAAAGAATTTTTTAGACTCACAGCCTAATACATATAAGAAAATATAAATTATGCTATAATGGATAATAATTGGCTTGGACTCCGGCTTCTGGTAATGAGACTTTATTGAGAGATGTTAGGACAGTGAGTATTCTCTTACCTTTAACTCATTAAACGTAACTCGCAATGCTATATCCATATTAGGGAAAATCTCACCCAACTGAGACTTGAATACGTGACCCTATGGCTGGAAGACGAGTACTTAACCCTGTCACCACCGTGGACTATCTCATCGGACAAACTGTTTTCATAAATTATTCCAAGTAATAGGATCCAGCTTCTGGAATTCTCTCACAGATGAGGTGAAAAAAGCCTCCACAAAAATATCTTTCTGTCGAAGATCTGTAGTTTATTACTAAATGCCTCATTATTCATGTGACTTCCTTCAAATCTTTCTGTATTTATTTTTTCTATCTCCTGAATTTTTGCTATTGTTGGTTCATCGACGCCATTATACTGATCGTTTGTGTATTTACATAAGGTCTCTATCGTTGATATATTTACAATTTTGTCCTATCTGTATGATATATTTGTTGCATTATCTATTTAATTATATAGTTATTCTTGTAATGAAGGGGCCAAAACCCTTTGTGTTCATTTGGTGATTCCTCAAAGCAATCAAGTGTGTATAGTGTTTTTTTCATGATTTTATTTATGTAATTTGTTTCGTGATGCTAGAGAACATCACGTCCTAGATCAATTAATTAATTTCCAGTCATTCATTCATTATCCTTCACCTCGGTCATTCCTCAACTCATCTCAATCTTTTCCTGCCATTTTGGCCTGTCTCTTCCTCCTATAACGTCCCATCTTTACTTAACTCAGTATCCCTTCGATTTTTCTGTCTGCTTTCTCATTCTCTCTTGGTCCCATATCGTCATTTCTCGCATTATTGGTCACGTAAGGCTTTTCTCGATTGAGTAAACGAGGTCCTCTCTCGTCTGTGTTGAGGGAGGATTTATTTGATGGAAAAGAAATGCCTTGGACCATTTCCTTGCTCTAGAGATCTCCTGGATGCCATTATCTCCTTTTCGGGCCTATATATTTTCGCTTCTGTGATTACCCTGAAATGAGCGACCGGATGTTATCGCTATCGATATTGCATTGGTTATCGAGTGTCTCTCCGCGGCTCCATGTGAGTGTGAAGTGACGGACCGGAAGCAAATATATTAGTTTCCAAGCAATCTAGATTTATTTCTCTTATATGAACGGGTAATAGTTTAATGACTCGTGAGAGATCCGCTATTCATTGAGTTCTCGCTGTCATTGTAGGCATTTTTTGTGCCTAGCATATCTTGGAAATGCTTAAGTTTGGGTAGTACTTGAACTATTAAATAAAATCTGTGCGACTGAAAAGATGCTGTGTCAGGCGGATATTTTTGAACTCGTAATAACGAAGAACGAATAATTTCTGCTATGTTTTATCCAAAAAAGTATGTGCCTCGACGGGTTTATTACTAAATGCCTCATAATTCATGTGACACTTTATCAAATTTATCTTTATTTATTTATTTAACCCTAGAGTTCAAATGATGGTAATTGTATCCACGCTCTTTGAGTGTAAATTTAAACAGAAGGAGCTGTCAAAATCTACTCATTGAAAATATCTGCTCTCATCTTCCTCTCAGGACGCATGTAAATTGATTCATTGGAAAGGTAATGAATGACTGTGGTGGATATGCAATTTCAATAAGGAAGCAATAATATCCATTTTTATTTCCAAGTTTACATTGCTCGTGAAGTCTTAAGGGCTGTAGGCAAACAGTACCTCCTATATCTTATTGAGTCTGGATATATTTTTACATTAGTCTCACCCCAATAAATTGGGAAATCCGATTGCTAGGATCTAAACAGGAAAATGCATTCTCATGAAACCTGGGCTGTAATATAAAATGAGGAAAATGTTGTGCATATGAGTGTTGCAGGAAACCTTCCGAACATATATGTACTTAATTACGCAATGCAATGCACTTTACATTGGAAAGTGAATTATGAGGTAAACAACACCAAATTCTCGAGGTCACTAATATAGAAACAGATGTGTTTACAAATAAAAAAACTTGTAGAGAAATTCGGAATCCTCATGGAGTTCAGAATTTAAACTGTGTGAAATCTCAAAAAATGGACTGCTGTAGTTGATGTCACGTGTAAATATACGCAAATATTTGTGATAAACAATCTCTAGAGCGATTTTATTAAAAGAAACATCCGCCTTTGATCATCTTTGAAATCACCCTGTACATAATACCAAAGAGCACCTAAAAGTTAATTTATTTAAAAAAACAACTTTAATTTTACTGAATTGTTTCTTAAATTTTTACATCGCTCGTGAAGTCTTCAGGGCTCTTGGCAAACAGTACCTCCTGTATCTGATTGAGTCGGGGTATATTTTTACATTAGTCCCACCCCAATAAATTAGGAAATGCCAGTGTTAGGATCTAAACAGGAAAATGCATTGCCTCCACTCATGAAACCTAGGCTGTAATATAAAATGAGGAAAGTCATGATCCAAGTACCATCCGGGTCTCGAACAGCTTCCAGCCTAATCCCTCTAAAAGGTGAGAAATACTATATGTTCGATGGTTACAGGTTTTAACGAGGCGCGCAGCTTTCCTCTGTATTTTAACAATTAAAATTTTTAAATCTTTCTGTCCAGGGTCCCAAATGCTCGCAGCGTAGCCTGTACGAGGAGATCTAAACTACGAATCGAGTTGGTAAAATAGATTTCAGATTCTTATTACCCACTGATACATAAAATAATGAAATTAATTATGAAAGGAAAATACAAAAAAAAATAAATCACGGCATGTTCGGAGAGCATTTTAAATGCTTTTAAACTGTCAGATTTTTTCTGTCGAATACTTCACAGACTGTTGCAGTTTCTTTGAAAACAAACACTCGGGTAATTGTGTGATCATTAGCGGGTGACTCCGTTAAAGTTTCTGCGCGACTAGTTCCATAGTTCTTTGAAGAAGACATTTTGGAACCGCGCCCAGCGCAATCTAAATAACCTGAGGATAAGCCAACTTTTTGCTTTAAAATATTTTGAAATGCCACCTGGTACAGCCTTAAATCTTAAATAATATTCGTGTGTACATTGTAATCAATAATCGTTTACCCATAATTATGTGACTGTACGCAGCATATCTGATTGGTAAATCACCCCCCGTCGTACAGATGACAACACATACAACCTTTTTGCTTGGAATAGCTAGTATATTCCCCAATCAAATCGCGTAGCAAAAAAGCAATGCATACTAAAATTTACTTTTCATATTGGACTCTGCATGACTTAACGTAGAATATAACTTTTGTCTTTCAATAATGAATATTTTGTGCATATTATCATCCAGATTTTACCAATGGTTTACCTATTTATTTTATTTTTTACTTCTTATTCCGGCCGTGTAGGACCTCGCCTAAGACTTTGAAATGCAGTCTTTCTGGGTGTCCAGCATTTCTTTACATTTGCTGAGTAGAAGGTCTTCCTCTCTTTGGTTTACTTAGTACCAGTTCGCTTTTACGTATGTCCTAGTCTTAGAGATCCTTATCTCGCACACCCAGGTCCTGAGCTTGTTTGTATCATAATCCATCGCTTGAGGGGCTGGGATCCACTTTCACAGTCTTTTCCCATTGCTGTACGTTTACAATCAGGACGGGATTTAGAATATACATGACATAATCTGGTTTCGGGAATTCTAGAATTTTTTCCGTAAAAACTGAGACGAAGTTTTCTTATGGAAATCGACTTTTCTTATGTAGCGTAGAGCTCGAAATTTTTTTCTGAGTCGATATTTGCCATTTGAATATTTATGGGGGCTTAGAATCTTTTTAAAGAATGTATGTTTATTAGGAGCTTCTCATTCTATTCATGGTAGGCTAGGTCTAGGAATTTGGTGGCATAATGGGTTTTAGGGCAACTCATTGTTGTGCAGTTGCGATATGTAGCCTGCCTTGAGATTGATCTGGACTGATGGAATTGATTTACTGAGTTGAAAAGCTGTTTCCATGCTTGGAGCTTCTATTTAGACTTTATAGAAGGAAATTATCTTTTCAATATACGTAAAATAACTTCTGCATTTAATATTTTTGTACTTAGTGTGAAGCAATTTGGTAGGATTAGGAAGGTAAGACTTAATTATTTTGGTTTTTTACAAGGAAATCTGGAGACCTGATGTTTTGTGCTACTTTCAAATAACGTCCATTTTGCTTTACTTATGGCCGGTTGCAAGAAACTTTAGTAATGGAATTAATAGTTATGAGATACATGAAGTTATGGACTTCGCAATACTATTCTGAGTGCAAGAACACATCTATGTGTTACATAACGTATCTTCAAATAGTCGATTACTTTTAATGCTTGTTCTACTTTTCTGTCGTTGGATAAAATTAATGAAGGTTTATTTTATGTTAAATTGCTAATGAACATAATAATTAGTCGGCGAGGGTAAAAATATTTCGTCATTCGTCTTATAAAAACGTTTTTAAGAAGTAACTAAGTCTCCCAGTGGTTCATTGCGCGTCCGCCATCTTGGGCACTTATGGAACTCGCAACTCCATCCTACATGTTATGAGACAATATATGATACCAATGAATTAATCAAATAGTTCTACAACACTTATAAAATGGTTGCCATAGTCTAACAGTCTCATAACTTGATTGAATACATAGATATGTGGCCTTAGTCAGAAAATTAGCTCTGTTTATATGGAGATCATCTATCCTAAATAGGATATCTTCTGCGAAGGCGAGGCAGTCAATGTTCATTGATTTGGATTCTCTGCCTTCTCTGATGCTATTATTGCGTAGTCTCTTCCTCCATTCCCGGAAAACTTTTCGAGGACCCAGAGAGATGATCGTATTGACAAACTCAAGTCTTATTTTGAGTACATCACGATATTTTCCCATAAATTTCTCCTGTTGCTATGGATATGGATTTGTTTGATATTGGGTGAGTCTAGTAATCTACGCCTATCTCTTTGAGGATATTTTAAAGATTGGATCTTTTAATCGAGTTGTATGCCTTTTTAAATCCATCTAATCCTGTAATGGAAGTTACCCAACCAGAGATCTAAAATGGACGATATCAGTAAGGGAGAAGCCTTGCTCACTGCAATGAAATGAAATGGGCTTTTTACAAACCGGCCAGATATTTAACAATCTGGGGATGTAGAATTGGTTCAGTGCGATTTCGGAGCGCCTTGAAGTGGGACCTGCGCCTGGGACTCACTCCTTGTGAGCCTTTATTTGGAGAGAAATTCTTTTCGAATGTCTCTGAGCTTGTTTGCATTTGACTATTTCTGTATTGTGAGGAGGGTGGATCAGAGCCAACAGATACTCTTCCTCGGGAGGTACTCTCAATTTGTTTGAGCCCTTATCAATTACGATTGGAATCAGTCGCTAAAATTTAGTTCACATGTTGGAATTTTTAAAAGTTGTAGGGAGGCATTTGAGTAAATACTCCAAATATCGAGCTTATCTTTCACAATTGTCGTGATCAATAAACTTTTATTAAAAATTTAAAAAAATGTGAAAAGTTACTTTTACCCGGAAAAACTTCTCTGTAAGCTAATTTTCTTGTTTTCATGCTGTTAAAGATAAGACAAGAATCGATATGAAAGTATTCGGAACAATTTTAGCTAAAACGAACAGGAAAAAAGTTGCCCATTTATTGGAATAAAATCAATTTTCTCAGGCGAAACGTGTCGGGATAGCATGTTCACCGTTTTAATCAATCTTCTCTGCTCTGTTTTGCTCAAACTCTAGTTTCCACTCACCAAATTTATTGTGGCTCTATCGCTTTAGTGTCACCACAAATATCCAAAGTACCTGCTTCAATTAACTTGAAGTATATGGTGAACATTCCTACGGTAAGGCGAACGATCTCAATGGATTTAGAATTTTGCTCTGAGGAAAGTTTTGCGTTCGACCTCTAGTTTCCACTCTCCAAATTCCGAGTGGCACTGTCTCTAAGGTGACGCCACAAATGTCGAACGTACCAGCTTTAATTAACTTGAAATATAAGGTGAGCATTCCTACTGCAAGATATACGATCTCCATGTATTTAGAAACTGTTGTGCTGAGTTTAATTGGTTAGCGGGGAAGTTTGCTTGCAGTCGATAAGTCTAAAATCTTCCACAAATGCTCGCCACACATTCCGGATCCATCTGTTACTTGTGATTGGAAATTTAACCTCTCGGTCCCCAATTGTGCGCCACTTTCCTAGCTTCAAACTACTTTTGACCTTAAGGTTTAACATAGTTAACGGGCATGTTAGTTATTTAGAGTTATGACTGACTACCAAGGATGGAATGTGACTTGGATTTATCGTCACTACTCCGACCTAGCTACTGTGCCAAAAGCCTGTGATTTTGTCACAGGTGTGATTATTAAACAGATGCTATAGGTACATTTTCCTAGACAATATGAAGCAAAGCATAGGTGTTGTGGATGTAAAAGAAGTTTCCAAGTATTGGAAAATTTGGAGGAAATTATTTTGCTGAAGCTGCTTTACAGGTCTATATACAAAAAATAAACTTTGACTGAGCATGTTCCGAAAAAAAACGAAATGATGGGTGTGTGCATGTACAGATAACATATCCCCGGTTACTACGGCTATGTTTTAAGTAGTCCTGTTCATGAAACGTCCCCCGTTCAACCAATATCGGATATTTATGATATATATGATATATAAATATATTGGGTTATGGAATTACTTAACCATATTACATGAGCTAGGTATGACGGATTTCTGCAGTTGCACATTAATTATTGGTTGTATGTTCATCAAATTAAGATTTTTGTTTGAGTGATCGGAACTACTGCCGAGAAAATAACAATAGGTGAGATAATTCTAACATCCTGATGCCAAATAATTTTTTTTCGCGGCTAAATATCAATATTGGTTTTATTTTTCAGCTAAAGACTGCTGTTGGCTATGTGTATTCAGTACAGTTACATCTATTGAGAATATTTAATGTTTTTAGCATAAACTTCTCGTTTAACGCCAAAGTTCGTTTAAGGAAACTCTCCTAAACTTCCGCAACCCTTTTAAAAACACTGAACCAGGAGAATATCATGTAGTGAGAATGATAATATTCTTGGCCAAATTCTTTCTGCCTAGGAAATAGGCTTCCAATTAATGATGGTCTCGTCAGAGGTTTTCAAAATTATACTCAATAAAGTGGATCAGCTCCTGGAATGAAGCCAGCTTCCTAAGCGCTTCCGGAAGCTTATCGAACGAATAATCCAGTGTTCGCCGTTTCGAGTTCCGTTTTGCTTCTAGGAATCATTCAACACATGGCATATGAAAAAGCTTATATCACAGACTCGTTTATAATTTATTGACCAAAAACATCAACAGAAAATTTTTAGCCAGGAGTTTTCGAAACATGATAATAAACGGCAGCTAAGGGTTGGATAGAAGGGTTTTGTTTACGGGATCACTCCGAATCGAATTTTTTTCGTATGGTAGAATTATGAAGCCCCTGAGTCCTATAGAGACCAAAGGGCATAGTGGGAAATGTCATTTAACCGCAATCCTCTCTCTGCACGTGAAACTAATGTAGATAAGTTCACGGAAGTGACTTACAATGCCGGGCCGTTAGAGGAAGCGACATACAACGAATTATGCTTGAGAGCTTTGTATCTGACTGAAGATCACAGCTGCAGTCAAACCCTAAATAATAAAATCCTTAGTTGACTACAGCTAAATATTAGATAGGGGTTAATATATATATATATATATATATATATATATATATATATATATATATATATATATATATATATATATATATATATATATATATATATTCATGACTGAAAGTTTCATTCATTGTTAGAGATGAGAATCAATCCACTAAACACTTTTTACGGATCAATGGCTATGGAAAGTCGAAGACTGACACATTTCTTAGGAGTAATCAGCCCATTCAATTGAAGCAAATGTATTTTCCTGAACTATTTGCAAATTGAAAGTATGCACTAAAGTAACCTACAACAAAGACGCGAAACGTTGATTGCAGAGATTTTTTGTTTTTCATAGTAAAGGTAGGAAATCATCCACAACATGTAAAAAAGAATAGCAGGGTTACGTACTTGAAAAAACGGCCACTTTCAGAAGCACAATTCAGCACGCAATGATTAATGGCGTTATCCTCACATTAGGCCTCCAGGACTTATGAGCCGTTCACTCTTTTCTATAGCATGGAGGAACAACCGGAAAGCAATTCTCACTTAAAACGCTCGTAGTAAATGATCTGAGGCATTAAAAATATGATAAAAAATTAAATAGCTTAGATTATTTCATCTAATTGATCTGGAAAAACCAAGTATATAGTTAAAATAAAATTAGAAATATCAGGCATTTACGTTCACCGTTCATAGATAATATCAGCACTCTAAACTCAAGTGGGATGTTTTTCCAGCCATGAGTGAAAATAAACATGCGGTAAACTGCTTTCTTGCGTTTAATAATGTTCAAGAAACAACTAAATACCACAAGGAGTGGAGCAAATGCTTAGTTCAGCTAAGTTTTTGCCAGAATGAAAAACGCATATTTTTTATAAACGGATTGCGCATTGAAAAATATTTCGCAATCCTTTAAGGCCTCTACATTACCAGTTTAATATCCCTAATAATTGAGGATTAAATGTGTGGAGCCAGGCGTTACTCGGTAGAACTAATAGATATTCATCATGAGGAAATGAAACACTCGGTACAACTCTACAATAGTCCAGTTGGCCAATCAATTTTGATACCTACTACATAATTATCAGGTAAAAATGAAAAGTAACAACAGCATGGCATCGACAACAACTCTTAGAGATTTTTTTAAACAATTTATGGAGCTTGTGAGTTGGGGGTGAGGGCCTAGTTGTGGCGGAGGGCCTAGTTGTGGCGGTTGTGGTTACATTTGGAATTGGGGATTATGGCGAAAGTACCGGAAAATAGGTGAGAATATACATTGTAAGGGTAAATAGGTTATATCATACCCGCTGAGGACAAGAGTAGTATTTTTCAGAGGAAACCCGACCCCTACTTGAGTGTTTTGCAAAGGACACTTCAAGTACAGTACTCCGCCTGTCGGATGAGACGTTCAAACGTGGTCTCCTTTGTGTCTTTCGTTAAGAGCAGGCTAATGCCGACATCGGGTTTCTATCCACCCTTCCTCCCTTTCCAGCCCCTCATGGTGCAAATGACCTTAGCTGTCGGTCGCCTCCTCAAAATCCAATCCAATCAAACGAGAGAAGTAATGGGGATGTGTAATAATTTATAAAGTAAATATACATTCACCTTTACCAAATGTGGTCATTGTAAATGATTTGACTTGAATGTTAAACCGTGTTTTAGTTTTTTACGAATTTCAAATTCTAGGATATGATCTCAGAACCGACTCCCTATCTCCAGAACCGTAAAATAAAAGTGTCAGCCATGAACATCGTCATTTGACACAGATATTGATTCTTTGTAACTTATATTCAACCCACTCAGATTAATTCATGACTTCGAATAAACTTATTCCCCACCAGTAGAACTACACCTGCCCCCTATTAAGTCCATTAATTTTACATGACAGACTTCGATATGTTTTTATATCCTTTTTACCAGGGTGATTATGTTATATACGTCAACATCTATTAGTATAAAGCCCTGTCATCTACATGAGCTGGCTAATCTTAAATCTTATCATGATATCAATAGCGAATAATGAAGTGAAAAGTTGAATTTTTCGGGTTCAGATTTTCTTCATGGACTTTGACCGAAGGAATTAGAAAACTTCACTCACCTTTGCCCATGGATTTTACCCAAGTGAACTGTAAAAATTAAATTTATTTGACATGGAATAACATTGAATTACAAATATACTGAGGAAAAGCATAAAGCTGTAGAGCATATGCGAGGAATCTGCAACCCGTGGGTAGAATAATGCAAGTTGCCCCACGAGCTGCTTTTTTCTCGTAATTTAGACCTGATATACGCCTTTATTTTGTGACAAGGAGATTGGCGAGGACAACTAAATAATGTGGGTGAGTGGTGCATTAATTAAATGACACGCTAATTTTGTCTACCAAGGCTGAATATTTGCCAAAGGTGGACGGATAGATAAAGATAGGAATGTGAGTGTGAGTTATGGAAATAAAATTGCAGGTAACATGTAGACCATATTAAGGAATCAGTGAATGTCTAAAGAAGCAAAAAACACTCAGTAAAATATTATTCCTTGCCAAGTTTTGTAAAGAAGTGAACATTGGTTATCGCATAAACATAAGTGTGGGCTAAATTCTGCGTGAACGGGGTACCTACGAAATGTTGCGGTAAAATACGAATTACGAGTTATAAAATAGGAATTACGAGTTATAAAATACGAATATAAATACGAAATACGAATAAAATACGAAAAATACGAATTACGAGTTATAAAATAGGGCTAAGAATGAGTCGGTGGTTAAATAATTTGGAATACATGCTCCGGTGATGGACGCATATGAAATGAGCAAGCTTCGCTGGTTAGACTACTTTAAGGTGGAAAATAAGGCTGGGTGGTAAGTTGCACGTTTCAAGAGGTTAATGGAATCAGGAAATTTTATACGGCTCGAAGCTAAATCCCAGTAGAACTGATTCTCCTTAATTATGAACCATACAATCGAATTTGGTTGATACGTCTCATTGTCACATTTAGTGCTTTTAATTTCCTTTCATTATAAATACTTATTAATTATTTGCTTTAAATACTTAAGCCTAAAGTTTGTCTCTTGTCCAACCGGTGTCTCATTTTTAGTTCGAGTGTTCTTGAGTTCGTTGTGAGTTCATTGACGAGATTATGAAAATGATTCACAGTTTTGGATGGAAAATGATACATTATTAACACGAAAGATCCAGTTCTATGGTCCACCACAAAACATTGATATGTTTCCGCTTCACAGGGTCGGTGATTTACTATGGTTGGTACGTCTGGGTGAATGTAGGTTGATTGAAAATAGACTCATAACATTGTAGCCATTGATTCCATTATGGCAGATTATTCCTATTTTTGCAAGTCACACTTTTTCTTCAATGATACCAGTAGAGTTGTGAGGATAGAATTTTTTGTGTTCATTCCCTTTTACGTTCCAATGTTCTTCATATTTTGGGAAATTCATGTTGTGATGTTCAATTTGAACTTGAAAATTTCATGCCGAATGGCATGTTAAGGGAATATATCGATAATAGTGATTTTCAGTGGCCTATTTAGGTCTAATGTTTGTGCAGATAATAGGGCTGCTTTCCAACTCCCTAATGTCAAACAAATTTTTTCTTTGAATGAATACCAGGATTAGATTACTTTTTCAAAATGTTTTATATTTTTGCCCTGTTCTTCTCCACCCTCCTTGTTATAATTGTAAAACACAATAACGATGCCTTGGTTTGGTGTACAAGTGCCAGCTGAAGTAACAATTCCTTTTTTACTACCTGTAATTCTAAAAACTGTTTATTTATCTTGGAAAATATGACTTTTCAAATTAAAGTTTAAACTCTTACCATTTTAAAGTTGTTTTGCCTCCGGCACACTTATACCTTCTTAGCCTGGGTACATACATCGATGGGATACCTAAAAAATGGCCTAATTTATTTTCTTGTATTGATTTTGTATCCAAACAACTCGAAAGTATGAAATACTCAATGTACTCAGTACGTAAAAGGCGCTTAACTTCACATCATTCGACCCAAACGATAAGCAATGGCCTGCCTTGATTAGTGGTATCATGAGTCTATAGTTTATTATATATTTCTCTTTTTTCTTATCGCTATTACTCCATTTTAATCTGTCTTTCGGAGTTTTTGGACGAGGATAATAGATGAATAGCCTCGCTGGACGGTGGGCAGCACAGCAATTCAAATTTTGAGTTCAAATCCCGTTTTGGTCAAGGGTGTTTTGTTTTTATAAGGAATTATGCATTTTAGGTTTGTCAATGCGATTGTATGTCCATAGTTTATGAGTGAGTATCTGCGTCTAAGTTTATAGAGATGTACAGAATAATATTATTTTTATTTTGAAATTTTTGGAGGCAGAATTGATTTTAAAAGAAAGTAATGAACTATGACGATATATAGTGGAGAATTAAAGGAATTATGTGTACTTAGAGGCATTATGATAGGATATCCTGATTCTTTCAGTCAGTCTTGTGGTTCAAATTTTCAATTCATTAGCTTCTAATTGCCAAATAATATTTATTGGCATAACAAAACGCTGAAAAGTTAGTTCAGTAAATAATAGTGGCAATCAAGTAACAGGAAGGTGTTTTCCAACTTCAGCAACTCCTCGAAATATTTAGCGCTCTCCGAGTTTCACTGCCACATTATTAAATGTACTTTGATGTCTGTTCCAATTTAGTGTAAAATTTTTGTAATTGCCAAGCCATAAGTCATCTAGCATTTATCCGCTTGGAATGATATGAGCAGCAAGCGACGCATTTCAGTTCCATGTGTAGCCTATTTCCTTGAAGGTAATCTCTACGAGCGGCTTCATTAACATGCGTTGGCATTTGATCATAATTTAAATTTTATGGGGAATGTTTGCAAATGTGACCCAGGAGTCGTGCAAATAAAGGCTTGGGATCCAATTAAAGCTCATAATGCGGAAGCGTCCAAGTGGAAACCAGGCATGGAATTCTGTCCCATGAATATGGAATTTTCGCGCTCTGAGAGATAATTGTTTGAGCGTATAGAGGCCGGAAGAAGGAGAGAAAGCGTGAGAAACAGGAAACCAGAGAACGGATACTACGGGAGCCTAATGTTTAGTATGTATTATTAATGATATGATTTGTTTTTTGTCTATGAAAATTTCCAAAACAAGATGTATGGTATAAATAAACGTATGAATATCAGAAGATAAGGGAATAAATAGGGACACATGCTTGCAACAAAGCGTTGAGATTTGGGGATAATAGAGAGATATATCAGTGAGCTCTCACTGGTAGATGATCCGTGACGACGCAGGTGTCCACTGTTCTTGGGAGGCTTTCGAGTTAAAATCCTTTTTCAGCTGTAAGATGTCCTCAAGTGGGCATGGAACAGTGATTAAAGCATAAAAAACTGAGTATTGTATTATAATAATTGATAACACAATCTTTAAGATGGCGTGGTGACAGCTGTGCAAATAGCCTAGAGCTAAAATGCGTTCCTTTAAATTAAACAAATTCTTGGAGGGACTTTCGCTCATGAAGTAAATTGAGATATTCTGGGACCATGGTGTACCTAGTCACTATCTCGCCCGAATGTCTCGGCTTCTTTATCACGGAGTAGAGGAAGAAAGATCCGGCAGTTATTGTGTTATCCTATAAGGGCAACTGTCTTCGCATTTTAAGAAGAATCTCTCCTTCTTGGACTGGCGTCATGAACTGAGGTTTGGTGCCTCAGTTTATCAGAATGTCTTCAGTGCTTTTCTAATATCTGATCCCCACAGCCGCATTGAAAAACTTACCAAGGAAGAAGAATCTTTTTATGTCTCATGAGCTATAAAGTTCCATTACACTGTGCAGTCAGATTTACACTCCATCGACCAAACCTCGTTGTAAATTTACGGAGGTTGTGGTTACCATGAGCGGTGGTTGAGTGATCTTTACTACTGGGAGCATAGTGACAGGGTTGGGAAGGAAGAGGAAGCTAGGGTTTGAGGTTATTCACTGTCAAGTGTTAGACCCTCCGGGTGGGGTCCTTTGGTTTCTTTTGTGGATCATTAAGATTTTACGATGAATGGATAACCTTATCCACCAGATTATGTAGACATTTCGTTAAATAGATGTTGACAGATCTTTCAGATCTTTTGTGTAGAGCGCCATTCTGTTACTTTACTTGAGCGTTACCGATAAGAGAACACACATACCATTCATACCAAGAAAATATTTAATTAGAGGTTATAAAACCCGGCCCAATTGTTGTGAAGAGCAGCATAAGAAGATTTAGCTGTGACAGCATTAGTTGAAACAGACGTTGGACTCCACCATTTCGTTTGTATCATTTCTAAAACATGATTTCTTCTTAAGAGATGAATTAACCACCTGAAAACATGCCAGAAAAAATCAGGTACAAAACTCATGGATTATTTGGTGATTAATTTTACAGCCATAGAAGACAGTTTCAGCTTATTTACAGTGAATATATGATTATTGACTCCAATTTTTATGGCATTTTATTTTCATTTAAAAAGTTAGGAGGTTGGTTTAGGAAATTGAATAACCTATCCATTTACAAAGTTTTTCCGCTAAAATGAAATTTATATCAAGACAATTTTCACCATGTTTCACTTATTCTTGCATATATAACATACATACATACCCATCACGCCGTTCCTTCCGGGGTAGGCACAGTCAAAATGTTTCACTCACTAATACATAATTGTACACCTAACTCTGCTTCAATAATTTCCTCCATACTGACCTATCCTTGCAAACCTCTTTTGCCTCATTTACACTGTTTCATACACGCCCACCTGTTTTTAAAACTCCTAATATTCCTCCTCCTAAGAATTTCCTCAACCACATTCAACCACAAGTTTTTCGACCTACCTCTACCTCTCACAACATCCATTCTACTCTCATATATCTGTTTCGTTACTCTGCTCTCATCCATTCTCTCAACATGGCCAAACCAACGAAGTACACTCCTTTCGTACACGTACATTACGGGAGAATTTAACCCACATTCATGACCCACTCATTTCTGACCCTATCCATCCTACTTTTGCCGCAAATACTCCTCAGATAACTCATACCCACGGCGTATAGTCTTCTCTTATATCTATCCTGACATAACCATGTTTCACTACCATACAACAAAGTGGGAAGAAGTACACTTTTGTACACGGCAATTGTCGCTTCCTTAGACAAGCATTTATTCCTTGATATGCTCCACATGCTACCTACCACTTTCCTTCCAGCATTCGCATGTCTCTTTATCTCCTCATCTATTCTTCCATCTGTCGCATACATCTTACCTAAGTACACAAAATCATCCACCTGTTCAATTACTTCACTATTTGCCCTCATCATACACTTATTCTCCCCATTCTCCTTATCAAAAACTACTACTTTAGTCTTGCACGCATTTACCTTCAATTCCATTCTCTCCGTTGATTCACAAAACTTATCTAGGAGCTTCTGTAATCCCTGTTGAATCGGAAGTAATTTTAATTTGCGAGTAAAATTGGGTGAAAGGCATGTTTTTTGTTCACTTCAAACTTGGAGACGATTGTAAATAAGTACCCATTCACTGAATAAAAGCAGTTCACAATGTTTTTTTTCTATTTTGCGCGTCTTAATTTTTGAAGCTCTAAATTTTATACCGTTTCGTAGACCTCCCTAGGGTTGATGAGTCGTTTTATTCAATTGCACTCAAGGTGCTATCGGCATGAGCGAAAAAACGTTGGTATTTTAAAATTCATTCGCATCCCAAAAGGACTTCAACTCGCGAATGTGGACTACGACCAAGGAAGCAGTACATGAGAACATTAGTAAGGAGGGTTGATATCTATGGTTCGGAAACATGGACAATGGTAGAAGTATATCGAAAAATATTGGAAGCTGTTGATACAAATGGAATCACTAGCGGTATGAGATTTTGGTTCATTTGAAACATATTTTTTCGCACGCAGACTTCGAGTTTTTCTCACAGAAGTATTGTTAATGTATTTTCATATCGCGATTAGTGACACAATAAATAATTTATCTGATGCTTAAGATACCAATCTGAGTGAATAAAACTCACCAAAATCTCCCACCTTTTTTCGTTGTTCCACGTGATTCCTTAGTTACGTGATCAAGATTATCTCGAGCCGTTCAAACACAACCTCTCTAATGTTGAGCACGGATGATGAAGATGAAACCGACGGAGAAAACAAGTCAAGATATTGGTAGAGGAGTTGAAGAAAAAATGAGTAGACGGAACGCTATCCATAAAAAGCAGAAGCAGATAAGTTGCGAACATTACGAGGCTAAACGGATTTGTGGAAAATTATTCATGGAAAAATGGAGCTAAAAGTCCCTTAGGAGGGCCTAAGTATAAATTGTTAGACCCAATAAAGAGGAAAGTAAGTCATAAGAGCTAAACGGGAGTAAATAGGGGAACTATCGTGGGATAGGGCAGGCTATTGAGCTACAGTCAGCCAATCTTAAGGATTTAACGAGCAATGAGTGAATTATTACGAATATTCATTAGTCGTTCAATCCTAAAATTGGTGGACTACAGCCCTCTACCATTCCCCATCTATTGCTAGTTCCCTAACGCCCTGGTATCTCTTCCTATGTACATTCCTCTTTATTTGGTCCATGAACTTATTCTTAGGTCTTCCTCTGGGGACATTTTCCTCTATTTTACCTTCAATTATGTTCCTCACTAACCCATTGTGTCTCAGGGTTTTTCCAATCCATCTAGTTCTTATTTTCTTTATGGTGTTTCATATGGTCCTTCCTCCCTCCTCTCTTCTCCCCTGTTCTAATATTCTGTGCACTTCATCATTTCTTATTTTTTCCGTCCATTTTATATTTTTATCTTCAGCTGTTTTATCTTTATGACGAATATTGCTCGCAAAAGTTTCAATAATTTGACGAAATCAAAGTTAATTCACGATGAAACCCCCTCGAGAAGAAGGTTTCAGGAGTGAAACGAAAGGTGACAGGTGAAGGTGAAGTGAAGGTAGGAGGAAGGTTATGTGGGTGACGGCATGTCGAAAATGGACGAAAAGGAGAATGGAGATGAAGCTTTACCTTTGGCTGCTGCTCTCCCTTGAGCTCACGATTCTTAATTCAATTCGACTTGCCGACCCTTTCGGAATGATGACAGGATGGGCTGTCGCTCTCAAATCTGCGTAGTCACTCAATAGACCAGCGCTATGCGAGCACGCATCAAGGTCACCTTGCTCTGTGCTAATTCTATAGTCTCTGATAACGCAACTACACTATCATTGGATCATGCTAACGGTTCCTTCTCGAAAGAGAGCTTCAGATGGCTTTAGTACTCTGTTAACTCAAAGTAAAAAAGTCGATATTTCTACTGAAAAGAAGATTGAGCACTGAGAGGACACTTCAAGATTTTTCGCGCAACGGTCACTGCAATGTTAGTTTAAAATATAAATTTGAGCGCTTCACTTTCATACTTTCAGTATGCCAATGACCAGAATTGGGAGAACATGCAGGAAGACTTACCGAGGTGAGTAAGTTGGAAAGAAACATCCTCTTAGATTTTACTAAGGACTATAGAGCGGAAGGTACTCGATAAAATTCAACGGGTGTGAAAAACATAGAACTTATTTTATAAGAAAACCACTTATCGTTTACTACGTAAGTGTTCTGTCACATACATGCAGTGCCCCTATGAGAGCTAGTTTGAGAATAGATATTGAAGAGTATACTTGTTGTAAATATGCATTGAATTTTTCGATAACCCCTCGAAGCAATCTATCATGGGGTTGTCCCTTGGGACTCTGGGTCCTTCTTTTACAGATTTTCTTTCTACGTACTATCATGGGCCTGAAGGAAAACGTAATATTTAAATGCTAGAGGCGTGAATATCCTTTGAAAACCAAATCTCTGGTTGCCAAGGAAATATGCGATTGTTGATTTCAGAAAAAAATGTGAGATTTTTTTCCGTAAATTTTCACAGCTCATGATTAAATCTTGTGAAATCTTTTGGTATCTGCGATTATTTTTTTTAATTAAAAAAAAATCATCGCAGATACCAAAAGATTTCACAAGATTTTAAATTGAGATTTTTCAGATAAAAACATGATTTTCAGACAAATACAAAGCATAACAGAAAATTGGTACAAAGAATCAGTAACTTCATTTATTTAGCCATCGGATAAAAAAATTTCAACCCTCTATCTTGAGTGAAAGTACTTTAAAACCATAAAATTAGAAACTACTGTACTGAACTCAATGCTTAGTATGAACCACCAGGAGAGGAGGGGGGCGTCGGGGCCTCTGAGGGCTTTTTAATATAGCCAACGTTACTACCAGATATATTTTCCATTTAAATACAAAATTTCAGCTCAATCGGTGTAGTAGGTTTTGCGTGATGGAGCAATAGACTGACACCATTACATTTTTGTATATTAGTAAGAATCTTCCGTTGTGTAATGGGAGTGACCCACAAAGAGTTATGCATTTCCTGATCTCAAGCCACCATGTGATTAAGCTGAGAATTTTCCCGTGAAGGGATACGTTAATCAATTTCCTGCTGAGGACAAATGGGCCTTTTTGGTACTATATTGGCGGAATCGGTTGACCTTGGGTCTTGGGAGGAGGTAAAGGAGAACTCCGGAGTTTCCTTCCGCCACGCTTAAGAGGAGAATCCATTCGCCGTTATGTAACTCATAATTTCCGGGGGAACTAAGACCTTTGCGGGCATTCATTGGCGAGGTTAGAAATACAGTAGAGGTACCTCGATGGGGGAATGATGAAGGGGAAGGGGTGGACGTAATTCTGAAAAATATTAATCCCGAGGTACAAAGTCTCTTCGTTTTCCGAAGGAAACCCGGATGATTTTCAGAACTCTATCAGCTGGTAAGAGAAGCCGCGGACCTCGAGGTGGCAACCAATGAGCGGGCACATTAGATACAATCAACGTATGGAGACGCTCATTGTCCCTGGGAAGCAGGTGACAGAAGATTGAGCGCAGCGACTGATCACCAGCGAGACAATACGGACCGACCAAGGGGGAGCTCTGGAATAGAGTGCTGGATGTGCCACGGCATAGGACATATATCTACATCTACAAAATACCGTGCAAGCCACAACTAGGGTGTGTGGCACGAGGAGATTCCACACCAGACATGCAGCACGCATCCCAGTTTAAATCAGAACCGCGCACGTTCCCCCGGATGCCAGGTTCAGGCCAAAAATAGGTCAACAGTGCGCAGTCAGACCAAAAACAAGGAGAGTGATATGTAGAAGAACATGCTACCATGCAGTACACGAGATACAACTACTGGTTTGTATTATTAATGCGACTGATATATAGGTACTTAATCATGCAAGAGTATATCATTCTGGAGATTACATGCAAGGATAGTAGCTAATAATCAAGTCAAAATATTCAACACCAGTGCAAAAACCTATTTAACCCAGTCATTATCCTAGAACTGATCTGTCGTAACTATTATGGTCCCTTATTGTACGTGGAAAAAATGACATTTTAAATCTCTATGTTCTGCATTCGTTTCATTAATCTAATGCCTGTGATCGTTTCTATCTTAATTGTTTGGCTCTAGCAAAATATGTTGAACGACCGGCAAAAAATTGTCTGCATCAAACTTTCGTAAAAGATTTAATCTATATTTTTTCCTTCAATCTGATAGAGGTTCCCACCCTTATTCCCTCTGCTATTTATTATTTATGCTATTATATTCCCTAATTTATAACACTGCAATGTTTATCGTAACAATTTTCAACAAATCTAGCTGCCCTCCGCTGCATTCGATCTACATCTGAAACTAGTCCTACTTCGTAAGGGTGAGTAAGTGAGTGAGGTACTAGTAAGTACTAGCAGTGCTACGATGCTTCCTAATTTTCCACAGTTATTTATTGAGTGCAACGCGTTTTGCAGCTTGCTACATTGAATGGTACGCTTGTTTATTTAAGTTCTTCTTTTATTGTTGTTGTAGTAACCTCAAACTAAGTAGGTAGCTTTTGAAAAACGGACTAAGGTAGCTAAATTAGCCACTTTTTCTTGGTTGCTGTACCAAAAATAAATGAAGAAATTTAATATAAACAAGTGAACCAGACGAAGCAGCAAGCTGCGAAACGCGTTGTATATACTTTGTAAATTAATGTGGAAAAGTACTGAGCTTCTTTGATATGGACTTTAAAGTAAGGGACGATAATTACTGTGATTGTTTTTTTTGTTTTATTGAATTTTTGATTTACAGACAAAGTAAAAGATTAGAACAATATCTTTCATGTTGCGGGAAATTTGCGTCAAGTATTTCATTCTAATCTTAGTCTGCCTTCAACTCTGTACCCTTTCCTTACCTTTCGCATCCATCTGTTGCGGAAGATGGGCGTATATAAAGTTTTAACAGCCCTGTTTTTGCTATGAGTAAACAAATTTTAAGTCAGTGATACTTTTTCCCTTAGACGCTACATTATATTAACAAGGAAAAATGATTGATGCTACGTTTTATTGAATAATGGTCTCAAAGAGCAGCCTAAACGGGGTAAAAATTTAAAAGCTTAAAAAATATAGCATGAATTGGAATGTACGTTTTTGCATCGTTTGACTTGACACCGTTTATTTCACTAGCGCCAAAACTGTTGTAAACTCAACAACTGACCGTCCTGAACTGATCTGTAGCCTAAGTTTTAGAGTTCCGTGTACAGCCACTTGCACGCATTCTCTACTCCACATGCCCAATCCCAGATTTTCCTTAATCAAACGCTCCCTTCTATTCTGCCTCTCCTCCCTCATTAATTCTCTTCCAGACAGCATTGACTTGTTTTCGCTTCCTCCTACACGTTCACCCACCACGCTGTTTTCACCGAACAGGGAATACATAAGCGCCCTTCTCCATGAGTATTTAATTTTTTTCAATATTGTTATCCCTGTTATTTATATTTGAATGTATCCATCTTCCCTTTCATGTGTTGTAATATTGTGCCACTGTAAATTGGCATAAATGCTGTGTGTGGGCAATTTCTTGAATAAATAAATCATTCGTCTGGACTGGGATTCAAACTCAAACCCATAGAATTCTTTCCAAGTGCTCTAATCAGTTAAGCTACCTAGGTTTTCAATTGAACTGTTATATGCCTGAGCGATTTCAAGGAGGCAGTTTTCCTCACAAGATATCGCGCCTTGGAGGCTTTACCCAGTGGAAGAGATGGTTTGGGTAACTTATGTGGTTACAGAACTCGTCGTGAAAACTTAGGATTTGTATTCGTCAAGATGAATAATTCTCATTATTGAGAATAGGGCAAAAAACTGGTAATTAGCGGGTTCCAAAGTTCTTTAAGGTGGTTTGAGCAAAAATCATTTAACTTTGACATCAGTGAATTTAGTTTCAATTTAAAGAATAATATCTTACTCTTCCAAAGATAGCAAAATAACAGCCCCTTACCGAACTACTTCCTTCGAGATTTTTGAGAAACTACTACTTCGAGATTTTTGACGAAAAATACCAGGCATTTTACATGGGATATGGTAGATATGTGTATGCACCCTAGAGAGACCTTATTTTGAAGATGAGGACATGCAGAGACCATTGAACATGCACACTTTATCCCTAAAGCATAGGCTAGAAGCAGGTGTTACACAATCATTCTTACGCCCCCTATTACAGCCGCCCCTTTTACACCCCCGCCCAATCCCTCGTGCCGCTCAGCGTGAGTGCTCGCAAAAGGGACGCTTTATGACACCGCGGAACCGTTTGTGAGGTCAGTCACGGTTGCTTTTAGAATATTCCTCAGTTAAAAAATTCATGCGGGATTCAGTTTTAAATCGTTATTGAAGGAGACTACCCATGATCTGGTGCTTATCTGGAAATTTCTTCTGCGCGTTTCTATCTCAGTAGAACCCTCTCGTTTTTTGTGACAAGAAATTTGACATGAATTGACGGGGCCCCGTCTTGATCCATGAGCTCTGCTTGCTTCTTCGTGACTTTTTCTCAGCCGGATGAATTCAATTGCACTTTTACAGATGTTCCCAGTTGCTCTTTCGTCTTTCCATAACATGTTGAGTTTTGAAAATTTTGAAGTATTTCCTTGCAGGATACATTATCAAAAGCTTTTTTACGCCAACAGGCAAGGAATACATTCTTATTGGCCAATCACCGAAAATCCACTTTTCGCTGCCGGACCTACCCCACAACCGGACGGCGTGATGGGTGTATCTGATTATGTGAAATGCGTTTTAGTGGTTATTTGGAGTTCAAAAAGAATGGCGTTTCCTATCATGCTACCAACCAGTTTTTAATGAAAAGGGTGAAGAGCGTCCAGGAACAAAGACATCCATCTAAGAGATGGAAATTCAGTTAATGTTAATGGAATATAATGTGTCGTTCATTAGAAGCAATAGCAGTCAAATTCATCATTACTTCTTTATTCATAGTTGATATATATTTCAGATAATGTGTGTCACTTTTTTGTTTATTCATTGCGCGATAATGGAAACATTACAGTACATGAAAATGATAACTGTTGGTTAAGATTTAACACTAGGACGCCCGGACTTTTCAACATCATTCAACGCCCAAAGCGGGTCATTTTGACCCACTGTAATTAATGAAATTAATCCTCACTTTGCGCTATTAAGTTTACAATTTTACAGTTTTTACTACAAACTGTCACTCTTTCTCTTCACATTCATCGGTTATTTCACTTTATAACATTCATAACTTTGACAATATCGATGATTTATTGATATATTAACTTACGACATTTGTGTAAATTTATCGTTTTTTCCATTTGATTTCATTTTTCTTGCTTATTGTGTTATAGCTCAATATACTACGAAGACTTTCCACATTACTTAATACATATCTATTATTTTTCAAACTTTGGTTGCAATAACTAAGTTCAAAATATTATTTTTTGGTCGAAGTAGGAATTTTCCCGAAAATCTACCTAGTAACTAACTTTGGGATTCTTATTATTGCAGTGATGCACATGCATAAATCTGATAATATGATAATAGTCCATATGTCAGTAAGGAGCAATATTGTATTCTCTGCACTCTAAAATAGTAATAAGGTTCACTGTGCACTGCCAACAAATTAATTACTAAATATGCCATGAATCGACCGGACGAAAAATGAGAAGGGTGGAGATACGAAGTGGAAGGAAGGAATATGAGAATATTTTTGAAAGGTGATCCAGGCATGGAAGGTAACCGAATGAGGAAGATAGGGCAAAGTGGGATGAACAACATATGCAGCAGAATAACTAATAAACACTAATAAAAAAGAAGTTTTGGTGGTGATACAAAGTGCAAATACATATCTGGGTCGAAATGACCCGTATGGGCGTTCTAGGTAAATTCTAAAAAAACTAATGTACGGATTACTCCATGAAGCTGAAAATTTTTGGACATAAAGCCATGTTAAAATGAATAAAAGTCACGAGAGGAAATCCTGCTTTAATTGAAAATGAAATAAAAAAATGAATTTAAAATCACGTTTGGGTCAAAATGACCCGCCTGGGCGTTCTAGTGTTAAAGGATTAATTAGGGATTTGGACAGTACAATTTTCATCGAGTACCGTTATGTCCACTTGGTCTGAGGATAAGGGTGAATAGCACTGGTTGAAAAATAATTATTACAAGTACATTTTTATAGCATCTATCGTGTGGACAAGTATATCCATACCATAGATGAAATCATTCTACTTTGCTCATTTTGTACAACTGTAGCATTTACTAAGTGATACGGTGATAAATCACGTATAACTTCTACGAAATTCCAGAAGTAAGTTGTAGCACCACATGATTTCACACACACACATTACATACACGCATCACCTCATCACACAAATACCATACCTATACTGTGGGTGGAGTAAACATAAAATCTTCAGATACGGTAAACTATCTTGGAGTTACATTAACTACTAATAAAACGTGGGGAACACAAATACAAAACATATGCGGTACAGCAGAAAAGAAACTAGACTTTGTTAAGAGTATTATAATAAGTTACTCGGATGATATATTAAAAGACAGACGCCACTTCGCTATGGTTAGGCCACACCTCGAATACGCCGCGAACATTTGAGACCATGGTGAAAAAGTTTTAGGCAAATAAATTAATTAAATACAAAGGAAAGCAGCGCGATTCGTTAAAAACTGCTACGAGCGTGCATTAAGTATCTCACAACTTTTAGAGGGCTTAAGGTGGGAGGCCCTAGAGACTCAGAGGCTACACGCTAGGCTTATTTTGATTGATAAATTCAGAACTGGTGTGTTTCAGAGCGACACAGAGACTATTTTCATGACGCCTCACTACACCTTTAGGTCTGACAGAAGCGATATAATAAGAGAGATATATTCCCAAACAGACAGGTACAAAAACTCGTTCTTTGCGTGCACAATAAGCGACCACAATAAAAACTGAGCTCCACTAAATACACTCCCATAGTACACGTCACCATTTCACCTCCCAAAACCCTACATCTTTACACGGCTGGTGTACTAACATCCCCTGCCACACGCCCATACGGAAACTGGCTGGGTGGTATGTAGATGTAGATGTATATGGGAACATATTATAACTGAACACCGTTTTTATTATGAGTTCTAAGAAATGTGTAAAAAATTAAGCAGCAATATTTCTTACTTTTAAAACGCTGGATTTTTGCTTCATATTGAAAAGATCTGAACCTGGTGGCATAAACCATCTTTTCCGCTTGGTTTTTGCGCCGTTGTAGTGTTCAGTGCACCAGCCAAATGTAAAGATGTGGAAATTCATGTTAGAATATTTCACACCGCGAGCAGAGATAAGCGGATTGACGAGTCTCTCTAGGGTGGCGGGAAATTGGATCCGAGAGGATCCTCGGCATTGCGTATGCATGTGATGTTGATGGCTCATATATCGCACTTCGCTGCGCAGGAAATTGAGGTTGGGTTGAAAAAGAAGGGATAGAATTTGAGGTGGGTCGCCCATGTTAAACGTGAGGTTCTCAGCTTACTCTCTGGAGTCCTAGTCTTTGGGGTCATTGGGGGAAGCGGGATAGGAAGCTAAGAAGATGAGTGAAACATCTTTCCCAGTCCTATTTCACCAATCATCTTTGAGAAGAAAATCATAATCGTGACTTCATTCAGGAAATATTACTCCGAGAAGAAAGGCAGGAAGATGGACAAGAAGGAGCTGGAAATGGGAAGGAACATGGAGAAATGTCTTTTACTTAACGAAATTCTTTTTGAAAAACTTTCCCCCTCTATCCCTCACGGAAAAACTGAAACCACTGACTCTCCCACCCCACTCCTCCCTGCTGATAACCCACCGCTACCTTAATCACTAACCCTCCAGGAACTACACGACGTCAACCCGCCCTCCATCCGCCCCCCCACTTACATGCCTTCTCACGGGTTTTCCAGATTCCTGGCCCAACCGCCATCCCTCCCTCTCCTCTGGTTTTTCCCTCCTCACCTTCCCCTAACTTCCCCCTCGTACCTTCCTTCAAACCCTCATCTAATATTTACAAATAAATGTTACAAATATATGTTTGTTCGAATTGTTAATTATTTGATGTGCTAATTGATCATGTTCAAATTATACGCGTTCCAGTTCACAAAATTGACAACTTAAAAAACTCACATAAATTCCCGCGAACATTTGATTTTCATTGCTATTCTTTTCGTATTTTATTAATGTAGCTAATCAGATACAGGTTAGTGAATGATTACAGATATCGCAATAGAAACATATTATGCAAACTATTTAACAAAATGTATGGTTTAATTGCCACCTCTATCAAGTAATACGGGTTTCAGGACCACCCACAGAAGATTATAATCATATATTAGATTACCGGAGTTAATCTAATATATAAAAATGAATGTTTGTTTGCTCGTCTTCTATGCGTTCCAATACCATTGATTAGATTACGATGAAACTTTGGTGAGTGAGTGAGTGCGCGTACACGCGAAGGTTTCTAAATTATAAAATCCATTGTGCAATAGGTGGAGCGCGAGTCGATTCAACGTATGAGTGTTGGCAAGCTAAATTATAAAAAAACGAGGAACGAAAAGCAAGCAATGAAGCAGATCGATCACGAGTTGCTCAATCACTTGCATCAGAATCATATCAGTGATTCATAATATCGTATTTATGAAATTTATATCAGTGTGACATAATTATTGTTAATAAGTTGGTATATAGAATAAGATTTGGAGCTGTGGTCTCTTAGTTTGCTTTTTTTAAGTCTTACGTTCTATTTTCGTTTACGCTTCGCTTTTTCCTAAAATTGGATTCTTAAGCTCGAAAATCTTTAACTTTTACTCTATTTCAACAATAGTATATATTATTTACTTGGAAACCGCAGCATAGGCATGGAATGGAAACTCATACCATCATTTGTGCGTAACGAATTCCTGTGTAGGTACCAGAGGTAGGTATTCATTAGACTATGTCTCAAATTCGTTTAGAGACAGATTATAAACCCAGCAAAAGGCACTTCAACGCATGCCGGACACAGCGAATGTTACATATACATCTTGAAAAGTTTTTTGATTATGTACCCGATGATGACACCATTGTGTCGAAACATGTTGTACCAAGTAAATAAATCACTGGATAAAAACCGAGTTATTTTTTCATTTGTAAAAATGAGTGAAAGGGGATAACGTGTAAGAGGAAGATTAAGTTGGAGAATGCAGGTTGAAAGGTGGACGACATGGGAGAGATGGTAATCAATCTTCCGCAGAAGCTCTTTATTGAATTCCGACTACGTAATTAGCCCATTTAGTGCCAACCGATTTTTTAGGCACTATGCTAAAATTGCCGAGGCATTTTTGCTGATTTTGCAGTAGTTTAGGAAAAAAATTATGTCTCAAATACAAGTGAAGGTAAATATTAAAAAACTCAAGGAAAACTTTATTATATGTGGATATACCTTTTTAGCATATTATTTGACGATTTTTTACAAAATCTGCATCTGTAATCTGCATTTAGGTGCCATCTGTGAACAATCAGTGAAATACCAGCATCTAAGAGTGACATTCAAGCAGGAGCGCTATCGCGCCCCTGGCACTTTTCGCGAGAGACAGGAGGAGCGCGATAGCGCTCTCTGGCACTCTAAGGGTTGAATTTTCGCTCTTGCCACTCACGAAATGATTTCACACACCTATAAGGGGGAAACGTAGGCAGCATGCTAGAAGGAAACGCTACTGTCACAATCGCCGGACTCTGTTTAACACAATTATACCTCATCGGATGCTCTTAATAGCTTCATCGGAGGCTGAGGTGGAAAGGTGTCTGAGAGCTGAATTAACTAGTACGTCATTTTGTGGGTAAATTTCTTCTGAAGTTGTTACTTGTATCGAGAAGAAAATAGCGATGGATGTGAATAGCTATGAAGAGTAATGAATCTATATCTGTATTTGTGTGAGTGAATCTGTATCTGTCTATGATTTAAACGGTAATTATTAATGAGTGATGAATTTATGGAGTGGTCAAGGTCACGTTCAGATTTTACATGATAAGATCTGCTCATGATGTAATGATCAAAATCGAGTCTTTCAATAATTGACTGTATCAGACCGAAACTGCGAGTTAATTTTATTAAGTATTTGCTGTGCCTGACATGCGTTGCAATGCCTCTTTTTCTTTTTAAGTAGGCACATGTATATAAAATAGACACATTTACATGTCTAAATAAATGAAAGAATATTTTTTTGTAATGCTTTATACTTATTTGAAAAAAATGTCTTCAAATGCTTTGGGATTTACATTATTTTTAGTCTTACCGCCTTCTACAGAAACAAAGAAATGTTTCGGTGCTGCGGTTTTCAAGTAACAAAAACTTTCTACTTTAGAAGTAGTGCAAAAATTTCAGATTTTTTCTCTTAATAATCCAATTTTGCTTGTTCAAAAATCCTGCGTGCCAACGCTCATTTGTTGAAACGACTCGCGCTCATCGATGTATATACACAACTGGATTGAGCGCTACCGCGCAACAAATAGCTGAAAAATGAATCCAACGCCGCCATATTGTTGGACGTATTGTCTTGTTACACCGTCACAATATGTTTTAAAGAAAGTAACATATTCAGAAACGTCATTCAGATGTTTTGCAATGAAGGAAAATGTGATGAAAGCTGAGATGGCATTGAATACAATTGCGTATAGTGTTTTGGAACACTTCCACTATCCAAAGATGAAAAGGAAGGGGCAGGAATGGGGAATCTGTCATCCACCGAGGCCAAAATTATTTTGAGGACTTATCGCGGCTCATTCGAAAACTCGCCGAGCTGTATATAAAAATTAGTTTATTCGCACGTTATAACACCGACTCTCAGGTTTTAGGGAAATGCAGCAAGTAGAAGGCAAAAAAATAACCAAAACAATTCTATTTTATAATATTTGGCTCCCAGTGTACTTTAGAAAGCTGTTTTTACAAAATTACTCTGAGAATTGCATAAATTTATCTATTAACTAATACCTTTATTGACTTGATAAATAATTTTTATTTTTTTGATTGTTGCATTTAATTACTGATTTACTCGAGTATTCTGCACTCCTGGATACCCCCGGGACCTTGGTTTGTGAACAGTCTCTACAGAGGGAAAGTTATTTCATCAAAGAATATTTCACAAAAACTTAGTAGGTATGCTCGAAGATTTCGTGCCCTTATACACAATACTGAAGTTAGTATCTTTTCTACTTGAACTCACAGTTTGAAGTTACTCTTATTGCATAACTATGTCTTTTATATGAGGAAAAAAGTCGCACTGGGTAAAATTCAAATACCTCGTGTAATCCGCGCACCCTCTTTTTTCATCGTCGTTTTGAAAAGACAGGTAGATACGCAGCTTACACGAAAATATTAGGTATGAATGCTAATGAACTCGATTATTGAATATCACATGGTATTTCATTTCGTTCGAGGATATTTAGGGGTAAAAAGGACAGATAGAATAATGGACATAAAGCGTAATCTCTGATAAGAATGTCGTAGTTTATACGTCCTACAATATGGCCATGGTCCGCAGGAAACGGCTCGTTTTCCTAACAAAGAGGGCTCAATCCTGTTAATAATGTATATCGACGGTCGCGCTCCACCTATTGTTCAATGGATTTAATATTTCAGAAACCTCCGCGGGCGCGCGCACATCAACTCACTAAAGTTTCATCGTAATCTGATGAATGTATTGGAACGCATAGAAGACGAGCGAACAAACATTCATTTTTATATAATAGATTTCCTCCGAAAATCTGTTATATGATTCTGATCGTCTGTGAGTGGGACTGAAAACCGTATTACTTGATAGAGACGGCCATTACACCATAACTTTTGTTAAATAGTGTGAATAATATGCTTCTATTGCGATATTTGTAATCATTTACTAACGTGTATCTGATTATCTACATTAATAAAATACGAAAAGAATAGAAATGGAAATCAAATGTTCACGGGCATTTATGTGACGTTCTTAAATTGTTAATTTTGTGGTCATGAACGCGTATCATTTGGACATGATCAAGTAGGACATGATATAATTGAGTTGTCGGCAATGTGGAGTCTTACGAAAGCCTTCGAGTACCAAGGTAAAATATTAGACTTTGAAATATTCTGATAATAATTACTGCGTTCATTTTTATACCATGATATCCGATGAGGATATCGTACGCCTTCTTCGGCTGGCAGCGGGACAGGCAACGCAAATCTCCTTCCGGGGTTCTGCACCCTCCCAAATTTCCTCCCTTTTGCTATCTCTATCAATCTATCTATTGCTATCTATTGGAGTCCTATCACATTTTGGCAATATTTTACCCATATTATCAAAAAATATCTAATTCGCATAGTAATAGTATTCCCAACTTTATTTGTTCAAGAACCACAGTCTGATTTTCTCTCAGCTTCCGTACGGTAAGTTTATCCTCTTTTTATCTCTCATGATATTGTCCTCAGCAACCCAAATCATCAAGTTTGAATCGTGAAAATAGCTCGGAAGTTGGGGACAGGAAGTGAAAGTAGTGAGCGTATTTTTAATGCGGAAAACGGAAATCATCCCAGCGGAAGTTTCAGGAGACGGTATCTGTTTTATTAATGCTATGACGGAAATTACATGATTGTTGCCGGATGGAGGTCAAATTTTTCTGCTCAGTGAGCCCAGGGAAAAAAAATCTGTATCTCTTAAAAAATTCCTGTAACTAGGGATAAAAACAGTGAAATCTGGAATTTTGTGATATGTGTTGATTCACGTTGCCTTATAGCCGTCATCCAAGTTATCTAGTAGGTTGTGTAAGGTATTTATTATGACTATTAGATATTAGAGAGAACACCAAGGATAATTAATTCTTTATTTTCCTGAGTAATCATAATATTTTCACTTCTATTTTTTCACTCACTAACATTTTGTATCGTATGTGGTCAAACGAGATAATGCCCGAGAAATAGAAGATGGGAATTATATGCCCCATTTTAGAAAAATACGATAAACGTACGTGCGGAAACTAGAGAGGTATCACGCTGCTAAATGTAGCCTACATGGTTATGTCTGGAGTGATAAATAAGTGACTAACCACCCTTGTGGAAAGAACACTGGGAAAATACCAGTGTGGGTTTTGCCCGAATAAGAGCACAACCGACCAAGTTTTCACAATTAGATGGTGGAAAAATTTTATGAAATTGATCGAGACGTATATTTTTTATTTATTGACTACCAACAGACATTTGACAGTATAAATCGCAGAGAGCTCATGATGGTGCTAAATCGGCTCCAAATCCCACAAAAAATAATGAGGCTGGTAGGGCTTACCTTGGATGATACAAGGGTGAAAGAAATGGTCCAGAGTAGGTTTAGTGACGTATTTAGCTTTAATGCTGGAGTTAAGCAGAGCGATGGGCTTTCAGCAGTACTCTTCAATCTGGCTCTACGTATAGAAGTCCAAACCATGGACTCAAAAGGAACGCTGTTTGAGAATTCTACTCAGATATGCGCGTACGCCGACGACGTTGTAATTGCTGCAAGGAGAATGGCAAACGTTGAGAAAAATAATATTAAAAGGGAATCCGCCAAAATAGGCCTGAAAATGAATGTGAGAAAACCAAATAGTTATGTCGGCGGCGAAAGACTGAAGAGAACCCCGGGACATTACAATGGATGAAGACACCGCCAAGGTGTAAACAATTTCAATTACCTTGAAACATTCCTTACCAGCGACAAAAATGTCAAGAAATACACCCAGGACATAGTCGAGGCCGAAAACAGGCCCTACTATACCAATTTAAAACTATTTAAGAGTACTAATTAGCAGAGCCCTGAAAATTAAGTTATTTCTGACGTTAGTACGACCAGCGGTGACATATAACGCTGAAGCATGAACGATGACCCCAGCAGACGAGAGAGCTCTCGACACCTTTTAGAGGCAAATCTACCGCAGAATATATGGTCCAATGTATGATAAAGGAGAATGGGGGATAAGATATAATGATGAAATAGAGAGGCTTGAAGAGGATCGAAGGAAAGAAAATTATTTATAAAGGCCCAGAGAGTCCGCTGGTTTGTACACGTGGAGAAAATGAGTGAAGAAGAAATCCCAAAGTGGGTGATGAGGGGTAAGCTGTTCAACCAAAGAAGGCAGAAGCGCCCAAAGATTAGATGGTTGGACCAGGTACAAAGTGACTTGGAGAGGATGGGAGTAGGAGGACGGCGAGCCAGGACCACCGACCGGGACGCCTGAAGAGTGACGGTGTAGCAGGCCAAGGCCCACTCCAGACTGTAGGGCCACCGGATGATGATTATGTTGGTTATTGTATTAAACTTATGGCATCAATTTTTTATGTTTCATTTTAATTTTGACTTTTGTTGAAAGCTCTTGTCTTCCTGGTCGTCAATGTCATTTGTATCGGATGTATCGTCAAAAATATACTTTTCTCACCTATAACTTCTAAAAGTTGCAAATTTCGTTTTCTCCCTTTCGTATGCCATACTATACACTAAAGTTTACATCTTTTGTAACTCTTAAATGGAATTATAATAAAATTTTAACGATTGAAGTTGTGGAATATAAAAATCAAGTTGGATTCCGCCACAAAAAGCAAAATCCATAAGAGTAATGAACACTACAGATGATTTTATTTAACTAGTGTTTTTCACTGGAAATATGGTCTTCACAGTAGAAGTCACTCGTAATTAGAAGCTAACTGGAATTTCTCAGAGGAAAACACAACACAAGGAGATAACTCTAGCGAGAGCGTAACTCATCGACTGAGAAAGATTTTAAAGTCAATCGCAGGGTGCGAGTAGAGATGGGTAAATTTACCACAATTTTCAATTCAGATAAATTATCGAGGTATATTACAGATATTTTTAAAAATTACCGCCTTTTCCAGCATTTTTTAATTTTTTTAAATAACGGGCAAGGGTGCCAGTTGTTGTCATTAATTTTTAACATTTGTGCTGAGGAAATGGTAAGACAGGGATGGGAAGAACTTGAGGTTGGAATCAAAGTAGAAAGGCATCTGATTTATTCGGTTACATTCGCGGACGTACAGGCGCTGGTTAGTGGATCTTGGAAGGGTCTGCCAGCTTTTGGAGATGCTTTAGAATTGCAGTGAGGGATATTTGGAATGAATATAAACCATGAGAAAACGTAAATAATGAGATTCTCTAGGAAAAAAAGTGAGTCTGGCTACAAGCACAAACTCGAGCTGGTAAAGCATTTTAATTACTTAAGTAGTACGATAGAAGAAAACGGATATAGTAGCAAAGACATACAGAAAAGAATAGCGCTAGCTAATGAGGCGTTTATTAATAGAAGGGAGCTGATGACAGGGACCTTGAGTAAGGTTGTGAAGAAGTGGCTGATGAAGAGCTTAATATGGAGCATGGCGTTGTATAGGGCAGAAACGTGGACCCTCAGAAAGGTGGACGAGAATAGGCTGCAGGCATTTGGGATGTGTGAGCCGTGGCTTGGTGAAATGGCTCAAGAGCGGCCGCGAGGACGGATGCGCCGGCGACGAAAAGGAGGTGAGGGTGGATGATGGGGAAGGTGAGATGATTGGAGAGGTAAACTAACGAGGAAGTGTTTGAGATGGTGGATGAGGAAAGGAAACTTCTTAATGAAATTCCAGGTCAGCATAGTAGGTGGCAGGAGAATTTAATTAGGGACAAGGGTTTGCTCAACAATGTGATAGAGAAAAGGATATTGGGAAAGTGGGGAAGAGAAAGAAAGAGAAGGAGAATCGGTTTCATAGACAGGATGAAGAATAGTAGATGTATGCAGAGGCGCCAAAAGGCCTCTGAAAGCATAGAAAACCGACATTAACCGGTATGATGTTATAAAAAAATGTTCCACAAAAAAAATGGGTAGTATATACCTTTACATATAATCAAGTTTGTAATAAATGTATATTGACTTGGCTTCAATATCTTTGGAACATATATATACATACCAATCACGCCTTTCCTCTCCGGGGTAGGCACCGTCACAAAGTTTCACTCATAAATACATATTTGTACCCCTAACTCTGCTTCAATAATTTCCTCCATACCTGCCTATCCTTGCAAACCTCTTTTGCCTCATATACCCCCATAAACTGCTTCATGCATGCCCTCCTGTTTTTGAGACTCCTAATATTCCTCCTCCTAAGAATTTACTCAACCACATTAAACCACAACTTTCTCGGCCTACCTCTACCTCTCGCACCATCCATTTCACTCTCATATATATCTGTTTCATTATTCGACTCTCATCCATTCTCTCAACTTGGCCAAATCGACGAAGCACTCTCCTTTAATATATGTCCATTACTGGAGCATTTAAGCCACATTCATTTATCATCTACTCATTCCTCAAAGCTTAACTCATGAAGTACCAGGGAGCTGACAAATAGGCACTGTATGTATGCAAGAAAAGTGCTTTGGACCGATTGACGTGCCTTTAGTCTTTATGTATCTAGTTTTCATTATGGATAAATACTAAGTCCTCCAGTCGGGTCTCTTTTCGGCTCTTCTTTTCAGTTCCTGATAGCTGGTACAGTTCAAACCCTCCAATAGCTGCTTCGTATAATCAAGTCGAGGTCTTTCTCTTCATCTTTATCCTTCAGTTGTTCCCTCTAGTATCGTCTTTATCATGCTTTCGTGCCTCAGAATGTGCCCCACAAGTCCTGTCCTCCTGTTCCTTATACTTCTCCATATGTCATTCTTTTATCTTATTTTCTGATAAACTTATTCATTTGTTATTTTATCTTTCCAACTGATTTTTAGCATCATCCTGTAGCACCAGTTTACAAAGGACTCAAGTCTCCTTTTCTCTTCTTTCCCTATTGTCCAGGTTTCACACCCATAGAGGGCAACACTCCACACGTACGCTTTTAATAATCTCTTCCTCGTACGCAACTTGATACTGTTTGTAGTAAAGAGGCGTTTTTCCTTGTTAAAAGCTATCTTTGCTTATCTTATTCTACTTCTTATCTCCCTTTCACTTCCAACATCTTTAGTTATTATGCTTCCCAGATAAGTAAATTCATCGACCTCTTCCAGTGTTTCCCCATTCATTGTTGTGGTAACATAAGCGTTTCTTTGCCTGTCATCTTTGTCACATACTATTATTTTAGTTCTAGTTTTATTAATCTTCATATCCTATTCCTTCCCCATAGTATTTTCCATCATTTTTAGTATGGTCTCCAGATTCCCTTTACTTTCCGCCATCACAACAATATCATCTGCAAATCGAATCATATTTATCCTCTTCCCTTATATTTTTATCCCTAAATCCATGTTTTCTCTAACCTTATTCATTGCTTCTTGGATATAGCATAAAATATTATTGGGGAGAGCACACAGCCTTGTCTTACTCCTTTCCGTATGACTGATTCTTGTTGCTCATTTTCTATTTTAATAACTGCAGTTTCATTTCTATACAAATTTCGAATAATTTTTCTGTGTCTATGTGTCTATACTCTACTCTACATTTCCTTAGGATTTCGAACATTTTTGACCATTTGACATTATCAAAAGATTTCTCAATGTCTATGAAGGCTAAATGGGTTTTTCTACCCTTCTCTAGTCTTTTTTCTAATATTCACCGCAATCCTAAAATTGCTTCTCTTGTTCCGACACCTTTTCTGAAGCCAAATTGGTCTTCTGTGAAAAAGTCTTCTACTATTCTTTCCATTCGATGTTGTATGATGTTGGAGACAATTTTTGGGATAGATATGCATGGAGTATTAGGCTTACTGTGTGATACTGCTCACATTTATTTGCTCCTGGCTTCTTCGGAATGGGAACTATCACTATTGTTTTCGCAAAGTCTGAATCAGCGGTTCACTTTCCTTTAAGAGTTCTGCTCGTAAGTCATCAAGACCTGTGGCCTAGTCATTCTTTTACATCTTGAGTGCCATTTCAAATTCCTCTCTCATTACAGTAAAATCAAGATTTTCTTCTTCCACCTCTTCCTCTTTCTCTGGGACTTCAGTTTCATCTAGATAGTCAACTATATAAAGGGCTTATCCATATCATGTTTATCCATACCTTTATATAACGGAGACTTTTATTAACTTTAATGTAAAGAATGAATTGAACAAGCGAAAGTGTACAAAAAAGGCATTTCTCCCTCGTCCTACCAAGCAATGCCTGGCAGCAACGAGGCTAAGATAAGGTCCCCGTGCTTGACCGGAAATTCGCAGAATAGGATCGGAGAAATGATGTGAAGAGATATGAGAGAGACAAAGGTGAGGGGCGTAGGAAGGGCAGCGGCGGTAATATGGAGATGACGTCGGAGGCAGGATATTTGGGCATTATATACAAAAGGTGCATCATAGAGGCAGAGAATGTGATAGATCAGGGTTTCCCTGAAACACTGAGAGCTCCACGAACAGTCATTTAATCAAGTTTATCAAAAACCCGGAATGGTTGTATGTGCTGAAACCTTAACAGAATGGTTTTTATGTGCGAAGTAAAGAAAATCTTTCATTTAAATTTGAGGACACGCGGAAAATTGGGAAATGCAAATTTGACGAATACTGGCGACATCCTATGCAAGACCGCCTTTCTGAAGACTCTAACGAAGGTAACCACTTGGTTCCCAACAGCTGCGGCTCCGATGATATGGGTAGACTTAGAGAACACAATGTGCAATAGGATCCGCAAGCCACCAGACGAAAGTAATTATTGCTTTATGTACAGCTTCGGCCGTGAATTATGGTAACGGTTTCTCTTCATCCATTATTGTTGCGATTATAACTCCATTTTTTATTAGTAGTTGAACATCTTTAAGCATTTAACCAATTCTTTGACTTTTCAATCTTCAGTGAGTATATATGAATTGTCAAAGTTTGCTTGGTTGATCAATATTTACTGGGTGATGAATCTACTACGGCAAATTCCCAATTTTTGGAATACCTGAGTTATCCAAAAATGGTCTTTAACATTTCCATTGAGTTTCTCTATTATTCAATGCGTGAGTGATGGTAATGAAAGCGATCCTTCCTCTTGTAGCCTGGACTAATCCCACGTGTTGCATCCAAAAATCATCTTTGCGTCGTGCTATTGCCGCGGCTCGGTGATTTGGGTACAGTTAGCGTCAGAAATTATCCTTAGTTAGTTGACCTCTAGAAATTCCCTGGGTCCTCGATTAATCACATCGCGGTTAAGTTTCTCTTGGTGATTATGATGGAACGGAAGCTGCCAGTAGCATTGCCAGTGTCCGTGTTAAATTAGGGCCTATTCTCTCGAGTGGACGGTGTGCGTTTCGTTCAAAAAGTTTCCGACCCCATCCTGTGGGAAATGTATGAGAGTGAAGCGAAAGACTGCACCGTGTTGTTATCCAGTGCCCTTCTCGAAAAGCTCAAAATACTTATTTTGAAGTGATTACACTGGAAAGTCTCTGATACCGCGGTTTCTGGCTAACAAGATTCTCTTTTTACCTTTGGTTATCATGCGCCATATGCGGTCAGTTTCAAAGTGAGATTAATCCTATTCTTTTCAGATTTCCTTAGGGAAACCAGCGTGATAGGGATCTTACAATTACATGAAGCACCCGGACGATACAAAATACGCCAAGTATTATCCAATATTAGGCTCGCGCATTCTGTAGATAATAACCTCCCTGTTTCATTGTAGACAATATATAAGGGCGAGGGAAAGGTCATTAATTTTTTTCTAATTATTTAGCCCAAATGAGTGTGCTTCCTCCATAGCATTGTAAGCTGCATTGTAAGCTGGACAATAAGAATATTTAATTTAAAAGTTAAATATTAAGTTTATGTTAAATTTCAAAGTGAATATAAAAAGGAAACTATGCCTAGGAACAAATAGTTTGTTGAGCAAAGGTCTAATCTCCAAGAAAATTCATTTAGGTACCGAGTTTGAGTCCATAAAAGATTTACAGACCAATTCGTGAAAAGCCTGAGAATGTATATAAGCCTCAAGTTAGAGCGTTTTACTCTGAGACTTCTAAAATTAGTTCAATGCAATATAGGAAACTAGAGTTTAAACAAATTACGCGAGGATCTTAATAGGTTATTTCTCTAGCGTCCGATTCGGAATAACTGGTCTATACCTATATAAAATTCTGGCCGAGTACCTCATGTTTGTGTTTTAATCGCCTATTTTTATAATTTTTCCTGCCTCACGGGACTCTAACACCACCAGAGGTCTCGCATGTGCTCCTACTTTGTCATAAAATACCTTAGGTGACGCGTATATTCGGCTGTAAGGGAAGATGAAGCCTTTTCCGTCTTATAAAACGTCTTCACTCGTGGATATTCCCTGATATTCATCATCAGTGGACACCAATTCCCAGATTATTTTGCAGCTGTTCTCTATTCGACTCTTTTCTCTCTACCAACTGCTTCAATCACTTGTTATTATTACGTACTCCATGATAATTACGGAGAATTCCTTAAAATGTGCATAAAAACTCTTTTTTTGTCAGGTTAGAGCCTCAACCCTGCGCAAAAATCTTGAGCGTACTTCCAAGTCATCGCAAAAGATTAGGTTTAGCACTCCTTGGGAAATAATTTGTGAGAAAAGCCTTTTTTGGAACCACCCTAATGTATACACTGATTAATGCAAAGGCTGTAATTATGTTTATGCTTTCGAACGTCGATACCTCTGAATGACACTCTCTAGCCTAAACAATACATACAGTGATAATAAATTCTACCATTGAAGTAGATGGAGAGGGCATTTAGTATGCTGGTCAATGCTGGAAGCTGAAGTCAGTCCGCCATGTTTGTTAACCCTCAGTTTTCCATAGTGCTTGCGGCTTAACGCACTAATTTTGCAAGTTTACTGTTTTCCATTTATAACTTACAAGAGATCAGCATGCAGCATACTTCTTTAATATGCCTTCTGCTAACATATTGTCGGCCCCGATGGTGGCGGAGTAAAAGAGGGTCGCGGGTTCGAGTCCCGCCTGGGTAGAATATTATCTGTGTAGGACATGTGTGTTTGTCTCTCGTCCGTTGTTACCGTGTTCACCCGACGTGGCCCATTGTGCTGTATTCGATAAAGTGAAGATAAATGTTGTTTATTTATGTAAATTAAAAATTCTTATTCTCATTCCCGATAAAAACTAATGTAGAATCAAGTAAAACTCATAGCATTCAGCTAAGTCACTTGCCTTTAACTTCAATCAGATATTTGATATTGTCAACCTTCAGGGTCCATCGAGGGTCAATTAAGGGAACGATACTTCGGAAAAAGGCGTTTATTCTTGGCAACCATACAAAATTCCTACCTGGACAACATCATCTAATACTCGCCTTCTCAAGACTGCCGCTCATTTGCTTCTTCTTCTTCTTCCTCGTGACCCAGAAACCATGGCTTGGCGTCCCCATGTGACCACCCGGTGTCCATCTCATTGGTCACCAACAGCCGCCTCATACGATCGTGTATCATCAGTTTCCCATATTGCATAATGCCAAAGGCGACTCCAAGACCACCGACTAAATGAATCCCAGTGAGCTCAGCAGTATAAAAAAAACAGAAAACAGCCTCCGAAGGTGAGCACCCACACTATGGCCCGAGAAACCCATTGATCTCATTTCAGTAATCTAAACGACCTCATATCATTCTTCCCTTGGGGAAAAAATTAACGGATAAATCCAAGAGAATGGCTCTCACCAGCCATGGTCTCAGTTCACTCAGGAATTTCACTTACAATATCCTTACTTTACATTTGTTAATTCGTCCTGCTATCCATGCTAATCCATCTGTTAATGCTATCCATGTGAAAGTAAGGAAAGAGCATGGTTAAACAATATGGTTGTCGTTTCAGTTTTCAGGCTTCAGTTTTATGACTTAAATCCTCTCCATCTACCTCAATGCAAACAACCCCCCAATTAACTTTTTTTCAGGGAGTGTTCTTAATGGCGGTAAATATCGCATTCACAGACGCAATTAAATGTATTTGAAACTATCCATCCAAGTGGGTAAAACTCACCATAAAATGAAACCGTTCGTTGCTGTACCTCGGTTACGTGATCGGGATTATCTGGAACGGTTAACATGCAACCCACCAAAAGGTTATTATGTTATTTACGGGAATAAAAACAATTGAAAAATCGGAGAGATTTGATGAAATCAAAATAGGAAAGAGATTAATGGTGAAGTTCGCAACGAGGTCATTCTATAAGGCAGTAATTTTAAATTTCTATGCTTGTTATAAGTTTTGCGCAACCATTAACTTAAAAAGTGGTCGTGCGCTGGTTGGTTGCAATTTATTTGACCTATTCCTTTAAATTATATTTCAGCTGAAGGTTTAGCGTCGCTGTACACTCGCAATATAAGTTTAGCGCTAGAATCTGATGATCGTTTGCTCCGGATCCCTCACAAATGGGCATGGGCTTAAAAATACACATTACCAGATAGTTCAGCAGCCCTCCTTCGATTACGTTGTGGATTCCTTTTAAAATTCTCCCGAGGCAACTTATTTAAATATTTTATCCATTTTTTCCTTACTTTTTTCGTATCAAGCCTATTCTTAGAAGGTCTTAACTATCCTTGTTTAACTCTTAACGGCTCACAGAGAAAACTAAACAGTTGCTGAAAGATGAAGTGAGTCTTCTTTCCTTATTACGGAAACAGGCCTAATTTTAGCTTTAAAATTTCGGCATCTGAAAAATTCTGCGTACTTTTAATTCATCACCATTGATCCTTCAATCCTAAGATTGGTTGATTGCAGCCCTCCACCTCTCCCGATGTAATGCTAGTTCTCTTACTTCCTGGTATATTTCCCTATGTACTGTCTTCTTTATTTGATCCATGAACTTATTACTGGGTCTTCCTCTGGGGACTTTTCCCTCTATTTTACCTTCAGTTATGTTCTTTACAAACTCATTGTGCCTCAGAGTGCGTCCAATCTATTTGATATCGTATTTTTTTATTGCCTGCACAAATTTTGCATTGATTTTTTGAAGTAACATTTGAGAACTTAAAAAATGGAAAAAAGTGGTTTCCCTTGAATTTTGCGCTTAAAAAGTTGCATCGGTGAAAAGAAAAATGGAACTCCATTTGAAAACGGAGGAGATAATACGGTGAAAATTGAAAGCAGCTGGCATTCATAAATATGGATGAATTTTTGTTGAACGATAGTTTTTTCCAAATCCGAGATGAGCTAGTAAAGCTGTGCGTTTTTATGCCGCAGTAAAAGGGTGCATTTTGAGCAAATGCCAGTCCGAACTTTTTCCGTACCGCTCGAGTAAAATATTTTCTGGGTTACAAGTGGAGTGAGTTATTGTTTTTTTTAGCTTGTTTTCATTAAAATTGGTGAATGTCCACATATGCTGGTAATTCAAGTGCTGTGAAGAGCAACGAAAAATTTCGCTAATGTTACGAAGTAGGTCATGGATAAATCCTGCATCTCCGCACGCGAATTGAAGATGAGAGACACTCGAATATCATTTTATTCGGATTAGATCGTATCAATTTCTGATAACTAAGACCTTTAACCAATGATTTATTTCCCTCCATCATAGGATAGGTTAGCACTGCTGTCCCTACTCCTATAATTAATGCCTGAAAGTACCAGGCCCTGATGTGTGGCTTTGGAATACTATCCAACAGAAAATAATCCAAAACTAAATTACTTATACATCGTGAGGTCATGAATTAGAATAATCATATTCATAGAAAATACTTCTCCGATAATTATAAAATAGTGCAACAGTAAAGATTTCGAATTTTTCATTTTATTTTTATTTTTTGCCATAAACATACTTCCTAAATGATGAATGTAAAATTTTTAATTATCCTACGCGTTTCATCTGTTAAACAGGACTTAAAATTACTTTTTGAATGCATTGTGTTCTCATGGAAAACGCAATAGGTGATTGAATTACACGGAAACTCGCGTTCTTTTAAGAATAAATTCACACAAAAATGAATGAAGATGGCAGTGGAAACAACAATTGCATTTTTCCTAGTATTAACACGTTTATAATTGCAATGACGACGCATTTTATCTCATCAGATACTAGCCCTATCTGTGACTGTCTATAATAGTGCGGTTATTATTTTCATTACGACGAACTTCCACTATATGACGTCAAAATCTTTTGAAATTATGAATAATGAGGACTTAAAATTTTATTTTTTGATACATTGGTCACCAAAGTTGTTCGCCAAAGATATTTTCAGCATTGTTACAACTGCGTCGCAGTGTAGTTGAAGTAGAATAAGCAAGAATCTCGAATGTTTTTTCATTTATTCAGATTTTTTCCTAATTGCGACTTCAAATCCGACGAGTATTTATACGCATCATTGCATCTCATTTCCACGGGACAATCACGTGATCGCCATCAAAAACCCGCCGTCACAGATGGAGTTAATGGGGACTCGGTGGCTATTTGTCGACTGTTCCAGGTATTCACGATTAGCCATGGACATTTTCGATTACAAAATGCCCTCTCCATCCACCTGTGTTCACAACAAATGCGAGCCATGGAAACCGATGCAAAATTTGGACTAGTACGCAGACATATTTATATATGCTTATATAAGAACTGAAATATTAAGATATTCCTTTGGCGCAGTCTTGAAATTCGGCAAAATAGCGTCGAAGCACCGTGGAAATATGTGAAAAACGTGATTTTTAAACTGTTTGGATTGTTATAATTGTAAAGATACGGAAAATAAAGAGATAACTATATTAAGGGAGTACTAAGCTTAAGGTTTATAGCGTTATATAAAAGAAGATGTAAAACGTCTGTGAAGCGACTTATGAAGTAAAATCAATGGACCTGTCTCATGAACATTTACCGTCAGTCCTCTATACACATCACCTATCCGTTCCTTATGTGGACGATATTCTGATCTCGTATGGTTTTTATTCTGTGGACAAGTTGCAAATACTGGTGTTATTTTTGCGGATACTTAGTTTAGTTCCCATACAATCGGCTACTAAGTGAAGGTTTTTGAATGTATATAAACTTCTTTTATTTATATATACACATTACCATTTTTTCGAATATGGACCTATTTTGTAAATTTGCGAGTGAAATACAAAATATTTGATACTATCCCGGCAAATGGTTTGAGTTAACTCTTCGAGGGTATTCCACTGGGTAAAGCTTGTCAATGATACCACAATTTCCGCGGACGAATTGTTCATCGTCATCAAAGTATGTGAGAGTGAACGCATCCTAGAGATTAAAAATCAAACTCAAAGCATTGTGTTGAGTATCGTGCACTTTGTAGGGTGAATATATTACACCAACGTTTTTTTATTAAAAAGTCGTAGAAATTTTCTTCTTTTTCAACTTTACCCCAATATTTTCATGCTCGGAATCCACCTACAACCTCTGTTGCCTTACCAGCTCTCTGTACTCATTAGATTTTCCATTGCAAAGTGCTATCCGTCTCTCAAAACCATTGAAATATTCATGTAATCATTTAATTATGATCGCCTTGATTGCCTCTTCTAGGTTGTCTGGAAGATAACCCTTTAACCTCCGGCTATGGACGTAATTTGAGCATTTTCATGGCGGAGGAGAGATTACCGGTTGGTCCGAGTAGAAAGGTAGATTTTAAAGATATTTGAGAGGTATTTGTGAGTGCAGAGCTATAGAGTGCTTTATTGTTCAATTTCTTCACATTGACTGAATCATTTCATTGAGATCAATTAATCAAACTAACTTTAGGAAAATTTACTTGTACACTTTGTATTTCCGACTTAGTAACATTACTTAAATTCTCTCCTAAAAATATTTGGGAGGAAACTGCCATCCCTTGCTACCCCTGAATTACTTTTGTCTATGCCTTCGACCTCTAGGTTTTCCTGGTAAGTCCGTGATATCCAGATAATCGGTAAATGAAACGACGATGAAAATATGACAGAAATATAAAGCTTTTGTATGCAATAAAATATATCACCTTCTCCCCGTAAAGGGCACTTTATAAACCTTTCATAGAACAAAAAAATTCAATACACATATTTCAGTTTTTTAAACAGATTTCTGCTCGAAAAATGTATTGAACATGAGAAAACAATTGGCGATATTATTAACGAAAACGTCTCGGCACCTGATATTTGGCGAAGTTTTAGTGATAACGTTATAACTCTTAGAACAAAGATAATGCTACCAACTGAATATGAGACTAGAAATCGTTAATTAAGCACTATTGAGAGTTACAAATTACTGTCTAGCACATAAAACAACCACCGATTCTACCTTCTTCAACTATTCTCGTTTCTCTCATCTCTTTTACGCATGCCCATCTCACCAATCTCTTTAAAACGTCAGAGAAAATTATTTTAAGTCCGTTTTATTCACAACCGTATCGGAATCTCATTTTTTCACCCCATTTATCCTTCCTAGAAGTTGTGAACATGCACTATGTATTTGTTTGGTGTATAAAAAGTTTGATTATTTAAATATGTTAAGATTCTGGTGGACAATTTTGTTCCGTACTGAAATTATTGTCGTCAGCAGGGTGATTTCTCTCAAGGGGTTGTGTATAACATTGAACAAATAGCCTGGTAGCTGCTAGTCAAATTGGTTTCCAGGATTTTCCGAGTACGGACGGCCTTTGAACACACTCTCACTTGAGCCAATTATCGAACGGGGAATCGGAATCGCTATTGTGTTGAAAATCTGCGTCCCCATTGCTCATATGGGCAGCGAGGCTTGCGGAAAATTTTCCTGTATTGCTTGATTAAGGAACGTTTTGAAGGTCATGACACAGAAAGGGCGTTGAGTTGACCTTTCCCTGGCGCAAAACCAATGTTGCGCAATCTTTTTCTCGGTAGATTCGAAGTGCAGCGTGCGACGTATTTCACCTATCAAACAATCTGTACAATGCTCGCAATTTTATAATTTCTTGCTGAACCCTGAATCAACGATAGATAGAGTCAGGAAACCATCGCTCCTAATTATTTAACATTACTTACCCCTGAACCTAGGATAAATATGTTTACTGAAGCTATTAGTGTTGGTGATAGATCCGAATAAAATTTTGTGGATGATAATTTCCAAAGTTCATCCTTGTTTGAAGTGAAATTATAATTCATGGTGCTACATTTCTCATTTTAAGGTGGTATTATCGCTTTTCTTAAAATTTGAAAATTCAACATGAAAAGCTAAACTTCATAAAAATCAGTGTAGAGTTCATATTTCTACTAACACTTCGTGGCAGTATATTTTTTACAGCAGTTTGACGGAAACGCAGGAATTTGAATCTAGAGTATTTTTAAATTGGTCATAGGGAAACTAAGCGTGACAGGCATGAATATTTTTACTTTAACAAAAACTCTCCACCAATTAAGAGTAAAGGCTAGGTTAGAACATACTTAAACCTAATTAAAAGTTTCTAAAGGATTCGTGATCTGCTATCCATATTTTAAATTATCATAGGCGAAAAACAAACTCCACGCAACGGTGAGAGATGAAAAAAATATGAAGCGACGGAGAAACCGGGCAAGAATGCATTCCGCTATTTCCTTTCGTTTATTTATTTACTCTATTTTTCGAGGGAAGGAAATAAACAAATATTAATAAAAAGCAAATATCTCTTGTAATATCAGTGAACAAATTAAATTGACCGAGAAACAACGCATCAGTCACAGCATGACGAAAAATAATACCTGGTTCAGGAGTGCTGACGATCTCAAGAGCAAGGGTTATGTTCGAGCCAACATGTACCAATGATAAATATCGAACAGCATTTTAAAGAGTCAGATCATTTATGAACCCCTTTAAAATAAATATTAAAAATCAATTTATGAAATATCTTTGTATGAACTACATGTTGCAAAGTATTGAGGCGTGGAGCCAGTAGCAACTGCCTGATGAGAGGCTGAATAAGTACCTATATGTTGCGAGTGATAAAAACTAGCCGTTTTCAATTCACTTATTTCCAGAAATAGAGGGAAAGGTCCTCAGAGGAAGACCTAGGAATAAGTTAATGGGCCAAATAATAACAATAAGGATACCTAGGAAGAGATACCGGGAGGGAAGGGAGCTAGCATTCGATCGGGAAGGGTGGAGGGCTGCAGTCAACAAATCTTAGGATTGAACAACCAATGAAATAAATTTTTGGTTTGTTTTTGTATTTCGGATTTATGAAAAAAATACCCCAAAGAATCAGAACAATTGTGTTTAAATAATAAAATTCTGTGGTAATAGAAATGCCATAAGTCCAAATGGTTACTGTCCCTTTTTTTTTGGTTTCAGCCATGGTTTAAAATGTGTCATTTTCAGCCGTCGTTAATGCTTACTAGTGGTGGTTGCTAGCTGTAGTTCACTTTAAGGATTAGTTCGAATACATGCAGTTCACCTATTTGACCTGTTTCATTCATCTATTATATTTTACGCTGCCTTCTATTGCTGGTAAATTTATGTTGCAAATGTTTTATATGAAGCATATTTATCACCACTTGCAGAGAGGTACACTCACTAAAATTACAGAATTTTGTGAGATTTTTCCGTTAAATTACATTTAAGTTACACTTATTTATCACTTTAAATCACATTTAAGTCTTGTGCACTTAAGTCTTGCGACCTCTAAACATAGTATGTTTGCCTTCCCTTAAACCGAACAATGTGTACAAACTTGACTCGCTATGTCGTACCATGCCCGTAATAAGTCGCCCTGGGAAAAGAATTTTTTATTAAGCTAAATTTTTTCATGAATCCTCAGGTAAGGATGATGATGATGCCACCAAATTAAGAGAAATACAAGTAGAGGGCTTGATTTTTATTAGCCATGATTATTATTGCCTAAGACTGATGTGTACCATGGCTAAATTTTGCTACTTGTAAATTCGTTGTTTGGATCATTTCCGGAATAAAATGAATGACATATCTGGTTCTTCTTTTTCACTAATTCTGATCTTAAGTTTTTAGTCATCTTATCTAATTACAATTTGTACAGATAACTGATTTTCTACTTCTACATTGTTCGTTGCTAATTGTAAAAGTAGCATTTCAAAAGATTCACTACCTTTAAATGGTTTCTCTACACGTTGCCAAAAGCGCACAATTTCCTTTCAAAATTGTACATTTTAGCACCGCTTTTTTTGTTTCGCAAGATGCAACATTTTGCAGTATGACATCGCCCAATTTTTTTAGTAGGCTCTGGTACAAAATATGCTTAATAGTGTGCAAATGATATGGTTCGCAGTTACGATCCCAGGCATATATGCATGGACTAAGAGGATTTAATTCGCCATTTGTCTAGGTGGGGATTCAAACTGAGATCTTTTAATTGCTTTTAGCCTCTGGTTAAAACAACTGAATGGCTATTGGGGGTTCAAGTTTTGTATTCCGGTCAAGTCAAATGATTTTGTTTATGACCATTTTCATTCCGTTTGTAAATAGAGTACTCATTTTTTTCGTAAAGTGCACAGTTTGCTTTGATTATTTATTACTTTCGCAATAGAATTTGAATATCCTAGATTATTTTATTAACTAACGTGTAATACCTAATAATCACTTTTTCACTGTTAGTGGCAGCTTGCAAACTTAGGCTTCAAAGCCTGGGCTGCGAGGTTTCCCTTGGAGCTGTAATCCCCTACAAAAACCGTACGTTCCTTCGCTCAAAGGTTCCTCACAGGCATGGTAGGAGGTTATGACATTACAGAGAGGAGTTTTGCTGCAAAATTTACTTGCACCTGCTCCTGCCTGGAGCTCCCAGTGCTGTTGTTTGTCGCACTGCTGGAAAGTGCTTGCATCGACGCCACCTTTTGCAGTATGTTCATTGAGTGGACGAAAAGAAAGGATACGGCCTTTTGTGGATCAGTCATCCATATCATCTGTGAAACAAGTACGCCTGTAAACCAGTCCTTTTAAGAAACGCTTGCACCAAACTAGGACGCGCTTACCAGATGCTCCCTTTGAGCCGTGTGATAAGCGACAGCAAAATTGGTGGAATATGACGACATTTCATTAAGAAAGAAGTATTTTTTCCTGTTGACCTAGGCAATGTACATATGTGTAGATAATACTTTATTTCCAAGCTTCTTTATCTCCGACCAAGTGCTGATGGAACTCATTGCATATTTCGTAATTCTTGGAGTTTGGTTTTTTTGTATTTATTATTTTTAGGGTTGTTTATATTTCAAACTATTGAAATAAGGAACGGTGAGTGAGGGACAGAGGGATGTTGAAGGCCGTGAGACATGTAAAGATGCTTTGTAAGTGGGGAAGAGGATGGGGTAGAGAGAGATTAAGGATAATGAAAGTTATGAAAAGAGGTGATTCGAAGGCAGAATTCACGTAAGGAGATGGGAACTTGCGTCTCTAAAAATATAGAAGAACTTTTTCTCTTCCATCCAAACCTACCTTATTTGTATAATACTAGAGGATTAAGGATATATTTGTTGAAAACTCCTCAGTCATAAGGTTTAATTATAACAATTCTTTTTTTTTGACTCGTATTGAAGGGAAAGAGATTAAATTTTTTTTCCTTGGGTATCTATGATACGTAATAGGTACCCGAGGTGAAATCTGTGTTAACATTTTGTTATCCACTAAATATTTTGTGCTCCACCGGTAAAGTAACGAATTTAATGATTAATAAACATATTTTAGTCTATACAATTTCATAAACCTTTACAAAAATCATAAAAAAATAAAATAATTTTAATTAATAAAAGTTTTCAAGGAAATTTCAATCGTAAGCATTAGCAACTAAGTCCTTTTTCAACGTGTTTTCATGTATTTGCTCATTTCTTTCTTCTGAATCTCTAGTCTTTCATCGACTCAGAGAGAATTTTTCTTTACGGCTGGGGATTAATTTTCCGTTCGGACGAGAGACCATTTACCTTGTTACGTTAGATTCAAGTTGTTGCCTGAGTTGTAAATTTTCATTATCTATGTAAATCTCTTAAAGCTACGTAAAATTAGATACAATTATTAGGTAGTATTTTACAGCTCAGAGGCCGATATTGAATGTAGCTCTCCAGGAAGACTCCGAAAATTATTGATTTCCACAATAAATGATACAGGAAGAATTAAAGTTAACGTGGATGGAGAAGAATGAAAAAAAGAATGTTAGCTGGATTTAGTTTATCATTTAGCAAAGTACTTGGGTTGTATTATGATGAAAACTAGGCATGATATTCAGGGTAATACGCACGCAGGTAAAATTTTGACTGATGTCAGAGTAAGCTTCCTGTTGTGAACATTGCGATCCATGACAAAATATTTCATATCAATATTATGAAGAAAGTTAGGACGTAAGCGAAGCTGAAGAATGAAATCATACACAGAGTTAAGAGCAACCTGCTGTAAATTATAGATTAGAAGTACGCTCTACCACCAAACTGTAACTTAGCCGTTTGAGTACTTAGGCTGTTCAATGCTAAGATTAGTTGACTCCAGCCCTCCACCCTTCCCTATCTAATGCTAGTTCTCTTACCTCCTGGTATCTCATCCTATGTACTTTCCTCTCTACCACTAAACTGTAACTTAGCCTTTTGAGTACTAAATTGGTTGTTCAATACTAAGATTAGTTGACTCCAGCCCTCCACCCTTCCCTATCAAATGCTAGTTCCCTTACCTCCTGGTATCCTATGTACTTTCCTCTTTGTTGGGTCCATGAACTTATTCCTGGGTCTTCCTCGGGACTTTTCCCTCTGTTTTGCCTTCAATTATATTCTTCACAAACCCATTGGGTCTCACGATGTGTCTAATCCATCTTTTTCTTCTTTTCTCTATGGCGTTCCATATGGTCCTTTCCTCTTCTACTCTTCTGTAAACTCCATCGTTTCTTATTTTGTCTGTCCATTTCATTTTCAGCATTCTCCTCTAGCACCAGGTTTTGAAGGTTCAAGTATTTTCTGGTCAGCTTTTCCAATGGTGACTTGCTTCCGTTTCATAGATTACTGCGCTCCACACCACTCTCTTCCGCATATTAGGATTTTAGTCTTCGTTTTATTTATTTTCATGTTGTAGTTAGAGTACTTCTATCAAAAGAAATATCTATTAATTTTTTAAAAGGTGTGGGTTTACTGTACAGCCATTCATGTTGACCAAATATTCTTTACAATCTTCTTCAGATTTATTTATATTGCACGATGCGTTTCACCTTTATGTGGCATCATTATGTGCAATGAGTACTAAGTGATTTTATTCACCATGAGGAAGATTACCGAGTGTTTTAATTTATCGTGAATGTCTTCAAGCGAGTCCAGCCCAATACGGTTAAATTTACACGGCCGCTGTTAAATTTCTCATCCTTGGTGATAGGCCTGTAAAGCTGATTCTTTTTTTAATAATTTCCTCAATACTGCCTCATTTTTCCACGCTTACTTTATTTCAGTTTTATTTCGTGCTTGAATCACTTCCTCCTGTTATTCAGGCCCCTATTATTTGTTCTTTAAGAGTAACTTCCACCGTATTCTTTCGCGGTCTCACTCTTCCTCTCTCACACGATTAAGTTCCCTATCGTTATTCCGCTTTCTCATTCCAGTCTCCCCCATTCCCTCGATATGGCCAGATCAGCGCAGCACTCTCCTTTCATCGATTTCCATTTCCGAGACATCCATTCTACATTATTTCATCACCCTCTCTTTCGTAGCCCGACCGCTTCTGCTTTTGCCCCACATTTCTCAGATACTTCATGCCCACTGAATATGGTCCACCCGTGTACTTATCCTAACATACCTAATCACGCTGTCTATTATATTATATGTGGAACCCAGAAGTTAAGGGGTATAAGTGACATTTACAAAGATGAGAGTTAGGAACAGGAATGGGATGTGAAAATATTAATCTTCTAGGTGGTAAAGGGATCCAAGTGATTTTTCTTGACAGGTGATGCTATCTAGGGTAATGCTTCTTAACTACTTAGTGGGTTGTACCACACATTTTCAACTTTGACTTAAGTTTTCTCAAAACAACAATTTTGTTACTTAGACCCCTTGACTTCTGGGGTCCTCATATACTATTAGGCTGCGGAGTAAACTGGTAACAATTGCTGCTAAAGCCCAGCCACAAGTAACAACGATTTTCCATCATCACTTCAGGCGGCTTAACGCATGGAAGTCGACTTCTATGGAATTTGCGAGGGTAGCGATATTTCAAATCGTATTTAAATTTACCGTTCACCGTACCGGGCACCGTTCTGTTTACACACAACTTTTGATTTTCTCAAACAAATGGATGACGGAAGCAAACAATCAATATGGAAGCAACGCATATCACCTAAATTTAGCAATAATGGCATTCTTATATCGCTATTCGAGTCCCATAGGCATTCGTGAGTTTTATCATTATAATAAATTTCATTATTGTACTTTATTGCATCGTTTCATGTACGGCAGTTGTGGCAATAATAATTATTATCTAATAATATACAAGTCTTAAAGCTTACCTATAGCGTTCTTTAGCATTTACAACATTTTCAAGGACGAAACATAATTGCATATGCAACAATGAGTACTTCTTCAATTAATTTATTCGTTGCTTACATTTTAAATCTCCGTTTGTTGTCTTGTGACCAAGATTTCTCCGGATGCAGTTTTATCGCAGGATCGATATTCTTCTTGCAGGTAAAAAGGAAACCAGTCAATTTTTCTCGCAAGTTGCAACCGCAGTCGATTTTCACCACTACTGCCATGGAAATACTCGCTTATATATCGGAGTGTCGATTGCAAGCGATATCCAAGACTGCAGTCATGCAATTGACTTCCATGTGTTGACGCGCCTTTCCATTTAAGGAGTTTTCACCGCAACGGTGTGAGTCAAAAGAAATACTAAAATCAGACTTCTTTTCAAATGGCTTTAAAAATGCAGCTTTCGCTGATAGCTTGTTTTAGTTGTTGAAAATCAAAATTATCTCACAAAAAATGTCAATAGTTTGGCGAATATCTTTCTAATGAACACCTTTTTATTGCTATAGACTCCGACTATGGCGCCATTTTTATGGAATTACCACATTTTGACCACCAATTTTGAAGTTACATGTATTTATTAAATAAATAGGGTAATACTTTGTTTTTCCACAGTAAATTTTATCATCATATGACCATGGTTTCGACGGCTAACGTCATATTCAGGAGCAAATACAAGTTTGTGAGAATATTCAACAACATTCAACACTTCAGTACATAGTTTAGATATCCTCTCAATTAAGTTTGTATATAAGTGTTCTCATAAACTCGTTTTTGCACCGGAAAATGATGTTAACCGTCAAATCATGGTCGTGTGATAATAAACTGTTTAACCCTTTTATTCGAAATGTATCGCAATTTCCATAAAGTCACGAAGAAAACCACCAACTTTAGTTATAAACTAATAACACAAGCATAAAAACTCTGAGATGCATATTTTTTATCATTGAATAATTTTCCGGAATTTTTTTTATTAAAAATAAAAGGTTTTCCATGAAAATGTCATTTATATAACATAGAAAAAATCCCATTTTACTCATTCTTTCTGTTTACGATGATGATAGGATGGAGGAGATAGATACACAAAAAAGAGACGATCACACTTACACTGCTAGCTTTCGGAACTGGTCCGTCTTCGAGGCGTATCACGGCACAAATGTCGTGTGCGCTGGTGAGGATAGGGGTAGGAGGGGCGGTAGGATAGGGGAGGGGGGAAGGGGTTTTTCCAGGCGGTTGAGGAACGTTTCTTGAAAAGGGAATTTTTACCAGCTCGTGTCTGAGCCGGAGAGAGCGTCAAGGGTCGAAGTGGAATTCCGAAGTGAGGGTGGGGGAGGGGAGAGAGAGAGCGGGGGGTTAAACGGAAAAGAACGGGAGGCGTGCAATCAATGTATTAATTTGATTGCAGGACTAAATACGGACGGACTAAATGACTCTCCATGTTTTATTCCACATGGTTTGTAGACGGTTCCGGTGGCCATTTTCTTCTTCAGTTACATGCTTTCCAATTTAGGGAGTAGCACCACATTTTTCTTGGCCGCCGGACGTTCTTCAAACATGTGGGCAGTTTTATTCTTGTACTAGGCACTAATAAGTAATTTCCAGTTCAATTTATGAGAAAATATATCACAGACCGGTGAGATTATATTATTTATCCGTAATGGAGGTCACATTTTTCTCTAGGGATCCAAAATATGGATAACAATAAATGTCCTTTCTTGATGAAACTATCTTAAACCGACCTTAATCCGATATCATTTCAAATAGCCTAATAATATTCCAAACCAAAAAGTTCAGAAGGTAGTTCTGCTACTCTTTGGGTTATTAAGAGGAAACTCATGTAGCATAAGTAACCTTTCTTTGTAACTCATTCTCGGTGCAGATATGAGGCTTTAATTTTGACGGCAGAGGCGAACGGCACTGAAGCCGACATGTGTAGCCATGGCCTTCTCGTGGCCAAGTTTAACCACATGACCTCCCACAGCAACTGCCCAACAGCAACGTCCATCTCGTCTCTAATGGAAACTGAGGCTACATCCCGCCGGTGATTTAGGGATCTAGCGCTCGCCGAAATATCCGGCGATTGACTGCGGGACAATAGGGGTCTCCTCCTCCGAAGCCCCTTCCGTAACTCATTGAGGTCACTCTCGGCTCGGAAATGAAAATGGCGGATGCGATGGAAATAGGAACAAGATAACTATTTCGTTGTTGTGGCTGGGTAACCACCATCCATTAGGTCAGCTAAGGCTATTCCGTGGTATTTTTTTTACAGCAACTGACATCAGCATTAAATCATGGTATTTGATGTTACCTCCGCAAATCCTCGAATTTATTCATCGAATTTGCCTGTCAAGGCGGCAAAACTTTGTTTTCCACATTCAATATAGGTATACATTAGGGTCGTTCAAAAAATTTGTTTTTAAAACATCCGCTCCACATGTTTGCCCCTGTTCCAATTGGTGTTAGAAAGCTATGAAAAAAATTCAGGCAAATTGGTTAATATTTAGAGGTCCCTATGATTGAGCACTTTTTGGGTGAATGCGGATTTTTAACTAAAACAATAGTATTGTAATGGAAAAAATTTAATGGTGACATAACTGAATACATAAATAATGCTAAATGATCGTGATTCGTTACTGTGACCATAAATAAGTCTCCTAAAAGGTAAAAGGTATGTTTAATACAAGATTATAATATGTTTTCTTCACTAAGCGCCATTACCATCATTATCATCAGCCATGAGTATTTAGTTGTTCTTACATTTCTTCTTTTTTCTTATTTCTTACAAGTTGGCTTGTCAGCTTGCCATTCTTACAAGTTGGATACTTGGTTCGGTGTGATTGAACAATCCAAAGAAAATACTGAAACTGGTCTTCATTCTTGGTTATACACATATTGAATGTTTGTATCAGGGCAATGCCCCTTTTAGCTTGGTCATTAACTACTTTCATCTTGCGAACAGCCTGTTTGAGTTCTATGTAATCGGGATCCGAAATCCGGGAAATTAGGTTATTTGCAAAGAAATGAAGCAGCCTTTTCATTCTCATCTTTAAGGAGAATGTCGAAGAGTTCTGCAGTTCACTGTGTCACACGTTTCCAGAGGAGTGTCATGTTTTACTCTCAACCCTCTTAAGAGCCTTAGCTTTTGGTGGGCACTGTAGGTTAGTAACCATTTCAACTTTGGTAGAGTCACAGACACGGGAATCAAAGAGGGCAAGTCCAACTAAATGCTCTGAAAAGAACCACAGATGACGGTGAAAAGCTACCTAAGCAGCCTTCATAACATTGCAGTTGGGATTAGCTTCAATTTGTTTTAAAAGAATCGCGTCGTTCATGACAGCTTTCTCAGCTTTTGGGCGCCTCATTCCAATGTCGACCGTAGATGAGAGCTGTAAACAAGCTTACTTCTTACCCTTACTAGCTGTAAGGGTGAACTGATCTCTAAATAAGTAAATTTTAAGAGAATAAATAGCCTTTGCCATCCGACGTGCGTTGTGCACACCACCTGGTGCTCGGAATTTTGCTTTGGATCCATTAGGACTTTGGCCATCAAGAAAGGTATAACACAACTGTAAAAGCTCGAGGTAATCATCTCGAAGCTGCTTTGACTTAATTCGGTCTTCTAAAATAGCAGCTTAATATCCCATCATTTCTCCTCTCAACATTTTGATTTCATTGGAATCATACAGATCATCACTGCCTTGAGAAAATATTTCCTTGTCGATACGAGGCCAGTGTTGCTGGAAACGCTTAAATATTGCGACATCTAGACCCTCACGAACTCCAAATGCTGTGGTAAAAACAGAAGACAAGACGATTTCAGGTACATGGTGCCTGCATGGAATCCACATAAGACTAGTTCCTATACTCTCCTCGAGAATAGTACATGCTCCACTCTTCAGGCCTGTATTGGCAGCTTTTGTGTCAAATACTAGAGCCCGCACATTTTGTCTGAGATTCCAATCATCCAGGGTATCAATCATCCAAGCAGTAGCTTGTTCCTGGCCAGTTCCACGGACAATTTTAGGGACCCCCAGCAGCTTTTCTTTTTCCCCTCCAGAGACAAGTATTGCCACTCTGTCAACCTTTTCCGTGCCCCCTCCAATATCAGTGAGCAACTTTCCATCCCAGTGAAGAAATAGCGGATCTTCAGGTTGGAACGTCGATTTGTCAATATCTGATGCAGACTCACGTGCCTTCATTCGGTTACGCCTAATTGTGCTGCGAGACGCTGATACCTTGCCTAACGTCATATCATATGCCTCAGAAACTGCGCTGACGACAAACATAGCTTTACGGTCCGATAAATTTACTCGGTCAAGTGATGTTGCGACTTCGGTTGTGAGGATCTTTTTCTTTTTTACGGATCGTCGTGGAGTAGCAGGAGTAGTGCTCGTCGAAGGTAGGTAATGACAATCAGATTCATCAGAAGCACTACTTGCAGTCTCTTCATGTACTGTTGATGTACTTGAGGTGACACACTCACTGATTTTTAAAAAAAATTTCATTTATAGAACGTTCACGTCTAATCTCTTCTTGACTTTTTCGTACGCGCTTTCTAGATTCTTGAGCTGCTAGATTCTTGTCTACTCCTGCCATGCTGCAGCTCTTTGCATCTTGCCGCTGCATTATTAAAACTGCTTGTCTTCGTCAATTTTCATTATTTGCAAAGCATCTTTGTGTGCTATGTCGAAAAGATCTAAGAGATCTGCTTTGAAGATTTCTTCTTTCATGCGACAGCTTTCGAGAGGTGTCTTTATGTTTTTTTTTCAGGTTGAGATAATCATTATACAATTTATTAAGTTTTCTTTCAATCGCATCTATTCTTTGAGTAGGAATTCTTGCCATACTCCAAATTTCCAGTGCATCCTCAACACTGGCCCTTATTCCCTTTTTCAGCCCAAATTTTGGTTAATATGGTGGAAAACAAGTCGTTGTAACATGACTCGTTTTGACGGAAGTCTGTATTTAGGCAGCGACTCAGTAGGCTTTCCAATGAGCCACACTTCAGCGGAAGATCTAGTAGTTAAGGTAGCCATGGCCATGGCCAATTATGTGTCTGCTTGTGCCCTGCAACCAAGAGATTGGTATAAGATCTACCATATTAATCTTAGCAAACACGCGCTCCAAAAGGTAGGTAGGCTAGGTAGGTCTGGTCGGTACTCGATATGTCAATTTAAATATTTATAACTCTACCTTTATATTGTGTGATTCATTCTAAAATCTAGGTATTATTAATTATATATAGTAAAAAGTATAAACCTTGTGTTGTGTGTATGCATTGCATTTCAGAGTAATTAGAACAAATTTTTAGGTTATGTTTTCAAGGTGAACAAACATAAGTAACAACATACAACATGCTAAACAAAATAACCTAAATATAGTATTATTCAGTTGTGAACTATCTAGATGTACTTTAATATTTACTTACCTAGTATAACAAGTTGAAATGCAATTAATAACGATTCAATATTCAGAAGATAAATAAGCAACACAGCTTTTGCTGAAATCAACATAGCACTGATACTGGTTACTGCTACTAAGGCTCTCCATAGATGGGGAGCATTCTCAGTGATCACGTGACCACCGCCATTTTGTGCCTGAGACAATAGACTGACCATAAAATAGAGATTTACAAAGTATGACAATGACACTGACAGCTGGCACAAAATGGCCGCCTGTCAGTTTGATGAGAATACCTAGGTAATACTATAGGTTCTCTAGTGCTACTGCTTTCTAGTGTTGTTCTATGGAAATATTTTCTCAGCAAACACTGGAACGTGCTGCTATCTATTGAGAACTGATATACGTAACTAAGTAAAACTTCTTGTCTACTTACAGTATATTGTAATAGTCCAGTAATTTTCGGACAGAAACCTGTAAATGGCAAACTTTTAGAAGCGATTACTAAAAAAATGCTTATTTCTTCTAAACGTTCAAATCATAGGGACCCATAAACATCATCCTATTGATCCCAATTTCGGCAAGGTATTTCAGTTTACTTAGTGGAACAAGGGCAGCAATGTGGAGATGAACATTTTTAACTTTTATTTTTTTCTTGCGATTTTGGACCACCCTAGTATACATTCAACAAAAATCAATTTTCAACTAACGCTGATGCTATTGTTCCATTCAGCTCATTTTGTAATTTTTATCCAAAAATTACTATCACAACATCTTCCTTATATTTTTTCTTCTTTCTTTATTGAACAATGTTTTATCCGCAGTAAGTCTAAATATTTTATCTGTATTGTCCATGTTCTAAGTCCTTGGTGCCCATTATGTTTCCTCGTCTTGGATGTATCCAAAAATTTAAGAAATCAAATATAATAGAATATAAAAGAGAATTGGTATGTTAGCGGACACAAGAATAGAACGGACTAATAAAAAAAGACAAGCGAATTATTTGGGCCTAATTCTAGAAATTAACTGCCAATTTTTTCGAGAAATGTCGGGCGGCGATGAAAAATGTGGTGCGACTACCTATTCTTGAGAAACGTGTTATTGAAGAAGAAACTAGCATCCGGAATTGTCTATAAATGATGAAGAAGAAGACACGGAGAGTCCTTCAGTTCACAACTGTATAATTTAATGATGGATGAAACGTAAACCGAAAAGATACCCAATGGTTATACTAATAGCAATATCTCATGCTTTGCAGATTATGCATTATTACCAGCAAAAAGTGAAGTCTATCCGTTAAAAATCCCATTCCAGTTTTATAGGTTGTGTCAAAAGCTTGGAAAAATTATATGCACTAAAGAACAGAGAATTACAATATTTCCATACCCACTTGGCCCCCTACTAGAGGTAGGTGACGAATTAATTCATAAAAAAACAATAATAGAAGAAGACACAGCCAACACAAAGGAATATTGACATGTTATTTTCCCTGAAACTTTTTGAATCGTTGTTTCTAGAACCCTGAGGTTCTGATGATGAAATCCCGAGGGGAACCGCAACTTTCATAAAGTCCCATACATGTAACAGATTTGTGCATCAAAGTGGGCATGGATTACTAGCTGTAAAACGTAGGTACTACATTTTCTAGCGATTGTGAAGCGTATTTTCTTTGTGGGTTTTTCATCATTAAGATGTTGCACCTGTAGACGATATCACTGGAAAGCTATTGCACTAATTCTCATGTATCCTCTGCTTCTAAATATAATATATTTGTAATATTTTTATACCGAGGAAGCTAGGTGAAATAGTTGCCAAAGTTATATTAAGGCAAATTTATTACTTGAAAATTTTATCCCGTGGTCTGTAAAAGATTCAAATCAAAACTTTTTATTGAGTGATGCTCATTAATTAACAAAAATTTTGTAAGTTTTACAATGAATATTTATTCCTGAGCATTATCGAAAAGTTTTACAAAGTTAAGGCTGAAACTATTGAATTTATTGGGTGACTTGTGTGACACAAAATATTTTGATTTCGAGAATGCCGTATCAATAGTTTCCACCATATTTCCAAAGTATCTTAAGGGGATGTGTTACAATTTGTTTTATTAATAGCACCAGAATATATAAGATTTACAAAGTTTTCCTTCTCCTTTTTTATAAGTCATTTTCTATAACCTACTATTCTGTGGTCTGTAAAAGTTTCAAGTTAATTAATTTGTAATGGAGTACCACAAAGTTTACGAAGGTCGAGTTTTATTCTAACGTTAAGGCAAATGGCCTCCACTTTGTCTGAGGCAGATGTTCATCTGCCGTCCCACTGAGGAACTGTAATTATATTTTGTACTCGGAGACTACGCCTAATTCCCGACCACGTCAGAATTTTACCGATCCCTACTGGTCACTTTTTTCATGGTTTCGAGAAATTTTCCATCATTCACATACTTACTCTTTGAAAAAATACAATGTCTAACAGTAATGCATCACTGAGTATCACAGGTCGCAACGTTAGAACGCGCATCAAACGATGCGTTGTAAACTCTTTTCCGCCTAAACAATATGAAACTTTGCTCTGATGAGACTTATTTTAATTTTGAGAACATTTTGGAGAATTACAGGGTTGTTGTGTGACCTTTACCTTGAGTTAAATTGTCTTTTAATCATTTTTAGTGTCCCGTGGTTTCCGGTGTTAATTTTTTCACAATTACCTGGCGCCTTGAATAATAGAAAATCGAAATTACCCCCTTTTGCTGTATCATCGAGGCACTAAGATGACTTGGGACATTTTAGGCGTTTAGAGTTAAAAGGTTTCTTCCTTGAAGGTTGATTATTATAATAGTAAAGTATTCTTCCGGATAAGGTTAGTTTATCTGAATGTCAGAGAATCTCCTCCCAGTCCTCTACACATACAGGCCCATTCCCCTCCAGTATATTCTTTTTCACCTCAGCGTACGATCTACTATTCTTCCTTCCGTACATAAAACCTATTCTCTTTCTTCCCCTTCCCAGCTTGCCCAATATCCTCCCCTCTATTATAAGCTTGAGTGGCCCATCGTCTTTTATTACACCCTTTCGCCAACTAACCTGCCTCTCCTGGATTTCATTCAGAAGTTTCATTTCCTCGCCCACCACCTCAAGCACTTCGTCGTTAGTCTTCATTTCCGTCTATCTAATCGTCTTCATCCCTCTCCATACCCACATCTTGAATGCCTGCAGTCTATTCTCGTCCCCCTTCTGAAGGCCCATGTTTTTGCCCCATCAACGCTACGCTCCATACCAAGCTCTTCACCAGCCTCTTCTTTACATTCTTACCCAAGGTCTCCGTCATCAGCTCCCTTTTATTACTAAACGCCTCCTTAGCTAGCGCAATTCTCTTCCGTATGTCTTTGCTATTATGTTCGTTTTCCTTTAGCGTGCTACCTTAGTAATTAAATTGCTCTACTTGCTCTAGTTGAAGTCCTCCAAATATAATCACAAGCCTAGCTATCTTTGTCCTAGAGAATCTCATTACTTTTATTTTATTATGATTTATTTTCATTCCGAATATCCCCACTGTATTTTTAAAGCATCTACTAAGGCTTGCAGTCCATTTGAAGATCCACAAACCAATGCCTGATCGTCCGCGAATCAACCAATTTTGTCAGATGCCCTCCAACTTTGATTTTTTTCAACTGCTGGTGCAAATGAAAGATTTAATTAGATTGCTATCTTACTAAAATGTGTCATGGAGTATATATGTAAGGGTTTGAGAAACTATTTTAATTTTTTACACAATTCTGTGAATAATTAGTAATATAAATTCAGTCCAAATCAGCGACGGCGTCATTACGTAATCCTAGTCGCCTAATTGGATTCCGCAGGTAAATTAAGGGGAGAAAATATCTCAGATCGATTTCGCATTTGTTCCCCCATTTAATCATTCGAGGCATTTTCCCCCTTTCCCCGGCCAGAATTGTAGCCCACCACAGTTTAATTTATCTTCCGACTTTCCTCTGATTGGAATTCCAAAAACCTCTCCCGCTCTTTCTTCGCACACCACTTCGCCCCCCATCGGTTCAGAAAGCGCTTACTCGCTAAACCCCTTGCCGCCTCTTCTACATTACTCATCTCATCAGAAATTCGGTCGTTGAAGTGGGGGGCCGTGAGTAGTTTAGTGAAACGGAGGATGATTGCAATGGAACCGGAGACGAAAAAAAATGGAAAGGGACGGTTCGGCATCGGTGTTATTAAGGTGGTTGGAGCGGTTCATCGTGAGTCGTTGAGTTCTCATTTAAATAACTTCTCAAGTAGGTCAAAAAATTTCCTGGACCAAATTTAACTCATTTAAAACTGTTTATAGGAAAAAAATGACTGTGTGTGTAGTATGACAAATGATATAAGAGATATATTTTAAAATGTTTATTCTTAAAGACAAAATCAGACCAAACTGCCTTCATAGCCGATTGAGAAATGAAGGCTGTGTCTTCAATTCTCTCTTTCACGGTTACTTGTTTCAATGTACTGATATAAAAAATTTATGATTTTTTAAGTATTTTCACTGTAAAAATAACAAATCAATTAAATAATATACACATAAGACATTTATTCAGGCGTAACTCTGTGGAAATTCGTATTATTCTACATAATTTAAAGGTAACTAGGTCTAATTCCACACTTTATCTCATCGACCCAGGTTTTGGCTTGTCATTCCACTTTCTGGGCAGTACATATTCTGTATTCACATGGAAAAACTTCTCCTTTGTGTTATCATCAGCGGTCATCAATTTGAAGATTGGTTTGTTTCAGCTCCCCATCCTCCGATTAACCTATCGCTGAATTCCTACCTATTTTTTTCACTTTGATGCAACTAACGTATTTATATCTTGGTCTTCCTCTGCAATTCTTCTCTATTATACCTTCATCCTTCTTGTTTTCTATATGTTATGCTATTTCAGGATGTGTGCAATAACCTCATCTCTTCTTCTCAGAGTTTTTATTGTACTTCTCTTCTCTGCAAATGCTTGGATGACTTCGTTTGTGATCCTATCCGTCCAATTAAACTCCATAATTCTTCAAAGGCACACCATGAACAAAAAATTGTTCCTTCTTGAGCTTTTTTCGCGCATTGCTCTTGTAATTACATAATTAGACAGCTTTTAAGAGAAAAATTGGTGACACATGAAAATAGAAGTACAGTTTATAAGAAGCGAGGTACCCCATTTGGCTGAAGGTCATGCAATATAGGTACGCATGCCATACTAGTTATATGTAAATTACTGTTGTTTTTCATCAAAATGGTTAGATTCGATCTAAATCTTGATGCAGGCGGCTTTAATGTTGGAAATTTGTTCATTAGAAATAAATGAGACACCTAATCTGCATATGTTCGTGAAATTCGGTGTGTGTTTTATTCATACATTTGCAATTGAAGCTATCCAAATCTCAAAATGTGTCTCGAGCAGTCAAGAAGGGTTTAACGAGCAGAATAGTGATGCAAAAGAAGGAATTACACCGGAATGAGAGGAAAAACAAGCAGAAACGATAAACTAGTAGAAACCAAGGAGTTTGTTTCAACTTTAGGATTATATTTTATGATTAAGGAACACCTCTACACAAGCTCCTGGGCATTTGAAGACCAAGTCATTAATACATCTCATCTATGCTTCTTATTATTATCTTCTATTTGCACAATAATACACATTCACCCTATCCGTCTACAGCATAAAGTCATTTCACAGTGAACACATAACAAACGAAAAAGGTCACAAACGTACAAACATAACAAGAAGAAGGTAACAAATAATAATGTAACATGGGGAGATAGTATGAATTACTTTTTTTTGCAAATGGCAAATGGCAAAGTTATTGAAGACGGTGGAAGATAGGGTTAAAGGGTCAATGTTCACAGGAAGGGTATTTACAAGAGAAGAGAGACGAAAAATGAGGAAACGTTTGGTAAGTGTTAATCTGGGAGTAGGGATATGGAGCAATAAGTGAGTTCTGGTGTGTCGGAAGGGTATTCTGAAATTAATTTATCAAGGAAACAAGGTTGGGGCAGTCAATGGTTACGTTCAGTGTGCTATGGATAAGTTTAAGATCGGTTTTAAGGAAGATATGATCAAGTTTATTAACAGAGGGTGAGGGCAACATATCATCAGAGGGTAGGTTGTGGAGATTTTTCACTCTATTTTCAACTGATTATGTATTGAAATTATTAATGAAAAACTGTTCTTGCGATAAAATTTAAGCAACCAAATGAACTCACTCCGCTATTCCTCCTGTGGTGAACTAGTGTGGGGGTTGAAGAATAGCTCGCGGAATATCTCGTCCCGACTGGCTGAATCAAGAGAGGAGATAATGTGGGCATGGAAAATCGAAGCATAGTATAATACGTCACCAGAGAGCGAAGTAAGGCTTTGTACCCATTGTTTGTATCACGCGGGTACAAAGATTAAAACTACGCGTTGCTACGTGACTAAAATACAGGTTGCTACGTTCTGATTTTCTCCGTGTAACTTTTACGATTTTCTGCTACCCATGAATCTTAAGTTTACTAAAAATATAATTTGTTTATAACTGTAATGTCACATTATTCTTCTGCTCATACTTCATATATGATGGAAACAGAATACGATAATATTTATGACAGATTCAGGAGTTCTTTTTTATTTTATTGAACGTTTTTAGTCGTTTTCGTAATTTTGACCATTTATGACTATAAAAATGTTACTATGCAAATTGTATCGGCAATTATGATACATGGAGAGGGCACAAGGTCATCAATCCGAAGCCTAACAACTGGAATATTAACAACAATAAATAGCAATAACACATCTTTCAACCCTGCTCTTTCCTTATTGTCTTATGGATAGCTCGACGTAATGGACGAATTAGCGGATGTAATGCTAAAATATTCACCATCTGTTTGAAATTTAAGTCTCTTGAAACTCTTCCTAGATACTCTTGAAACATTTAGTGCATGCTATATATCATGGATTATACTCAATTTTACCATAGTTTTCTACGGAAATGCCGATAATTTTTAAATATAAATAAATAAACAAAATTTGTGATGAGAATTCACATAAAAGAAGTAGGTGCATGCTGATTTCTAGTAAGTTCTCGATGAAAAACATAGTAAAACTGTAAAATTAGTTCGTTAGCCCGTCAGCGCAATTGGAAAATGAGGGTGAACAAAGATGGTGGGATGGTTTAGCATTAGCCAGCATAGCAAGTACCATCTCCATAAACGTCAATGGAATTGACCAACTAAATATTGAGACAGGAAATTATTTGAACTTATCCAAAATCTTGGAATTCTCCATTCTCCGTCGCCATCCCTAGAATCTTACGTACCCATGTTTAGATTTTGTGCATTTTTCTAATACTCCCAAGCTGGCTAATACTTCTTTTAATATGTCTATTTTTTACCATAAGGCTTTCAGTAGTGTAAATAAGCCGTTACTATTTTAATAAAACACGTTTCTATATGAATACAACAGAAAATAAAAGTGCCACTTTACTTCGGCAAAACAGGGCAGAAAAACGAATTTATACCCGTCATGGTGTGGCAAAAAATAAATATTTCATCCATTTGCATTCCTTTCGTTTCCCTTATCATTGCTCTCTCCATTGGTTCCTTTCTTCCTGCACTTTCTTCTCTGTGTGTCTCCTAGACGACGATAGTCCTCGATGATCTCTCAAATGGCAAAGGTCCTTGAAGATGAAACCCTTTTTATTCCAGCGAGTCACTCGCCCTGGTATTGGGGATGAGCTTGATGGCCGACCATTTCCTGCCCATTCCGTCTCTTGATCTCATCATTTCCTTTACCAACATCTCAGAGCCTCAGGGCCTCCTCTCCAGAGAATTCCCTCGACATCCTTCCCCATTTTCTCCTCTCATCTACTCCGTCTTTCTCGTTACACCATTCTCTCTGCTGCCCATTTCCCAAACAAACTTGCTTGCTTTTTCCTCGTTGAGCGCATTAAGTGTATACTCCTGCGCGTGATGTGTACATCTTGTTTGAAGCAAAACCTCTCATCAACTTCGTCTTTCTCGTTGAATCATTCTCACTGTCACCCATTTCCCAAACAAACCATCAAGAACTTGCTTCTGCCTCGTTCAGCACATTATCAACGTTCTCCTGCAGTGATGAGTTCGACTTTTTTTGTTTTTTAAAGTGAAACCTCTTTTTGTCAATGTTTCGACGCCAGTCGTTAACCCAAAGAAAAATGAAAAAGCATGTAACCGTACCACGAAGAGGTCTGAAGACGAACATTCACGAAATCATTGAAACGACGAATGCAGGCAAGAGCTATGTGCAGTGGCTAGCGTAGCTACATGGTAGTCACGTGCCTTAAGGGTCATGTCCAGGAGGGGTAGACAAGAAATAGAGGGGAAAGGAGATCACTTGGCAGGTAACACTGCTTAAATACTTAAACCTAACCTTAGAGGGCGAGATTGTTTGCTCAGCTCTTGAGATCCACAGTTGCATTAACATATACTGATAGTGTCCTTAAACTATCGCATAAACCCAACGGTCGCAACAATGGTTTTCTATATTAGGAGCCCTGGTGGTCAAACGGGGAAACTGAATGACTGCTCTATTTAGTTTGTCCTAGTAGGCAATGAAATAGTCACAAAAAAGTGTCTCTGCGGAGAAACCACAATGTTACGCTTTCAGTATAATATACAATGAGAGCGAGTAGCGTTTTACGTTTCTATTACTTCTCTGTCTCATGGAGTATATAGCATTTGCGAGTTAATAAAATGAAAGAAACTATTGATTGAATCTGTCCCAAAACTTCGACCGCTATGAGCCTCGGTACTGTGGCCCTGATGATCGTAGGTGAATGTATTTTCTTTATAACCACTGATCTTGTGTTTATAATTCGAATCAGTAGCCATTAAAGAGGCAGCTAAAATTCTTATTGAATGTGTAGACTAGAGGAACTTCGTTTGAGGCTGGCCAAAAGTCAATTTGTTTTCACGAAACTTCCTCTCAGTGACCATATACATATGCCTATTTCTTGATTAAATGCAATATAAATTTTCTCTTAAATGATGTGCTAAAATGATAAAACTCCTAGGCATAATTAATGGAAAATTAATAATCTTATGTAAATATATTTCATTACCTAAAATTATTCTATTGTATATAATTGATTTTATACAATGGAAATTTCACTGGAATTAAGGAAGGGGTAGATCACGATAACCACGGCTGAATGAGATGGATGAGACTCTAAGGAGAGGGAATATCGGGTATCCAAAGAATATAAGAGCGTAAAGCAAGTAATTTATGAGTGTAAGAGAAACAGAAGACATAAAAATATAGGGCTTAAGAAAGAGATTTATGAAATGAGAGCCAGTATTGTGGGCTCAACAGGAGTTTTATTTTACTTGTCTCACTTGTTATGTACTGTCTTTCATTAAATGAAACTTTAATAACACCATATTACTACGACATTATTTCTTAATATACCCTCACGCGTGTGCTAACATTGGTATATTATCCTTAGTTTCTCACGGGACTTTTCTATCCCTATCATTTCCGAATGTTCGTTGTGCCTCTAGTTTTTGTAGGCAACGGATTTTTTTCGTTTTTAACCTAATTTGGCTGCAAAGTGGTCGCCATGAAACATCTTGTTCTTTTATTGCCACCACTAATATGTAACTGCCAAGATCTTGGGATTGGAAAGCACAAATGCTACTTTATTTTCCGAGAAGCCTCCTGATATAACGCCATCGCAACCTGTAATAATCGCACAAATTTATGAAAACCCACCCTCTCTATTCCAGGAGGAATACTCGGTTTTCTGTAACTCATCGGTGAAAAATATAGGAAGCCAAG